>OZ034801.1:27761069-28991044 GCA_964028335.1 Altica lythri | reverse complement strand
GTTAAATCAACATTTTTTTTTCTTCAAGTGAAATTTATTTTATTCAAAATAGTCCCCTTCAGTTTTTCGAATGAGGATTTCAACTTATTAACCGGGATGTTCTTCAAAATGATTGTCGACGTCTTTTGGATGGCCTCTACGTCGGCATACCGCTGTCCCTTCATGAGTTAATGTAGTCTACAGAACCGAAAAAATCGCAATGCGCTATATCCGGAGAATATAGAACGTGGTTGATGGTTAAAATGCAATTTTTTGTCAAAAAATGGGACACAAGTTTCGATCGATGTACCTAATGGTGCATTATCGTGTAACAAGCGTAGGTTCCTTGTTCCTGATATTCTGGCCGAACACGACGAATTCGCGAGAGCAAACGCATCATCACACCAAGATAATACACAGCAACCGTTTGGCCTGCTGGATAATTCCATTCGAATCGTAGAAAAAAATCATCATTGTCTTCACTTTTGACTTTTCCAAACGGCTTTTTTTCGGATTTGGCTCGCTATAGGGTGCTTCCATGCGGAACTTTGACGCTTGGTTTCAGGATCGTATTGTCTCTCAAATCTTGAATTCGAATTTTTTTGGCACCCGTTTCAATAATCGATGCGTTTCGGTTTCAAACAGAACTTATTATTGGCTCATTTTTCGACCGATGTTACAAAGGTACTGTCCCTTTGAGCGCGATAACCTGGCGTGAAGTCATGAAATTTTACCCACGACTCATAAGTAAATTGCGTATTTTTTAACCTATAACTCTCTCAGTAAGTGTCAAATTATTGAGGAGTTGTGTTATAGTTTCATTTACTAAACTAGTGGGGTAAGTAAATAGAAACCTGTATTATTATGTTGGTTACCTACAGTTTTCATTAAATTAAACTAACATTTGACATTTCTCAGACAGAACTCTCTGCGAAATCGGATATTTTTGACAACTTATGCCAAAATTTAAATTTTACATTTGTTATTTTTAGTTTCATACAAAACCATTTGGTAAGTCGTGGGTAAAGCATAGTACTTTACTCGAGGAACAAATTGCATATTTAGCTCGTTTCTTTAGCCCCTTCGTTTGCAAGCTCGCTCATGGGACAAACACACTCGCTGTAATATGCAATTTACACCACTCGTAAAGTAATATACTATTAACAGAACATCAATAAAAGATAAACCTATCAAACAATACCCCCCAATAAAAGTCCTGTTTACTTTGCGACAGATCTCGTATTATAAGCATTTGCATCATCATAGTCAGATGTGATTAATTTTAGATTTAGTGCTCACACTTGTATAAAATAGTGTATACAGATTTGTAAAAATCCCACATATGTTCATATATTCTCTGTCTCTCGGTCACTTCCTTCTCTTTCTTTCTATTTCTTGCTATATACAAATTTTAGCTTTATTAATATTTTAGTGGTGGCCAAATATAACTACTAAAAAGAGAGTATAACAACATGACTCAAAACAATGGAAACCCATTTTTCACATTCCAATGTTTCATACTGATTTGGTAAAACCGAAGACCAAAAACTAACTAGCCTTCAAAATTTGAAAATCCAAATAATCATATTTTAAATTTACCTGTGCCAAGTCCCCTTATAAACATTCAGGGTGAATAAGGTATGGAAACATACTTCAAATTGAAAGAATAAATTTGACTTAACACTAGTACTCTTTGATTGTCGTAATAAAAATACGTACTTGGAATTTAATTATTAGTTTTAGGATCCGAGAAATGCGGTTATAAAGTTATCCTTCTATCTAAAATTCAAAGTCAATATCAGTGTTTGTACATTCAGTTTTTGTTAGTTGAAAATTTTAAGATAATAAAATGTTGCTGTAGGTCAGTAATTTAAAATGTGTTTTGTGGAATTTGGATTATCTAACGTTTGGTGATGACGCAGCGGTGTAAACATTTAGTTGATTTCATTATCTTTAAACAATTACAACATGTACTTGAGATAATGAATTACTAAAATTATTCGTTGATATAAATTAAAAGTAAAAATATAAACAACTACAAAATTAATTTCAGCTGCTTATTTACTTTGTCTAAATATTTGCATAAGTTATATTTATAATCCAGTAAGTACAAAAGTCATTAGTATTAGTAGTAGCAGCGGCTTTTTGAAATGTTTAAAGGGCGGTACTAGAAAAGGGCACTCATTTCGTGATTAATAAAATAATAACATTCGGCTGATGTTAAAACTAGGGGTTCATATTTAGAATTGTCACCCATTTTTACTATTAATAAAAAAACTGCATTAACTTTAAAGCTTATTATAACTGCAAACTGTATCGATTATTCTCTCACATTCTATCACTTGAAAAATTTAATGATTTTCTACACATAACTTAAAGTTCGATTTATATCTATATTAGCTGACTCGGTGGACTTCGTAACGCCTAAAGGTCGGGACACACATAACCGCACCGTACCCGATCCGTGTGTCGGCCGTAACTTGGCCGTGTCACGGCTCGTCCGTGTAGACACCACACTTGTCCGTAGCTTATCCACTTTTCTAGTGACGTTTGAAAACTGTTTCAATCTGTTTTAATATTTTGAGTACGTAAGATGCGAAAACAATGTTTAAAAATTTTAGTAACATAATTTTAGTAAAATAAAAAACACAAGAATAATGTTTTTAATATATTATATTTTGAGAGCATACACGAAAGTGTTTACCAAGAGCTTTTGGCACCGCACCGTCACCGTTAAAATATAAAATATTTTAATCGTGCTCGGTGCGGTCTCGGTGCGTTGATAACGCTCGGCCGTAATACGGTGATGTGTAAACTATTTTTATAACATACCATTGCGTAACTCTTCCACCGAGTGATGGTCAACACTCGGCCGACATACGGATCGGGCACGGTGCGTTTATGTGTGTCCCGACCTTAACACTGATATCTTTGTCTTATTTTTCGTTTTTACGATTTTGTCTCGTATCTTCTTTATTGCTTTCAATGTTTTTTTGGTTTTTTCGTTCTCATCATATTTTCTCATTAGTTTCCCAGTTTTTACTAATTTTTTCGTTTTATTTTTAAATTTATCGGTTAAATATAGATATCAACTGCGCCACCTTACGGTGTCGTTATAGTACTTAATTTATTAAGAATTTATCTCTTAAATATATAAGATAATAACTTTGCTATACTACAATGGCATCATCGTACTTAATTTAGTAAGATTTGCTCGTTTAAATATATGAGAAATCATAGTATTTAATGAACTAAGAATTGCTTGTTTACATATATGCGATATTAACTTGGCCACCTTACGGTAGCATCCTAGTTCTTAATTTAGTAAGTATTTTCTTTTTTCCAACTTTTTCATTTTACTTTTTAGTCTCTCGTTTTTCTATTTATTTTTAAATCGAATCACAATATCATCTACTGAGTTTCCCCGCAACCTATATATTGAATAATCTAGAAATCATTTTTATTATGATCTTTCACATACTGAAATACAAACTCTGCATAAACAAGCTCAAATCTATGAGTATAAACCACATATTAATATTTCGTATTTATTATCGTATAAAATAGACATTTTCATAGTACTAGGTATAGCTAGTGCAAAACTAAATAAGTAGATGTGGTGTTGTGACGAACGGAATAAATTTTAAAAGAGTAACAGAAAAAAGCGTTATATCTCACTCCCGTGATAAGAGAAAACTGCACACGCATACGACAATGCCCGACTTGCAGGTTGATTAAAAATTTTAAAACCAAAATTATAGAATGTGTAATTTTTAAGGAAATTGGTTTATTTATTTAATATAATTTCTCCCAACTTGATTATTCTAATGATCCTCCAGCAATTTTATACCATCTCTAATGATTTTCCGGAAGCTCTGCAAAATATTGTTCTTTGGTTAAAATAGCTTTTTCATACGACAAAAAAGGCTTTCCACATAGGAATTGTTTGATGATTCTGGAAAGGTAATAGTCGGAAGGAGCCAAATCTGGTGAATACGGTGGGTGTTCAAGCAGTTCGTTCAATTTAGCCATTGTCAACAAACTTGTGTGAACACGATCATTGTCTTGATGAAACATGTTTTTTTCCTGTAAACTGGGCCATTTGACCATTTTTTTTATCTAACTGTTTCAAAAGGAAATTGGATAAAATCTGAAAAATTTTAGAAAAATCTTGTATAATCTGAACAACTCATGAACACTAAGAAAATCGTAAAAATGTGTAATTGGATCAAAAATTGGGCTTAATCCAGATAGAGCTGTTGTAAACTTTTGTAAATATATAAAGAGAATACCTATTGGCGATTCATTATTTCGCAAATGAAGTTTAAGAGCGTTCTTTCGCTGTAAAAAGGATCGGAGATGCATCGCCCTGTGGACTGGACTTCAAAAGTATTACTGATTGACTCTACGACATAATTATATTTGTCTAATATAAATTTCTAATATACGCTAAACGGCTTCCCATTGAAACGTTTGTCTTTCGCAAATCGTTTGCTTATCTCTACATAAATATTCATGAGCGTAGAATGTTTTTAATTTTTTATATTTATTTTGGAAGCATGTAAGGATTTGTATAAAAATTTAACTTGACGCCTAAATAAAATATTTTATTGAAAAAGATTTTTATTTATTATTATTATTATTATTTATTAATAATTAATAATTTTCTGGTAGGACTATTTATGAAATTTTTGTATAGATTAGGATCGTTTTTAAATTAAATGATAATATTAAAACAATTTTTAGCCCAAAATGCAAGCCTAAATAAAAGTAATAGATATTTTTTTGCATATATAGAATTTATTTACAAATAACTAAAAATCTCTGGGTGGATTTCTAATTTCCAATTTTCTAGGATACCGCCTATCTATTATCTCTGGAAGGAGACAAACATAATAAAAATTTTCCAATTTTTTTATCATTTTCTCCTTCCAAAAATCTTCATCCTTTAAAATATGCAATAAAAGTATGCATTAGAAATATTGATCAACGTAGAAAAGCAAGACATACCTTTTCGACAACCATTCCTAGTGGAGTCCATATAATAAAATAACAAAATTTTCTTTTTGTTATATTTAAAAGTCCCTGGACTTGATAATAATAGTTATGAGTTGTCTTTAAATTAATTTTATTATTTTCATCGATGGTGCAAAATTTAATAATTTTGTTTTTAATGCCATCTGCTGGATGGTGCTTGCTAAAAGATTTTGGGCATTTTATCTCAATGATTCCATCATCTCCTAGAAGCCCATCTGGACTAGCACCTAAAAATGGCAGATTTTCGTCTACAAAAAGTCCACATGGCTGCACCTGAAAATATAAAAACATTAAATAATTTCCCTATATTTTTAAATATTAGCTTTATTAGTTTTTTATTTAAATACTTAAAATAAAAATATACTTTAACTCACCTTAACATCAAACTCTTTTTCAAATTGGGAAATTGCAATAGGCTCGTATTCCAAACCGTAATTAGTGCTGCTATTACCTACAAATGTAGAATAGAGCAGGTTTTTTACTTTATTTGCACACGATGTTTTCTTTTTCATTTTGCAAATGTCCCCAAAATTTGATGCGGTCAACCTTTGAATTCTTTAAAATTATTTAAATAAATAATTTAAATAAGCCACACACCGAAAGTTAATTACGATAGGTACAATTGTTTTCGCTAGGGTTGTTAATCAAAACTGACATGTATAAAATATATTGCCAATTTATGATGGGTCCGACGCCTCTGAATCCTATAAATGCAACTCTAATAGTTTGAACGCATTACTACTGGCGGCAGCAAAAATGAAGCACTTAATGCATTTTTCTTAAATCTCTTTTAAATGTTAGTTACAGCAGATTAAAAAAAAAAATTTTTGATCAAAAATTTTAAAATGTTATATAGAAATGTGGAAACATAAAATTTTTAAAATCTTGCACTTAAATATTAAAGAAAAAATGTGTAAATTTAATAAAAAATATATATTGTTAGCATCCACAATACTAGATTTTTTTCTCTATATTTTGGTAAAAACCAAATTTTAATTAGTTAATTAATAAAAAAGTTAGCAAGAACCCAGTAAATGAAAGCCGATAGAACGCTCTTAAAAAAGAACCCAGAATATTCTCATTAGGCAAAACATTTGTCAAGTGCCAGCAAAAAATCTGTGTAGTCGTAAAGGGAGTGTGAGACTTCACGGGAAAATATAGGGCGTACAAAATAATTAAGGCGTCAAGGAAATCGTTTGCGCTTCAGTGAGAAAAGCTGTATAAGAGGCTCGTTTTCCCCATTTTTCCCCGTTTCCGTGTTCTTCTACTGCCGCTACTTAAATACTCCCACTTTCGCCAATTTAAATTCGATTCGGCCAAAGTTACGATTTCACGCTCTGGCAACGTTTTTAGTGCTTTAGCACGGTACCTACCTTTTAAAACAGGAACAATGATTAAAATATGAGAAATTTCCGATAAATTTTTATTATCAATATTACTACTAAAATTTGTTCTGGACATGTGTCTAATGATTTCATTACTCATTAGTATTTCCAATTTTTCGCCTTCAGCGTAAAACGTACATGGAAAACATTAAAAAAAATTAATTTGAAAATGTGCTTCAATTAAATACTGTTTACATATCAGCGGCAAAAATTGTGTCTAAAAAAATTGACAAAAACACATTTAACCTGTCAGAATTTAGGAGCTATCGTAAAAAAACTTTCGCGCATTGTAAAAAAACTCTTGTCTTATTAAATCAGCAGCAAATTTTAATATCGAGTGCTTCATAATTTCGGATTTTACTATGTTAAAATATAGTTTCTAAATGAATCGTTTTTTTTTTCAGATTGCTCCAGCAGCAAAAAAATTATGGGGTCTCGAATCAAAGGACGCATCTAGCAAATTGAATTTGAACCATCTTAACCACGAAGGAGTTTGGAGAGACCCAACATGGGCAGCACCAGGTAAGATATCATTTTCTAATTATCTAAAAACAAAAATCTATTGGAAAAGTTGGTATTTTTATTCGGAAAATAATCAGAAACTACTCGAAGAAAACTAACAAATAAATGGATATCCGAAAACCATCAACTAACTTTTCCCGAAACTCGTACGACCGACGTGTCTCAAGAGAATGAAAAATAACCAGAACTGGAAAAAGACACGTAAAACAACGCATGGGAAGTAGCTTACAGCTTACCAACTGCGGCTTACTTCTTACTACGTTATGCGGTTGTACATGACTAGCAAGAAAATGAGATGAAAAAATGCCAGAGATTTACTGAGTGGATGTAGTTTCTGACAGAATGTGTTATTTGTTCGTTTTTTATTGTAGAGTTATTTTTTGGAATTTACGAAATAAACTCCTTAAACTAGGAAAATTTGAAAATATAATGTTATATTTTTCCTTCGTGGATTCGGGATAAGTGATAAACAGCAGTCAAATTTAACAATTTATTGGTAAACCCAAATAGATAACAATTTATTAAACTAATTTACACAACTTTGATACAGTCACAATTACTGAATAACGAAAATATCTCATACAACAATCCGCCCTTTATCGCCAGCTATTGCAATTACAATTATTCTTCCCCGTCCGAACGGTCCCTTATATATAAAATTAAATCCTTCTCGAAGCTTCTCTGAAACTACATTTAGAACCATCTCCAAAGTTACAATGAAAACAACCTTTATAAAATCGATCGCTCTCGAATTATCCGATCGATCGAAAACAAACTAGACTCTTCGAAAACTCCAAGAACTGCCGTTTGTCTGGCGCTATTTCCTAGGCGACAGGTCCGGACCGACTCGAAACAATAAAAACGAGATCATGTACCTTTATAACAGTACATAAATCGTTGAGAAATTGTGTTAATTTGAAATTAAAAACCTTAAAATTGATGGTCTTATCTGGATTAATATCTTATTCATCTCTTTTTATTTCCTTTTTTTACTATTTTTATACAATTTTTTTAACAAAATATCGAAAATACTGTGGAAAAAGATGAATACAGAGGAAATTCAAAGGAAGTGTTGTTAGTGGGTGTGTTAGATGTAAGGACCATGTTGTAGGACTTTTCAGAGAGTGGATGGGAAAGTTTGGAAGGTGGTAGCATCAGTCGCCGGCTCCTCTCTCACAACCTTTTCGATTTTGTAGCAGGTTGGTGTTGCTCCAGTGTTTTCTGGTTCCAAAGCTCTTTGAACGTGCTTAAATCGTCAAGATTCTTTTTTTCTTGGGTGTTAGTGTAAGTGATGTGTGGAGTGTGACCCACGTAGTGCAATGTGGGTTTGGGAGATTGACAATGTGGCGTGTCTCCTTCGTAGTGAGGGCTCCCATTTGGCAAGGACGAAGGGAACTACAGAAACCTTCGCCGAGGGCTCATTTTTTTTACTGTTTATATAAACAACTAAGTTGATTAATAATATAGTTAAGGTCCTTCTTTTTTTATCATTCATACACGTCAAATAACTGCTTTCTAGATATTGCTGTTCGGCTCGTTCCATGCGTTCTTTCAGGTTTTCGGAATTCATAGTTATCAACAATCCAACCGCTCTGTGTGTATCCTTCTTTAAGATTTGAGCTATTCTTTCGAAGTATTTTTTCGTTTTAGTTTCTTTATTTAATTTATGTAACAAAATTCTTCTTCTAAAATAGTTGCTAAAGTAATTTTCTGGATGATTTTTTTATTGGTTGATTAGCAAATATTCTTCAATTTTTTACAATAAATTTTTATTTCCCCCATTTTGATATCATTTTTTATTTTATATTTTTCTATTTTTGAATAACTACTTATTTTATCATTTTCATGTTTATCAAATTTTTTAATGTGTTTTAGAAAATTATTCAGTTAATTTTTATAGAATTAAAGTTTTTGTGTTTTACTTATTTGAAGATGTGCTTTTTATGGGAGTTTTGAACTATCGTGCCTAATCTGGATCTGGATATTTGGGTGGGGCGAGCTAGTGCTCAGCCAGCACTGAGGCCACATATGACCCATTGTGCATCCTCCCGTATGTAGGGATATCCTCACCTCAGGCTGTCACCAGGCCTAGTGATTTAAAATAGGTGATGAGGCTCCCGAGGGGGATCTTCCTGACATCGGCTGGTGTAAGCCAATACTCGCCCAACACGGATCTTCTGATTTCAGAAAAAGCAGAGCAGTCATACATAATGTGTTCTACTGTTTCCTCTTCTTGCTCGCAGCCTCTGCATAGCGGCGATTCTGTTAATTTCATCCTAAAGAGATGTTGTCGCAATTGGCAGTGACCTGTCAAGATTCCTACAGCTGTTCGGAGATTTTGTCTGGTCAATGCCTTAAATTTTTTTGCTGTTTCCTCGCCAGGGTGAGGTAATAACTCTCTGGCCAGTCTACAGTTCGTAGTTTCATCCCAGCACTGTATAAATTTTTGTGAGAGTGCTGTTTGATAAGGTCCACGACTGCGGACAATGTTAGCTTGGTAGATGGCCGAGGGCTAACATATTTGTAGCCCGCAGCCCTCCTTGCTAAATTGTTCGCAATGCGGTTGCCTTTAGAGTTCCCATGTCCTTTGATCCAGCTGAGAGTGACCACGTTATTCTGGCTGGCCTTAGTTAGAGATTGGTGACATTCTAGTACTGAACTTGAAGTGAAACGTGGTCTATTCAAGGTCAGTAGTGCTTGTCGGCAGTCTGTGTATATATTTATATTCCTGCATGTGATGTTCCTATTGATTAATTCTTTTGCAGCTATGGTTATGCCTGTGAGTTCTTACTGAACCACACTTGACAAGCCATCCATAGCCCATTTTATTTTTAGGTTTAAGGATCTAGAGTAAATTCCACATCCCACACCTTGCTTTGTTTTTTATCCATCCGTATATACGCTCAGAGCGTTCACTACGTTGGGGTGCCTTAACTATAAAACGATTCCAAAGAGCGTCGTTACACTATTTATTGAAATAACTTTTTGAAAAATATGAAATCGTAAAAAAATTGTGAAAAAATTTACGCAAAACTAAAATCTTATTGATAAATTAAAAAAGAAAAAAAATGGGGCCAAATGGTGAAAAATTGAGACTGTGACAGTTTTTCTTATTTCGTAAAATTTTATCCTATTTATTTTACTTTTTTTTCAAACACCTGTTAGTTTTTGAGATACCAAACGTCACATTTTGACAGTATATGTAGTATTAAAAAAACGTTTGGTTTTCAAAAGAATTACAATTAAAAAAAAATAATAAAAATCAAGGGTATCTGAATAACCAAAAACGATACAAACGTCAGATTTTATCAGGTAAACTAGAATTCTTTACACAACTAAAGGTCAAAAAGTTCACATCTATGAGAGTACGGCCTTTTACTATGAATCACATAAGATACTTACTTCGTATTTTTAACGTATAAAACAATCATGTACATAATTATGAGTATAGTAATCTTTGTTGTGTAAAAGATATACTTCTTCGGTATATTCTCATGTACATCGGTAATAATAATCTAATTATATAAAGTAATTTAATTTTTGCTGATTTTGAAAGTTCTTTAAATAATTTCTCAAGGTTGTTTAAACGAAGTTTTTTATCCGTACAAAACCAACAACGCCTATATGCCTAAATTGTAATCTGTATTAAAATCGGTTTTTCTTATATTCCAATTTTTAATGGTCTACTAATCTACGGTTTAAAAAAATAATAATAAACTTCCTTGCGGAAATTTACGTTCGGTAACAAATTTATATTTCCGATATCGCTTTAATTTACGGAAGAAACAATTTTTATAATGGTTCTCAAGTTTACTCATTTCCATGTAAAGTAAAACTCTAGATAGTACATTGCAGAACAATTAGCGACAGTTTGATATAGTCGATTCCGGAAGTAGAGGAAAACATAATTTCCAACTTTTAATTGGTTCAATTTTGTCTGGATAACGTCTCGCATAAATGGGAATAGGATAGTCAACTTTGGTCAAAAATTGTTGCTGAATGCCAGTATAATTTTCTAAATATCTATTGAAAAATTTGTAATATATTTTAATATATTCGAAAATGGTTTATTTTATTAATTTTGATAAATAAATATGTCAAATTTGTGAGGGTCGTCTTTTAAATCTGAAAATTTCATTACATTTAAAAAATTTTACTCTCAGCTTTCGGTAGGTAACCAGATTGGTTGTCGTTTTCAAAGATATGTTAACAATAAAACAGTAAAAGAGTCTGTTTGTTGTCCGGCTTTAACACAAAAACTTATGCATGGATTTTGATAAAACTATTTTTGTTACATAGCAATTAGTCCTCGGCAACATATATTTATTTATTTATTTATTTATTTCATTGGAATACAGAACGGGACGAACCCAAGTGACAGTATTCACTAATAATTACAATAAACGATACTAAAATTTAAACTTAATCTGTATAATATAAAAAGTAACGGGAGTAAGTTAGAGACAATCAAAGATAGTGTGACTAAAAAACTTTAAAAATCTTGTTAGTAAAGGCTTTTAAAGAAAGAACGAAAATGTCTAGGTCAGTGACGACATTAGCGACAGAATTAAAAGATTTGCAACATCTATGGAGTGGGGAATTAAGGTAGTAGTTTGTGTTACTTTGAGGCACATAGAATAGATTTTTACTTCTATTATAAAACTTTGGTACATTAAGTGGTATTTAGCTCAGAATTTTAGGGGAGTCTATCAGATTATTAATAATTTTGAAAAGGAATTTAATAATTTATTTGACGCCTATCGGACAGCACAAGTAAATTTAGTTTACTGATGATTTGATTTTCGCTGAGGTCTGGATGATATTTCTCTCTAGAATAAGTGATGAATTTATTTTGGATCTTTTGTAACCTCTCAATGTAAACAATGTATTGCGGATTCCAGACTGCAGAGGCAAAACTGAGTTGACTGTTAACATATGCCATATATAATGATCGTGCAGAATGGATATTTGGGAAGTCGTGGCAAGTGCGAATAAGGAAACCTAAAGCCTTATTAGCCTTTTTTGATATGTAGTTAATATGATCGTGAAATAGTAGTTTCGAGTCAAATAAAACACCAAGATCTTTTACAACGTCTGTTCTCTTAATTTTTTCGTTGTTTAAGTAGTAGTCATTATAATGAACTATTTTATTACGTGTAAAAGTTATAGAGTGGCACTTTTTTACATTTATATGTAGAAAATTGTTTCGACAGTAATCAGCCAAATTATCCAAATCTGATTGCATAAGCATCCTGTCAGTGTCATTCTTTATGGCATGAAATATTTTAAAGTCGTCTGCAAACCAAAGATATTCACAAAAGGAAAAGCAGCGGGAAATATCGTTAATGAAGATATTGAATAATAAAGGGCCAAGATGGGAACCCTGTGGGACCCCTGATGTGACATCAAAGTTAACTGAGCGATATTTTCCAAATATTACCGACTGGGATCTGTTGGAGATATACGAGCTAAACCAATTAAGTAAGTTACCGTGTACACCAACTTCAGCAAGTTTCGACAGCAGTGTCAGATGATCGATTTTGTCAAACGCCTTGCTAAAGTCGGTATAAATTGAGTCGGTTTGGTAGCCATCATTCATATTTTTTAATATATATTCAGTGTATTCAAATAGGTTACTCTCAATGGAACGATTTTTTATGAAACCATGTTGTGAAGAAGTAATAATGCGTTTTACGTCAAAATATAAAAAGTCGCAAATTATTGATTCAAACAGCTTACCTAATAATGATAGCTTAGAGATGGGACGATAATTCTCCACAAGGTACTTATTCCCTGACTTGTAAATAGGTACCACAAGGGCAGTTTTCCAAATTTTAGGAAAGATACCTTCTTTAATCGATTTATTAAATATTATGTGAAGAACTACCGATAATTCATGAGCACAATTTTTTATAAAGATTGTTGGAATTCCATCAGATCCAGGAGATTTTTGGGGTAACTCTAAAATTTTATTAAGTATTGTTTTTTGGGGTATGTAATATGGGATAATGTGACAATTATTGATATCATTACGGATTTTTAGATTTCCGTTTATAGAGAAAACTGAACTAAAGTAGCTGGAGAAGATGTTGGAAATCTCGTTTCCATTAGTAGTTAAGATATTGTCAAAGTTTTTGATTGCATTTATAATTGTGAGTCTTCCCCTCTTAGATTTGACAAAGTTCCACAAATTCTTAGGATCAGAAATAATATTAGATTCTACTTGGTTAATGAGGGTATAATTTATGTTTTTTTTTTATAATAATTTAAAAATGACAATTTAATTTTTCAATGAAAAGTATGTATTTATTATTCTATAAATTCCTAATAGAATGTAATATAAATCAATTTATCGAAAAAAATCTGTACTATCCTATAATATCTAGATTGCGGAGAAACTCGGTAGGTGGCGTTATATTGCAATTTCTAAATAATACAGTTAGAAAGATTATTTGGATTTGTCTTCGTACAGTACAGATACAGAATAATGGGTATTACAACGTATTTTCGAAAAAAGTGTTGACAATCTTGAAAACTGTTAAAAATCGTGAAAAAAAAAGGACGGGAGTCCAGAAAGATGGTTGGAAAATAATTTCGAATAAGGTGGAATAATAGAAAAGAAAAAGGAAAAATCCTAAAAGTTGGTAAAAAGAAAATTTAGAGCATCAAAATGGAAAGATTTAAAAAATAAGAAAAATTGAAAAACATAATGGTTACGAACGAGAAAGTATAGTAAAATAAAAAAAATTGAATTAAAAAAAAAGAAAACGAAAAAATATCATAAAAAAATGTAGAAAGTAGTACAAACCAAAAACTAACAAAACCGCAGAAAAAATAAAAAATACAATGAAAAAATGGAAAAACCTGGAAACAGACAAAAACTACGATAAAATCGACAGAAACAGAGAAAAAAACATGAAAATCAATCGAAAAAATGAGAAAAAATTGAAAAAAAAATGGCAATCATTAATTGTTGGGCGATACGAAGTTCCCCGGGTCATTTAATAATCGGTCAAAAAATGATCATCGAACAAGGAGCCATTATTTGGATCTGTTGTAAGCTTGGTAGTCTTTTTTTTTACAGAGGGCCCTGCTTAGGGGTAGTCCATGGGATTGCATCGCAGCTAGTACAGATTATTGTGCACCCTCATTCACAGGTCCTCATTCTCCGTCAAATCCCAGGTTCTTAATGAACCAAGAGATCCTTTTGACTATGGTTACCCGTTCTTCCCTTTGATCTCCAGTCGGTAGGCCAAGGGATCTCACACGCAGACCTTGCAGGGCTGGGCACAGGAATAAATATCACGTGGAAGGCTGTTTCCTCCTCCTCACCGCATTTTCTACATAGAAGGTTTTCAATTTGAATTCCCATCTTATGTAGATGTCCGCGGAATACCCAGTGGCCGCTGATGAAGCCAACCACTTTCCGCAGGGTCTTCCTCCCCAGTCCTTGGTAGTGTTGGTACACAACATTGTGACTGGTGGCGAATCGCGGTGTTTTCAATAAGATTTCCAAATTTCCGCATAGAAGCACCCAAACGAGTCAAATCCGAAAAAAAGCCGTTTGAAAAAGTCAAAAGTGAAGATATTGTTGATTTCTTTCTAAGATTCGAAAGAAATTATTCACAAAGAACACGTTATAGCTGACCAAACGGTTAATACTGTGTATTATCTTGGTGTTATGACGCGTTTGGTCTCGCGTATTTATTGATACCAAAACAGATTTTTCGTGTTTCACTAATTATTGCCTCAAACACTACAAGTTTATTTCCTTTTTTAATAATTTATATTTGTTCTCAATTTCTATAATTGACGCTCAAATTCAGAATATTATGCTGCATTATATCATATATCAAAATTCCCTGTTCACTGTTTTATCAGTACTATTTATCTAAAAAAGGGTATTTTACTGGCATGTAAAATGAATATGGAAATGGACAGCATTATCTCTAGAGAATGCGTTTGGGAATCATGAATACATGTTAATTTGTGTATAAATGAATGAAGTGGACAAACAAGAAGCATCTGCGTAGTTATAATTTCAAATGAGAATAAAATTTATGTATAGGAATACGAGTAGTTCCATATATAAGTTATTAATGAAGTTTACTGACTCCTATATGAAATCTATTTAAATTTAAAGTGTCTGTAAATCTAGTTCCTGTATTACACAGTTGCAGTTACGTAGTGGCAAAAGATTGTATCATAGTTTATACGAGGGTTGTCTTTTTAGAATATTTGTTTTGTTTGGCAAGAAACTTTGTAGTAAGGTCGCCAAAGTTATCAGTTATACCATTAAGTAAACATACCTCTGATTAGTCAGATTTTATGAAAGTTTTGTTTAAAACAATTTGATCTGTAAAATAGCAATTTATTTATCAAACTAAATCGTACTTAATATTCATCGAAATCATAACAATTACTCCAAAACCAGTGTAAAAATTGAACAAATCATAAAAATACGACCAAAGAGGTGGCAAAAATAATTAAAACTATGAAAACGATGTTAATATAGTGAAATCTGAAGCCAAACAAAAAAAAATGGGCTAAAACTATAAATATGAGACTAAACTATGCAAAGTATAGAAATGATGTCAAAAGTGTTAATTTATAAAAATGAGCGAAAACTAGAAAATATTACGAAAAGAAAATGGGTTAAAACTATTAAAATGGGATTAAGACATCTAAAACCGACAAACAAAACGGAAAATTAAATCAATAATAAATACTGAGAAAAGTCGTCAAAAAGGAAAAAAATTAAGAAATTTAGAAATATAAGGAAAAGGAAAAATTTAAAATACAAAAGAAGAAAAATCTTGTAAAATACAAAAAAAAAAAACTGATGGAAAATTTAAAATATTGAAAAAGAGGAAAAATAAGGGTTGAAATAAAAAACAATCGACTAACAAAAAAAAATAATAATATCTGAGAAAAAAACATTGAAAAACGATAAAACAGAAAAAAATGCACAAACAATTGAAAAAACTTTAACTAAGGAAAACAAAAAACCCGAGAAAATCGCAAAAATAGGTTAAAAAAAAGAAATAAAAATGAAAAAAAAAAGTGAGAGGTGTCAAGGAACACCCGGATGGAACGAAGTTCCTTTCGATTAATTAGTGAAAGAATTGTAATTTGTAAACACAACAGAGCGTTTATACATACATAAGCATTTATTATTGTCTGTATTAACTCTCTTCTTACCTAATCCATGAGAAATGTCCGATACTTGTGCAGAACAGAAACACTGTCAGGATTCATTATTGTTATTATTTTGTATTATTTTATTATTTATTATCTCCAAAAAACCTGTATAAACTTAACAAAGTCACGACACTACACTGTTCAAAGCAAAATAGAAAATAGTAAATTCATTATCACCTGAATATTTTCAACAGTTTGTTTCTTTTAACAAAAGTGTCCATTCATACATTGTCAGAGGTTTAGATGACATACATGTACCTAGAATTACTTTTTATTTTAATTTAAAACAGCCTCAGTCCACGAATCAGTCGTACCTAACGCGCGAAAAGAAACTCCGTTCCAATAATGAAGAAAAAGCGAAAATATAGAAGAAAAAAATTGAAAAACTAATTCAAAAATGGGACAAAAACGATAAATTTAAAACATAAAAATCGGACAACTGTTATAGTATAATATATTATTTTATATTTGTAACAAAGATTCAAAGAATTTTCACAGCAGTTATAACATAACTTGATTTACAATTATGGAATTCTACAAATTTTAGAAATTAAAATGTCATGGATGTATTTAAATTGACTTTATCGTGGTCTTCATTATATTTAAAGAAATAAAAGATACTTAAATTATTAACCGAGTACAACATATAAAATCTGTTTAATAATCAAAAGTTTAATGATTTCATAAAAAAACAGTTCAAAAACGTTTAATATCGTTATCGACTATTTTAACGGATTGAACCTACATTTAGAGCAGTGTTGTAATAAGAATTCTCTCCATGAGGTCTTTAGTTTTTATGATGTTTATCCCGAAATCGAGGTCACAACTTGTATCGATTGTCCTTGGTTAGGGACTCCAGTCATCGTCAAATTAAAGCCTTTTTTTTCTTCTCCATTTTCTTTGATGGTAGCATATTTCTGTGTTGGAAACCTTTAAAGGAAAAAGGTAAATTGCTATCCTCCGTAACATAATCGATGTTTTTTTTTCTTTATTTTCCTGCAGAAAGTTAGACGTAATGGATTCAATTTTCTTCGGTTTTTTCCTTCACTATAAAAAGTTGTTATAGACATTCGTGTTTTTTAACCGATACATAAACCTTTCTTTTAAGATTCTGTTCTCATGTACTCGAGTGGAATAGTAAATTCTGTAACAAAGTTGGAATGAAAATTCGATATACGAGTGGAAGATTCCTCACGCTCGCGTTCGGAATCTTCCACTGCTGCTATTAAAAATCGAAAACGATTACAACCTTTGTTGCTAAAAATATTTTATCTGGGGCATTATCTAAAAATTGTTTTTACTTTTTGGGTAAATAGTTACCGGATGAACGTTTCAATAATGCTCTTAATTTTTTATATTTTGAGATATCGATGTTATGTTATACGTTTATTGTTACTTTTAGCATGGAATATGTTTTCCATAAAGTGTATGACATCAATTTTTTGCTTAAATCTCAAAAAAAAACAATGAAAACACTGTCTGAAAAGGAATTACTTTTTTTCTCTTGTTGCCAATCCATAAACATGGACTAATACTTAATATATGCTTCTCTTGATTTTTAAGGTAGTAGGAGTACTATTAAATTCCATATCAGAATCACTTTATTTATTCATTTTTTAATTTAAACTCCGACTTAAGACTCAAATAACTAAAAACACTTCGCGTAGAACTGTCAAAAATGAAATTCATGGCGACGACGGTAATAAAACGATTACAGAATGAACATTCTTATATAAACTAGTGTAAGAATGAAGTACGTATAAAATACTTAGGCGACAAGTGCTTTAGTATTTACTTTCAATCTCAAGAGCGACAATGTTGTCTTTCTTTTATTATAAGTGGTTTCAGAAGAACAACATTCAATAGTGTACTCTAGAACAAGTATGGAAGGCGCTATATATTTCACGCAAGCGGAAAAATGTATCGTACGAGCCGAAGACGAGTATGACGGTAACACGTACCTGCAATAGCTATTACATACGACTTATAATAATTAAACGTGAATATTGAATTAAATAGACAAATTTTGAGGATAGCATTTACTCAGAACAAAATATCGCTGTTTAAATCTTCGGAAAGATCGGATGCGTTACGAGCATGTTCGGAAGGTGATTTACGCCTTCCACGAACGCAGGATTTTCCAAATACGTTCAGAATGTACTCCGCGAAAAAAGCTATTATTTCCTCAGAGTGTAAGCGAAAATGGCATTAATCCTATGCTTAAAAAAGCGTTAAGAATTACTACTGTAGAACTGGCCTGATTCGTTTCGAACTGTGTGGTGGTTAAATATATTCAGCCCGATGTTTGGATTGTTTCAAAATTGGAGTAAAATTACCATGAAGTTGATCAAAGGAGATTTAAGGGCCTTTCCAAACAGATTTGGTATTTTCCGTTCGAGAGAAACGAAAGCAAAATGAATACTATAAATTACTTTTACTATTTAAAACTACTTTCTTTGTTAACAGTAATATCCATCAGCAATATGTTAATTATTAGTGGTCAGGGGAATTCCCAAACAGGAAAAATATATAACACATACCGAAAAGGTATTGACATATAGATAGGTTTAGTGGTTCTAGTTTCTATTATTTTTGTATTATTAGTTTTATTTTTGAAATAAATAAAGTTTAAAATTTATATACAACTTTACCAGAACCAAAGATCATGATATTTAAATCGTTACAGTATTTGATAAAATTGATAAGGGTATGAAAATGTAGATAATCTTTATTTATTTAAAAGGTAGCTGGCTACCTGAAATATATGACTGACTATTAAATCGGGTAGTACCGAATTCCTAACTATGGTCAGATCATTACGATCGACCCCCAGCTGGGCTACCGAACTTAGACCCTCTCCGTTAATCCTATGTCCGAATTCCTAACTGCATACAAATATTATTTAATTCTGAATTTAATAAATCTAAAATAGTCTTCAAAATTTTAAAAACGAAATGTGTTTTGGAAAATTTTACATTATTTTTTTTTGTACGATTCATTGATTAATTAGATTTTACTCGTAAAAGTATAGCGCGTTAAAATTTTAAAGTGAAGATAAACTGTTTGAAGTATTTTTTTTTTCTAACTTCGTGTGATTAATAAAATTAAAAAAAGTTCAAAATTGCAATAATATTTTTATTTTTGGAATTTTTTTCTATCTTCGTTTAATTAATAAAATTAAAGAAATTTCAAAATTGCAAATATATATTTATTTTTGTTAATTTGATAAAATATCTACATACATGTCAAAATATATAAAAAAAAATAGTTGAAATAAATATATACATAAATAAATTATTTTTAAATTAAAAATTATTAAATTTATACGAAATACATTTGATAAGTTTCAAGTACTACTTAGACTAAAAATTTTGTTTTCTTCAATTCGATTAAGAAAATCTAAAAATAGTCGCCAAGAACAGGTAAAAAATGTTTAGTTAGGAATTCGGACATAGGATTACCGAATTACTTACTAATCCCCAAATGTTATGACCACGGTTAGGAATTCGTATATCCCGATTAAATCATTAGCCAAACCCAAGTGCTGAATATATATAATATATATAATAGGGCACATTGCAATTGAGCGCAAATTTTCGGAACGCAGCAGGGGTGTTTTAATCTTAGGTTGCGATTGAGCGCAAGGGTTTAAAAGGACATGTTACGATTGAGCGCAAAACTTAAGGAACAGTTAATAACATCCGTGTGTTGTTAGAAATCTTACCCAAATTCAATTTTACACAAGATTGTGTTTTTAAAAATAATGTTTTTTAAAAAATATCAAGAAATCTGTTAAAAAAGTGAATTTTGAAATATTAAATAAATCGCAACTACCAACCTTCATTTCCTTAATTCTGGATTTAATAAAAACAAACAAGGAAATAATAATATTTTATTATAACTTATTACTAACACTTTTTACAAAATTAAATCTAGACATATCTCCTCTTTGATATAAGCTTATTAAATTTTCAATACCTATACTCCATCCGCTTCTTGTACTTTATATTTTTTACTTTTTTTCAATATTAACACTCCTAAATTTAATGTAAGTTTCAATCTGTACGCATTTTAATTCATTTAAAAATAAAAATATATTTGGGTGAGTACAATAAAATTTTGAATTAAAGTGGCTGTGAAATGATTCGCAGGCGTTGGTACTTCTTTCCTTAGTGGCTAAACACGACGCCCATATTTTTGTTGGAAATCTTGATGACTCAGTTATATAATTATCTGTAAGAAAGTCACAGATAGCTATCACCCTAGGGTCTGCAGGCACAGTAGCTATGAGGTCTTCCACAAAGCAACTAGAGACTTCGGTGTCTTCTAGATAGACGAGTCCAAATGTCCAACGTAACCATTGCCCTATTTGGCACTCATTGTTGGAGTATTCTCCTTTCAATCCTAGGTTTTGGATTTTTCGCATCCAAGCTTGCGAAATGTGGAACCTGCATTCAACTATTGTTATATTGGGCCATACTGCTCATGCCGCCTTATGAATTGCTTCTTTAAAATCGCACGTGATTTTCGACGGTCTAAATAAATGATATTTTATACGTGTTCTTACATGTGATGTTTATTGTGCGGTAGATTTCTTCGTAAGTCATAGCTTTCTTGTTTACAACCAATGTAAACACAAGTGGGATATAGTGTCCATTTCTGACAACATGCACTGTGAAAAATTGCGAAGAATAATTAAATGTTCCATCACAAAAGAACCGGGTTTCTTCACAAAGAATGTGTAAATTTCTTTTTGTTGTAAATATTAAAATTCCTTTGTCCTTCTTTGCCAAAGTCAAAAATTTCTCTCCTGTTGATGTCTTCATATCGATGTTTTGTATTACGTCAAAGACTTCATTGATTTTTTTTTGGGAGAGTTGAAAGTAATTTTCTTCTGGCACGGTATATAACAAAACGCATATTTTCTACGTCTTTTGAAGTTGCCGAATGAACCGCATCGCCCACTTCCAAACTGATAATTTTGTTTGGACGAACAGAAATGTCTTCCGTTGCTTTTCTTTTAACACTGTTCTGGATTTTGTGAAAAAAATAATAGATATTAATAAATATAATTTTTTTAACAACTTCAACTAATAATTGTAAATACTAATAAATATTTATACAGGGAATCCTTGGATTGAAATGTCGAGAAAGGAAAAGTTTTAATCACGAAAAAAGCCGTTCTTGATAAAAAGTCTTTTTAAATAACAAATTCGTAAAATATTATAATTACCTTAATTGTTAAATTCTTTGTTTCTTCGTGGTTATGTTCTCCGATTGGCTTTAATAACACACTTTTTCGCTATGCATTTGTTATTTGAACACCTATACTTCACAAAGTTATTCTGAACTCTATCTTTCCGAAAAGTGAAATTATGTAAAATTATAAGCCTTTTACCGCGTTCACTGGAAATAAACTTCATTTTTAAAATCAAATATAAAACTAAAAAAATTTAACAACAACCCTCTCTAATATAAACAACTCTCTTTCAATACACCAAATCTAGTAATGAGAAAAATGAAAATCATTAAAAAAATTCACTCTAAAGGTAGTACAATAAATATGATTAGGGAAATCCAATTTTAAGTTCTGAAAAATCCATTTCAGAAGTGTTATTACTTTAATCCTTCCTTTGCGCTCAATCGCAACGTTAAATTACAGGTAATATTTCTGAACCCCATGGGGTCTACTATGGTTGCGCTCAATCGCAATACATCCATATAATATACAGAATTTGCTTGTCGTTTTCAGGTAGTTTTTATTATTATTCGCAATTCGTGTAAGGGATTATGAACCCTAATTAGAAAGTACTGACTTGAAAGTTCACCATTTTAGCAGAGGTATATTTCTAATTTATTTTTGTTCGAACTGAAGTGTTTCGGTTTTTTTAGGTCAATGTGACTTGTTAAAAGACGGATAACCACACCACCTACATGTCATTGATAAAGAACTTAACAAACGATCCAACTCGGGATTTATATTGACCTACATCAACTAAAATACTGGCTAGACGATAAAAATGACAATATAGGTTAATAGGTCTGTTTACAACAATACAATTGCATAAAGTGGATTATCATAGTCTGTTAAAAATTGCATTGATATTCAAATACGAATAATAAGTGATGATTTTTGTTTCTTTTAGTCTGCACGTATCAAAAAATTCTCGTCTATTGAGAATTACTCTTAAATTAAAAAAAGAAATCATTTTCAACGTATTTCAAAAGTACCTTTATTTTAGAATTCAATAATTTTTCATTTCTATATCTCCTTTCCCTTTTTGCAGGCAAAAAAGAACACGATAATCGCCAGAAATATAAAACAGTTTTTTTTTGCTTGAAACAACATTGGTGTGGTAAATTGAACAGGTCTGGATCTTTCACAAAACTGTAAAATTCATATAACATTACCAATAGTAAAAAAATTACAGCCTATTTTTCGTCAACACCTCTGGAAAGAGTTTCAGAATAGTTTTTAGTGGGTTACTTTGTTTTCCTATTTTATTTATATAATTTTTGGTTTCATTATACTTTTTGATATATTTTCATCCCATAATCTTATTTTTCTACAATTTTTCCTACTACTAATCACCAAATTTTCTGTTTTAATAACCATCTTATCTTTATTGACGTGAAAATCTTTTAAAATTATAAAAAATTGAGATTGATATACTCCAAATGAGATTTAAAAAAAATCCAATTTTCCTATTGATAAATATAAATGTGAAAGTCAAAAAACAGTTTGTTTTGAAAAATCTTAAAAATAAAAAAACGTGTGCGTCTCAGGACGCGCGGCAGAGGTGATAACTTCAACTAATCCAAGTTGAACTATTTAATATTGAAATTTTTTAACTTGAGAAAAACTTTGTCTATTACTTAAATTTTATGTACATTAATATGATAATGTGTATAAATTCAAAAATTTAAATATTTTAAAAATTCTGAAAAAAATTTTATCACTATAATTTTCACTAATTACGATACAAAAGTTTTTTACTATGACAGTTCAAAATTTCTAATCAGTCACGTAGTAATTCGCGATACAACAACCCTTTACGTGGAACGGCATGATTGCTATTTAATGCACACTTAAAACTTAAATTCTTATCCATATTATCAATAATAACATTAATAACACACTTTATAATCAATTTTTATAAGATTTATCACAAATGAAACCACCAAAACACGTATTTTTTATGCTAAAATTAGGCTAATCAGACTGTCATTTCTTCTTAGACAACCTGTTATTTAAATAAATGAGTAAATAAATAAAAAAAAGGTAAAAGTTAAGAGATATATACAAAAAAGTTTGCATCGGCCGGGAATCGAACCCGGGCCGCCAGCGTGCAGGCGAGCATTCTACCAATGGACCACTGAACCACCTACGTACCTATAATAACTTCCAGAATGTATTTGATGCACGTCTCATTTGACGGGTTTTTCGTTACGGTTTTTACTATTACATTTTTTTCAGTTCAATTCAGTTTAGTTCCAAAAAGTAATGAATTGTATTTAGTGGCAGATTAATACCGTATAACACGGTAAATTCAAATATACTTAAAACTTACATTGGGAAAAGCATAGAGAGAGAGAGAGAGAGAGAGAGAGAGAGAGAGAGAGAGAGAGAGAGAGAGAGAAATGATATTATGTTTCACTGCGCCTGCGTGTAACAACGATAAACAACGCGTTATGATAAACGCTTTTTTCAACGCGTTACGCTAAAAATCAGTTACCATCCCATAAGAAGTTATCACTTCAAAAACAAATGAAAATATATTCACCTTATCACAATTTTATAAATACAAATTACTTACATTATCACTCTGAAATATTATTTGACCGAACATACGTATGAACCACATAACGGAATAGAATGTCATTGATGTAATTTGTTTAAAAAAAGATTCAAATCGGATATATCAATGTTAATTAAACGTTAAAAATATGAAAATTTGTTTTACCTTAATTTCCTTTTCTTTCTTTTTTCTTCATTACACCATCTTTTGTACAATTTTCTTACCAAATTATACATTTAAGTGTGGGTGTAAACAACTAAGTTGATATGCACTTATTAATTTATTTTTCTTGTTTGTCGTTTATACAATTCAAATTTAAGTACTTTCTAAGTAAGACAATTTATTCCTTTTTTCTACGGTTATTATACAAATGTATCATTTTTTGACAGTAATCTCTAAAGAAATAGGGTACGTTGTTATATCTAATAAAGAAATATCTCATTTTCTTATCTGAGAACACAAAATGTTCATTTCTTCATTGTTTTAACTTAATCAAGTATACTGTGACAATTATAATAATAAATAATAATAATAATTTATTTCCAAATTCCTTCAAAAAATATAATATGATACATTTTCTGAGGACCTATAGGAGGCAGAAATTGCCCGTACATAGGTGGTCCTACAAACTAAAAATAATAATAATAATCCTACAAAACTAAAAATAATCCTACAAACTAAAAATAATAACTGTATTCTAATATTTATTTACAATTCAACTTTTATAGAATAAAGTCTTTTCTTTTTATAATTTTTGTTGTTTGTAATTGCGCTCTAATTAGATTTTATTATGCTAATTTTACTTAATTTCACTGAAGTCACTTATGGTTCTTTGTAGATTTTTCTTTAGTATCTTTTTATTTGTTGTTAATGTTTTCTGTGAATTAGGTAGTTTGTTGAAGTAATAAACTGCATAGTATTCGAAACTTCTTTGTCCTATTGTAGCTCCAAATTTATGTAATGATAGACTTTTGTTTCTGGTGTCTCTTGGGTAATTTAAGTATCTTTCTTTTAGTTCTTGATATTTGAAAATGATGGATTTTAATATAAAAGTTTGTTTGATCTCCAGGATATTTTTATTATTTTGTTTATCAGCTCCTATTATTTTTAATATTTTGCATTGAAGTCTGTGTAATATCTTGTATGTGGCTTCATACAAACCACCCCATCCAATAACACCATATGTAGTTATACTATTAAAAAGGCCATAGTAGAGCTGCAATAGTTGATTCATAGACATTATTTTTCTAAGTTTATAAAATACTGACACCAAGTATTTGGTCTTGCTTATAATGTTGTTTACATGTATATCCCATTTCATATGCTGATCAAAAGTAAGTCCCAGGTATTTGTAATTATTTATTCTATTTAGTCTATTGCCATTTATGAAAACAGGAATCGAGATTGGTACTGAGTCTACGTAATTTCCAAACGTTATAAAAGTGGTTTTAGATATATTCAGTGTTAATCTATTTTTGTAGAGCCAAGAGTATATGAAATTTAAGCTTTTAGTCAGTGTAATTGCTATTTCAGTCCAGGTTTTGCCATCAACAGGTATTGCTATATCATCTGCATATGCTACTAGTTCAGGACATAGTTGAAGTATATCATTAATGTAGATAATAAACAGTAATGGGCCCAATATAGATCCTTGTGGTACACCTAAATTGACTTTACGTGTGGTTCCTTTTTGTCCATTAACTTTTACTGATTGCTTTCTGTCCTTTAAATAACTTTTTAATAAATTTAGTGGTAGACCTCTTATTCCAATTCTGTATAATTTTCTAAATAATATGCTATGATTAACAGTATCAAAAGCCTTACTGAAGTCTAGGAAAGCTACTGCCGTTGGTGTGCTCGTAGCTAGATTATTATATATATACCGACTAATTAAAGCTATGGCTTCATTCGTTCCTTTTCTTTTCACAAATCCAAACTGCTTTCCACTTATTATTTTACATTTTTCCAGGAAATTATAGATTCTATTATGCAGTATTTTCTCAAAGACTTTAGTTATATTTGAAATGAGTGCAATTGGTCTGTAGTTTGCAATTTGATTTTTGTTTCCATTATGTATTCATGTATTCATATATTTGACTAACAGTACAGATTGACAGTAATAAAGTAGTGACAGGTACAAAAGATAGTTTTTAATACATTATTTAAATTAGATTGTTATTTAAGTAAAAATGTTAAGTAGTGATAAAAATGAATTAGAATTAACTACTCCTGACATAAGAGAAGCGGCAAACGAAGCTTGTCAGAATTTGATTCCCGAAATTTCAAAACATAAGTACCAGAATGCATATGAAAGTTTCGTGACCTGGCAAAAGAAAAAGGCATCAAATTCCGTTTCAGAAGCTGTGCTTTTAGCTTATTTTTCTGAATTAACAAATAAATTTAAGGTATGATAACTGTAAATTTTGTAAATAATAGTTAATTTTACTTAAATAATATAACTTATATCGTTTTGTTTTGTATTGGATTTATTTTTGAATTATTGTATTATTATGTGGTATAACCGTAGAAAAAGTATAGTGTTTGACTCGCAAGGAATAACTCATTTCCCACTCGTACGATTTGCAGCATTCGCCTGCGGCTCTTGCTGCAAACATCGTACTCGTGGGAAATGAGTATCATTCCTTGCTCGTAAAACAATATACTATTGTGCGTTCGTTGTCATGGATCGTTCTTTCAGTTTTTTTGGGCTCATACGCGTCTCAACAATCCAGCCGCTCTGTGCGTAACCCGCAATAAAAAAAAAAGTGTGAGGTGTCAAGGGACACCCGGGTGGAACGAAGTTCCTTTCGATTAATTAGTGAAGGAATTAGTAATTTGTAAACACAACAGAGTGTTTATACATACATAAGCATTTATTATTGTCTGTATAAAATCTCTACTTACCTAACAGTTCGTTTCTTTTAACAAAAGTGTCCATTTATACAATACCAGAGCTTTAAATAACACATCTTTTTAAAATTACTTTTTATAATTTAAAACAGGAATTAACAATTCAATACAAAAAATTTAAAATTAAAATATTTGACAGTGACTGACAGTTAAGGTAATTTGACGTAGTCAAGTTACGAACTATTTTTAAAATGTTTATGAATTTATTAATTTATAAAAACAGGATGAAATAAAATATAATACTATTATAGGTAATTATGTTTTTTTCTACAGTATTTTCTTTTTAATGTACATTTTCTTTTAATTTAAAATAGTGTCTTTTTAATTGTAATATATCTATCTATGAGAGAGAGGGCGAGAGAGTTATTTATTTTTTGGTCTGTGAGAGAGAGAAACATGCGTGTGTCGATGCTTTGTGTCGGTGCATAGTGTCGTGACAACTTTTGGTATGAATTTTTTTGGGCTAGCTCCTAGCGTCAGTCGTAACTGTTCGTAACGCGCGAAAGGGAACTTCGTTCCAATTATGCTTATTAAAATCACAGAAAAACATTGATTTAACTAGAATTTTTCACTTCCCTCTATTACCGTTTCCATTAAGAGAAATAATGTGTTTTCAAACTTTTTACAAAATAAAAATTTGTAACGAAATTAAGTATAATTAAAATTTATATTTTTGAAGTTAACATATTACTTTGTATGATCACACTCATTATCTAACTATCTACAACAGTTTGTAAACAAGCTGCCTAAAAAAGTAACTATGAAAAATTATTCCATTTTTGTTTCATTTTCAATTAGAAAACAGGCTATCACATCACATCAAAAAGGGAGCGAGCCAATGTTTTATATAGCGTGACATCCGTATTGTTCAAAATCCCTCTCAGATTTTTCCATTCTTATATTATTCTCCTCGGTTTTTCGGTGTTTTTATTCGGTGATGGTCTACTCGACTGACGGGATAATGAAGCACTGTAAACTGACGGAAAACTTAATTGCTTTTCAGCAAGTTATTCTCTTTTCCTATATAGTATAACCGTGAATAGAAGTGAGACGGCGAGGGAATGACACGTGACAAATCCAAACTCGAATTATGAACTCTTATAATTTTATCGAGATGAAGTAAATACAGGATCGGAGTATTTTTTTCATTACAGTATTTACTTAGTTCTACTGTAATGGAAAACACATTTCATATCTCGTTAAAATGAATAATTTGATTATCACTTATTCTACTTATGGATATGTTCAATTAAAATGACGAGCCAAAAAGTGCCCTTTAAATTTACAAAACAACTGCATTTAATTCGAAATCAACAATTTTGTTATATGACTCTCATACAACACTCTTGGGTTTCGGACACAAACGGATATTTATCATGTCAAGAGTTTTCATCATGAATACAAAACCAAGCAATTTTGTCAGGCGACTATAATAGGCCGCTGTATGAAATATGATTTGGGTGAATTTATGTCAAAACACAATCATTAGGCATAATTTAAATACATCTGTCAGATTGTATTTCGGCGTTTAAATGAAATTTGAAAAGATAACGATGTGACTACGATACAAATATTGTGTTTGTATAGGTTAAACATTGATCAATTGTGAATACTTGTGTGTAGTCAAGAAATGATATTTTGACGCAAAAATACTTTTTCGTACTTCCGGGCCTAAAGTGACAACTTCACTCCCTTGTGACAGGTACTAAAGTGTCACATTTAATCCCTCCGGGATTAAATATTGACGAAACTCCCGGAACGATTAAATCACAAACAAACAAATTTAAGGGATATTTTATTGAAAAATATAATTAATTAGAATGGTAATTAACGTTAATATTCAAATTAATATTGTGACAGTTCGTCATATTGACCAGTCTTTCCTGGGTTAATGCAGCAGGTAACTGACGAGTAACAGATAGGTCCTTTTCATATTGAACTGGTGTTTGTTTCGAAGATCCTGCGGAAACAGGAAGCGAGAATGAGGACTGTGGCATAACTATAGTGGACGAATCGGCGACTTGACCAAATATTTTATCTGAAATTTTTTGTTTATTTTTAATAGACGATTCAATATATCCCTCGGCCACGTTGGAGGATTTCCATCCTCCATGTCTCTTCAGCACGTCTATTGTTGCTCCCGAATCAGCTAACAAAGACGCAGATGTGCGTCTAAAACAATGTCCCGTATAAGACGTCGCATTTTCTAATTTCAAGAAAGCTGCTATTTGCCGTGGAATTGTACCAAACATGTTTTTTCCTACTACTCGCGTAGTACATTCTTTGTTGATGTATTGAACAAAAAATTTTGAATGAGTTGTCCCTGTCTTTCGCAATGCCACATATTTCCGAAATATCGCCACAAAACTGATGGCACTGTTTTCTGAATTTTTGATCACAAAATTTCGGTCAATTTTATTTTTGGTGTTTCTAATCGCAATTAGGAAGGAATCGCCCAAATCTCTCACATCGTCGATTTCTAAATCAACCAACTCTTTTCCACGACAAGCTCCCGCAACGCCCAAAATAAGTGCAACCTACAAAAAAATTGATTTCTTAAAATTTCTGAATATAAACAAATTTCCAAATTTACCTTAAGCATTAAATATTTATCATCCGGAGCCTCCCGTAAGAACTGATCTACCTGCTCAGACGTGAGAATTCTTGACTTCTTTGGCTTAAATCCCTCATTTCTTCTCTTCAAAAAAGCTAATAATTTTGGAAATTTACTTATATCAATATCTTCTCTAATGTTAATAACCGATTTCAGCATTGAGTAATGTGCCCAGAGAGTTGAGGCACAAACCGCTTTTGATTTATCATCGAAGTAGACTTAACAGCGCATTTTCAGTAGGTTGTCTCACATTTTTTAAGCGGCACCACTTTTTAAAAGCATCGTACTGCTGCTCGTATAGTTTTCTAGATTTCGGTGGTAACAATTCTTCACCTACTTCGGCTGCTCTTTTATCAATATCAGATACACCTTCTTCACTCATGATACCAATAATTATCAATAACAATGTTTCTTTACAATGACACTAGTAATGACAATGTTTCTAAATTATAACTGTCACAACGCAATGTTACTATGGTAACTTATTTTAAAGACAGTTTATTAAATGAGTTGAAGAGAGAAAAAACTGATTGAAATTATTGAAATAATTAATAAAATCATACCGGAAGTACGAAAAGTATCGTATATACCTTGCGACTGAAGTACATTTAATCCTTCAGGTAAATTATGGCCCTCCCTGCGGTCGGGCCATAAACTTTACCTTCAGGATTAAATGTACTACTTCAGTCCCGCGGTATATAATATACTATTATTAGATTCCGTATGTTTATCTTTAATTCATTTAAGCACCAAAGTACTTATTATTTTGAATAGAGCATATGGCGTATACCAAAACCATTAAGTTTGTCACCAGAAGTCCTGCAGTCAACACAATTAAACGCATATGGATAGATTGAACGTCTTGGTGCCAATCCATTATTTTAGCCATTGTATTAATTTAAAGAAACATATTTATATGGTTGAACTACTCTCTAACGAGTCATATTAATGCTTACCTCTAATATTGTAAAGAACAAAATAGATTTCAAATAGAATCATGCCAATGTCAGGAGAGCAGCAAGGATTTAAGCCCAATAGATCAACGAAGGACGTTATATCTGTAGTACTTCAAATGATAGAAAAATCACCCCTGTTTGCCTGTTTTGTTGATTTAATGATGTAAACAAGACTCTTAAACAGAACAGCCTCGATTAAAACGAACAGCAGAAGTAGAACAGGAAAAGAAACGAACAGCAAAAGTAGAACAGGAACAGAAACGAAAGGAGGTTTCAATAAGGGCATACGCACTGAACCAAATTCGTACATAAATAGAAAGAAAGTGTTCATTACGACAATGAATTCAGGTACTGATTTTGGTCCAAAGTACGAATCATTGATTATACGAATTACGTTTCATTAAAGTATGAATACCTTTCTTTAATCAATTACTTATTTCATTCTATCTATGAACCGACGAAATCATAAAAATCAATACAATTTTCTTTAAGCCAATGAATAGTGTACATTAATTCAATGAAATTTTATACGTTATGCTAATGAATAATTTTTTAATATCTATGTAAGAATTGTATTGGCTTAATGAACACAGTTCTTGCATTTAAGAACATGTTCATTATTTTAAAGAACGTGTACTTACGTTAGAATGAACCAAAATTGTTGTATTTATGATTATTATTATCATATTTATGAATACAATCTTTGTTATAAAGACATATGATTGTAGTTATAATCAGTCTTACACCATATTTATAAATTTGAAAATAGTTACTAAGAACTTAATATTGTTCATTCTAGTTTAAGCAAATAAAATACTCGTATAATTGATGTACATTCATTTACAAATTAATCTTTAAATTTGGGAATAACTTTAATATAACATAAAATTTTTATTTTTAAATATAAATTATTATATAAAATATACATATATTTTCGAACAAAAATTTCCTAAAGTAATTACATAAAAATACTGTATTAAATTACTCTTCTTATTTTCTTCGGTTAAAGAGTCTTTGAAGTCACCCCTTACCTGGGAACAGCGGGAGGTCTCTAAATGAGACCCTTTTCTCGACCCCCGATCCAGCATGTGGTTGTATGCACCCATGACATAACAATCTATTGTTTAAATTTAAAAAATATATGGGATTAATATTTTATAAATAAAAATAAATAAACACCAGAAAAGTAAAGATTTTTTTCTGACTTTAACCATATAACATAATACTTACGCAAAATATTAAAGTGGATTCCACAAAGAACATAAAAGAATATTTAAATTTAACTTTTCTTAGTTGTTATTTCTTTTATGTGTTCTAACGAAAATAAATTCTTGCTAAAATTTAGTTATATTTGATTTCCTCTTGTCTTTTTTGCTTCAGATTTTGTTGGTTGATTCTTAAAACCCATTAAGGACTCACATAACTTTAGCTTCATGATCATCTAAAAAACAACGATATTTAGTAGGAACTAATATTAAATAAGAATGGGTTTTTATTGTTATTTAATTATCAATCTTTTAGAAAACCTTTATAAATACATTTACAAAAAATTCGTATTTGTACCACATCTATTAGGTCGTACTGTCGAATTTTAAAATTGCTATTTTTGGTACCGAAATCAATTTTTATGGATTTATTAATAAAAGAGATTTTTAATCTTCTGAGAAGTGCTGATTTTCATATGACGACATAGTAGAGGCGATATTCTCATTTTAAGAATAAATAATTTATAACTTTAAATACCCAATATTAATATTACAATTCACTCTTTTGTTTATTTCTTTAGAAAGAATGCTATAAAGTTAACAAAGATTTTAATTAAAATACAATATGACTTTAAACTCACAGTATTTTTATACAACATAATCAAGCTGCAAATATAAAAGTAGATACATATACATAGTATTTAATTATTAAGAATCGATATTGTAATTAATAAATTCAATTATATAAAATGAAAAAATATTTTGAACTTACCTTTAAAAACAGGATGATAAAATTGTCAAACTAATATAAAACTAAATTAAAACTTTCCACAAAAATTAAAATCTTTCATCTATAGGTTATAACTGGAAACTACAACCTGCAATTGTAAATAACGACTAACCACAACCACACCACGCTGAGATGAATAAAAATGCGCATGCTCAAAAGGGATTTTTCATGAACGATTTTATTGTATTAATGTACCTATTATATTTAAAGATAGCATTCATAATATCAAAGAATGTGAAACATAGATTTAAAGATTCTGTTCATTATCGTAATGAACCATAAACATTCTACCTATGATTTTTTTAAGTACTGAAAATCATCAGTTAATGAAAGCTTATTCATTGTCTACATGAACACTGAAAATACATCAGATTTTGTGTTAAAATTTTTTACGTATTATTAATGATTTTTACGTTAATGCAATGAAAACGAAGTTAATGAACACACGACATTAATATTACGAAACAAATTTTTTTCAGTGCGACAAGGAAACAGCCATTAGTCCTACCTTGTTTAACGTTATCATTGGCCAAACCATTCAATAGAATTAAAAATAAAAAGTTGGATATAGGGTGGTAACTTTAAGTATTTAAGTATTATGTTTTAAAGACTAACTACTTACTCCTCATAGCAGAGGATTAAAACGATCTACATGAGTTGTAGAAAATAAAAGTAACAGCACATAAAAATTTGAGTGCTACAACAGATAAAATATAGTCAGTATTCATCTCGAAAGAATCAGTAAAATAAAAACTAGGAATCGCCAACAAGCCAATTCAGAATGTGAGAAGATTTTACTATATGGGAGTAGAGAGATATCAAGCGGAAGAAATCTGATTGAAGAACCACGAACACAATTCATACCTGGATACCCGAAATATGATATAGCTAAATAAAATGATTACAAAGGCAAAATGAGGATTTACAACACATTTCATCATAAGACCTATATACGCTACAGAAACCTGAGTTGAAATATTAACAACAAAACCAGAATGAGAGCGACGGAAATATAACTATTAAGAACCATCAAGTGTGTTACCTCCAGAGATAGAATAAGAAGTTAAAATATCAGAGAAGAACTAGTAAAACGGGATGTGGTGAGATGGGTTTGAGAAAACACATGGAAAAAATAGGCAAAGTGGACCATCTCGCAAAGACTGTTGTGCAGTCCACCCAAGAGATGGTATGAGAGCTGAAGCTCCTATAAGTCAAAAGAGAGAGCTCCGAAAGAGAACTGTTTGCTATTATAAAATGTAAAAGAACAAACAATACAAATTGTACCGTATTTTTTTTAAATTCTATTCGCTGTTTTATAAATATATGTTTCGTATAATAATATACTGAAACTGAATTTTATTATTACTGGAAAGAATCATATACAAAGTTACAAAACTTTAACCATTATTTCTGTATACATTTAATTTACCCCAATTTTCAATTCTCTTTATTAATTATAAAAACATCAGTTTTCATTTTGTTGAAAACTGCTTGATTGTTATTCCAAAAGTTGTCTCAACTAAAGCGCAAACAATGAACTTATAACGATTGTTACCGACTAAAACAACTTCGTTGCTGCAGCTTCTTTAAACAGAACATCTCAACTCTCAACTACTTTAAAGAAAAGCAAACAACCCGATGTACGTCGTTCAAAAATCCGTAAGTCCTTCGGAAAATCGGTATAAATCGTGAAGCAATTTATAAAATCGACGAAGTACGTTGCGTCGCGGCGTCAAAAAGAGAGAGACACCTTCGTCAGTTCTGCTTCGATGCTCTTTCGAGGAAGATTGATTCGTTTACGGTACAAACAAAACGTCAGATGTGACTTTTTGGAGATTTTCTGTTGACTGTATGGCGCAGTTGATAGGATTATGTTCTCAAGTTATTAATATTTATTAATAACTTTAGTTTAGATATTCTAATGTAAGGCGAGAAAGAAAGTTGTTTAGAGTTTTCGTTGTAGGATTTTTTTTGCAAGGTATATGGAAAATAAGCTGTAACAGATGTTCAAATAATAATGCTAATAAAAACTCATATTAGAGTAAAAAGAAAACTAATTTGAGTAAAACGACTGTAATGGTTAGTATTATACAAGGTATAAGTAATGGGAATTTACCTTTTTTTTCTTTTAATATTCGTAGTTTTGCCCTCTTCAAATTTAATACCTTTCTGCCAATCATTCGAATATTTCGAATCACTTCTGCAACTCATTTTCGAAATGGATTACATTTTATCTGACACCGGCTTTTCATTCACGTCAGCGTCTGGAACAGAAAACGGTAACGAAAAATATTCAAACCAACAAAGATTAACGACCGGGAACAATTGTTGATGCCCATAGTCTCTAGTAGGAAATTGTTTGTTGAAAATTAAACAAATTTATTGAGTTTTTGGGATAAATATTTAATTGCTAAAGGAAATTTAGTAATGCGCTTTGATAGCATAACGCACTGTATATTGGATATAAATAAATCCGTTTTTACGTGAACTCAACAAAATAATGAAGACACAAAGAGCCATGAAAAGATCAGAGCTGTGAATTAAACTGAAAGAAAAGAAACAACACAACTGGATACGAAACAAAACAGAAGTCAAAGACATAGGACAGTAAGTCTTCAAACTAAAGGGAAACTTCGTAGATCATAATGTCAGACACAAGGATAATAGGTGGAATACCATGATACAACAGAAAAGATGGAGGGTGACATTAGAAAGATAGACGGAAAACACGAAACAGAAACGAACGAAATAAAACTAGGAGAAGCTTATGTCTAAAATTTGACGAATTAAAGAGTGTTTTTTCCCACAGCTTGGGCTTATTTCTATTAATTTAATTTTAGTTATGACTTTATATATTTCATAACAAATCTAAATTTTACTAATCTAGTTTAAAATAAACTCATAGTAATCAAAGCTATTCCATATTTTTAAGATAATCCTTCAACCTGCTGAGATATTTCTGAACACCGGAAATAAGTACATTATCAAAGATAGAAGATAGATTTATGTAATCTCTATTTACAGTCTAGCGACTGTTCAACCGGTGTTCATAATTTTATCATTCACCATTCGATTCGATATTATTACATACGTAAGGGGAAAAGGAGATTTCTTATAGCTATTTTTATTGGTTCGGTTCACGCCTACAATTTCCACTCTTCTAGATCGTTTCTTAAGTGATTAATGGAATCGCAATTAGAACCCGTAACGATCAGATTTTAAGTGGAACGATTCACTGATTTATTTTGTTATTGGAAATGTTTGAGCACGTTTTATGTAATTAGATAATTTAACAGTAGTGGTAATTGTAAAATGATAACAAGCGTAAAAATGCACAAGACACTTCGGACAACTGCTTAGAATTTCGTTTCATTCTGATGTAAAATAACTGTTATTTTATGCAGACAAACCAACTATTTTCCGATAATCTTATATCTTTAAACGAGCAATTCTTGTATAATCTCGGAATCGGCTGCAACGATTTTCATGAAATTTAGTATATAGGGGGTTTCGGGGGCGATAAATCGATCTAGCTAGGAATCATTTTTCGAAAATGTCATTTTATTCGTGTTTTTTGGAATCTCGGAATCGGCTCCAACGATTTTCATGAAATTTAGTATATAGGGGGTTTCGGGGGCAATAAATCGATTTAGCTAGGAATCATTTTTATAAAATGTCATTTTATTCGTGTTTTTTGGAATCTCGGAATCGGCTCCAACGATTTTCATGAAATTTAGTATATAGGGGGTTTCGGGGGCGATAAATCGATCTAGCTAGGAATCATTTTTAGAAAATGTCATTTTATTCGTATTTTATCGATAATCAACTTAAACATAAACTTACTTTTTTTTTATTGGAAGAAAAATAACAAAAAGTTTGCGTTTGAGTAGTCCCAATTTGAACTGAAAAATATGACTCTTCCTGACATCTATTGGCGAATAATAATACTATTTTTTTTAAATTGTGAGCAACTAATTGCTTTAACGACACAACAACAGCTGAAGCTATTCCAGCAGAGGGCGTTGTTAAGTAAAACGACGTCAATGAGTGTTTGCTTTGAGGTTATACTGTTAGACTAAGAAAATCAATTGTTTATTTATATTATTCGTGTCTTCTTAATGCACGTGTTCACTTAAAAATATCTAAACGATCTTGGAAAAAAACACTTATAAAAAATCTAACTTCACGAAGCCGCAACTCGTCTCAAGAACACCTAGAAGAGCATCGTCATCAAACTGATCAGGATTCTCAAACTTCTCACAGTGAAGGACTCATTTCAAGGTTACCGTCATGAAAATAATCAGGTTTCTGCTCGTGCCACACGTGCTGCTAAAGTAAGATGCTTGCAAAATTTGACTGACATTACACGAGCAAAGCTCGGTCATTCAGGTACTATATTTAATAAAAGCAACTTTGTCATCTACTTTTTATTACTCTTTATCAAATTTTGTAATTTAGAATATTTTGGTGTCATATCTGTAAACTTAATTTTGCGTAAGTATTATATATTGTTGAAATCAGAAAAAAATATCTTTACGTTTCTGGTATTTCTTTTATTTATAAAAACCACATGCTGTTAGGATCGAAAAAAAGGTCTCATTTATTGGCCTCCCGCTGGAACCACTTTTTATATTAAATTATTGTTGTTATTATTATTATTATAATTAAACCCTTACACCTTTTAGAATACTATAAACTCCGGTTTCTAAATGATAATTTAATTGAATATTAATTTAGTAATAGTAATATTTGTCATTATAAAAACGCGCCTAATGTTTTTTATTTATTTATAATATGCATTGTGGCAACATTTGTTAAGAGAAACGTCTCGCCATAGACTGGAGTTACCCGGGTAACCGGGGTAACAGACGCCAGGGAACGCTGTAGCCATGGTGACGGTGCCGACGCCCGGCACGCCCATCTCTTGCTTGCGTCGTTCGACACCTGGAACGCCGAAATGGAGTGGTTCAAGACAGGGTGTGTGGCGCCGGTACCGCGACGGTTTAACATCCGTTTCGTTGTTGTCAAATTGTATACATTTTCCCAGTAGTTCGAATATTATATCCTCTTTAATTATACTAATCTGCAATTTATTTTTTGGAAATAATTTAAAGTCTGCTGCTAATCTTCGCGATGGTTTAGATTGTGTTCTATTTACTCCACGTTGGGTTTTTCATGTTTACCAACTTCATAAGTGTTACTTCGTCCTGAAATTGAAACGGGACAGCGAGACACCGACACTGAATTTTTTTGAGGTAAAACGAGACTGATCGTTCGAGTTTCTCGTAAAGTATCCTCTTGTACACAAAAGATTGCCAATTGAAAATGATGAGTAAACAATTAAAATCAATGAGCAGATCAACTTACAGGATATAAAAATAAAATTATTTTTTCTATGAAAAATAATTATAATTTTTATAAAAACTTCTTTAAAACGAGACGAGACTTGTCTTTTTACTATTTCTCAAAATCGAGACGAGTCAAAGGCTTGGTGTCGTCTCGACTCGTTCAGCACTGTACTTCATCTAGAATTATTTGTAAATTTTTTTAACTCTTCAAACCCTGCTTCAATATTGTCTTACATTATTCCTTTACCGTTTCCAGAGGGTTCTTTTACAATATATTCACACATTAGTAAGACTTCTAAATTCTGGAAAAACTTTGTCAAAGTCTTCACACACTTTTTGGTCTCCAAAGATTTTATCAAAGTTCACCCTTTTTATCGATTTTATGCAAAGACTTTTTTTACCACATCTGCGAATTTGTTAAGTTATTTTATACTCTCCATAGGCATTTTATAATTTTATTTTTTATATTCATAAAATTGTTTGCAGAATGACAGCGTTTTTAATTACCTTGATATTTATATGAATTTTGATTGAAACTTTATTAAGGGAGAGTTTGTGGTATTAATTTTTAAATTGTTTTGTCCTAGTTAGCTTGGAAAAGTACTTTATTGTATAACAAGAGCATGTGAGTTTATTATCAATTTGTTTATAATTACAGTTATTAGCAGATTTCTACTAAATGAATACAGTAGAGGTATTTTAACACGCTAGTATTTTTTCTGTTATGAATTAAATTATAAATTGACAATAAACATCGACACCCTAATATAATAAAAGTTTTAAATGATTTTAAAAAATTAAAAAGTGGTAAACGTTTATAATCCTATTTACAGTGTAATTTAATATTGAGTTTTCCATAAAGTTTACATTGAGCAAATAAAGTAGAATCCATTAAATACCTTTAGGGATTCCGTCAAAGGTCGGCATAACCATAGATAAAAATAATTACTTTACCTACGTAAGTACCTTTTTAAATGTACATAAAGTTGAACATGCAACCTCTGAATCAATTTTTGCTTTCAATAATTGCTTGGAATATTTTTATTAAATTTACTTTATTGTATGGTTTTTGAAAAGTCGTTTGTTTTTTGTGATAACACTTCTAATCTTTATAGACACAAACTGGTTCAAGTGATATTTGGCGTCATGATTTAAAGCTAAGTTTTCCGTCTAAATTTTTTTGCGGGGTTCGGAATCTCAGTAATAGTACGAAGGTGTCAAATCTGGAGAAATTTGTGGGTGTGGTAGTACAACCCATTCCAGCTGTAAAAGTTTTTGGCGAGTTACCAAACTTTTATAAAGTCTCTTTTTATCAGGAATACTATTTTGAATTATTCATTTTGTCTATTTGATCTCAAGTACATTTCAAAATAAATTATGGTGTTGTGTGATAGAAGCTTAAATAATAAAAACGATAGCAAAACCTTTTTTATAGGGGTTCGGGCATTATCTTGCGGTCAATAGATCTTCTCCATACAAATTAAATAATTTTGGCCCTGCTTGAACTGCATTTTTACCTTTTCGATCGTATCGTTCTCCAGGTGGTTAATAAACTCGTACGCGTCTATCTAAATGGTAACGGGAAAATCTTGACTCGTGGGTAAACAAAACTCTACTCCAATCGGCCGTTTCCCAATTGATGTGCATTCTCGTAAATTGAAGTCTGTTCCTCCGATGCTCTACGGTCAAACGCCTAAGGTTGCGTGGACCACAGACTCCTGCACCGGTTCCTTCTGAAGTGCGAGATCCGTTAGTAAAGTACTTGATCCCTTCATCGTCGAGAGCCGTCCCCAGTCCACTCGGCTCTGTCTCTCAGCCGGACGTGGTATCGACTCTCAAAGTTGTAACTGGGGATCATCTGGTCAGTTGGCAAGCCTGTCAACAGGACCTGACAATCCCCAGTGAACAGTGTGCGATGACGATGCAATCCATCACCATCACACCTGTTAACTTTCAGCCTGTTAGCTCCCGACATCGCCTCCCTTTTGATGTTAACATGAGAGGTGGCAAGCCGAGGATAACTCACAGTGCCGCTGTAGGGGCTGTCCTCTTGGCCCCAGAGATCTGCAGGCATGCAAGCCTCTGAAGCGAGTCCAGCTTCCTCTGAACAGTTGATTGCTCAACCTTGTTCCACCATACGCATGATTCGTAGGAGACAATGGGTCTGACAACCGCCAGGTATATCCATCGGACGACCTTGGGTGAGAGTCCCCACGTCTTGGGCGCGAATGTAACTTTGCTCTGCGATCTCCGAACGGTACAATTCAAATTATCAGAGAAAATTAATTGAAGTTTTTTAATTTTTAATTCATTCTTAAAACAACTAACCAACACTAATTTTGACGGCAGTACGATCTGTATGACGATAGTTATTTAAAAAGTGAGTTTGTTTTTATTTCGAAGTGCTATTTCCACAATTAATGTTAACTAAGGTAAATTATCATTATTGTATTTTTGTTATTTACAAATACATATTTTGCATCATATCTTGTTATGATCACTGAAACATATATATATTGGATATCTATACATACAATAAAACTGTAGAAATGTATATGTTTGTGCGCGCATCACATGAAAACTACTGATCCTATTCGAATGCGGTTTTCAAAGACGTATTTGTCTTCTTTCAACTTAACATCTGGTGTATAAAACTTTCTCCCCCCACCCCTTTAACGGGGTGAGGAAAGAAATTTTTATACAAAAATCAACACGCCACGCGAACGACGTCGCGGGTACATCGAAATAGAACCCAAAAATGTGGTTAGATTTTTTTTTGTATGTATGTCTGTATGTTTGTGTGCGCATCACATAAAAACTACTGATCCGATTCGAATGCGGTTTTCACAGATGTATTTGTCTTCTTTCAACTTAACATCTAATGTATAAAAATTTCTCTTCCATTCCTTAAATGGGGTGGGGTAAGAAATTTTTATACAACAGTCACACGCCACGCGAACGACGTTGCGAGTACAACTAGTTTCTTAATAAAATACTTTAATTAGTTTAACGCGAATTATTGCTTTGTTCTTATTATATTATAATTATGATATAACATTTTCTTTTATCATTGTCTTGTTTTTGTTTAAAATCCTATTGTATTAAGATTTAACAAACTTTGTATTTTTAGTACCAAGAATTATCGCAATAGCTGATTAACTATATCTATTAAAACGCTGTCTAAGCATCATTGATTATTCTTTACGATTATTAAAAAATATATATAAATCCATATTCAACGGTTTATTACTAAGTATACCACACTCTTAATTATACCTCAAAGATTTTTATCTAGAGAATTGCGTGGCGGAAGAGAAAAGCGCTGTGAAAAAGGAAAAACAGTCATCAACCTTAATTTCTTCATTTCCCACTTCCTTTCACGCTAGATATTAATTCAACATCGAAGACGACACAATTATAAACGTCGTTTTCGTTGTAATATTCGATCCTCGTTCTATGCTAAAGGCGGGAAAACGACTAAAAGGAAGCGTCAAGAAATTCCCCCAAGAATAATCTAATATCGATGGTCTGATTTGCTAAAATGCGAATGCTACATGCCGAACAAGCAAGTAAATAGGAATTTATGTAAATCTGGAATTTCACCAAAATTTTCCGGATGATTGTTAGTTATTCGGTATGAGTTTCAATTATGTAATGGTCGTGTTTTTTATCATTTTTAATATAAGTGTTCATTATTATTCATTTTAGCTCGACAATAGTAGTTTACGTAACAAGTACCGAAAGTGGTCTTTTACTGGACGAGCGGGCAATTTCAGGGCGAGTCCTGCGAGTCCAGTAAAAGCACTTTTGGGAAGTATTACGTACAATATTTTTTTTTTAAACCGACCAGAATTTAGTAATTTCCAGTTTATTTTTGTGTCAGAAAATCTCATTTTGTCGGACCGGGCCAGAAAATTATTGTGATAGTCCGGTAAAAGCATTTACCGGACTCATTTTTATTTTCTGGCCTTGTCCGACAAAATGAGATTTCTGACCTAAAAATAAACCGGAAAGTACTTACTACTTGATTTACAGTTTCCTGCTTTTCAATTGTCATTTCAGTAAAACGTTTATCAAATAGATGTCAAAGGTAATAATAGTTTAATACTATTATAACGTTTTACGGAGTCTATTATAACCTTTGACATCTATTTGATAAACGTTTTACTGAAATGACAATTGATTAGCAGGAAACTGTAAATCAAGTAGTTAACCCTACAAAGCCGAGAGGTTTTTTGTCAAATAGAATTTCAGTTTGTGATTAGTTATGGAGATGTCGCTTTTATCGCACTTTTAACATTTTCTTTACTGAAGATAATGTATTTGTGTGATTTCAGACATATCTCCAGTCTAGATGCTCTTAGAGCTTCTGGACGGATATCTTCCTTGTACTGATGAGGCGCAATACACCGAAACCGGTCTACAAGTGATATCCTTACGAATTGCAAACTAAAATGGTTAGTTCTATCTTGCAGATATACTAACCCCGTTTAACTTTGAACTGTAATTCAATGTCCGTCGTGGCATACAGCCAGGGAATTAGTTGTTGGTTCTTAGTAAACGGTCTATATGTTCTTGGATTTTCAAAGACTCTGTACAACGTTATAGTAGTATTAAACTATTATTACCTTTGACATCTACCGGAAAGTACTAATTTCTGGCCGGTTTAAAAAAAAAAATCATGAATTAGTTTTTGATTAAAATTTTAACTGAATGAGTTTTTATGTAACTGCTGTCTATGGTGGAGGTACAATTCATGATTCGCTTGTCCAAATATTTCTTTTCTTAATGTCAGATTTCCACTCAATCATGTGCATACTTAAGTACTTGTTATTTGTTTTGTTAATATTTTCTAGTCTTGATTTTTGTGAATATTGTAACCGTAACGATAGTTGAGATCGAATTTATAACGAAGCACAATCTATTTTTTGAAGTAATATAAGTTCCCAAGCTAGCCGAATGGTCGTGGTTCAAATTTTAATTTGATTTATAGTAATTCAGATTCCCTGCTTCAAAGAAATAGAGCGCCAAGTACAAGCTTACAAATAAAAAACTAATCGGGATCCTACTGATTTATTGACACAGTAACAATTAAACAAAGTTAAATGAGGTTTAAACCGTCATGATTTTAATTCCAATATGCAGACAGTCTTAACTTTAATTTGCTTCTTCACCATGGCAACGAAAGTATTTTCAATGTTTGTAGTGTTCGAAGAATGTGATTTAGGAGTAAAACTATACACAAGGTATAAAGGTGAAATAAAGAGATCTTAAAAGCCTTTCCAATCAAATCTAGAATTTTCCCTTTAGGAGAAAGGAAAAAATCAGCAAAATTCGACAATTGTCATGTAGTTTGTATCACTAAAAAACAATCACTGACAAAGAATTATTATTCTTTATAAGAAACACGTAAAACAATGTGTGAAGTAAAATAATCACATGTAGATTTGGGTGTAAAAAATAACTACATAAGAATATAAAATTAGCATAAAGATTTATAAATCGAAACACAATGTCAGCCACCGGGTGTCTTCACAACCTAGATGTCAAACCCCATGGTATAGATTTTTAACTGACCCCACCATCTTTTAGGAAAACATTTACACTTTTTTCTTCTTTTTATTCTATATATTCTATTTTTATCGTAATATATTAATATATTTTATCCGGTCGAAGATAAATCCAAATAATCTTTCTAACTGTATAATTAAAAAAATTAAATTACACCTGCCATCTATTAGAAATTCATAGAATCATATAATAAAAACCCATTTTACATTGAAAAAGTAAATTGTCGTTGTCTAATGTTCTTGGTTTTCCTTTCTAGGTAGGTATACAGATCTAATAATTTTCTGAAAATCTTTTGTATCAAACGATGTTGAACCTATATGATCATTCCTTGTTTGAGTTGAATGTCATTGCTAAAGTAAAAATAATGATTTTCTAAGTGTTATATTAATATACTGTTTTTCTTTTTTCAGAACATGCGGTATCGGCTTCGCTGGCAATGGGAAGACGAGGTGGTTACGCGGGTGGTGGTGGAGATTCGGGAGGTGGGGGTAGTATTTTGTCGCCGCGTGGATCTGACAATGGCGGTTTGGGGGTGAAAATGGTTGAGTATGTTTTGGGTACATCGCCTACCGGTAAAGAAACGGGCGGTCCTGGAGGCCTTGAGCCACGTATGCGCGCTTTACATTTACAGGATTGCGATAAAGACAAGGATAAGCCCCAGAGTCCTAAAGAAGAATGTAACGGTCAACAAGTCGTTGTTGTACAGAATGGACAAGTTGGACAAGATGATGACAAAGGAGGTTTCAAGTAAGTATTATATATCCTTAAACATACATATATGTTGTCTGCATGATTGTTAATAAAACGGTTTATTTTATATACATTCATATGTTTACAAAGACAAATTGTTACATCTGGCTATAATCTATGGCAGCATTGTCAAACTTGGTAGTAGTTAACGATCCAATTAATCAAATTATTCATTCCACTACCTAAACAATCACGAACAAAGTCGTGCAAAATCGTTAACTAATGATTACTTTAATTAATTGAACTTTGCTTTCTAATAACATTATACTACAATATTGAATATTCATTCATCTCCGACAAGGTTTAAAACGGAATGAACTGATCCTTTACTAAACAAACAAACGACAATAAATCATTTGGAATAATTATTACTATTGTAGATATGATATTGATCACTAAGAAGCAACTGAATTAAAAAAATTCGAAAAGAGGTTGACCTTAAAGGCCATCCTTGTAACTTCCCGCTAGTTTTAACCGTAAAGCTATAGTAACGTGACGTATTTTGACGTTTTTGACTTTTTTGACTTTTTTTGAAATATTTAAAAAGCGCGTTATTCGATTTTAATGTTCAAGATGGCATTCGACGCAGTTTTTTGAGACTTAAAAACGTTACTAGAGTGCAAAATCGATTAATCAAAAAATCTGAAAAAAAAATCTTGAATCTTGAAAAAAAATTTTTTTTTTGAAATTTTTCGACAACGATATCTCACGAACGAATCAACCGATTTTAATTTTCAAAACGGCATTCGATGTGGCTTTTTAAGCTTGAGAGCTGATTAGGTTATGAAATTGATCGATGCAATAGCCAAAAAGATATGCCCAAAAAACATCATTTTTACCAATTGTTTTTTTCGGTTATTTTGAAATTTCTCGAAATCTACTGGCTTGAATCGGTTCAAACTTACAGGGAATCTAAGTTAGATGGAACTCTTTGGAATGCTTTTATTTCATTCCGATCGGTCAAGCCGTTCAAAAGTTATAAGAGGTTTACATACATCCACACACACACACACACACACACATCCACACGTACATACAGACATACAGACACCCTCGTAAAAATAGTCAGGGGAGGTTCCTAAGACCTCAAAACGTTGAGATCCGATGAAAACTCGATTTTCCTAAAACGGGGTGAAACCAATAACTTCCCGATTTTAAAAAAAATTTTAATTTTTTTTAGCGGGAAGTTAAAAATACCCATCATCGTATTTGCTATAAAAAAGTGTCTGTTGCATTAGCTGAATATGTCGCATATAAAAAATTGTATGTGATTTGGAACAAATTTTGAAATTTACCAAAGATATTATTGTGTTAGACTGGGCGAGTCGGGAGGATCGTACCAAACTTCAGAAGTGTATTGTACATGTGAATATAATAAAAAAACTCAAATGTTGTTATCCGATTCTCCTTTGTTTTCAAGTTATAGCATATTATAAAATTTCCTATCGTAATATTCCTATAAGTTTTCAAAAACGTTTTCTCGTTTTCGTTTTTGGTTCTCATACTTGTCAATGTCAGTTTATTGTCAAAGTGATTTATTTTTAGAGTTTGTCTGATTCCAAGTGTTAAAAAAAGCCATAAATTTATTCAAATCTTGAATAAGCAAATATGGTGTTAATGTATGGTTTTTGTAATGGGAATGCTACAGCTGCTGTTGATAAATATCGTCGACGGTTTCACGCCAGAGAATTCCGGATAAAAACGTGTTTATTAGAGTTTTCAATAAACTAAGCGAGATCGGAAGGCTTCCCAGTGCTAAAATAAGATCCGAACGAGCTACTCGACAATGTTTAAAAGAAGTAGAAAATATTCTGGATTTAGTAGAAGATGATCCAATGACCAGTTCATGAAGACTTGCTATTCAATCTAATTCCACCACCTACAGACGATTATGCCAGACGCATGCAATTTTGTCGATGGATAAATAACAATCGTCGTGTTGTATCGCACACACCAATGAAGCAACATTCACCAGTGACTACATTAATAATAGTCGCAGCTCCCATGTACGAAAATTCTCACGAAACTAATTTTCAGCACAAGGTTAGCATACATGTGTCGTGAGGTATGAATGAATTACAAGATCTACTAGAGGACCTTTCTCTAAACATCAGAATGCAACTGTATTATCAGCACGATGGAATTCTTGCACATTTCGCTCGTCAGGTCAGAAAGGTTTCCAGGGCGTCGGATTGGTGGCGGAGGTCCTATAAGTTGGCCTCCACGATCTCCAAACCTCACACCATTAGAATATTGTTTATGGGGCTTGTTCAAAGATGAAGTATACAGAGTTAAAGTCGAGACTCGGGATGCACTAATTCAACGCATTATAAATACTGCAGTCGATATCAAACAAAGATATGCAGCAATCAAGAGAGCAACGGGTGCTCTTTTTAGACGAAGCAGAAAATGTTTTGAGGTTAATGGTGGTATTTTTGAAAACATATTACAGGAACACTATTAATTAAAATGTAATCAATGTTAGGATAAGAAATTTTGTAATAACACTAAACGAAGGAAAATCGGATAACAACGTTTATTTTTTTTAAATTATTTTCACATGTACAATACACTCCTGAAGTTTGGTGCGATCCTCCCGACTCACCCTGTATATAACATGTTTCATTTTAAAGCAGATTTATAAACTTAGATTGCTCTACCGAAATGTGTCATTACGATTTTCGTTAAATTTGATTTTTATCTTGAAATTAGTGTTAGCTTAGAAATTGACGTAGTTTGTTGACAGTAAGTGTTTAAAAAAGACAAGTGTTTGAGAAAATGTAAATCACTCGTGAAAGTTGTCGTTGAATGATCCTTCACGATTTTAGGAAAGGCTAACTCGACAAGAATTAATAGAATCCATTCGTTTAACTTTTGCTAATTAAGCAACATCTAAAACATCAGTTTACAATTTGTTTACAGAATTTCGTCGTGGTGTTCGTCCGTCAGAGAAGACGAGATTCTTGTGAAAGCCGATCAAAATCGGTTGTGTTTTCAAAGGAGATCGCAGACTGCAATACATTCGATTTCACATGAACATTTAGATGTAAAAAAGATGTGTTTTAAATAGATTCGGTATAAATTCAAAAAAAGGTTCAAATGAATTGGTGTAAGGTAACGCTCAAAAAAATTTAGTGCAGAATCTCGTGAAAGCCGATGTCGATGCTTTGCATAAGATAATTAAACAAGATCGACGTCTGATGTAGGTACCGTGAAAAGCGTCCTGTAGGATATAACAGACTGCACTACATCCGATTATTTTACATGAACATTAAGGTCTGAAAAAGATGTGTTTCAGACAGAATCAGTACCAACTCAAAAAAGACTCGTGTGAATTGGTGAACTGAAAAGTCGGTTTACAATTATTGGTTTAAAAAATTTCGTCATGGTCTTGTGTCCGTCAGAGAAGAATCTCAAGAAAGCCGATCAAAATTGGTTGTGTTTTCAAAAAATTTTGATGCTGTGCGCAAGATGGGTAAAGAAGATTGTCTTCTGATGTAACGTAAAAAATCGTTCTGTAGCATATCTCTGACTGCACTACATTCGATTTTATATGATTAATTTAGGTGTGTAAAAGATGTGTCTCAGACAAATTCCGTACAAACTCAAAAAAAGTCGTGTAAATTGGTTTAAAGTAACGCAAAAAAAAATTCTTAGAAACTTGCAATATATTCGCAATAATCCAGTGTTAGGGTGTTTCAAGATAAACCGAACCATACAAAAGTTGTTCGTCACGAAAAAACAACCAACATCATCTCATTTTTCATCATGACAACGCTAGCTCCCTTACAGCACGTCAAACAATCGATTATTTGAAGAAGAAAAGAATCGAGATAATGTCCTTCCCATTGTCTGATTTAATGACTTTGTTTTTCCCCTATGCCATCAAAACAAGCTGTTGAAGCTTTCCAAATTCATGTTTTTGAGATATTAACCTCCTAGTAGAAAAATTGTGTTTCGAGAATTAGTTCTAACGCATGCAGAAAATAATAAAAGTTTGTTATAACAAAATTGTTTTCAAATATTTTCTAAAAACTTAAAATCCTCGCACAAATACAAAGAAAAACGTATTTTATTTATATACTCGTCCATAAAAAGAAACTTAATTCTCTAATTACATTTTTTAGAAACAATACGTAGCAGGTGAAAATACATACTTTAACTAGTGCTATAAAGAGAAGATATGACTGAAGTCATGCGTTCCTGTAGCAATTCAAACGAAAAAGTCATTAGTACCGATTTCGAAACAATAATTATTTTATAAATACCAACCCAATTTAACTTTGATATTGAAAAGTTAGCATTTAACACATGATTTAAATCAGGATTTCTGCATAGAACCAGCCAGTTTGTTTATTGTGTAGTGTACTTGTGTCTGATTTGCACACGGACATTATTAATCGAGCGCACTCGACTGAAAACCGCGAAATATATATTTTTTTTGGTAACAATAGTAATTGAACTTATTAATGAAAATTATTCAAACTGTTTTCAAGGTCCACTAAAATTAAAGGCGGTTCCAAGGTAAACAGCCTATACAGAACTTGATTGAACAATAAATCTAGACTGCACTGAAACTCTTAGCTTATGAAAATTAATGTCACACATTTAGTTTTTGTTTGTTATTTACGGAATGTCCAATTAAAAGTAAAAAATAACCACAATCTACGCAATTAGTGCTACCGTATTAATTCTAAGATAGAATTAATTCCTATTATTTTTCAGTATTTTGCTCCCTAATTGAAATTAAGCTTCGAGTTAACCGATGCTGGTGGTGTCTGAAAGTCCCCGGTGGTAGGTAGGCTATAAACATCCCCTTCAGGTGATATACGACAAAAGCTGTTGCAGTTCTGTATTCGCATTCCACGACAGGATTATTTATCCCTCGGGATAAGTAGTTTGCTCGTTTCGGGACGGGCTTTGATATCGGCAAGAGACTTTGTCAAAGTTTGTAATTAAATTTTTTATATTAGGGACACATTTTATTGATAAAATCAACAATGGCCTACATTATATTGAACAATAAAGACAGTAACCAAAAGGATAATAATCCATTAGACTCATGTGTCTCAATCAGAACAGGATATCTAAGTCAGTTTCAATCTAATTTAAAATTTAAAAAAGTCTAATTATAAAAAGGATATAAAAAAACACTCTGTATATACAGAGTGAACAATATTTGGACTGTAACATTTTACTGGACTGTTACTGCTCTCGTGTTGGATCCAAAATCATTTATTAATTAAAATGGCCTTTGCACTTCATAAAATAAAAGTAAAATGTTATATTTTATAGCGAAGAACTGTTATAAGCTTAAAAATTAAATGTACTGCCGCATTTCTTGTGTACGTAATATTACACCCTTGTTACTATAGTTTGGAATCCACAATGTAATGTATTAATTAAGCTGAAATGTTCGGGCCAGATCCGATGAAAAAGCATATTTTTGACCTTCTAAGGGGTCGATTTGATCCTCCAAACACTGTAAAATACTATGTAATAATTGCTGTTGTGATCTGTCCCTCTTCGAGGAAATCGATGAATATTAATTACTGATGCCACGATTTTGCCAGCTGAGGGTTAAGTCTGGTGTCAATTCATCCCGCTGAGTGCACTTGGCTAACTTTCAACTGAACTTTGTGAGTGTAGTGGTGGAGCCATGTTTCATCGGTTGTAATTGTAATATATCTATATAGAAATTTGTCTTTATTATACGTTGTTGCGTGTGATCGATTGTGAGAACGCGTGGCACCCACTTTGTCCACTGCTTATGAATGATCAAATATTGATACACGATATGTCCAAAACATTCCTTTTTGACTTCTTTGAGTCTCAACTTTTACGATCATTCAACGACTTTTTGTTTGTAACAGCCTCTTTTGGGTGTCCACTTTTGACTGTTTGATTTTCCTGGAGCACAATCCGAATAATGTTTATCAAGCTAAACCTAGGTTCAACAGTATTTTATTCCCAAAAAGCAATGCTTTATTAGCACACGAATTTACTTACAATGCTATATCTCACGAACTAACAGTTCTAGCTTATTCTTTGTACTAAATAAACAAATAACACTCATATGAATTTAATTATAGTAACGCCGCGCGCCGTCTATGTGCCAGCTTACGAACTTTTCAGTAAATCTGACACACTTAATGTTTAAACGATGTTTCGTACAGTCAAAGAATATTTTATCAAAATATTATTGATTCATTTTCGATTCATATTTTTCGTTAACTTCTAATTTGCTTTTCTAGCTTCGTTAATTTTTTAGCTATGTTTGTATCCCAGATAAATCAATACACTATCGTCGAAACTTTTTTCTAGATAGTAATGAAACTTTAAATGCTTTCTTTCTCCTACCATTAAACTGCGTACAAAGTGTCTATAGTCAAGTTACTAATATAACAACTCTGCTGATAATTAAAGATTCTGTTGAAGTTTAAAAAGTATGATTTACAACTACAAGGATAATTTGATATATCAAAATCAATGATTTTTACATAAATCAATTTTTTACCTCCATACATCAGAATTGTCGTATATATCAGCCAGATTCCCTCAGGATTTGCTTTTTTGGTGCGATGTGACTTTCCCTCTAGCAAATAACATATAACCTCATCATTCTTTCTGTTCCCTTCTCACCCTTCAAAGGCCTAACCAATTTATGGTCGAATTTAATCTGACAACGGCACAGCCGGTTCAGTTGTGCTACCGTACGATACTTTATTATATCTTTTTAGAGGGACCTGTCGCACCTGTTGCTCTAAATACCGTAAAAAAATCACAAAGCCAAAAGACAATGATAATAAATTTATTTTAAACTGAGTAAGCAGTTCTAATTAAAACAGCGCTAAACGATCAAAATTTTAATTATTGTTGTCAACAATCGAGAAATTTTATATCTGTAATTTAATTTTAGTGATAAAACGTCTTAATATAAAATTTTCTTAGACAGTTTGTTACTAGAGGTAACCAAATTAAAGCAGCAGTTTCGTTTATATTAGAATTCATGATTTTTATTGCGAGATCCGAACGTTGATGTTCGAACATGTGTATCTGTCGTAGCGATTTAACCACTAAGAAAAAGGAGTGGTGTTAGAAGAAGAATGACTGCAACCTTACATATTTCTTCTTACTGACCTTTGTAATATACGTCGCGTCGCGTCGTTACAAGGGATACGTTTTATTAATAAACGATTATTTGAGATTTCTCTCATTGGATTTTTTGAAAATTTTTAGAAAGTATACAAACAAGAATATATTAAATGACATTAAGGAGAAATTGAAAAAATGTAGCACACCAAACTGTCATTTTTTTTGTTGAATTTAACGAACGATAAGCGATTTGATGGCTAGCGATTCATAGCTTAGTTATTAGAGCGAGTAGAGCTAAAGGTTGAGAGTTCGAGTCTCGCTGGGTGCGACATTTTTTCAATTTCTCCTTAATGTCAATTAATATATTCTTGTTTGTATACTTTCTAAAAATTTTCAAAAATTCCTATGAGACAAATCTCAAATAATCGTTTACTAAAGAATCCATGGTTCCGGTCTCCTAACCGAATAAAAATATAAGACATGGCACTAAAAAAATTACTTAATGTTTCAATTGTCGATTTGACAAAGTCTCTCTCTCATTAATGTCATTCTATATGTGCTTAAGGAGAAAGTGAGTAAGTGTCACATGTGGCATGAGTTGAATTTAACGACCGTTTGGCGATTTGATGGCTAGGCACCTATAGCTTAGTTGTTGGAGCGTCAGCGCGTAGAACTGAAGGTTGCGAGTTCGAGTCTCGCTGGGTGCGACATTTTTTCAATTTCTCCTTAATGCCATTTAATATATTCTTGTTTGTATACTTTCTAAAAATTTTCAAAAATATCAAAATTTTCAAAAAAGGAAAAGTTTTATGTTTTAATAAAAAGTAGAAAAACGAATTATTTCTAGAACTTACTTTATATACAGCTTCGCATGCGTTTATACCAATTCTCAAAACAGTTTTGCCACTCTAAATTTGATATTTTGGAAAATTCTAAATGAAAATCGCTTAACATGCATTACTTGGGCATTCAATAAATTGAAAATCAGATTTTACTTAAATATTTCTTTGGTTTTTAAATTAACAGTCAATTAATGATTTTTAGCCGTTAGCCGAACCTATTTCATTTTTTTTTGTTTACTCTTTAGCATTAGAAAAAACTCTGTTTCATGTTTAAATCTAAATAGATTAATTAAAGTACAGTTTAATCTGCATAAAAATGTACAAGATTTCACAGATATTTAATAGTGAAAGAATTGGGTCTCTCACTTATATATTTTTCAGTTTCCACAGCCAAACGTTTTTTATTTTTATTTTTATTTTCCCTGATTGAAATCGGTACACATGTACCACTTAGGCCCAAGGTACGTTCTCATGGAGAGTGTGGTTCTGTAAGCAGGCACAACCAATTGCATATTAGCCCTTTGTCTAGTCCCATATGAATGATCAAGATAGAATAAAGAGTTGTTCAATATTAAATAATTTTGTTGTAGTAAAAAGTTCATCGCTGGTATATCTCTATGGCAGATTATGCATCACTATAACAAGACACTTGTGGCTTATAGAAAGCTGGTATTTGTTCGAAGTATATGTCTCACCCCAGAATAAAATTCCATAATTTATAACAGATTCCACCAAAGCGCAGTAAACTAAATTTAAAGTACGTTCATCAAAAATACTTCGCAGAATATAAAATTTAGATGTTAATTTTCTTAATTTTGTCTCTTCTTCTTCTTCTTCTTATTAATTATGCAGATTGTTCTCAATATGGTGTCATTATTTTTTATAAATATATGTAACTAATTATATTTATACAACGCCTGCTCTGGAAGTTGACTTTTCGAGCGCAGTATGTCATCTCCGAAGTACACAATAGTCGCATACTTGACTATATGTATTTTAGTCGCGCCAAAGTAGGTTTTTACTTCTAACTTTGGTCGAAAAGGTCCGATCGAGCTCATTTTTTTTTTGAAATGTTCATTGAGACCTTAGATTCAAAGTTGTATAAAATCTGGATGCGACTCGGCCACCCTTCCCCCCCCCCAAATTCGACCCAAGTTGGGGGGTTTTCAAGATGGTATATACATGATGAGACTGCCCTCCCAACTCGGCCAAATGTTCCACTCGGGGGTTTTGAAGTCCCCTCGATCCATTTTTTCGGTCAGGTCGCCTTTTCGACCTTTCCAGGGGCGTCTAGAAGTTCCTCCAAGGGTCCAAAATATAAGATATTTACAGAAATGTGCTCGGCCTGCTACACTGGGCTAGGGGGATTCCGAAGGGCGGGGTTCTCATTTCTGTCAAAAATTAAGGCTTTTTAACCCATTAGGGCCGTATAAAAAGGGGCCCATGGGGTCTCAAAATTATGATTACGCGGGATTGAATTTCAGTGTACATAATTGGTACAATCAAGTATATAAGGCTACCAACCATTTATTTGAGCAGCTTGCGATTCTATGACCCATCCAGGGGTGACAAAAGGGGTGCCGGGGCCCAAAAAATGTGATTTGATTGGATTCGATACAAACGTGAAAAGTTGATATAATCTGTCCAGCGAACAGTCTCCTCAGCCTTTCTGAATCCATATCACTCTCTTCCGGATCCAGGTATGGACGGGAGGCGTTCCAAGGGGGCTCAAATTGAAATTTTCGTAAAATTCCCTTATCTCATACAAACTTGATATGTTGAGGGTTTGTAGGGGTGTACTTTTGGGTTGCCCTGGCATGCGACTATGCACCCAGGGATTTACAAACAAGGGTGCTTGACGGTGTGAAACTCGCATGTTCATCTAGCACTCGATTCGATTTGATTTTATCAGCTTTAAATTGAACTAATTTGTATAATAAATTGTTAATTAATCAGTTATACATAAATTGAACTGTAGTTTTATAATAAATTGTAATTTCGTGTTGCCCTGGCATGGAACCATCCCTACAGGGAGTAAGGATGCTGACGAGAGGACAACAATAAATGGTTGGTAGCCTTATAATACTTGATCGTACCAATTCTGTACACTGAAATTCAATCGCGTGTAATCATAATTTTGAGACCCCATGGCCCATGGGTCCCTTTTTATATGGCCCTAATGGGTTAAAAAGCCTTAATTGTTGACAGAAATGAAAACCCCGCCCTTCGGAATCCCTCTAACCCAGTATGGTAGGCCGAGCACATTTCTGTAAAAATCTTATATTTTGGACCCTTGGAGGCCGTTCTAGACGCCCCTGGGAAGGTGGAAAAGGAGACCTGACTGAAGAAATGGATGAAGGGGACTTCAAAACCCCGAGTGAAACATTTGGCCGGGTTGGGAGGGCAGTCTCTTCATGTATATACCATCTTGAAACCCCCCAACTTGGGTCGAATTTGTAGGGGGAAGGGGGGCCGAGCGGCATCCAGATTTTATACAACTTTGAATCTAAGATCTCAATGAACATTTCAAAAAAAAAATCAGCTCGATCGGACCTTTCCGACCAAAGTTTTAAGTTTTTGGGTTTTTAGCCTTACTTTGACGCGACTATTTCATAAACGCACATGTTTGGTTATGACCACATAACTACACGGATTCCGCCTAAACTATCTGTCGTTTTTATTTGACTAGAGAGGCTACTCGATCAGTCCTAACCCTTTTTAATTTATGTCACAACTGTCACAACGCAACTGTATTAAACGCAAAAAGAAAGTGTAGGTAATTAAAAAAAGTGTACTATTTAAAATAATGGTCGATTTTACAAGATGTTTAACTCCACCTGAACTAGTTGAATCAGCTAAAAATGCAACAACAAATTTATTGCCAGATGTGTCAAAAGAAAACATTATTTGTTATATTCCTCTTAAATTCTACTTCCAGAGCAGTAGTTGTATAAAGTATTGATCCTAACACTTGCGGAAATTAACTTTCCCGCACTTAAACTGCTTGCCCGAACTCCGCTTCGCGTCGTTCGGGCATCTGCAGTTCGCGTGCGGGAAAGTATAACTTTCCGCACTTGTTAGGATAATAACTATTTTCCTTATTAGTAATTTATACGAAAAATATTAACTGTTTCGAGATCTCGAAAATTGATTTCCTTAATAATATATATTTAGCGGGGTCGATTTTTTTTACACACACGTACGCAGACAAGGAAGAGATTGTTTGCTTTAACAGTCACGATTTCTATTATCCAAACAAAAGGTTTCAGTCTTTTTTACATAATTGAAAGTGCAAATTAATGGAGCATTTCTATCATACGCTCATTATAGAATATTAAACGTGACTAAATTTACAAAATTTAATTGAGTAAAATAAAAATAAAATATCTTAATTTTTCAAGATTGTTTCCAGTACATTATACTAATTTCTTTTAGTCTTCTTTATATTAAAACAGATCGAAAGCCAGTATTTGATGATTACCTTTTCGTTTCCAATCTCTCATATTATATTCTCTCATTCATTGCCTCTCAAGGTTGCACTTGAATTAATAAACTAATCAAATTCGAAATTACATTGAAGGATATCACATTTAAATAGTAAAACTTCTAATTAATTATTTAGCAGGCTAAATACGAATATTGATTTAGTATATTGTGTTATAGTTGTTCCAAAGTCAATGTAAAATTTTTTGCCTTTGATAGCAATGCCGACCATTGGCGTGGATTTGAATAAAAAGGGTTCATAAATTTTTATTAATTTTTGTTTTAAATTTCAAAAGAAAAACGGTTTTTGTATATTTGTAAATTTTGTATCAATTTGAAAATTGTCAAATAACAAATTAATTTTTTCAAATTAAAACTTGTTAATTTTAGCTATTAATAAGAACATTTGACTCATTATTCAAATAGTACATAACTCATAATATTTTTATAACAATTGTCTACAAATAATAGTCATTTTGTCAGACAATCTTAAAAGATTGTCTGTCCAGCAAGGACCACGAGGAGGTATGAGCCTTCCTTGCCTGGAAAGGAAAGGGTTGGGAATGTTAGTAAGAATATAAAATTAGTTTGTTTTTGAAAACAACTTTTCAAGATACATCACGATAGTTGTAAAGGAAATTGGTTTGAATGACTAACAAGAATTGTCAGAGTCTTCTGAAGTAGAATCGTTCCCAGGTTAAATAACTAATGGTGCTATTGGCGGTAAAACAGGATATTTCTTTTCTATTTTTATAACATGTGCTTCGCAATTTTTCCATACATCGCTATTAATGCCACTAATTACCTCTCGAATATTATCAAGAACAACTGGGCTTAAGGTTGGTGACTAATTATATTTACGTAAACGTTTCTTTACAGTACTCTAAACCATTTAGATTGGATTAAAAATACATTAGTATGGAGGTAAACGCAAAAGGGTTTGACCATGTCTGATGCAAATGGTGTCAATGACGTATTCATTTTTAAAATTCTGACTTTTGATCATTCTTATTAATTCCTTCTTTACTGGAACCTTTTTAGGAACATTGATATTTTTGATTGCCATAAATCATAAAATTTCATTCTTTTTTGTGTTATTATTAGGTATTTTGTTTAATATGCGGAAATGATACGACGCATTGTTCATAACAATTACTGAATTGTAAGAAAACCCAATAGATAGTGTTGAATTTTGATTCATAAATAAATAAATAAACGAAAAACTAAAAGAAAGTGGAAAATTAAAAACAGAAAAAATGCGAAAAAAATAAAGTCAAAAAATACCTTTCTAAATCAAATAATATAACGCCACCGTAGGGTGGCGCAGTTATTATCTTATATATTTAAACGAGAAATTCTTACTATCAAGTACTATCAAGCCCACCGTAATATTATATATCTAATATAAAAAATCAATAAAAATCACTAACGCTACTGTGTACTGTAATGGGGAACAAGACTATGCGCGGTATTCAACTCATGTCGCATTTTGCAATTTTCCTCTTTGATGTTTCGTTTGATGTACCACCGCGCTTAGTCAAGGCCGTCGGCATTACTTTACATTAATATCAGAGGGGTGCGAACCGACTTTAAAATTTCAAACTATATACACAATGTTGCCGTTACTCAAAAATGTCTTTAAGTATAAGTAATATATACAAAATTGATATCATTAGAAGTGAAAACTGTTTAAATATGAAGAACCTGGTTAATTAATTTAAGTATATATTTTTTAAGAATATTTTCATATTATCTTTCTAAGAGTTATTGATGAACAATTGAATAGTAAAGTAGAGAGAACATTTTCAAAATATATAAACTTAGGAATTTTCGAAAATATATCTGGCAACCTAGATTCGAAAGTCGTTTCCTTTGTTGGGGTTAGAAGGCGTGTTTTTTTTACATTAATATTAGTTAAACTATACCAGGTAAGAAAATCATGGAGTAAGCGAAGCGAATCAGAGATTAGTACTGCTTATGCATTTTTTTAAAACACACAAACTTATTTGGCATTTGTCAAAACAGAATTGGCTAACATAACTGAGCTTATTTCTTAGTCCAAGAGCTATAGCCGAAATTACTGCGCAGATAATTTCTAACTTTTTTAAAGAAAACGATGGGCAAAAAATTCCTTGACTTCCACTTAGCCCCATAGAAAATCTGTCTGGATTGATGTCAAAGAAGTTGACCAGGCCAAGTTTTATTGTGGGCGGATATTCAAGACTTGTGGGAAAATTTTACTCCCGAATACGTGAGAAATTTAGTTACCTCAATGCCCAAACGCCTCCAAAGCGTAATTGACCACAACGGGGGAATGACAAAATATTAAACTTCTGACGTTGTCTGATTTTTTGTTTTTAATTTCAAGTTTGAATTTCAAATTTTTTTTTTGTATTAAAGTTATTTTAAAAGTGTCCACTATCAATTGCTCACCACGATACATACAGGTATCTCTATAAGTGCACGTCTACTTATAGTTATATAGGATTTGAGTAATTGTCTTTTTAAAGCTATTTTTCTTCTATGACACTCGCCATCGTGCTGAACATTAAAAAATCGACACCACTAGGTAATACATAATTGTGTAAAATAATAAGAAAATTAAAAAACCTTGAAATATAAGCTAATGCAAAACTTTAAAAAATTACGAAAAACTGGAATAATGTTTCGAACAATAAATAGAAAAAACATAAAATTTTCGATAATGTGAAAATTTGAAAACTTGTTATTCAGATAGATCTTGTAATTATTCAAAAATTGATGATTTTTTTCTGTTGTTGATGGTATTACCGGTTATCATTTTTAATTTATTATTAAAAGATTAAGTTTTTATATTTCTCTAAATAATTAATTTACTATTGAATTATTAATAATTGAAAGTTAATTAAAAATGTCGCCTACGAGCTTTTGATATTGCCATATGAAACGGAAAACTAACACTTAACAAAATATAAAATCTGTTACTCATAATTAATATTATATGAGTGAATTAAACTGAAATGAAATATACCTACGCCTTCAGGCTAAATGAGGAGGACAAAAGTGATTGTTCGATTAGACAAACAAACATGTTTTTTAGGAGTAGTCATATGTGGGCAGGTGAGAAAAACTCTGACTGATTATTTAAGCTTTCGGAAATTTATTTGTTTCTTTACCAAAGACTTTATAATATAAAACAGAAATCTACTTATATTAACATTGTTCTTCAAATGTTCATCCTCTATATTAAAAATTATCCATTCCATATTTTTAATATTTGCTATGTAGTTGCTTTTATAGAGTTAATAATTATTATCTGATTCGCACTTAAAATGATTCATATTATACTTTTTTAGTTCTTTGTTTTATATTCAAATACTGGTAAAATTATAAGTATTCTCTCTCTTGATTAAAATCTTATATAATAAATTAACAAGCCATAGATACAATCTCCTTGTAAAATAAATCGATTTATCGTGTCTATTTCATCCAATAACGTCTTGCATGTCTTGTCTCGATTACCGTTCAGATCGATTAATTAGAAAATGGGAAGATATTAAATATTCCGACGTTTTTATTTACGAACAACCATCCCTATATTTCGTATTTGCATGTAACTAGGTTTTCCCAGATTAGGGAAAATATCGCATGTTGTTTATCATAAAAAAAGTGTTACGGAGATGTCACCAATCTACAGAGTGTGTCAATATTCTCTATAGGAGTTTTGATATACTATTGTTATTATTTCTATCATTATCAAGTTTTATATACAGGGTGTCTCATTATATTCTGACTGTTTTTAAAAGCTTATATCTTCAAAACTGTTGTAGATAATAAGATGCGGTTTTCACAGTTAGGTTTATAATTATCTTAAGTTTCGTTGTGACACCTTTATATAAAAATGGCATAATTCCGGTTTACCCGCTAGAAAAGTGGCGTATTTTCGGATAACAGTAGATGTAATTTTTTAATTTTAACTTGCCTTTCTGTGCACCGATTTTAAACTTTAAGGTATTGTTATAAAGTAAAAATATGCGTCTTTTAGAAAATTGCAAAATATACAGGGTCTCCCATTTAAAAAATTACATCTACTGTTTTCCGAAAATACGCCACTTTTCTAGCGGGTAAACCGGAAGTAGGCCATTTATATAAATGTGTCACAACAAAACTTACGGTAATTTTAAACTGTAAAAACCGCATCGTATGATCTAGAACCGTTACGAAGATATAAGCTCTTAAAAACAGTCAGAATATAAATTTTTTTTTTATAAGTCACAAAAAATGCTCTGTATCAATCAATAATAAATCGTAATAAATACTTATCCATTTAATACATTGGCGTCGTATGTAACGATAATGATTGAAAAGAGACTTTGGTTAATCTACGACCCTGACAGTACTGTCACAGCCGTACTTTACGTAGTAAAGTACGGCTGTGGTACTGTCCACAATTAAGGCGTCTTTACATGATGCCAGTGACTGGCGCCATCTCACTGGCATGGTACTGGCATCATGTAAACACTTTCTTGTGCCAGTCCAGCGCTGTCTCGAATAGAAAGTTGGTCTATTTTTCATGCCAGTGGCCCTCGTCCGCGTCCCCTCCAACCCCGCGCCAATGGTTGTAGACACGTGTAAACACAGCGTTCCAGTGACTGGCGTACATGTGAAGGGTAAACTTCACCAAGTAGGAACTAGGGTGCCAGTCATACTGTCGCTAGCTACTGGATACGTGTAAACGTACCAGTCCAGCGCTGTCCTAATCAAGCACTGGCATGCCAGTAAGACTGGTGCCAGTTACTGGCATCATGTAAACACGCCTTTATGATAAGCTGGATTTCGTACGTAGGATTGTGGGTTCGAATCTGCCAACCCTTTTTTGAAGATATTTTCTTTTGTTTTTTATCTAATTCTTTTAACCATAACTGTTAATTACATGAAATAAAGTTATACTTTTACTGTGGTAGTCATATGAAAATGTTTATACCATATATTTAAAATATCTGCAACACGAATCTTTTCTGTCTTATTCTTTTCAATTTATAGTAGTGGATGTAGATAAAGTATAGTACTTAACTCAAGTGGTAATGCGTTTTACACTTTCGTGGAAATACATACTCGCCTTTGCGCGGCTGATGTATAAACCGCTTCTTACCGCTCTTATTTTGTGATATTAGTACTATTAAAATAAAAAAAAGGTATTATTTATGAAAATTGTTATTTTGTACAATAAATTTATGAATTCCTCTAAATTCCTGGCTTTTCTGGCAACGAATGGTGAAATTATTGTTCCATACAAAAATAATTAAAAAACTTGGCATCTAATCGACTTATATTGTACTTCTACACGGCACGAAAATTTTTTATTTTATGATTAAATAACTATTTTTTCCAAATTTTTCACGATCTTTATTTTTTAATTTGTTTTTTTTACGTTTGACACGACCACCAAAAACATTCTACAAGGATTGTCGCAAAGTAAGCAGGAAAAAGAAAAAAAAATTAACAAACATTTATTTTTCGGCGAATGGAATTCGGATTTTAGCTCATTGACCGCGATTATCTTCAAAATGGTAGTCGTCGCCTTTTGGATTGCCTCTACGTTGGCATACCGCTGTCCCTTCATGGACAAATGTAGTCTACCGAACAGAAAGAAGTCGTATGGTGCCAGATCCGGAGAATATGGGCAGTGGTTGATGTTTAAAATGCCGTTTTTTGTCATGTGTCGATCGATGTATAGGTGCTTTATCGTACAACAAGCGCCAGTTTCTTTCTTCGCGATATTCTGGCCGAACACGACCAATGCTCGAGAGCAAACGCCTTAAACACCAAGATAATACACAGCATTAACCGTTTCGCCTGCTGGAACGAATTCTTTGTGAATAATTCGCTTTGAATCCTAGAAACAAATCAACATTGTCTTCACTTTTGACTTTTCCAAACTGCTCGCTTGGGTGCTTCATGCGAAACTTTTGGTTTTGGGATCGTATGGAAAACACCACGTTTCGTCACTAGTAACAATTTTGTACAGAAAGTTTTTATCTTTCTTGGTCTCTTTACTTATGTCTCTCGAATGTTGAATTCGAACCTTTTTTTCGTCAACCGTGATCTTGTGCGCAACAAACCGCCTTTTCATGTCCCAATTTCCCAGTCAAAATGCGATAGATTTAATTTTTTAGATATTTAATTCCATTTAAATGTATCTCAATGAAGATTTTGGATCGTTTTTAATAAACAGACGCACTTTCTCGACAGTTTCTAGCGTAATCACAAATTTCGGCTGGCCAACATGTTCGTCATCTTAAATGACCCTCTTTGTACCGTGTTAACCACTCGTGGATTCAGCTACGAGATAAACAATCATCTCCACAAACTTGTTTCAACAGTCGATGCGTTTCGGTAAGTGTTTTATCAATTTTAAAATAGAACTTATTGGCTCTTTGTTTGATGCTCATTTTTTGACCGATGTTAAAAAGGTACCTGTTACTTTGAGCGCGATAACTCGGCGTGAAGGGGTTCGATTGACATTGCAATTTTGACATAACATTAATGAAAGTTGTGCCTATCGAACGCTAGATCTAATAACAGATGGCGCTACTAGTTTCGGATATTTCTTAAAAGTCCTGTTTACTTTGCAACAGAACTCTTATAAGAAGTGTAGTTTCAAAAATGATTAAAACACTTTTTTTGGGAATTTTTAATGTGACGCTTTATTTTGTCGCTTTTACTATTAATTAATTACTATTTAGGTTCCGTATGATATTTAGAGATATTCTGGTTGCTGATTCAAAATATATATTTTGTTTTCTGTAACAACTCCTGCAAGTCTTGTTCAAAATTTCTACCTATTTATGGTTCTTCAACCAGCTAGACTTCCGGATTGTAGTGTTATAACTTATAAACCCTCTTGATTTGTATTTCGTTTACGATCGTCTGCACGTTTAGGTCGTAAAGTTAAAGGTTGTGTTTATTGACAGGTTCTGATACACAGACATCGTCACGATGTGGATAGACCAGCCAGACTACTATCGACTCCTCTTAATATAGTAGAAGTAGATATTGCTCACTCACCCGAGTCGATGGGCTTTATACAAGAATTTATCGGTATTTTTAGTTTGTTCGTTATTGAGATGTAAATTTTGACCACACCTACGTTTTACTTCCGGTGGTACTAGAAAATTGCATACATCAATCAGAAATGTATTATTATTTGAAATTTAGTTTTCTATACAAAATATTAGAAATAAAGAGTTCTTCGTTTGTATATGGTAAAAACTTTAAACAAATATCATGATTCACATTAAAATATAAATTTATTCTATAAGTAACTGATTGTCGCCAGATCATTTAAAGTTTTTGAAATTTAGAACGTATGAAAACAGGAAATCAATGACATTGTTTGTATATTTTCCATGAGAGATATTTTAAAATAACTAGATTACTTAACATATGAAATTGCTGACGCATTTGGCATATATTACTTTCATTAAAGTTAAACTTACCTTACATTGTGTATCAAAGTTACTGATACTGTTAAATAATTTGGTAATTACAACTAGGTTGTGTTGCATAGAGTACTTACGGGGTTGCATAATAATATATATTAAAATTGTTTGAAATCTATACTAATATTATAAAGAGGAAAGGTTTGATTTTTTGTTTGTTTGTTTGTTTGAAATGAATAGGCTCCGAAACTACTGGACCGATTTCAAAAATTCTTTCACCGTTGGCAAGCTACACTATTCCCGAGTGACATAGGCTATGTTTCATTTAAAAAAAGAGATCCTTACTAAAATGCCATTAATGTAACAAAAAATGACCTTGACATCCTTACATCGCGTGCGCTGAGAATACTATTGATTATAGAATAAAATAATGTACTACGATTTTGAAGAATATATAAATATCTACAAAAAATGCCGCGACAGCATATGTCTAACTGTTATAGTTACGTCACAATAACTAATTTTTAATTTTTTAAAAGTTTTTATCTTGGTATTATTCCTTATCAAAATAAATTATTTCATAATCACGACAGATATCACAAATTTAGCATGTGCAATGGGGCGAGTCTACTTATAAAGAAATTAAAGGACAATTAAGTTGTAGCAACCAATATAACTGAACCACCAGCTGGTCAACTAGCTCATATACTGAGAATACCGATGATCCCAACTGATTTACCAAATCCATTTAAACCGCTTTAAATTCCTATCAAAACTATCTTTTGCTTTTACTAATAATAAGTCTTAAGGTCAAACGTTCCAAATAGTAGGGATCGGTTTTCCTCATGGCCAACCGCCTAAGGCGGGTCGGAGCACCTGAAAATCAATTTATTTTGCTGCCAGAAAATAAAACAACATGTAATATTGTTTACAGGGAAGCGTTGACCCAATAAATTTAATGGCTTTTGTTATTTTTCTTTAATCCCCGTGCAAAGCCGGGGCGGGCTGCTAGTATTGAATAAAGTGACTAATTTGTTATATCGTTCAATTAAGATTCAAACTTATTTATCGGCTGTTTTTTACTTCAATAACTCTACCTTTGGAATTTTTGTATTACTTTTTATGTTACTCTGTCTGAAAACCATTATAAATCAATCAGTATGTCTACGAAGATTAGCCTTATGTTGTTCTCTATTCAACATCTTCTACTGCATTTTTTCGAAGTTCTAATAAAGACATGAAATATTGCTTACCATTTCTCTTTGAACTTCTTTTTAGAACTCTCATTTTGTGTTAACAGTTAGTTTATTTTTTTCATATAATTGAAAGCTATCTTTCAAATCGTCCAAGTTTTTGTTAGGGACTTTAATTCTCTGTATGCTGAGGCCAACAAAGCTATTAAAAGTTTTTTTAATGTCATTATTGTTGCTGATATCAACTTTCCATTTATTTCTATTCCGTCACAATTGAACTCTGTTTACTTGTTTATTTTGTAGAATCTTAATAATTATAAAAGTTATTTAGAAAATCAGTTTTGGTAATCAATCACATAAGTTTTAGAGATTTGTTCGTTAAGTCAGGTTTGAAACGATTTCGAATGTACTATAGAATTAATTCAAGTACAAGCCTATTATTGTTACTTTTTCATTTATTAACTATCGTCTTGTTCTAAAATTAATTTTAAAACACCGAAGAATAAAGATTCAAAGCGATATGTCACATTTACACGTACCATACCCTCTTGACTTTTTTTTGCTTTCTAAAATATTAAAATCAATCGTAAAAAAAAAAGAATTCCTGAAGGAACACCTTAAATGCATTGTATAGTCGTCATAAACTCCGTTTACGAAAAGAGTATACATTACTCGGAACTACAATTGGACCATCCCTGTCTTATAAAGACTCAAAAAGTTAATATAATCATGATTTTTATTAATTTAGTTGTTTGAGATATGCCATGTTTTTTTAATTCCTAACTTCAAATAGCTTGACTCTTGATTCTTTTACTGAGTTAGTTATGAATTTATTGAACACGTTTCAAAAATAATTAAGGAGTGAATTCAATAGCTAACTATTTTGTTGCTGATATCAATTTTTGTCTCCTTCTTTAAGCATATTTTTGTATTATTCCTTAGACCCCAAAATTGTTCATTAAATAATGAAGAAAAAAATACTGAATTTGCTCAGACAAGAACATTTTCTTATTGAAGAACTGTATGTTTCGACTTCGTGTGGGTTTGAAATTTTTAAACGAACTCGAGATACAACCGTTAGATTTAGCCTGCTCGCGCGTTCTAGGCCTGCGCGATAGTAGGGCTTTGTCTATAATGCTATTATAAATATATTTCTAAAATACAAGTAGCCTAAGTTACTCCTTGTAACATCAGCTATTTGCTAGTGATCATCCTGTCAAAATCAATCCGGTCTTTCCATAGATTATCTGGAACAAACAGACAGACAAACGAACGCCAGAGACGCAACCGTTAGATTTAACCTGCTCGCACGTTCTAGGTCTGCGCGACAGTCAGCCTTTGTTTATAATGCTATAATGAGTATAATTCTAAAATAAAAGTAGCCTTAGTTACTCCTTTTAATATCAGCTATCTGCATGTGAAAATACCGTCAAAATCGGTCCAGCAGTTTAACAAATTAGCTGGAACAAACAGACATACATGTAAAAAATGTTATTTTGATATATGTACCGTGTTCACGTAAAAACAAAAGTAAAAAGCGATTATTTTAATATTACAAACAGACACTTAACCAGTAATATAACTTCTTAACCAGTAATATCTTTTTTAGAGATTTGTTCCTTAAGTCTGTTCTAAATCAAGTACAGACTCTGCTAAATACTTAATCAGCGAACTCAAACAATATTAATTACAAACTTTTGTTTTTAGACTATTATTTTTGTCGGTGAAGCCATTTTTGGATTATTCCTTAGATCCATGGAAACTAGTAACAAAATTTTTAGACATTTTTTTGGTTGAGACATTTCTGAATCGATTTCCAACAGTAATAAAGTACTTAAGGAAAAAATTAAATAATGTTTAATCATTTGTTAATAGCTAGCATTCATACCAGTAAAATTTTTCCGTATTCCTTAAATCCTATCATTTTTGTTGAAGGAACGAGCCTGCGAACCTATTGTTTGTTTTTACAAATTTATTGTGTATTAATTGTATTTAAGTCCGTCCCTGACTGAGACCCGGGTCTATCTCGGTTCAAGGCCTCGCGCAACTACCTTGGTTCGAGTCAATGACACGTGCGTGAAACATTTGTTAGAGACTCGTTCACGCTTTTCCACTGTTGCCATACATTTTGTAATTTACTTAAAGTTAGAGACTTAAAATTTGAAAAGTAAAAAAATAAATTACATTAAGAAATTTGGAAAAAATGCTATATCCGACATAACATTTACTGTTAGATATCTTTTACTTCTTTTGCTGCTATCCATCAATGGATGTTGGTGATCATTTTACTGTGTCTCTACTGGCTTGTATTAGTTCTTCTTTTTTTTATTATCCCTGTCCAATTTTTTATATTTCGAAACCATAACATCTTATTTCTGCCTACGTCTCTTCTTCCTTTTATTTTCTCGTTTGATTAGGATTTAGAGCAAATGGAACCTCTCGTTTCATGTAACATGATGTATCAAAAAACTGTTTTCGTGTGTTATTGTGCAAAACAATTTTCGTTCTTACCCTATCTTTCATCTTTCCCTGTTGGTCTTCTTTGCCGTTCATCGAACTTTCAAATCGAAATACGTGGCTCGGAGAGGCCCGTACGTTTACGTCCGAGTTCGGACGATGTCGTATTCGATCCCAGCTTCTTGGGATTTTAGTGCGAATTATTGCGAAACTTAAACCACCCAAAATTGACACAATGTAGTTTAGGAGAAGTGGTGGTCATGATCTACTTGGAGATCATACCACAAATGAGCAAATTTCCCAAACTCGTTTCTTTTTGCGTCAATACGATTTACCCACACTTCTCTTTTTCATCTATATTGTCTGAGAAGTCGATGAAGGAGATTGTTCCAAAAAGAAAAAAATCTTTCTCATAATCGGAGAGGTGGTTCCGTTTAGCCATTATTAGCACCATAGAGTTCGAATACTGAAGCAATGATGATCGGCGTTCGCACGATTAGGTTATAACGGCCGTCATCCGAATTCGAATTTTCGCAGTTTGGAACTTTTCGGATCTATTGTACGTAACACGTAACATTTTGTAAATCTAGATCAAAGTCATCATAAAGATTTTTTTGAATCTTATGAATGACGTTTTTGGTTGTTCTATACAATATTTGATTTCTGTATCCAACGACCATTCTTATTATTCATTTGCTATGTGTTCCAACTATATCGAGGTTGCTTTGAAGATCATTCATGTTGTCTACTACTAGGACTGTTTCATCTACGTATCCACGAAGTATAGATACCAGGAGTCTACACGGTATAGGCTTTTCCATAATATTTCTGGTCACAGTAATCAACCCAGATCATAGTTCTATTTTTTGCCACTGGCGGCGCCAGTAATCAGGAGAACCGATGTTTATGACATTTATGCCATTTAAATGTCGCGAAAAATTCAATATATAATCTATACATATAATAAAACTGTAGAAATATATATGTTTGTGCGCGCATCACGTGAAAACTACTGATCCTATTCGAATGCGGTTTTCAAAGACGTATTTGTCTTCTTTCAACTTAACATCTGGTGTATAAAACTTTCTCCCCCCACTCCTTTAACGGGGTGAGGAAAGAAATTTTTATACATCGAAATAGAACCCAAAAATGTGGTTAGATTTTTTTGTCTGTCTGTCTGTATGTTTGTGTGAGCATCACATGAAAACTATTGATCCGATTCGAATGCGGTTTTCACAGATGTATTTTTCTTCTTTCAACTTAACATCTGGTGTATAAAAATTTCTCTCTCATTCCTTAAATGGGGTGGGGTAAGAAATTTTTATACAACAATCACACGCCACGCGAACGACGTTGCGAGTACAACTAGTATTAATTTATTTATTTAAAATTAGTTGTCATAAAAGCTGTGAATAGCAACAAAACTTCCCGCGTAAGGATTTAAACGAGTATCTCTTGAACATGGGCGCACTCTACCGGCAATAGTTCTGTTCCCTAAATTGAGACCATTTGTTTAACATTACGTTTAAACTCCTGGTATCTATACTTCGTGTACGTATCGTAAATTGTTGATACATCTGTCATTTTCTGCTGCTTGTTGGTTCTTTTTGATCTATATCAAGTCCCCTAAGTATTCGGATAGGCTTAAGATGTAGAACATTGTCAAATAACTTTTTAAAATCTATAAAGCGCATCAATACATCTGTTTTCTGGTAATAGCATCTCTGACCCAATACCTACTTGAATTATTACTAGTGCTTTTCTTGTATCGAAACCGCTTCTAAATTGAAATTAGGATGATTTAACAGCGGTTTTACATTTTATGGATATTCTGTAGTGGATAACTCAACGGAATATTTTCAAAATGTGACTTATCAGACTAATCAGTCTGTGGTCTTCACATTTTGTTAAGTTGTTATTTTTTTGGGAGTAGAATAAAGATATAAGTCATTTGGTTGGAAATTTGCCCTTGTTGCAGATTTGGTTAATCAACTTGTGAAATGTCTTAATACCTTCGCCATTTAGCAATTTGAGTCTTCCTGTAGGTATTCCTTTTCTTTGCCTGGTCTTTTAGCTTAGCCACTTATTTAAGGTACTGTCGCGTGAGTAAAGATATCACAGGTTTGATTTGTGTAGTTTTTCTTTTTAATTTCTTGTTAATGTCAGTTCTTGTTTGTTTTATTTCCAAATTTCAAAAATCTTGAGATATGTATCATCAAGAGACTTGATTTTATTATTTTTATACGTCAACATTTATGTAGGCTGTACGCTGTGTCATAACATTCATAATTACTTTTTTTAACTTAAACTGCGTAGAATCAGAGATTTTTAATTCAAGGTGAATGTTTACGTCCTTTTTGTAATTAAATTTAACTACCTTCTATTTTTGTGGATATCGTGACTAGTAATTAAACACGGGGTACGTAAAATAGTATTTTTATTTTTTAGATGAATAATTTTTTCTTTATTGTATCCACTAATCCATTCAGAAAACAATTTTTTTTGAGTATAAATCCTACTGGTGGTTTTAACCGTTTTCATCGTAAGGTACGTGTCTTTGTTAAATGAATTTTTTGATATTAGGTTCGGAAAAGGTGTTGCGACAGAAAAATCGTTACAAAAATGAGTAACGGAACTTTCCCTTGTCTAACCATCTCTTGTTGCTCCTATTTTCAATAAGCCTCTCCCTGCCTCTCGTATTTGTTGCTCCCATTTTTGAATATAGCAAATATCATTAATAGTCTAGGCTGTGAGCCGGCAGAATAAGTAAACGGATAGCAGAAGCTCGAATCGATCCCATTTTTTTAATGTAAAGGTCATTCGTATCTTCATAAATCCATGCTCTTGACTTCTCTTCTTTATCCTTCCATCGTCAAATTGCCTTTATTTCACCCGCCTCAAATTAACGTTACATGAAAAATTAATTGAACTTGAAAAAAGATAATATTAAGGACCGAAAATGGTGTCTAGAAGATTTATTGGGTAGCTGAATCAGAGGTTTGTTAGCAAAAAAAGTTCCCTGAAAAATCGTGGCCATTTTTCAACATTGCAAATTTTTAACTTCTTGCTAAAAAATGTCACCTTTGATCTCTGATTACGGATATGAGGTTATATAATCGGATAGCTCCACAGAAAACTGGAAAATCGTGAAAACTCGTTAAACAACTTTGTCAACTTATTTGCAAAAAAGATGTCGCCCTGAATGTGTTTTTTGCTTGTTGATTACGAATTCAAAATTAATTAGCCAGGAAAGTTAATGAAAAGCGAAAATCGTAAAAACAGGGCCGTTTTTAAACCACTTTTAACGATTTTCCAATTTTCTGTTAAGCTTTCAGGTTAACCAACCTTGGATTCCTCCTCAACACAAAAAACCCTAGATACGATTTTTACTATTTTCTGCTTTTTGATTAAGTTTTTTTCCTTATTAACCTCGGATTCGTGATTAGCGACCACAAAAATCTTCTAGACACCTTTTTCAATTCTTAATATAAAGTTTTTTTAAGTTCAAACAATTTTTTCTTTTAATCTAATTTGGTGCGGGTGTATGGGTCAATTTGATGTTATGGTAAAGAAGGGTGAAGAACGGGATCGTTTAAAGATTCTGTAACTCTTTTACTTACTCGGGCTTATTCTCTAGCTGACAGCCTAGATAGACTTACATCTGAATTCGCTGAATTGCGCGTTTTATTTGCTATGCATGTAGTATAATTTTATCCTTACTGTAAATAGAAAAAAATCCTACCTTAATTGCATTAAACATCAGTTGGTACTCTTCTTAAACTAAAATAACTTGACTATGCTTTATTAAAATTCCATGATTTGTAACTGCGTATGTCCAATAAATACTGAGTAACTGTTTTTTTGTTGTCTAATTGCATTAAAAATAATCACTGATTAGTTTTGTAAATTTTTTTAATAGCAGTCTATAAATCTATACGGTCCACTTTTAATAAACAAATATTTGACAAATTCTGAGTTTCAGAACTTTACTTAGATTCTCCCTTTTCTAACTTATAGGGAATAATGTAATTTTACATCGAATGTAACCGCAGTACTTGGCCTCTTCTAAGTCGAATTAGTAACTAAAACTCCAAATTACCTTTTAGTTATCTTGTTTTTTTTTGTTTTTCATCTCCTTTCGATTCAGAAGACTCAATAGGTGTACAGAGTATTTCAAATGTCAAAAAATAGTTTTTTTCTCACTTTTTCTTTCTGTCTTTTTTTCTCAAAGAGTATTCATGGGATATACCTTACTTCCACCATCGCATAGTCCCCTTATTATTACTATATATTCGCGCATGTATGCGTATAATTGTATAATTAAAAAAATAAAAAATGTGACAATTCATGAAAAAAATTCATGAAAAACAAAAAAAAAACAAGAATTTCCAAAAATCGTCAATAACCATGGAAATCTTTAGAAACCATGAAAAATTGATATTTAATAATCTTACGAAAAACCTAAGGTAAAGGAAATGATCAAAGATGATTTTTATAACTCATTCAATATTTAGATGCAATGTAATTTTTGTAAAATAGTAACATTTGACAAATAGCTTCATTTTTTTGTACTCTAAATACAGCAAAAATCTATTTTTAATTTATATTAAGCTTTGCTTAAAACGCTGCGGCAACATTCACTTTTACCATGCAATTTTTTTCCATATCCCCACTTGTGGTCGACGTAAGCGCCGTTGTCAAGGTAATGGCTTCAGTCTGTTTTTGTTTGAATTGGATAAGAATTTAAAAATGAATCAATGCGGAGTGTGTATCGCCACCTGCTGGCCGCTAGTTGAAACTCTGAAAGAAATCCTGCTATACGGTTAGCACGAATTGTAGTTTCTGTATCACGTCGGATTGTTGGTTAGTCCCGCCGACCGGTAGAGGAGCTCAAGTCTGAATTATTTGATTTATACTTATAGTTAATAGAAATCTGTTTGTAGAAAGTTTTACTAGAGTGTAGTTTCAGGACTTGGCAAACAAAGTTCAACTGGAGAAAAACTGCGATAAAATTAAGAAAAGATATTTATTTCCTCAACATTAGGAGATTTAAAAAAATCATAAGATTTAATTAACTTAATATTAAAAGTACTTTAAAGATTCACAGCTTAGTTTTTATATGTTTCGTTTGGAAAAATTTTTAGCCCCTCGTCTCTTCCTTCGTAAGAGGTGTAGTTTTGATGCACAAATATACCAGATATTTTCAGATTTTTCCCGCAAAATATGCGCCCCATCTTTCAATCGATTTTTAGATAAATGATTTATGCTGTTGGAATTAATTTAAAAATGGTGAAAGACAGGCAAAAATCGACTGCTATCTTCAGTCAAACTGTTGATTCGAATTCATCAATTTATTCAGCGCACCTAAAAGCCCTTTAGTATACGTGTTTTAAATCCAGTCATAAATATTATTTTTAGTAAAAAGCTTGTTTTTTAAGTGGGAAATAACCGACTTTTTATTCATGGAAATAGTTGAAATATTTTGTTCATCAATATACGAAATAGTATATTGTAATACAAGTGTTACAATGACAGAGGTTTCGTAGTACGAGTTCAGTTTGTGAAACGAACCGCGAAGCGGTGAGTTTCGCAAAGAACGAGTACTACAAACCGTCATTGTAACTCGAGTGTTACATACTATTTTTTATAATGAACTTTTAAAAGTATAAAAAATATATAAAATGAGAGTTTTTGGAAATATTTATTTATGTTGGCAATCTTGACACTTTTGACACTTGTCAGTTTTAATGATTTTAAATTTGAATGTTTGTCAAATTTGTATAAAATATTCCGAATTTAGCAAATAACGCTGATAATGTAGTTAATAATTTAGTACAACATACTTTTTGATTTACTACCTGAACTCTTTCGTTGACAATCAGTGCAGTGCAACCAATTGTGTACAACAAAAAGTTACCAAAAACAGTGTTACAATGAATCTATTTCGATACTGTTTTTAGTGTCGAAATAGAAACTTTGTGAACGTGAATTATAAAAAATAGTTTTTCGTGCTGCTCTCTTAATAAGTTTGTTTATAAACTTTTTATTTTTTTTCAAATTTCCGAGGGAAACGGAAGTAGTAAATTCAATTAAACAAACTTTTAAATTAGTGCAATTGATTACCCAAACCAGTCCGAACTCCAAAGATTTAATTTACTAAAAAAATACATAATTAAAATTCGTGTATTCTAGATTGATTGCTAATCTTGTTTGTTGGACCATTAAAATAAAATTTTATTTTAAAGATAGATTAAATCAAAATTTTTCTCTAGACGTAGATAAAGAACTTAAATAATTTCAATTAAAATAAACCTGTCAAAAAAGGTTTAATAGACATATCTTGGAATTAACACTTTTTATTTTCATGAGTCTCTAAAAAAAATAATTTAATATTATTAATATGGGAATATTGTGACCAGGTTCGACACCAAGAGTCCTTACATGCACCCGATGCGTGCAGGACTCTAGTTTGCTCAGCTGAAAATCAACACCACCGCTGATCTTCAGGTAGGCTTAAATCCAGGTGTCCCAAATTCTTATTTGGATGACTATCCTTGAGTTACTGTTGCCACAAAGCAGTTCCCTTTAAAAGAGATCTGAATCCAGTGACTAGCTCCTCAAGGTGGTGATAGGATTCAGGATTCGTGTCACCGAAGATGAGGAACCGTTTATGGTCCAAGGCCTCACACTCGAATAGAATGTGAGTTGCCATCTCATTTTCCATGGCGCACAATCGGCACGAGGTAGGTTCCTGTGTCAGAATCCCCATCCTTTGAAGGTGTAGTCTGAATGGTCCATGCCCAGTAAGCAGGCCTACCAGTACTTTTACCTGACTCCTGCCAAGATTCAGTATGTCAGACGTCAGTTTTTTGGAGTAGCCTTTGAGCGTCAGCTTCAATTGCCTTAGCCCTACAGTATTACTCTAGTGTTTGGTCGACTCTTCGCAGACCCAGTTCCTGACTTTGCTTCTTACCCAGGCTCTAGGCAGTCCCAGTACAGGTTCTGGACCAATGAACCGTGTATCCGCTCCCTTCTTGGCCAGAAGGTCCACGATTTCATTGCCCTCAAAACCCTTATGCCCTGGCACCCATTCCAAGAAGACCCTGTTGTGTCTAGCCAGTTCATTGAGGTTTTGTATGTACTCCCAGATCAGCTTGGAACTAACCCGGAATTGTTTTAAGACCAACAGTGCAGCCTGGCTGTCTGAGAAGAAAGTAATCCTCTTCCCTCTCCAGCCACGGCCTCGGGCGTGGTCGGCAGCCTTTAGTAAGGCGAATACCTCAGCCTGGTACACGGTTGACTCCGTTCCCAAGCTGAAGTGCCGCCTAAGGTTGCGTGGACCACAGACCCCTGCACCGGTAGTTTTTATAGTAACTGCTTTGAAAAATTAATTAGAATCTAATGGCAAACATTTACTAATAGTTGTTCAATAATTTTGAAATATGTTTAGAGTAGATACCTAGTCTGACTACAAAAACAACGAAAATATTTATATGAAATGGAATTATTTTCTAACGGCTGATTGTAGTCATAAAATTATTGATATTTGATATTTTCTCAAGCTTACCCATACCCTATTGGTTATCAGTCTATAACATTCCCATCAAATCTGATTTTCCATTTTTTTGTTATTAGTAATATCCATTTTTTTGGGTAAAATATGCATCATAACGTGCTAGACAGAAAACAAAGAGCAAGTTCGTGACCAAGAAAAAAGCACCCTAAAAGTGCGACATCCATATAATGCAAATTCACAGACTAAACTCGTCTATTTTGTAGTTCGTTGCCAAAGTTAGAAACCCTAACTTTCTTTTTATTATTCATTATGTCAAAGTTTCGTGGCACTTTGGCGGTTTTGTTCTATTTCGTTGTTTGCTTGGAGTTGTTAACGGTTTTATGTCAGATTGTTTTATTTTTAGTCGACAGCACCGAAACCGGGATAAAACGTTTATGATAAATAAGGATTTTACTAAATATTTCAGTATTAGTGAGAGTGTTTTTGTTTGTATTTACCTGCTAAGTTGCCTAACATAAAATCTATAAAATTTTCTTTTCTCAAGTAGTATCACTTTTATATTGGCCTATGAAATTTTCATTATAAAAAAGGTGAGACACCCGGATGGAACAAAGTTCCTTTCGATTAATTAGTTAAGGAATTGTAATTTGTAAACACAACAGAGTGTTTATACATTTATTATTGTCTGTATAAAATCTCCACATACCAAAAGTGTCCATTTATACAATACCAGAGGTTTAGATGACATACATATATCTAGAATTACTTTTTATTTCAATTTAATTTAAAACAGGAATTAACAATTTAATTCAAAATTTTAAAATTAAAATATTTGACAGTAACTGACAGTTAAGGTAATTTGACGTAGGTACCTAACTAGTCAAGTTACGAACTATTTTTAAAATGTTTATGAATTTCTTAATTTATAAAAACAGGATGAAATATAATACTATTATAGGGAATTATTTTTTTTTCTACAGTATTTTCTTTTTAATGTACATTTTCTTTTAATTTAAAATAGTGTCTTTTTAATTGTAATATATCTATCTATGAGAGAGAGAGAGAGAGTTTTTTAATTTTTTGATCTGTGAGAGAGAGACAGACAGACGTGTGTCGTGTCGTGTCGTGGCAATTTGTGGTCTGAATTTTTTTTGGCTAGCTCCTAGCCTCAGTCGTAACTGGTCGTAACGCCCGAAAGGGAACTTCGTTCCAAAAAGAAACAGTTTTATTAATTTAAGTTTGTCATAAAAATATCTTCATAATGTTAAAAAAATTTAAATTGAAACAAAAAATTTTGATGAGAAAACAAAAAAATTAACAGTCGTGGGACTTACCTAGAGGATCTAGTTATTTTCATTTTGTGATTTTTTTGTGACTAAATACCAAATTTTCAATTTTTTCAATGTTTCTAATATGTTTAACATCCTACTAGTTTATCTTGATTTTTTTAAATTCTCTCTGAATTTACTAATTTTTTTTTAAAGCTTTTTTCTAGATTTTTCATACAATTAATAATTAGTGTAAATTTTTTTTCTTACTAGTTAGAATCATACCTTTAACATTGATTTATTTATACAGTTTTTTTATGATTTTTTACTATTTTTCAATATTCTTTCAATTTTTCAGATTTTCCCGTTTGATGAAAATTTTCTAGTTTTCACGATTTTAATCAGTTTTTCCATTGTTTTAATGTTTTTTCACTTTTTTATGAATTTTTCCAAATTTCTTTAGGTTTTTTTATCCTTTTCGGACATTTAAAAATTTCTTCTAGTCTTCTCAATTTTCATGTTATCATTAAATAATATTTTTTAACGATTTTCAAATTTTTCCAATATTTATTATTTTTGTTTTAATTTCTTATATTTTTTTCAGGTTTTTCAATTTTCAAATTTTTGACAGTTTTTATTTTTTTATAATTTTTCAGATTTAAAGATTTTTTCCAAGATTTTTTATACAGTTTAGTTTTTTATGCATTTTTTTGAGTTTTCACCTTTCTGTCTGTTTTTCTTTTTCAATTATTTATGAAAATTTTTAATTTCTTCCAGTCTTTTTAATTTTCATATTATTAAATAGTGTTTTTTACATTTTTCCTACTTTTTGTATTTTTTTTTTTTTTAATTTTTGGTATTGTAATAGTGTAAGAGTTTTTGGATTTTTAACCAGATATTCAATATTCCACACACCTCTTTCTAACTGATCTTGTAGCGACAATGTTTTTATTTGAGTTTTAATTGAATTATTCGTATGTGGTTGCGTGTTTTTGTCCCCCTTTTTATGACCCATTTCGAATCTATTGATATGCAAAAATCGTTTGTCAACTTTTTACGACCATTTCAATATTTTTACGTCGCGGTTTTTCGCAATCACTAAAATACAAATGTGGTGGTGTTGGTTTACCATACGTTTTAACACAATTGAATCTATCACGTGACCTTAAAGCCGGCTTTATTATTTTGCAGTCTTAGATTTAGGTTTATCTGCTATTTACAAAACAATAAGTTATACCTAAATTAGGTTTGGTTAGCATGTTCCAAACGTTTCTTCTAAAAATTTAATTTGTATACGATTATTTCCTTCGATTAAAATTAACCAATATAATGTCATAATTTTTTGAAATCGGACCAATCAGAATCAAATATCAGCGATTATTGCACTAGAACAATATCAGCGACTATTGCACTAGAGAAATAGTCACGTCAAATATAAATGTCAAAAATTTGTCTTCTCAGGAAATAATCTTCCTAAATATAACGCAACCTTGATTAATAGTCTGCTATTTTTGTTGTTGCTAAATTTCTTAAATATTTTACAATTTGTTTCGACATAATTTGACATTAATAAAATCAAAGATTAAAGCCCTCGAGCTAAAGCTCTCGGGCTTTAATCAGATTATTAATGTCAAATTATGTCTCAACAAATTGATACTAAAATATTTTCGAAATCTAGATACCACAAAAATAGCCGACTATAATCAAGGTCTTGTTATATTACCCTCTTGACTATTTTGATGAATTGTCAAGATTGTTCCAATTTTTCATTATTTTTTCTGGTTTTTAAAACTCTCTCAAGTTTAATGTAATTTTTAAGTTTTAATTTTTTTTATGAATATTTTGGTTTTTCTTTTTTTAACACAATCAAATATTACAATATATTGCTAGCCTTTTTGGCTGTAAATTTTTAATTTGTTATCTGTAATCATTTACTTTTTTTACATTTTTCGCGAATTTTCCGGGGTTACTACATTTTTTTAATTCAATTTTTCTTATTTTCTTCTTGTTCTCTATTTTTTTTAAAAATCTTTTAATATTTTATCAAATAATCTTAATATTTTTCAATTTTTCATTAGCTCAGATTATTTTTCCATTTTTACTATTTTTAACAATTTTCCATGTCTAACTAAATAAGGTTTTATATAATGTAACGCTTTTTTGTGTTGTTTTATTTTTTTCACCCCTACTGTTCAGTTTTTTATTTATTTTTTAATTTAGTTTTTCAACATGTATTTAATCTTCATTATATTTTTTCTTTTTTTTTTCAACAACTATTTTTAACAACATTTTTCAATTTATCGTGAATTCCTACAGTTCTCACGATTTTTTCATTAATATTTCGAAGGAATCAAAATTTTTCCAGTTTACAATAATTTTTTTTTATTTGTCACTATTTTTTGCATCTTTGTTTCGTATAACAAAATTATACTTTTTATAGATAGGTTTTTGTATTTTATTATTAGTCAGCCGCGCGACATTTTTCCAAGATTTTTAATATTTTTTATACCTTCTTTAATTCACGTTTTCAAGTTTTTGCGAATTTCTACCAGTTTTATAAGGTTTTTTTTACAATTTTCTTGATTCTTTTCCGGTTTTTAAATATTTTTAGTTTTTCATGAATTTCTTACGTTTTTTTTTATGTTAATATATATTGTCTTTATGTAGATGCTTTTGATGTTTTTTTCCATCACACCAGATGAGGACGTTTTTTTTCTGTTTGTCTCTATTCGTTCAATCGATATGCCAAAACGTTCCATAAGATGCTTAGCTTAAAAAAACCTCTTCTAAACTGAAACTTACCCATAAAAAAACCTTTAATTATTCATTAACATTAAGCAGAAATTGAAAAATGGTGCTGGATCGATAGGACTCGATTCTACAATCTTTACGTTTTCGCGTAACTCTCTAAATACATACATACTCTCTAAACACTAAGCCACAGATGCCTTAGTAGTTAGTCAGCCTTTTGGTCGTCTTGATTCAACTGATGTGATCCTCACTTTCCTCCTTATGCACATATATGCATGACGTTAATAATAGAAATTATTTGTCAAATCGAGAATATTATTTTACTAAAAATCCACAGATCTAGTCTCTTAACCGAATAAAGATATGTCAGGTCAGGAATCAAAAAATGACTAAGTGTTTATGTTTCAATTTTATATTTGAAAAAAATCCCTATCTTTAACGTCATGCATATATGTGTTAAAAAAGAAATTGAGTAAATTTCACATGGAACATGAGTTGAATCAGAGAAGTCAAAACGCTGACTAATTACTAAGGTATCTGTGGCGTAATGATTAGAGCGTTACCGCGTAAAGATAAATATTGCATTTGCAAGTCCTGCGGGTTACAGCTTTTTCAATTTCTCCTTTATTAATGTCATTTAATAATTTCTAGTTTTTATTTTTTCTAAATTTTTAAAATATGGTGATTTATATTTTATATCATGAAAAATTGTATAAACGCCTTATTGAATCTAAAAAAACATTACTTAAATATAAACTTAACATTTACTCCAACTGTATTTTTCTTGATCCTTGATAACGGTCTTATACACATACCTATGTAAAGGTCACGAATTCGTGATAGCGCGTTGTGTTTTATTTTTCACCAGCTTTGCGAGTTAAGTTCAACAATTTTTTACTTCGTTACGTTTTATGTGCATGACCGCTTGGTATGACCAACCCGTATTTGCAAAGTGTTAATAATATGAATCTCTTTTTTTGTTGTAATATGCTAGGAATTGTATAATATGGTTATATTTTTAAATGAAAGAGAATTTTTTACTAACTACAGTTTGTTAAATAATCATTGATTTTTAAAAAAATAATAGCTAGTTTATACGAAATAGGGCTTTAATTTTATAGGTTACTTAATTTCAGTTACGCTACTTTAGATGTGTTTATACATATTTTTAAAGATAAGCTTTTTATATCAGACGGTGTTGACGTAGAAGAACGACAGAAGAAAAAACCGTTACGTGCAACTATTGCGTTAAGAGAAAATCTCCTGGTATATCTTATAGTATTATTCAGTTTTCATGAATTTGGAAGTTTGTTTCTTATGGGTCGTTTTGGTGATCGTGTTAAACACAAAAAAGTCACCAAAAAGCGTTACACTATTTATTGCAATACTCGTATTTTAAAAAAAAATCTTGGAAAATTGTAGAACTCTACAAAACCATAAAAAATAGGTGCTGAAAATTTTATATAAATTATAGAAATTGTTATTTAATTATAATGTTACTAGCTGGCCCCGCGGACTTCGTACAGCATATAACGGATGTATTTTTTGGTTTTTTCAAATTTTTACGATTTTATTTTGGGTTCAATTTTTTTTTTTTGATTTTATCGTTTTTATCATATTTTCTCGTAAATTTTCAGCTGTATACTATTTTTTGATTATATTTTGTAATTTATCGATTAAATATATTAGGTAGCAACTGCGGCACCTTACGTCATATTATTTAATTTAGCAAGAATTTGTTGAAATATATGAGATATTATGCAAAATAAACCTTAAGTAAGAATTGCTCGTTTAAATATATGTGATATTAACTGCGCCACCTTAAGGTGGCGCCAAAGTACTTTATTAAGTCGTAATTGCTACTTTAAATATATAAGATATTAACTCCGCCACCTCACGGTGGCATACTCAGGCTTTGAACTTTATTACTGAACCGCTTGATGGCGTTGAAGAAGCTAGGTTTTGTGATTTTTTTAATAAAAAGTATCCCACGTTAATTCTAATACCTCCAAGAATATGTAGACAAATTTTCATGGTGATCGGTTAAGTAGTTTTCGCGTGAAAGCGTAACAAACAAACTTACATTCACATTTATAATATATAGGGAAGGGATAGGGATAGGGAAGGGAAGGGATGCGTCATATTATTAATTTAGCAAGAATTTGTTGAAATATATGAGATATTATGCGAAATAAACCTTAAGTAAGAATTGCTCGTTTAAATATATGTGATATTAACTGCGCCACCTTACGGTGGCGCCATAGTACTTTATTAAGTCGTAATTGCTAGTTTAAATATATAAGATATTAACTGCGTCACCTCACGGTGGAATACTCAGGCTTGGAACTTCATTTCTGAACCGCTAGATGGCGTTGAAGAAGCTAGTTTTTGTGATTTTTTTAATAAAAAGTATCCTATGTTAATTCTAATACCTCCAAGAATATGTGTACAAATTTTTATGATGATCGGTTGAGTAGTTTTCGCGTGAAAGCGTAACAAACAAACTTACATTCACATTTATAATATATAGGGAAGGGATAGGGAAGGGATAGGGAAGGGATAGGGAAGGGATAGGGAAGGGATAGGGAAGGGATAGGGAAGGGATAGGGAAGGGATAGGGAAGGGATAGGGAAGGGATTAAAACCGAAAACTGGAAGTACCTAATTAACTAGATCCTGGCCACTATAAGACTTTATAATTTATAGGCACGATATATAGTTATTTCCTTCTCTATCTGTATTTGGTGTGTTTAAATTAAATTTTAATTTTGAGTAGTTTCCTTTGCAGTAGAACGCCGGGAAGCCGACAACCCTCTCCGGCAGAAGAAGAATTGACAAAGAATGGAATGGGTCTCGATCCAGCTTCGCTAGCTGTTTTGAAGCAACAACCAACAGAGCAACCCTTGCAACCTCACCATCTACACCACTTACCACCACACTTAGCACCACACCTTGGTGTTACTCTTGCAGAATCGGTTAATCAGCAATTTGAACATTTTGCTGCAGAACAGCAGCAACAACAGCAACAGGTATAGTGTTAATTCAAGGTTTAGTATTTAGCTTGTTTATTTGATAATTTTTTTACAGCAGCAGCAAACAGCTAATCCTTATGAGCAACAACAGCACGGCTATGCTCCCCAGCATCCACAGGCACACCAACCGCATCAAGTTGATAGTGCTGTATTACAGCAACAACAACATAATTTCGATGTACAGGTAAGTTAATCATAAATTATTTAAAGGGTTATCTTTTTTATTCCTGAACTTCGTTAAATAGGGTAAAATTTCTTGTTAAGCAAAAACACGCTGTGCATAAACCTTTAAGTATCGTAGGTGTCGGTAAGGACACCAATAAGTTCGTCATATTTTACTGTTGGTGTTTGTGCCTCGCCTCACTCTGGCGCAAAGATACAAAAGCAGCTCGGATACTTTTCAGACCCACCTCGTATTTTTGATGGAATATGAAATTAGAAAATAGACAATATTAAAATTACAGATAGATTAAAAAAAAGTTATATAAGTTACTAGATAAACGCTTTGAGTTCTCTCTTTACGCGACAATTGCTCTAGAAGCTCTAGGGCAACTATTAAGAACAGCGATAGATGAGCTATCCTGTTAATCTCTTAAGGATAAGGGTTTTACCTTCTTCTGTCGGTTCGGGAAAAACCCCGTTCACGGTCTAAGAAGGGACGAAAAGAGAGAAAGGGAAGTAAACCCAAAGACGTGGAGGGAAAACCAGCACGGAGGAAAGAGGAGGTGGCTCACCTAGAGCGATGCAGAAAGTAAAGACTCAGAAGATGAGGCAACCATGGAGGTGCAGGATGAGTATGTCACCTTCTCGGGTGGGTCGGACAATGACACCCTCGTTGAAGGTGAGGAAGAGGTGTTTCTATGCTAACTCTGATATAAGATACTCTTCTTTGTCTAATTTCATTCTTTTTGTATACGTTTTTAATGTTTTAAAATTTAGAGAAAAATGTCTTAACCTTTGGAAAACACTTATCAACGTTCCCGTTCTAAGTGAGAATTTATTATAAAAATCTTAACCTTTATATGTTTTTATAAAATAATTCGATTTAAATTTGAAAAAAAAAAGTTGTGGATCGAAAGTGATCATCAAAAGTGGGACAAATTTGTTTTAGTTTGTTCAGTTTTTCCCTTCAGTAAAGTTGCAAATTTTTGTGAAATTCAACAAGAAAAGAATTAAAAATGAAAATGCAATATTTTGAAACTAATTAATAATTAATTTATAGTTTCATTGAATCTGAATGAAATCCATTATTAACAATATTTATTGCTAAAATATGTGATTAAAATTTTATTATGCATCTTTAAACAGCTATATAATTAATAATGGAAAATTTATGGATTTATTTTATATTTCATTAACATTTTTTTACTGAATAAATAAACCTAACCTTATATAAACAAATAAAATACCCTAATTTTATTACACAATACACACCACCTGCAAACTGTTATTATTTCCTCTAAAAACTTTCCATTCTAGTGATTGTTTTGGAATAGCCTTTTGTAAACGTGTTATTGATCAATTTTCCGCATGCAGCTCTTTGATTTTTCCAATGAATTTTTCCTTATTTTTAGATCGGGTTAGTCGTTATTGATATAAACGCAAAGTCCACTTTGTCGTAATATGAACCTGATAAAAGGACGGTCCAATCAAAGTATCGATTATACAGGGATGTATTTATTTTATTTATACTTCTTCCGGTGCATTTAGGTCGGGAAACTTCCTGGAAGATTGCCTTCAGATTGGTAATTTATCAATATCAGGTTTAGTTTATTAAAAATCTTATAAATATAAATGACTTATAAAAGCTCTGTGTGATCGTTTTTATTTTTTTCATATTACTATTAAATAACAATTTTTCAGGACTTTTCGCGACCCTTTCTTCCATTTTTTTTGTTTTTCTGATTTTTCAAAATTGTTTTCGTGGTTTTTCAAGGATTTTTACAAATTTCGTATTTATATTACTGTACGTAAAAAGCCGCATAAATAAACACCCGCCATGCAATAAACTGTCATATGCTTTTCACTTTATCCCATTTAACGATTTTTCTGTCGCTCTTTCTATGTTTACTGTGTTTGACCAGGAAATTAGACAACCTTACGATGAACTGTTGCATGCTTGCGCTTCTTTCTTTTACTATTAGTTTGGGATATGTAATGCTTTTTTCTGTCGCTCTTTTTTCATTTACTTTAACAGCCATAATACCCAATAAGAAGCATAACTTCAAAAATTGGTTTTTGACTGTGAATTTGAAGGTTAAGTAAATTTAGAGATTCCAAAAAAAGCTATCACTTTTTCAAAATCGGAAGGCTTTTAAAAAATAACAAAAAAATTAACAAATGTTCAAAACTCATTTGCCTTTTCTTAATTTCTATTTGAAGATTAACCCTTTTCCGCCACCTCATTTTTATCCACTCAGCTTTCCGCCATTTTTGATTTAGGTTTCTTATGTGTCCAACATTACATGGTAAAAATGGGGTGCGTATTATTGATGACGATTTTTTGCCCCAAATTTTGGTCCTCTTTACCCTTCTCCGCCACATTTTTTGTATCGATCCAGCTGTCCTCCATTTTGGATTTAGGCTTCTCCAGGGTCCAACATTACGTGGTAAAAATGGCGGGCTTATTATTGATGACGATTTTTTGCCCCAAATTTTGGTCCTCTTTACCCTTGGCCGCCACATCTTTTGTATCCACCCAGCTGTTCGCTATTTTGGATTTAGGCTTCTCCAGGGTCCAACATTACGTGGTAAAAATGGCGGACATATTATCGATAACGATTTTTTGTCCAAATTTTGGTCCTCTTTACCCTTGTCTGCCACTCAGGTGTCCACCCGTCGGAATTTCGAATTGTCAACATCTTCGACTGGCAAAACTTTCATTCATATTATCGATGGCAACAATTTGCCGTAAAAGATTGGCATCTTTCACCCCTTATAGCTACCCCTGTATCTACTATGGTGTCCACCTAAGAAGAAACGTAAATGCATGTATGGAATGAACATGTTGAAAAAAAGAAATGTCATCTTACGGATGACGGCCAAATTTCGGTTCTAGATCTTAGATGACTAAAATAGTTATTCCATACCAGTCTTAGACATTACTTTTTCTACGACTTCTTGTAAAATCCTTAATTGCATATTTCCGCATAGTGTTCAAGAATAATTATTCCCGCAAAGTATGCGGGAATCACATCGATTCCATTTTTAAAAATGAACTAAGAATGGAAGTATTCTATTGCAGTAGTAGAAAAAAAATAATGAAAACACACTTTTTTTAGTAGTTCGAACCTGTATCTGCTGTTATTACAGAATTGTTTTCCTGTAAACTGTAATTGTTTTCGCTATTGGCCAGTGATGAGATCTCGCCATATCGGAAATTGACATCGACATATCTCTCACTTCACTCCTCTCATCATTTACCCGTTCTATCTCCTGTTCATTGTCTCTACCTCGGTTCATTACTGTCGATCTAATAAAGTTTCTTTATTTAGTTTTCATCGTTTATTAGATTCCAGGCTAGGGTATATGGAGAGTAAAGGTCGTTTCGTTTAATGTCACGACCAAGCCAAATATCAATTAAGTTTTTAATTGTTTTGGATTAAATCGTTACTAGGAAGAAATGTTGCTACAAAGTTTTGCAAACATGAAGATTATTTTATCTATAGGGTGTTTAGTGACAAAATATGGATCTACTTCGATTTCAATATTTAACAATCTGTTAAATTTTCTGATAATCAAGAAAGGATTTATACAATTTAAGCTAAAATTTATTATCTTTCAGGATAACATAATGTAATATCAATTTAAACTTCTTGATGAATAAAATTTTGTTATTGAGTGACATCTCGATTAGAAAGATTTTCCTAAATTTAAATTTATCCATTTCAGAGCAAAAACATATTTTAAATAGGAATTCTTCAATGCACAACACTACGCTGCATGCAAAAATGAATTATAAGAACTCTCTTTGAGTGTTAAATGAACGGAAATAGAAATATGAAATGGTTGTGAGATCAAAAATCTATTACCTAAAATGTGTCGATTCTGTAAAATCGTACACTTGAAATTCACGCTTGATCAATCTATCAAATCACTTTTCAATTTAGCTTGAATCAGTGCCGGATTTATATTTTTTATGAGTGTAGGCCACATTATTTCTGCCGCCCCATGTACATACCTTTCTAAAATAATAATTTTCCGTTTGTAGTAAAGGGGCCTCCTTTACTACAAATGGAAAAGTATTATTTAAATAAACGAATGAATTAGTTATTAAGAAAGAGAGCGTAAAAAAGAAACAAGATATACAATTTTTTACGGGCCTTTTTAATAGCAAAATCATCTATAATATCATCATAGTTTATGGTATTCATTATATCTGCTTCTATGTAGAGAAGAGCCAGAGAATTCATTTTTTCTTGAGACAATGAAGACCTTTGATAATTTTTCACGCGTTTTAAACAGGAAAAACCCCTTTCCCCAGAACAATTTGTAGCCGGAGAGGTATATCCAAGTTAGGGTAAACATTAGACAGAGACTGATTCTTCAAAAACGTTGAGAGACTGAGTAATGAGTTTGATCCAGGCTTCACTGTACACTCTGCAGTTTTATCAGAGGAAATGTGACTCTTAAAATACACACATTCTTGAATCAAATGATCCTCTAAATCATCGGTATAATATTTCACGAGAGACTGGGGTTTTTCTGTAACTTCTTATTTTGAAAGTTCAGTCATTTTTGTTAAAAATTAAAATTTTTCTTCAAAGTTTAAGTAAGCATTATGCCTTTTCTGTATTTCAGCTCTCAGTCTATCAAGGATGACCAAAAAGGTGTTCACTCTGAAATAATCTTTGGAGCCGGACTCCGGGCTCGGGGGGTTGTTACGTTGAGCCACTTTCGCACCGTTCGCGTTCGCCCGCCGCGCTGCTCTCATCTATCACTCACGCAATAATATAGGTTTCGATAGGAATAAGTTTTTTTCTATAGGGATTTATTGAAAGTATAGAAAACCAGTGGATGTATTTGACTTTTATCCTATGAATCAAGTGACTGTCCTCTGAAATCTGCCGCCCCTAGGACGCTGCCGCCCCCAAGCCGCGGCCTATACGGCCTATTGATAAATCCAGGACTGGCTTGAATACTGTCGACAGAACGGATTTAGAATTAATGTAAATGCATGGCGTTTTGCGTGAAATCGAATATTCTTCTTATGAAATACCGTGTAAGTTAAAGTTCCAGTGAATGTTTTGATTAAAAAAATCTACCATCTGTTGATAATACCTACGTTACTCATCCTTTACGCTGATCATTATTCAAACCCTTGTTATACCCACATCAGGGTATAGGCCACCTTCAGTAAATTCAATCCTGATTTTTTTTTGTTCTGGTGTGTGTTTAACAAATTTAATCTTATGATCAGTTATGCCATAAAGCAGTTATTTCCAAACTTCAAAGGGACCTGCTGTATAATGTAGGTAATTAATAGAACCAAGATTATCTTAACCAAACAAAAAACGAAGTAAAAAGCTCCAAATGTTTTTTTTTGCGAGGCTTGTTTTTACTTGTCTCAGGTCGGGTAATATGATCACACTTAGACACGCCGAAATGCAAAAAATTTTGGACCGTTTGCGTCATTTCTCGGCAGATTAGTAGTAATAAGTCTGAGTGCAATCTACGAGGGTGGTTTGATGAGGGACTTTTAAATGTATTTTTTTCAGCTTAGTTTTTTTAGACTTTTTACTTTTTACTTAAAAGTAATTTTTATCAATCTTCTTAAAATACTCTTTTTTCGCAGCAATGATCTTTTCAGTTGATAAAAATCTTTTACTATCAACCCAAGTTTTCATGTTGGAAATAAAAATTAGTCAGCTGAAAAATAAGGTAGATTATAGATTGTTGTTTACAAGTGGGGCCGATTGGTCCAGGTGACGTTACTACACTACCACCTACCGCTTTACGTTACTCAAGTCACCAAGCGTCTTTCTGGTAAAAACGCTGCACGCTCAGCTGCTGCATGCTCCACTTTACACCACGCTGCACACTATTTACTCTGGCCACGCTCTGACGACTCTGACTCTTAGAAGGTTTTTTTTATTTTCGTCGTGTTCTTTGTCTCTTTGTCATTCCGGTGGAATTTTGTAATCGAATTTAAACCTGTTTCCCGACTACTAGAGCTCTAAAGTTTTTAGGATAGCTAAGAACTGCATGACAATGCATGTTTCGAGTGTGTTTAGGCATAAACATAGGGATTTTGACACAATTTCAAGAAATTACAAAATAATTTATATAACAGTAATGTGATCTATATATCGGTAAAAAAAAACTTTCCTAGCTGAAAAAATTAATAGAGTACTTATACTAATTTACAAGGCAATATTGTTTCATAAAATGAAGCGTAAACCCGTAACGCATCCATGACAACCATTGTTTCAAGGATTTGGTAAGATGAGGGTCTTTTTTTCTTCAGTGTACCATCAAATTTATTTAATAACGAAGCATAATACTCTCCTATATTAGTTTTTCCCCTTTGAAAAATAATATTTTTCACTTATGTAAGTAACAAGAAATTGTGACCATAAACTTACTGGCCAATGGAACTGTTTTTGTTTTTTTTTGGGGGGGAGCAGTTTATCCTCGTTCAATCCAAATTTTTGTCTGTCTTTTAGTACTTGTAGAAAAATGGTAGTTTGTGGGTAATGAATGAATGAATGAATGAAGAATATGGAGATTGATAGGTAAAAGGAGTAATTTATAGGGGTATGGTAGGTAAGCGGACCCTGCTGTAGGACTTATGTCCTTTTCAGGACATGGATAGGAGTGTTTGGATGGTGTTAGTATCTGTCGTCGGCCCTGCTGTCACAAATTTTCCCATTTGAATTTCCCTTTGCAGCAGGATGGATTGCTCTTTAGTCTTCTCTTCATCCATGGTGCTTGAACGTATCTAAACAGTCTTCTTTCTTTGGTTTGAGTGTACGTGTTGCGTGGTAGTGTGACCCACGTGGTGCAATGTGGGTTTGGGAGGTTGACGCTGTGGCGTGTCTCCTCCGTCGAGGAGCCCTTCCATTTGGCATGGACGAAGGGAACCACAGAAACCTTCGCCAAAGACCCCTTTTTTTCAGTGTATTCAGTGTTGGAGTGATGGGCACTATCTAGCGGTAGAAAAGGGGGGTTTCGTCAAGTAGGGTTTCCAGGTCTTCAGGAAGGTCCATGTCTACGGATTGGAGGAGTCTCAGGTTAGGAAGGGGAATCTTCTTTTTCGTGACTCTATATCTTCTTTGGAATCCTCCATTCCGGTGTGTATGGAGGGTCCACTGGGCTAACGTGTTAGTTTCTTGCAGAGTCCTGACGACATATCGATGTTGGAGCGTCTGAAAACGAGAAGGGAAAGGCAGTATATTTGTGTTGTTGTAGACAAGCTGGCTTGGATAGAGGTAGTGAAGGTTTTTTCACTTTACGTAAGATCGCTCTCTCTGTGGTATGGATGGAATGTAGAAGTCTCTGAGGAATAGCAGAGTATGGCACGGCCTTGTAATCGACCAGAGGTCTACTAAAGGTTTTATATGTATGTAGGAGGGTTTTGATGTCGCTTCTTCCGATTCTACCGCTCAGAGCACCTAGGAGGGACGCTCGTCTTCTCATTTTGTTGAGCGTAAGTTCAACATCGGCATCCCACCTGAGTTTTCGAGTAAATCGAACACCCAGGTAGGTCAACTGATCCTGAGGGACGAGATGTTTCCCCCATAGTGACAGGTTGATATAGTCGAAAGAGAGATTTTCTCGTCGACTGAGGTTAGGATGTCTAAAGATGATGGTTTGTGGGTAAATGATAGTATGATGGATTATAAGTTTTTTAGTTAAAAATTACATAATTGTAAAAAAATGTCTTTATAGAGAAACAATGATTTCTGTGGAAAAGTTACTCTTCTTGATGCAAATAGTATTTTTTAGTAAGTTATGTTTTTGGTAAAAGAAGAAGGTCTTTAAGACGAAATAAGTATGTATTAAAAGCGGAAAAGTTTTTGGTATAAATTTATTTTATTTGTGAAAAATTACGTTTTTGTGTGATAATGAAGGTTTTTAGCGGGAAAATAATATATCCTGTCAGAAAATTTAATTTACAGGTGAAAGATAGGCTTGGTGAGCAATGTCTGTTTTTTAGGAATCTCAGGGAAAAATGATAGTAGTTTCTGGGGGAAACTGAAACTAAATTAAATATTGGGTTCTTCTTGAATTGATTAGCTTTTTTATCATAACTTTTGGTGGTGGTTTTAAAAGTAAATAAAAACCCTTATATAAATTATTTAAATGTTTTCTTTATGCGTTAAAACTTAGCATCGATCCAATGCAAAAAATGCCATACATTTGTAATTACGAACTGTTGTAGTTATAGTAAATATTCGATTAGTAAATGTATTGGTATGGGAAACAGGTCATATTGTAACATCTACAAAGCATTAACGTACTGGAATGTTTATTTCATGTTAAAATTTTTATCAGATATATTTATTAAATTTTAGCATGCCAATAATGTGAAACATGTAAATGCACTGTAGATGAAGCATATTTCAGATCAAAAATAACAATAATTTATTGTACGAAATTTTGTTTATAGTCCCCTATTTATATTTAAATAAAGTTAAATATTGTAATTTTACTATGCATGCTTTTAAAAATAGTATAATAAATAAATATCGCAACCTTCGTATATAAAAAAATTATAAAAACTAATAGTAAAATATAATAGTACCACTATAAAAACTAATTAAAAAAATAAAACCTTTTAAATAGATTACCGTACATTGTAACCACCAAAATACTTTACTAAAAAAATTTTAATTGCTGATTAGAATATTTTTGTCACTTCTGTTAAAATTTCAATTTTCTTCTTTAAAATCGTTAGATAATAATATGTTCGTTTACAATTAGTATTTCAATTAAAGTTAAAACTTCATTTAGTTCGCCTGATATAGACTACAATATGGACATAAAGGCATAGATTTAAGAAAAAAAGGCAGTTTAAAAGATAAGAATATAATGGTAGGTTTACATATTTCGCAAGTATCGGCCTTTTTCTTAAAATGAGGAAACCAAACTTTGGCTGTCGTTTTCTGTGATCTTCCCGAACACAATGCAGAAAACCGCATCTCTCTAGCTGCTGGCTCAAATCCGTTCCTCTATTCGGGTGTTTTTCCGGTAAATGCCCTGGACTATGTCCGTAACACACTTGCAAGTGTGTTTACATGGGATTCAAGTGTTTGTGAAGCTTGTGGAAGCTTGCGGAAGCGTGTAAAGCTACCATAAGAAATAATTTTATAGGAGATTCCAAAGTTATGATTCATGCGTTTATACTCTTTTCCTACTACTGTAGCCAAGCATTGTGTATACATCAAACATTACTATAATACTATAATATTTATTTTATGTGTTATGTAGTAAAAGGCTGTACGGTCATAGATGTGATTTTGTATATTTCAGTTGTTTAAATTTCGATAAAAATCGAACTTTAGTTTCGTAAAACAAAGCATACAAATTTTCAAGTAATCACAGTATGATTATTTGTTCATGCCGCTATTTTAACCCCTTTTGGAGTATTTTCAACTTGTTTTACATAAGTTTTGATTATAAAAAGGTCTTAATGTTTACCGAATTAATTAACAATTTACATAAATTATTTTTTACTTGATTGGACTGTACTCCCTCGCAGATCGTAAAGTAAAAATTTATTTTCGTTTTTAGAACTGAGCTACACCTGAGGAATTAATAATTAATGCTTGACTAATAAAACGCATATTTTAGTAGAACAGCATTCATTAAAATTAATAATTAAATAAAGGAAAATTTTCTGAGAATTTTTCTACAAAGTAATAGAAATTTTGTAATTAAAAAATGAATTAATTTAACAAAGAGATTCTAGAAGACTTGAAACGTTTTTACATTTCGTGTTTCACCTTTTTTTACCAAATTCTATTACCAACAAAGGTTGACCAACATTTTAACTTTATTAGGTTTTATATTTAAATGTTCGAAATTAATATTTTTACCCACAACTCATAAGTAAATTACCTATTTTTTAACCTATATCTCTGTCAGTAAGTGTCAAATTATTGAGGAGTTGTGTTATAGTTTCATTTACTTCACTAGTGGAGTAAGTAAATAGAAACCTGTATTATTATGTTGGTTGCCTACAGTACATTAAATTAAACTAACATTTGACATTTCTCAGACAGAACTGTCTGCGAAATCGAATATTTTTGACAACTTATGCCAAAATTTAAATTTTATGTTTGTTATTTTTAGTTTTGTACAAAACCATTTGGTAAGTCGTGGGAAAAGCATAGTACTTCACTCGAGGAACAAATTGCATATTTAGCTCGTTTCTTTAGCCCATTCGCTCGCAAGCTCGCTCATGGGCCAAACACACTCGCTGTAATATGCAATTTACTCCACTTGTAAAGTAATATACTAAAAAACATTTTAGAATTTGTTTCTAAGTATTTTATTTTTATTAAACGATTTTAATGCTTATTTAAAACTATTTTCGCTTGAAAGATACAACCAAACAAAAGATTCACAGTTTTACAATTATCTTGTTCATGAATGTTTTGGAATTCAAAGAAGAAATTTCTTAAATTTAATTAAAATTTTAAATAAATACAACGCTTAAAGATAAAAGTACCTGGATGGCCGAGCTTTGCTCGTAATACTTCTAAATCATAAGACTTTTAGCTCGGATAATGTTAGTCAACTTTTGCATGCATCTTACTTTAGCAGCACGTATAAAACAAGCGCAAACCGAAGATTTTCTTGAAATGATTGTTGACTGCGCGAAATTTGAAAAATTAGATTGTTCATAATCATTTTTTGCAAAGATCTTTTAGCGATTTTTAGTTAACACTTGATTCAGAAAGACACATATATCAATAATATAAGTCTTCTTCTTCTTCTTCTTCTTCCTTTATATAAGCAATTCTGCTTGTTCATTGGCGGGTTGATGCCTCTTTGGAAGATCGCTCCTTTTTTGCGCGGTTGGCCTATACTTCTCCTACCCCTTGGTGATTTGTCTCTTGCTATTTTAATAACTCTGGTGTCCGCCAATCTACTGATGTGATTGTTCCATTCTTTTTTTCTGATTAGTGTCCATTCATTTATATACCCTGCATATTGTTTTAATATCTTCACTCCTCATTTGATCTCTCAGCGTGTTACCTGTAATTCTTCTGAGGATTCTCATTTCTGCTGTTTTCAACATTCTCTGTGTTCTGGTGTTTGATGCCTACGTCATTACTGGTCTTATACTAGCCTGCAGTCCTGTTGTGTAGATTAAGTAGCTCAACAGTACTGTTGCCGATCCCAAGCCCGGATAAAGGAGGAGGGAGCCTTCAGCCAGGTTAGCACCTTACTGATGGACTATAATACCTCGCTCATAGAAACAGGGTTATGCCTCGGAACAATAATATAAATGACCAATTAAATTTCTTGGTGTAACTTCATAGTAGTTTGACCTAGCTATAAAATTAATCAAGTTGATCCTGATAATAAAAAAAAACAGATAACCGTATTGTTTCATTTCCACTTACTTTCGCGAATGGTTTAAATGATGTATTTTAATTAAGAGGAGAGACTTTTAGTGACGAACTCTACAGATATTAAACATGCGATATGGCGTGTTATCATATCATATACATTCCCTATTGCGATGAGCTCGGTGGTTGAAGTTCATCTAGTCATTGGCGTAACAATAAAACTTTTTTTAAACGGTAAATGCCACAGCTGTCAATTTCCATCTCGGAATGTGATTTTATTACATCATGATTTAATACAAAATCAATACAAGCTGTGCCTGAATTAAAACACAGTTTTTCCAATTGTTATATAGGACATCTATCGGTACATTGACAAAACATTTTTTCTATGGTTTTATGGTACTGATTACTGAACCTGAATCTATGCGTTTTATACTTCACTCTCGCTGTATATAAAGTTGCACACATTCGTTGGCTTGGTAGGTTTTTTAATTCCCTACATATTATATACAGGTACCTAGATAAACAAACTTCGATGCATACGAAATTTTATTACCAGACTGTTTTATGGTTACGTAGATAGGTATACTTATATTTATATAGAATTAACAGTTATTGTGTTTTAATCAATTTTTAAACTATGCTTTTTATAGGATGTTTAAAAACTGATAAATACACGAAAAACCGGAAAATCATTTATAGCTTAGTTTTAATTATTAGAGCGTTGGCGTGTAGAGCCAATGGTTGCCTGTTCGAGTCTTGCTGGATGAAACATTCTTTCAATTTTTCCCTGTCATTTATAATATTCTTGTTTGTATACTTTCTAAAAATTTTAAAATTTTCAGAAGCTTAATGTTACTTTGTTAGTTGTCTGGCCTGATACATGTAATCCGTTACAGAACTAATGTTTGAGGCTTCGCTTCACTTTGTATATTGTCGGTAAATTAGAATATTTTGCTTTCCTCTTATGATTTTTTTTGCAAAGAAATTATATGACAAATCTTTAAAACTAGTAAAAAATAAAATTCTTGAAAAATCGACATCTAAAAATCAATTTAATTAAAGTTCATACAACGCGATAGTTACGCATATTGTCACTAGGATTAAATTATAATTTAAAAACATATTAAAATGTATTTTAATTCTTTATACAATTTATAATTTGTTATATATATATATATATATATATATATATATATATATATATACACATTCTTCTATAACAGAAAAAAATCAATACAATCATATCGATTTATCATTAAATATGTTGTATAAAATAATGATCATAAAATATTGGCATATGGCAGATGGGCACTAATAATAATTATTATAATAAAGAATAATGACTTAAGGTTTTGCGGCCTTGAACAAAATATGAATCGTAGATATTATAAGACAATGATACGTTTCATATTTTTAACCAAACGAGGTTCGTTCACCTGCTTCGTGATTCGGTTCAAAGATTGCGAACTTTTCGTTAAGGTGGAGAAACTTTTCAGTAAATTGATTACATTACTGTAACAAGTCGTAATACTTGCCCGTACTCACAAATTATCAACATCCTTCCTTCCTCAAGATATATTTCGAAATTAGTAAAATAATCTCCGTTTACCTAATTACTGCATGTTATGAATGTGACCCCATTACATAATTTATCAAATTACAACCCTTGAGACCTTTCTCCAACCCTTCATATCCCCCTACGGATACTCCAATCCCCGTAGCACCCCATGGGGGATTGTGTCAGCCGCCGGAACGGGCGAGTCCGAAACACACCCTTGGATGTTTTCGAAGGTGCGGTCCGAAGGCGCAGCACCCTCCGGGGGTGCAGTAGAATCCGGGTTAGATATAGTCAAAACAGAGACCGTTTTCAAGTTTGTCAGAAAAACAGGACGTGACTGTTTTTAGCACAAAAAATTATATTATATTATAATATTTTATCTCGAGATATGTTTATAAAATTTTAGTATGTATTAAAAAAATATTTCCGTCGACCGTTCATTTATGATGAATTTTAACACACTCAAAATCGTTCATTAATAACCCCTATTAATGAATGATTTTCTATTAATCAACGATTTCAACTAAAACATTTAAAATCGAGTAGCCTGTCTGTCATTGTTAGTACTAACTGTCACTGTTTATCATTATTTAGTTTATTTGTTTAATAGTATATTACTTTACGAGTGGAGTAAATTGCATATTACAGCGAGTGTGTTTGGCCCATGAGCGAGCTTGCGAGCGAAGGGGCTAATGAAACGAGCTAAATATGCAATTTGTTCCTCGAGTGAAGTACTATGCTTTACCCACGACTTACCAAATGGTTTTGTATAAAACTAAAAATAATAAATATAAAATTTCAATTTTGGCATAAGTTGTCAAAGTATTCGATTTCGTAGACACTTCTGTCTGAGAAATGTCAAATGTTAGTTTAATTTAATGAAAACTGTAGGTAACCAACATAATAATACAGGTTTCTATTTACTTACTCCACTAGTTTAGTAAATGAAACTATAACACAACTCCTCAATAATTTGACACTTACTGACAGAGTCATAGGTTAAAAAATACGCAATTTACTTATGAGTCGTGGGTAAAATTCTGTACATTTGAAAAATCTAAAAATCAAGCAGCTCCTCTTGATACTTACTGTCAATGTTTGTAATGTAATAACTGTCATTGTATATCATTATTTACTTTATTTTGTATTTGAAAAATCAAAAAATAATATTTCTGAAAAGTACGGTCGACGGAAAAGTTTTGTAATGAACTCGTGAATTAAAATGGCGATTAACAATCTCGAATATTAACGCGCTCGCTATGCTCGCGCGTTAAAATATCTCGATTGTTAATCGCCCTTATTAATACACTTGTTGCTTAAATAATGCTTAAAAATTTCGTATAAATTGCTACGATAAGAAAATCTTGTGTTAAAATGGAAAAAGTCAGACACTAAAAAAACTGCAAAAAGAAACATTAGAAAATCACATACAAAGCTTCAGAATCGACTAGGATTCGTAAAAACGTATTTCTTACAGATACAAAAGGTATTATATACTAACACACTCTTTCAGATACACAAAAATAGAAAAAGAATTTCTAACGATTCTCTGAAACGTCGTGTTTGTTGGAAAAAGACCGTATTTATTCATAATATAATAAAAATAGTGTCGAGAGCACGCGTGTACATCAGTCAAGCTGTCTTAAAAAAAAAGAAACGGTCAGCCCTTAACAGGAAACAAACCGCGCCCCTACCGTTTCCATCTCTTTTTTATTCAAGGTGGTGAACAACCCTATCCATTAAGTGGAGAACATAGTGTTTGACGATTCATCACACCAAATTGTTGAAAAAGTACCCGTCTCTTAGACCAGTAAAAGGTTTCAAATTTTAATAAATGAATATCAGTTATGCTATGCATTGAATGAAATTACTAGAGATATGTCTCGGAATACAATTTAGGATAATAATTTTAGAAATCTCTATTAAGCTGAAAGATGTGATTAAATATCAATAAAATCAGTTTCCATATTTGTGGATAAATATTAAAAGGAAGGTACTTAAATATCATTTTATATACAACTTTGGTTATTGGTGTAGCTGAATCACTACATAGTATTAAACAAAGTCGCTTTCTCTGTCCCTATGTCCCTTTGTAAGCTTAAATCTTTAAAACTACGCAACGGATTTTGATACGTTTTTTTTAATAGATAGAGTGATTCAAGAGGAAGCTTTATATGTATAATAACATCCATTAAATAGTGAAGAAATACTGTTATTTTTGAGGTTTCTACTGTGATGTCGTTAATTATCAATTTTTTTCCGCTTACATTGCAAACGCAGGCTGAACCCTACGAGATTTATCAAAATAATGTACTAATTATTTGTACACATTGAAAAGGTCTACAGAAAACTCCGCGATGGTATATGTCTATCTCTTAAGGATATCCCACAATAACATTTTTATGTAATTTCCTTTTTACGACAAATAATGGCTAATTTTCGAAGAGATTTTATTCAAAACAGCATTAATCCTTATCCAATTAAATAGCTTAAACACATTGTTGATTTAATATAGATCTATATGGTCCTTTACAGCACAAGATTTAAATGAATATTTTCGAAGATATTACAGATTTAAAATTGCGGGACGTAGCGCTTGCGGTGGTACTAGCCGGCCGTGGCGGCGGTAGCGTGCCTATAAATAGCGCGTCGGAGGCCGCGATTTTCTCTATAGCACTTTGAATTTTGCAGCGATCGAACGCGTTTATTACGAAATTAATCATTATGACGCTACCCTAAAGTGGCGCAGTTGAGATGTTATAAATTTACACCTGTAATTCTTACATAACTAAGTATTATGACGCCACCGGAAGGTGGCGCAGTTGATATCTCGTATATTTAAAAGAGCAAAACTTACTTACCTAAGAACTATGACGCCACACCGTTAGTTGGCGCAGTTAATATATAATATACCTAACCGATAAATTACAAAGAACTATAAATAATAGTAAAAACTGGTAACTAACGAGAAAATATGATAAAAAATACAAAAAATTAATCGTAAAAATAAAAAATAAAAAATTGGAAAAAACATTAGTGTTAGGCGGTGCGAAGTTCGCCGGGTCCGCTAGTATATTATATTTCCTTAAGGGCCTTTCATATCATTGTATAAAATAAGGCTTCATGTATTTTTTTTAATATACCAAACAACTTTTTCCGCAATAATATAAGTCAGAAACAAATGAACTCACAATGATTCTATGTGTATCATATACAACAGGAAGAGTAAGAGCATTTACTCTTAAATTTAACTGAACTATAAAAATTTCTAGACTTTCCCATTGTTTTCTACGTTTTTTTTTTCAATTTTCCAATAGTTTTCACATGATTATAACGTTCAACTCGATCGCAAAAACGTGTAATATGAAACATAGTTTTAAAAATGATTAATTCTCTATAACTATACGTATATCTGCGCACATACAGCAACCTGTATGTATGTAATAAAAAGCGATGAATTGTATGCGTGCGACTTTTTCTGTTACTGCGGTAATGATAATCTAATGTCGTTCTTTCTACGTTCCTTTCTGTTTGCCAGATCCTCGTATAAAGAAACATTGCTTCGAAAATTAGGAAACCCTCATTTTTTCTTATTTTCTTGCTAATCACTTAAAAAATCTGTAGAAATGTTTTAAAATTATGTAATGGAGGATAAAGTTGTTTAAAAATTTCCAGAGTAGGTACCTAAATATTTTTTATGGCAAATACCAATAATTACAAAAAAAAAGATAAAACAACATTGTTCATACAGTTTTTTATACATATATCGTGATTAGGGTTTTTTATATTTTGCCTAGTAAACATTTGTCATATGAGTAAACAATACATAATACATAAATTTCATAAGAAAACGATTTGATAAATTTTAAATAACAAACTAAAATTGACAGCAGTTTATTCTTCAATAACAAATGATTCTATTACATTGTTATGATTTGTTTACCTTATAAATTACTGCTGAAATATTGCGATTGCGTACCTGGTCTATTGTTACACTTCCTCGAGTCACGTAACATTATACATTATTTCTTGTATCGCTATAAGGACTTTAAAACGTTTAAACCGCATATAAAAATTTAGTTACTACCTGTATTGCGGAAGTAACAACCCTATCGTTATCAATGATGTTAAGTGGTAATATTATCTATAGAAAAATGGGACTAGAAGAGGTGCTAAAAGTCTGAGAAAATCATCAGAAATATAGGAAGAAAAAGAGGGCACAATAGATCTTATAGGTCGCAGGTGTATCTATCTGTTTCTGTTACCCCTAATTTGCTTATACATACATACATACATACATACATACATACATACATACATACATACATACATACATACATACATACATACATACATACATACATACAGTTTATTTGGTTAAGTTTATTTATGTTAACTTTTTAATCTTTATTTACATTTTAATTTAAGTTAGTATCTGTAATTGGCTTTGCTATAGATACTTGACAATAAATAAATAAATACATACATACATACATACATACATACATACATACATGATATTAGACGTTCATCGATCCGATGTTGTCTGGCTTTGAACTGTTCCTCTGCAAGATGCTCCCCGTTGATGGCTTTTGAGTCCTGCCTTTGATTTAAACTACCGGTTGCATGCAGGACAGGATAGATCATCAATCGCTGTTGTTGGTTGTGATGATGTTTGTTGCGTACTCGCGGGATGGGTTGTTGTGTTTTCGCCTCGGGATAGCTTGATTGGTTTGGTTTACTTTCAGTGTGGCGATGTCTTATATGGCTGGTGACCCCAGCTTTGGATTTTGATATGTGGCCACAAAATTCACAAATCAGAGCATTATTGTTTTGTGTTATGGTAATTCTATCTTTGTGAGCTTGTAAAATGTGTGAATTTACATATTGGCGGCCTCTCCTACCTAATCTTTTAAAATCACAGAGTGGATACTTCCAGTCCCACTGATCTTGATCCTCATGCTGCACTTGTCTTTTCTGGACAGCTTGTTCTAGATTTTCTTCATGTTTCTGCTGAATATTCTCGTGGATTTTCGAACGCCATACATACATACATTCATACGTACATAACTACATACATTATTATCTATATAAATAATAACTAGTTAGTCAACATTGGGTATAAAATTTTACTCTTACATGAAATTTCTCAAACGATTATACTATTTGGTATATTATTAAGGTATGAAAAACATATTATAAAAAGAACGTGTTATTGCCTACCTATAATTTAAACACATTAAATTTAAATCATTTCATTTTAAATTGACTTTATATTACAAATCAATATCACGTGTATTAATGTAATAACTGATTTATTGAATTCAAATACATAAAAACAACGTTCTAAAAATTAAGATTATAATGCATCAAAATTTAAGTTTCTTTAAAATAATGCTGCGTGGAGAGATTCGGGCACAAAATAATATTCGTACATAAAATATTACTTAAATATTTAAAAATTATCGACAATTTAATATTTTTTCTTGGTTTAATACAAGTTGTTCTCTTAGCTACAAATCCCTCCCAGCGGTTGAAATGACCCTCCCGAGACTACGCCTTGGTTAGCAATTATCGAAAGGGATAACCCTTCGTCCCGAGTAATGTATACTTTTTTCCATTTACCCGGAGAAAACTTTGCAGCCAATGCGCGAAAAACCGAGCTAGTCCCGGCGTGTAATGTGTTTCGTCTCCACATTTTTCGGTGAAAGTATGTAGGGTGGGAAGTCAAATTTTTGACAAAGTTAGCAAGAAAACATATATTTATAACAGCAGGCACCTAACCCCGTCAAAGAACAATTTGACTATTTAAAAACCAAATTTTCATAATTTATTTAATTTTTATTTTTTATTCATTTTGCGTTATACAAAAACTTCGGTTATGTGGGTTTAAAAGTAGGTACGTAGAAAACTTATTTTAACAAATAGTGGAAATTTCGATTTCGAATATCTTCACAACCCGGACTATAGTTGATAACAATCTAAAATACGTATTTACGACAATATCTCTTGCAGAGGTTATAGCAAAAAGTCGGAAACATCCATCATTTTTGCCTGTTACTGTGTAAAGAAGGACCACAAATATTTTTTTCTTGTTTCCCGTACTTGAATCGAAAAATCCATTCTTCTGTTGAGTTTTCTTTTTGAACGACATACCGACATCTCGTTTGAAATATTCGAGTTGACATATTTTCATGTAGATTATTTTTATAAAATTAGTACAAAAAATCGTGAAGAACAACATGAAACGACTTTTTAAAATAATGTACCACACACTACACACTGCCTATGTTAACTTATTCTATTTCTTTGTTCCTTTCTATGTTTGGTAATGTTAACTGAAGTTTCGCCCACTTCATTTTATCACATTGTTCAAAAAATGTTCATTTACATTATTAAAAATTTGAACAGTCGGTTACTGTCATCGCAAATGCACAACCTATATATACCACCTTTAAAAGAGGATTTGAAAGGATTAAAAATCCGGTGATTGTCAAGCAAGCACTCTGAAAACGGGTAATTAGCTGTTTGAATAGAAATAATTAAATACGCGTTTCAACGTTAATGGAAAATTAATCCCCAAAAGGATAAAATAAGCGCTGAAAGTTTGTTTAAAGATCGATCCAATTGAAAGCAAGCATCGTAAAAATAAAAATTAAAGTTCTGTAAAATCGGTGATTTTTCACAATTCATATCTTAGTAATTGAAAAATGTAAGTTTATATAAAAATTTCATTGTGTGTACCTATCGTATAAAAATCTCATTTACTTTTAGGCAATATAGCAAAAATCTCTTGAAAATAGTTAAAAACTATTTCCTACGATTATTTATATACGAGAAAAAACGAATAGATTTGAACCAACAGAACCTACGTTCAAAATCAATCATAGTTTAAATTATAAAGCTCTAACCAATTGCGCCAACGGATCAAGAAAAACAAATCTGTTTTAAGAAGTAAGTTTATATGTGTTCACGGAGTTATCAGCCGATATCATACTTTCAATTTTTTTTAAAACCTGTTTCCTTTTTTTTCCTTATATTATTGCATTGTCATCGGTCCTTGGTAAGTGTGAAAAGTGTAAAATGAATTAAAAGTTTCCATTGCATTGATAGATAAGTCCGAAGCTAATAAAAGCCTGTTAAAAATAGAAGAGGCTTTGGGCATACTGAGAGAACGCGTTTTTAAAGGTGCTTTTAAATGGGGAACATTTTTACTGCACTATGTGGCCGTGACTAAGTGGCCGGCAACATTGCCAGCAAGAACAGCAATACTCTCAATAAAAATAATATTTTTAGTATATCTCGGCCATATAGCCGCAGATGTTTGATATAGCCGCATATCTTTATAAGTGTTGCTGGCTAACTGCCGCTTGGCCAGCGAAAATATTTCCAATATTACTTTCTTTCAGCTTGGTTAAGTTAGTTTTGGTGATAATAAAATAACTAATACTTGGTGTAACGAAAGGATTATTAACTTTGTTAAAGAAGAAGAGTTGTGGAATGTGGAAAGTGGAAACCGGAATATATAAAAATGCTAAAAAAGTTAGATGGGCTATTATCGCCAAAAAGTTTGTTACAACAAGTCCCACAAAAGACTCAGAAGCAAGGAATGACGAGAAAAGGAAATTTAAAAGCTATTGTGCTGACGGTAAACCAGTGGTTTGCCTTCGAATCAAAATCGTTTATTCCTATTCTTACAAAGAGACAAACTTCTGGTACAATAACAGAATTTAAAGCATCTGACACTCTGATGATTCATAAATAAAGTTTAATGATAGTACACTTAGCAGTCGCTAAAAACCGAAGAGTTATTGCCAATCTTGTGCTAATAGGCATGACTTTTCTCATATATAGATTGTTTCTTTTTGTTTTTGGTTCATTTGTGTTTATAAGAAGTTCGTAGTCACTCTTTCTTTCTTAAAAGTTTTTAAATAAGATTCCAGACTTAAGTTATGTATAGTTTCATACCTATTGAAATAGGGTCGAATCCCTTTTATCCTTTTTTATATGCATCTTTTTTTTAACAAAATGAGCCGCTGTGACTGGAATGATTTCGTCAGCCAGGTTTGTCCAATTATATACCTGCCTACAAAACAAGTTACATTTAATTAATGGGTCATACTTTTACAGGTAAATGATGCCAAATATATAATACTGAGCCATATCCTGCTAACAATTTTATCATAATGACTGTGCTATACTTTCCAATATTGTTGCCACATACTAAAGTAAACTATTGCCCGTTTAACAGAACTTATACATATTATAATAACCCAGAGAATTAGGAATGTGTAACCTATCGCATTCGAATAAACTATTCCAAAACTCTTTTGGAGACGTTTAAATCTATTTTCTATTTATTACTGTAGATGAAACCACTACACTCCTGAGTCAAAAGAACAGCAAAGCAGTACGTTCTAAAGTTTTAAAGGGTGATCCTGCTCCGAAAAAGTTAATCTGAACATAGACATTGCAAAAAAATGATCACATTTTAAAAAAAGTTCTTTTTCTTCAGAACCACGTACCTCTCTTTGGCAAAAAACCGTGAACTGAACTTTGAATTTGTTGACCAACCAACGTATTCTCCAGATCTGTCACCAAGTCATTTTTTCCTATTTACTAACCTAAAAAATTTAGATAGCACATTTACAGGTTTGTGTAAACAATAAAAAAGAAACAAATAACTATAGTACATATATTGTGTGTCAAGGGGTAAAAGAAGACGATTTCTGACTAGAGCGAGAGTTGACCCGGTCAGAAATCGTCTTTGTTTCATCCCATGCCACACACTATATTTTTCATATCACATGTATTGAAACAGCGAGTTTTTATCTCTGTAGCCAGTTGAAGTAAGACTATTTTAGACAAATAGCGTAGTAATACAGGGTGTTTCATTATATTCTGACTGTTTGTAAAAGCTTATATCTTCGAAACTGTTGTAGATAATAAGATGCGGTTTTCACAGTTAGGTTTATAATTATCTTAAGTTTTGTTGTGACACGTTTATATAAAATGGCCTAATTCCGGTTTACCTGATAGAAAAATGGCGTATTTTCAGAATACAGTAGATGTAATTTTTTAATTTTAACTTCTCTTTCTGTGCACCGATTTTAAACTTTAAGGTATTGTTATAAAGTAAAAATATGCGTCTTTTAGGAAATTGCTAAATATACAGGGTCTCCCATTTAAAAAATTACATCTACTGTTTTCTGAAAATCCGCCACTTTTCTAGCGGGTAAACCGGAAGTGGGCCATTAATATAAATGTGTCACAACAAAACTATTCACCACATCCCGCAATCCTTTTATAATTTCAGCTAACATTCCTTACCAGTACTCTTACCTTTCGGTTCATTAACAATGCTGCGACTTTGACGTGCTTTCTTTGGCTGTGGTTGTGACCAAAGCTTACATTTTGAAAATTGTAGTTTTGGTTCCGACTTATAACCACAAATCCACGGTTTATCACCAGTTATAACTTTTTTAAGCATTTTTTTACCATTACTGACTATTTTAAGTTGCAATAAGCAGTTTCGAAATGAACTTTGTTCACACCTAGGTATACCATTTTCAAATTTGAGAGTAAAATTTCCAATATTATAGTTTTTGATTTCTTAATCGGTTAATAACCTTCGACGAAAAATGGTTGGTGTATTCAAATTCTAAGCGTTCGTATCATTGGTGATCGCCCAGTGCCACTTTGCCTTTTTTGTACACAACCAAAATTTTGCTAACTTGTATTTTGAGCAACTTCAATGCGCATAAGCAGTACTCATCCAATCGGAAGAAAGTGATATTCTTTCAGAATAACGCCAGGCCTTATACCGCAAGAGTGATATCCAAAAAAAAAAATCTGAATTCGGCTGGGAATTATTACCGCACTTGCCATATTCTTTCGACATTTCTCCAAGTGATTATCACCTTTTTTGTCTCTTGAGAACTGTATGAGACACAGACACTCACAATTTGAAATGGTGTAATAAATAATATCCACCATTTTTTTGACGGAAACAGTGTCTATCTGTTTAAAAGATTTTTCTATTAAAAACCTCACGAATTTATTTGGTTACCTGATATCATATGAAAAATTCATTTATATTGCCCTTTTGTAGTATCTCCGTCTCAACTGTGTGTTTGCAAAAAAGTCATTGTATCTCTTATATTATTGGCTTGGCAGCGGACGTCTTAAACAAATAATAGATATTTTTTATACGCGTGGAATTTGGGTTAAACAATATTATTCTCAAGTCATTCTTTTCGTTACTACATCATCAAAATATTATTTCCATTATTGTCATCCATCTATAAATTTAATATTTCTTGATAAAAATCATAAAGCCTTCCAATTTCGTGTGAAAAATACTTTTTCATCTTTCGAAGCGGAAAAACAACCTTAATGATTCGTTTATTATCAGCGCTGCGATTTTTCTCCTTTTTTTTCTATATCCTGGCGAAGTCTTTGTAAGGACGTTCTTCCTCAGTAAACACTTCAATTATTTCAGCATCTTGATCAGGATTTGCGAGTTTTATCAAAAGTGCAGCCCACTCTATTGAATATATTTAATAAGTTCTACTTGCATTATTTTCTTTAAATTAAGGTTGGATTTAATTATATCAAATTATAGATTTCCAGCACGAGGATAAAATAAATTCAAAGACTGAAAATATTTATGATTTTAAGGGAAAAAATATAACATAAACAGTGTTTATTGTTTTTTAACAAGCTTAGCAAAAACTGTAATTCTTTATAACTATACGTATATGAGCGCATATATAAGTGTCTTTGTATATAAAGTAATACGCAAGTTATGCGATAAACTACCGTATCTCTGCGTGTTTTTCTCTTAATCGCGGGAGTTGAATGTACTACTTCGTTCAATAATGTGTGTGACTGACACATAGATGGCAGCACTTGTACTAAATCTGTGGGGGTGCCGGTATGGCATTTATGTATGTTTCGGTATTTAACTGAATATACGAGGATCCCACATAATCCTCTGCGTGTTCAAATACTTATTCTCTTAGTAGTGAAGGTTAAAAATCCAACAGTCGACTAACAAGAATAGAGAGGCTTTATTAACTCAATAAAATAGTAACAGAAGTACAACAACAATCTTTTATAAAACAACATGGCGGTCTTCCAGAAGAACTCCCGAAACCCGGTCTTTTTCCGCGTATGCTCGGAGGAGGTCGGCGCCACTCGGCCGTCAAATTCATTATTTAAAATAGGCATTCCCTACACACTCCCCTCCTAGCAGAAGCGTTAACAAAAAATTGACTAAATTATCAAAATTAATGTTACTTTTGAACATGAAAATTTTAAAACCAAGTGTGATACAACTTGACTACAAATAATGGTTTTACACCGTATTTAATTTGTAAACTTATGAACGAGAAAAAATATTTGTAATACATATTTGTATACAATTAACAATAATAAAAAGTTTTTTACTTTGAAATTTGTTTGTTTACACCAAATAGGTACTTGTTTTTTTAACTAAACGTGACACTTTTCTTACGCACTGGATGGTTATCACTATTGTTAGAATTCTTGTTTAACGCACTTTTGAGAATTGATTTTGGTTGCACGCACTGCACAGTATTTGTACCGGATGTTTCATTCTTAGTTAACAGTTTCTTTTTATTAACATATGTTTTTAATATGGGTTGACTAACTGGTAGATGTTCCGACGAATGTGCATCATCATTAATATGACAATTTTCATTAAAATCACGAGTTTGATCGACTAATGTTAATGAACTATCGGAAATGTTCGATTCACTCTTTTGAGGAATATCATTTTGAGCGATTGTAGGATCATTCGCATCTCCAGAAACAAAATAAGCCGGTTTTAGCGATTCTACCGAAACAGAATGAGAAACACCATTAATATCAATTTGAAAAACTCGGTCAGTCACTCTTTTAATGACTTTGTATGGACCAACATAAGGTTTTTCAAGTGATTTTTTAGTCATCACACGTTTGAAAACATGCGTACAAGTATACAAGTCTTTAAAATAAAATGCGCGTTTATTTTTAGCATATTTGTGCGATACCGGAATTGGTCGTACTTGACGCATATATTCCCTAAATTCGTCAATAAATGCCGTCGGATCAGGGGATGTTTCGTCTTCTGCGAAAAATTCACCTGGTAAACGTAAGGCTTTTCCAAAAAGAAACTCGGCTGGTGACGCTTCGGTATCCTCTCGCACATAGCATCTTAAACCTAACAAAACAGTGGACAAGGTGCGTAACCAATTCGTGTTTTTGTGACACATTAAAGCAGCTTTTAATGGGCGATGTACACGCTCAATTAGTCCGTTTGACTTAGGATGGTAAGGAGTAGTACGTATCCTCTCACAACCAGAAATGGAACGTAGTGAGGTAAAAAGTTGCGATTCGAATTGTGTGCCACGGTCACTTGAAAGTGTTTTAGGAGCACCAAATCTAGATATCCAAGTGTCATAAAATGCTCTGGTAACGGATGAAGCTTCAATATTCTTGATTGGAACTGCTTCGATCCAACGAGAAAATCGATCAATTATTGTTACCAAATAAGTATATCCGTCTGCCGGTGGCAAAGGACCAACAATATCAATGTGAATATGATCGAATCGACCATCAGGAGAAACAAAATGCTCAGGTAAAAGCTTGACATGTCGTGAAATTTTTGATTGTTGACAATCTGGACATGTTTTGCACCAAAGTGAAATATCACGATGCATATTCATCCACACATAACTTTTACGAATTAACCTATCTGTGGCTTTTCCACTAGGATGTGAAGGACGATGGAAAATATCAAATACATCTCGTCTCAAAGGTGGTGGGATGTAAGGCCTAATAGTTTCACCAGAAATATCACAGATAATGGAGTGATCTTTATTAAATGGTACAAGTTTTAATTTAAGAGAAGTATTATCAGATTTGAGCAAATTTTGTAAATCTTTATCTTCTTTTTGAAGTTTTTCAATTGATTCAATGTTAACATTAGAAGTTAATGTGAGAGAATCGATTCTAGACAAACAATCCGCAACGACATTTTCATTGCCAGGTATGTGCTCTATTCTAGTTGTAAATTGAGCAATAAATGACAATTGTCGCTGTTGTCGTGGTGATGCTTTTTCGGGACTTTGCGAAAATGCATAAATAAGAGGTTTGTGATCTGTACGAATTTTAAAATCACGACCTTCTAACAAATAAGAAAAATATTTTACTGCTAGATACATTGCTGTTAACTCACGATCGTAAGCACTATAATTTCGTTGAGCAGGAGTAAATTTTTGGGAAAAGAAAGCAAGAGGTTCCCATTTGTGTTCGTCATCAGCTGACTTTTGCTCTAAAACAGCACCAGCAGCTACATCTGAAGCATCCGTGACTAACTGTATTTCTGAGTCTACACGGGGATGAACAAGAAGAGCAGCATTTGCAAAGTCAAATTTTACTGTTTCAAATGCTTCTTCAGCTTCTAATGACCATATGATTTGAGATTTGTCATTTTTACGAGAATTTTTGAAGTAAGCATTTAAAGATGCTTGTTTTTTTGCAGCATTGGGGAGATTTCGATGGTAGAAATTTACCATTCCTATAAATCTTCGCAATTCAGCAACAGTTTCCGGTTTAGGAAAATTTTAAACTGCATTAACTTTCGCCTTGGTTGGAAGAATTCCTTTACTGTTGATAATATAACCTAGAAATTCCAGTTCTTCAACAGCAAAAATACATTTGTTGATATTTAATCGAAGATGAGCATCCCGAAGTCTCGCGAAAACAATACGCAAGTGATTATAATGCTCTTCAAGCGTAGTGGAAGCGATCAGTATATCATCTATATAAATGAAAACAAAATCTAAATCGCCTAAAACGCTGTTAATATATCTCTGAAAACTTTGACTAGCATTTCGCAGTCCAAAAGTCATATATAAAAATTCAAAAAGACCAAAAGGAGTAATAATCGCAGTCTTTTCAATGTCCTCCTCTGCTACAGGGATCTGATTAAACGCCTTAAGCAAGTCGAGAGAGGAAAAATATTTTTTGCCATGAAGATTGGCAGTGCAATCATAAATATGCGCAGTCGGATATTTATCCGGAATGGTGACAGCATTAAGTTGTCTGTAATCACCACATACTCTCCAAGTCCCATCTTTTTTTAAAGTCATATGCATGGGGCTGGCCCATGGACTACTAGACGGACGACAAACACCTGCTTGACACCAAGTAGCAAATTCCTCTTTTGCGGCTTTCAATTTAGCCGGATCTAATCGTCTAGAACGAGCTGAGACAGGAGGACCTTTGGTAATTATATGATGTCGAACTTTTGATTTTTCAGGTGGAACAATAGGACTGGTACTTGTAATTTGTGGAAATTCCGCAAGAATTTCAGCGCATTTGGAATCGGGGGGAATAGCTGAAACCGAATGAATCGATGCCTCTTTGACGATACAGGTAGTCGAAAGACTAGACTTATTATCAATGAGACAGCTATTGCGAATATCTATCAATAGACCATAATGATAGAGAAAATCTGCACCTAAAATGGGATAAGGTATATCTGCTATGCAGAAATTCCAAGGAAAAGAACGTCTAAGACCTAAATCTATCGTTCGGGATGATTCACCGTAAGTATTTATAAAAGTATTATTAGCGGCATAAAGTCTTGTTTGCTCAGGACTTTTATTCATTTTCGAAGAAACAGGAATAAGCGATACATCAGCACCTGAATCTATGAGAAAGAATTGATTCGTTTTACGATCCGCAATAAATAAACGTTTAGATTCTTTAACAGAATGAGCTATACAATCGGTACGAGCAGAGTTTTTATTTTTGTCTTTTTTATCCTTATTAAGAGAAGACCATTCTGTATATCTAGAACACCAATCTCTGCAAGTACGAGCATCATCAGGAAATTTTGAATGCGCATAACACAATCCTGATCTATTTTTACTTTTTGAACGACTACGAGAACGGTCGTTACTTAAATTACTCTTTTTGATTGTTTCAATCAATAAATCAATTTTCTTTTCTAAACGAGAAATTGGATCATCAAAATTTGAAGAAGAAGCTTTAGGTTCAGAATCATTTGAAGTGATTGCATAAATATGACTATTTGAAGAAGTCGTATTTGCAACCAGCTTATCAGCTGTTTCAGCCAGAGTATTTAAATCTTTATCATACATTAATGTAAGAATTTCTTTTTGATGATCAGTAAGTTGCTCAAAAAATATTGATTTTAGAACTTTTTCATCAAGTTTACTGACAGAATTAAGTTCCTTCAGTTGCCTCAAAATCTGAGTTGGTTTGCAGTTGGTATTTACCTGCGCTTTCAACAGTTTTCGTAAGTTCTCTTCATCGGAAAGAGAATAATCTTTAATGAGACACGCCTTTGCCTGCTCAAACGCATTGGCTGGTAAGGTTTCAGCCGATATAATATGACTAATGCATGACATAGCATCATCATCCAGAGCCATGACTAAATAGTCAAACTTTGTGGCGTCATGAGTGATACCAGAACGACGTAGCGTCGCGTCTACTTGAAAAAGCCAATTACGTAAGTTTCTACGCGAAATTGGAGGAATTTTAGGGGCCCGCGAAGCATCTACATGAACTCTGTGATTCTCATTCGTTTGAACGTTTGCGTTCGCGCCTAATTGTGCTTGCAAATTTTCTATCGATTCGCGTAAACGATTTATTTCTTCAGCACGCTCCTCAACTTTTTCTTTAGCGGTATCAGTCATTTTAACTAGCTAAAATAATTGCTAAATACAGATCAAACTATCTATTTTTTAGAGTTATATTAGTTATTTAACTAAATTTTTATTAAAGAAGTTTTATAGTCAAAGAAAAATATTTATTTTGAATATTGTAATGTTCAAAACATTATTTTTAACACAGACTTTGAAATAGAAATTTCCTATACTGAATTTATAAATTTGTCTAAACGACAAGAGTTCAGTTGAAACAACTACGTTGATTGTTATTTAATTTTCAATAAGTTACAATCTAATTTACGTATGTTTATTATGGTATTCAAATGCGATTTTTACGCGATACCAACTAGTTATTATTAAAATGAGTCGATCAAACTTTACAATACTACGAATATTACTTAAATGATGCACATATTATTCAAATTTAAAAAACAATAAATACCTGAAGAAAATCCAGTACCTTGAACTGCACATAAAACTGTAGTAAATGATACTTGAAGTCTTCGTCAGCAATAATGTGGACTTCTAGAGCTGATTGTCCAGGAATATATTGATCTAGGGCTGCTATTACAAAGCCACTGAAGTTTATTACAATTTGCTATGAATACCGGTGTATTCGGCAACAACTATGCTGGAATAACTAAGCACATGTACTGATTGTCTGATATTTAATCAGGAACCACCAAATTTTAAAGTTTTTTAACTTTAAAGAGCACTTAACTGTTCATGTAACCACTTTCGGAAACAACGGTGTCAGTGTCACCAAATGTAGGGCCTTTTTTAACGTCTGGGTCACTAAATGTGAGACCTTTTTGGAACGTCTGCATCGGGATCACCAAATGTAGAGCCTTTTTTGAACGTCGGAGTCCTTTTTTGAACGTCGGGGTCCTTTTTTGAACGTCGGGGTCCTTTTTTGAACGTCGGGGTCCTTTTTTGAACGTCGGGGTCACCAAATGTGGGGGTGCCGGTATGGCATTTATGTATGTTTCGGTATTTAACTGAATATACGAGGATCCCACATAATCCTCTGCGTGTTCAAATACTTATTCTCTTAGTAGTGAAGGTTAAAAATCCAACAGTCGACTAACAAGAATAGAGAGGCTTTATTAACTCAATAAAATAGTAACAGATGTACAACAACAATCTTTTATAAAACAACATGGCGGTCTTCCAGAAGAACTCCCGAAACCCGGTCTTTTTCCGCGTATGCTCGGAGGAGGTCGGCGCCACTCGGCCGTCAAATTCATTATTTAAAATAGGCATTCCCTACAAATCAATATTTTTTTTCGAAAGTGGCAACCTTTTTAGGCTTACTGTCAAAATCATATGTTAATCCGACCATTCATTTACAAGTTACAGTGCTTTAAGTGACGCTACTTTTGAGTTTAAAAAAAATGAATTCAAAGCAATTCCGTGTGCTGATTTATCATTGTTTTTTAATGAAAAAAAAAATACTGTTCAATGCCAGGAATGGCTTGAAAAACATTATTCGGACTCTGCTCCATCAAAAAGAAGCATTTGTTATTGGTATGCCGAATTTAAACGTGGTCGTACAGACACCGATGACATTCCATCTACTGGAAGGCCAAATGACGCTGTTATTCCGGAAAACGTTGAAAAAACACTAAAAATCATTATGTCCGACCGTAAAGTGAAAGTGAGGGAGATTGCTGACATTCTAAAGATATCAGCAGGCAGTGTACACACCATAATACACGAACATTTGGGTATGAAAAAGGTGTTTTCCAAATGGGTGCCGCGTTTGCTCACACCGGAGCAAAAACAACAACGAATCGATGCATCAAAGAGTTGTTTGGACATGTTTACGCGCAATAAGTCGGAGTTTTTGCGTCGTTACATCACAATGGATGAAACATGAATCCACCATTTCACTATTTTCACTCCAGAGTCAAATCGGCAGTCTGCTGAGTGGCATGCAGCCGGTGAAAGCCGCCCAAAGCGACCAAAGACGCAGCAGTTGGCTGGCAAGGTTATGGCGTCTGTATTTTGGGATGCGCATGGAATAATATTTATCGACTATCTCCAGAGGGGGCAGACCATCAACAGCGACTATTATATAGCGTTACTGGAGCGTTTGAAAGACGAAATCGCAAAGAAACGGCCTGATATGACGAAGAAAAAAGTGTTGTTCCACCAAGACAATGCACCGCGTCACAAATTATTGAAAACGATGGCAAAATTGAACGAATTGGGCTTCGAATTGTTTCCCCATCCACCGTATTCTCCAGATTTGGCCCCCAGCGACTACTGGCTCTTCGAAGACCTCAAAAAGATGCTCCGTGGTAAGAGATTTGGCTCAAATGATGAAGTAATCGCCGAAACTAACGCCTATATTGAAGGCAAAGAAAAATCGTTTTACAAAGGCGGTATCGAAAGATTGGAAAAGTGTTGGAATGATTATATCTCCCTAAAAGGGGACTATGTTGATGAATAAAAACGAATTTTGGCAAAAAAATGTGTTTTAATTAGTTAGTCACACACATTATTGAACGAAGTGTTACACTACTTGTAACGCTTTTTCTGCATTCGTTCGCTAAACCTTCAATAAGTAGTTCCATTTTATTTTAAGTTAACAAGAGTTATTTTGATAATTTGCATTACTTCGTCAAACCCAGGTTACTTTTATTAATATTTTTAATTTTTTTTTAATACTGATACTGGCACGAAGTTTGTATGTATAATAGTTATTTATTAAACAGTTTGTGAAGTATGCTTTTTGCGCACGCACGCGATGTTTAGAGCACGAGCGAAGCGAGTGCTATATATCGCGTAAGTGCGCAAAAAGCACTTCACGCACAGTTTCATACAATATTTTATCTACGATAAACAAATAAAAAATAATTACAAATTCAAATTTGAAAATTTAAACTACAAAACTGTCAGAATAACTTTTGTTGAAATTTAATGCTCTCATAGCAACACCATGACAACGCGAATGCTAAGGATATTTGATTATATGAAGGTGTGTCAAAAACAGTGCGAAAAAGTAAATCCTATTTAAAATACATTGTTACTTCACGCACACTTTTAATCCTTCACGCACTGCTGTCTATAATGACAGTTTTCACGAACTAAAAATTGATACATAATATGAGGTAGAGTAGATAAAATATTTTCTAGCTGACTTAATTCCGTTCCGTTATGTTATCTTCAGGCATTGTGAACGAATGGCATGCTATACTAGCATTTTTCCAATTGTGAGTTTCCCAGCTGGAAATTCTGACTCTGCAAAAGATAATTTTCCATTTTTCGATTTCAAAACGAATTAAAAAAATAAGGAACAAATATCGGAAAATCTATTCAGAGTTTTAACTTGTTTTTAATAAGATTTTAGGTGTAGGTGTATATGTAATTACTTTGGACATAAATATATAGATGTTACTATCTAGAATAAAATGTGAACATATAAAAACTTTAACTGTATTTCCCTAAGAAAGTTACCCATAAAACATGTTTATTAGCTAACATTCTTTAGATTTTATTACAAAAATAAAACAGAATTTCCATTCACTATGCAGTCAATCAATACCAGAGAAAACTGATTTGACTTATTACGGAATAGAAAAATTCGTACCTCTTTCCCTTAGTCTAGTCACACCTGGGGTCCGGGAGGAAATAGAGTGTTCTAGTGGTGTTGATGAGGGATAACTTTACTAGAGGCAGTTCCCACCCAGGTCTTTGTTATCTAACCATCTGGTTGGTGTTCTACTGAGGACAGTAACTTAACCAAGTGGAAGATGAGATTAACAACAGAAAACTATATAATTTAACTAAACTATATGGTAGTATGTAGTATGTTTCACTTACAAACGATAAGATGTAAGGAGTCAGAAATCCCCGACGTAGACCCAAGGGTCTCTCTTGAAACACTCGTAAGAGTGAGTCTCACAGAAAATATCAGAGCCATTACCAGACTCTTGTCTGACCTCAGCAGCGCTTTATAGTTAGTGGAAGTTAGTTTTATTTTCTACGTGAGAATAAAAAAATAAACTCTCCAAGTTCACATTGACTTTGATCTAGTTGAATATAAAGTTTGGTTGAAAAGTTTTGAAATTGACACCTAGTAACAAGTATACGAATCAAAATTTGTACGCTGTTTTAATATTTCTATTTTGATTTGTCAATTTATTCTTTGTTTACAATCTATTTGAACTTGGCGTGTCAATGTATGTATTTTGTTACAATTGAAAAATCCGAATATTGTGCCGTGATAAAATTCTTTGTTTTGGAAGATTTATCAGCCAACGGAAATTCATACAAAAATGGTGAATGTGTTAAAGGGATCTGCTCCAAATTTTCCAACTTTGCATTGATGGGTTTTTGAGTACCTATAAACGTGGTCGTACAAGCGTCGAAGATGAATCACGTAGTGGATGTCCAAAAACTGCAACAACACAAGAAATCATTAAGCTTGTCTATGAAATTGTTTGTAATGATCCAATTTGATCCAAGAATGGCATATTATGAAAAAGCTGTTCGAAAAATTGTGATGGATTCGTTAAAAATTTAACAAAAACTGAATCGAAAACAAGCGTAAATTGGAGCGTTTTAATTATAATAAAACCAATTTTGTGCTTCGTTTTGTAACTATGGACTAGACTCGGATCTACCATTATGATCCTAAACTGAAACAAAAACGTTTAAAGTTGACTGAAGCTGGTTCGACAAAGATTATGGCATCAATATTTGGGATGCCAAAGAGTTTTTGTTGATTGATTATCTAGAAAAAAAGAAACAATAAACTCTGAATAGTATTGCAACCTTTTGGACCAGTTGGATAAAAAGAAGTCGTGAAAAAAACCCGGTTTACAGAAGAAAATTATTTTCCATCAAGACAATGCACGTCTTTACACAAGTTTTATGACCATGGCTAAATTGAACGAATTAATGTACGAATAGCTTGAACACCCACCGTATTCACCAGATTTGGCTCCCTCCGACTATTACCTCTTGAAACTTGAAACAATTTCTTCGTGGAAAGCGTTTTTCGTCGAATGAAGAAGCTATTGTAGCCGTGGAACAATATTTTTGCTGAAAATCAGTACAGAGGTGGTAATAAAGTACTGGAGGATTATTGGAATAAGTTTGTTCAAGCTGAGGGAGTTTATGTTGAATAAAAACACCAATTTCATTTTTTCATTTTTGTTTCCAAAACTTTTCAACCAATTTCTAATACAAAACAATATAATATAAAATTAGAAAATTAATATGTATGGTAAAATTTCCCTATCATCGTATTTCACAATATTTTATATCACTAAAAAAACTTCTTAAACTTACTAACTACTTAATTAATCTAATTTAAACCTTTATTACATTTGTTATACAAATATTATTTCTGAAGTATAAGAATATGTCCTCATTAGGTAAGAAATTTTCCGGCTATACAGCGAGTAGCTGACTCCGAAACAGCTTGGAGGTGAATTTCATTTGTGTAGAGTATCTTTCTGCTACCGATTTCACCGTGAGTACGAGTTGTCAAAAAAAAGTCGACGTCGTCTTTAGATGAGCTTTTAAATGAAATTTCAGAGGCGCATCATTATAAAAAAACTTTTTCAAGAATTTTACGTTTAATTTACTAAACCAGACAAAAAAAAGCTTTTTATAACTACAGATTTATATAATAGATTTCTAATATAAAATATTGTTAATTTGCTCGATTTTTTCAAACAAATGAGATTTGTTTTTACTGTGATTAAAATTCTATAGGGCTTTTTAATACCCGCGTTATTTTTTGAAGTTTATTTTTAAAATTTAGAATTTAGACAAACAAGAAATCACATTAAATAAATATGTCACATCCGGTAGTAATCGAATCTGCGATTTCTATCTATAGCCGATAGCGTTTTAGACCTCTACGCTACGGATGATCCTAGTAGTTAGTAATTTTTTTTATGATGCCTTGTTTTAACTCAAGTTGTCTGTAACACTCATTTTATTGCTCCTTAAACACATGTAGATAGGTTCATATCCTACCGGAGGTAACATTTTTCTAGTTTCTTTTTATTGTTATTCTTTATTTTTCAGATGCTTGCCACAAATTATTCATATTATTATTTTAATTTATGTTTCTATTTTATTTATGACTAGTTGTACTCGCAACGTCGTTCGCGTGGCGTGTGATTGTTAAATAAAAATTTCTTACTCCACCCCATTTAAGGAATGGGAGAGAAATTTGTATACACCAGATGTTAAGTTGAAAGAAGACAAATACATATGTGAAAACCGCATTCGAATCGGATCAGTAGTTTTCATGTGATGCGCGCACAAACATACAGACGGACAAAAAAATCTAACTACATTTTTGGGTTCTATTTCGATGTACCCGCGACGTCGTTCGCGTGGCGTGTTGATTTTTGTATAAATAGTTATTTGTGACACAAGGATGGAAAATGACATTTTGCAAGAGCGAGTAAAGTTGTGTGCGTAGCACCGAGGCGAAACAATACAAGCACTTGCAAAACATTTTTTATAATTCACGTTCACAAAGTTTCTATTTCGACACTAAAAACAGTATCCAAATAGATTCATTGTAACACTGTTTTTGGTAACTTTTTGTTCTACACAATTGGTTGCACTGCACTGATTGTCAACGAAAGAGTTCAGGTAGTAAATCAAGAAGTATGTTGTAGTAAGTTATTAACTACATTATCAGCGTTATTGCTAAATTCGGAATATTTTATACAAATTTGACAAACATTCAAATTTAAAATCATTAAAACTGTCAAGTGTCAAAAGTGTCAAGATTGCCAACATAAATAAATATTTCGAAAAACTCTCATTTTATTTATTTTTTTAAACTTTTAAAAGTTAATTATAAAAAATAGTATGTAACACTCGAATTACAATGACGGTTTGTAGTAGTCGTTCTTTGCGAAACTCACCGCTTCGCGGTTCGTTTCACAAACTGCACTCGTACTACGAAACCTGTCATTGTAACACTTGTATTACAATATACTATTCCGGGCGTGTAACACACACTATTTTTTGGTCCGACTAATTTTTAATATTTTCAAAAGTTCAAAAACTTTTTACTTTATGACATACAAGATTAGATGTTTATTGACATCTATTGCACGATTAAAAGAATTAGTAATAAGGAATGATTTTCTGATAATCGATTTCAAGATCCTTAATTTTTATACATACGAATACTGTGCTAATAAGCAGCACAGTAATAATTGTTATATTGATAATATTAACAGTAATATCTAATATATAAAAATAGCAGAGACAATGAACTATTTTGGTTCAATGAGCAGAAATAAAATCGAGATATGTATTTTCATAATCGAATGATAAGTAGTTGTAAATTGACATAAATGTCAAATTTAAAATAAAAGTTGTGAGAGAAATTAAATGTAAGTTTGAATCCTGCTTACCTTTAGAAAAAGTTATTAGTTTAGTATATTATACGCTGTTTTTAAATAAATTTAATTAAAATTTGTATTATTCATTATGTATTTTTGATGACTCATAGCGCCATCTCTTTAGATAATCTAAAAGCTACTTTGCCGGCCTAGGCCGGAAAATGTCATTTTCCGGACGATTTTGAAGTAATTAATAGTATTGTTTCTGGACGGAGGACCAAAAAATTTCTTTCCTCATCCCGTTATTCAGTGATATTATTTAAGTTAAGTTTGGAATTAAATTAATTATTTAAATTAAATAAACTATTAATGAAACTACTTTTCAACTACCTATTGAGTTTAACCCTTTAGATTATTGCCTTATTTAAAGCATAAAACAAGTCGTTAAAGCCTCATTTGTTAATTAATTTGTGGTACGCCTATGAAGAGATATTCTTTGAAGTAGTATAGTATCAAATCCTGCCTCTTTTTTAATTTGTCTTGGAAAAAGAATATGTATGTATGCATCAAATATAAAGCTGGTCATGCAATGAACCGACTTTCCCTGCATATATAATAGTTTTTTTGTCGCTCTTTCTACGTAGAGGTTAATTGCGATGAACCAAAATAACTTTGGAAGAAACTCTTTTCCAGAAAATAACTCTAATTAGATGTATCTAAAAACTGGTTTCGGTTTTCACCGAATATTTATAAAATCACAAACTTTTTACCCCAAATTTGATCCCATTCATCTGTGAAGTGAGATGTAAATTGCTATATTAAATAAACTTTTGGAATCAAATCATTTTACGGTACCTACATCTTATTTGAACTAAAAGAAGTATATAAAATAAATGTCGGTTCTGTCTGTTTTTATTTTATGTGAATTTTCACACCCTGGAAGTTTTAAGAGTTAGTACGGTAATAAACTTTAAGCTTTAATAGATTTTTATGAAATTGCTTGTGTCGTCTGCAAATTTTCAATGTCGTGTAAATGGAAAATCCATCGAAAAGTGGTGATAGAAACCAGTTGGTTGGAATTAGTTGAAGACAAAAGGTCCACTGACCACTCGTACATGTTCTCAGTTTTAGTTCGACTTGTGTTTGCAGAAACTTCTCTTGTCACTACAGACGTCGATAGAAAGGAAAGTTTTCGAGAGGGGCATCATATCTGAGTGGAAAACGGAAACTTTTCAATAACTGCCTGCAGTGAAAAGGTCTCTATTTTGTATAAAACTTTCCACACGTAGTAGGGTAGTTACACGAGCTTTCGGAATGTTGTAGCCGAAAGTATTTTAATTATTTTACAAAAGGTTGTTTACGATTTGGAACATAAAACTCAAAACGTCTAAGCATAAAACAACACTTACCTAATAAATTTCTAAAATTGAGTTAAAATAATTGTTTCTGTTTAATGTAATAAAATTCTTTCGACGATAATCCAGGTTTATTGCCTTTTATAGAAAAGAGTTTTAATTTTAAACATAATTTAGAAAAAAATCAGTAAAGCTGTTTTTCCGATCGGAATATAATTCCAAAGATTTGAAATATCGTTTTCAAAAGAGTTTTCTACATTTGATGGAAAAGTCTGTTTCCCAGATAAATCTATATTTACGTAACATTTTTATTTTTTTCTTGTTTGTTTTCCACTTATTTATTTAAACATAAATTGTGTTTGATGGTTACTACCAAATACAAGGATGATTCAAATATAAACTTCAATTTTTATATACTCATTGATTAAAAATATAGACAAAGTTGCAACTACATAGTTCACACTCTATATATTTTGGCTAGCGATTTAGAAGCTTGAATATCATTTTCCTTGTTTAGCAAAAATCTGAGAGAGCGTCATTCTGCTGCGTGAGACGGAGACGAGCGACTAAAAAGCCCCACAGAAACAATAGACCGATTTGATTTGTTTTTAGGACTGCTATTATATATTACTTTCTTTCCGTAATTTGCGACAAAAGCAGGATAGAGATATAGGCGGCAGATATAAGTCGCGCACCACGGATCATGGAGCATAGTGTCACGCACCACGGATCAGGGAGCCTAGTGTCGTGCACCTCGGATCAGGGAGCGTAGTATCGTTCATCACGGATCAAAAACAGTACTGTCGCGTACCACGACTCGGAGAGCGTACTGTCACGCACCACGGCTCGAAGAGCGTACTGTCGCGCACCATGATTCAGAGATCATACCGTCGCGCGTCGCTTACTATCAGCGTATGTCCAATTTAAAATTCTCTACCGAACGGTTGTTTAATTTAGTGGATATTGGACCCACAAAATCACTGTGAATAATAAACTCATAGGTTGTTCTTCTTATATTTTACACAAATAAATTAAATACTAAATCGTCATCTTTTACCACCTCAAGCACAAGTTGCAAAAGCGCCCTTTTTTCAAACGCTCATTTTACTCCAAACTAAATTTTTACTCAACTTTAGGAACTTAGCTTTTTTCTTTATATACATATGTCCAAGATAACTACCTAAAAAGTTCGGTCTTGTACCATTCTACATAAGACTGTCGTTAAAGAAATGTTCTGTGCACCATTATTTTAAGAACCAGCTAATCACATTTCTTTTTAATAGATTTCATAAGTTTTTATCTCTCTTCTGCACTGTTTGCGCTAGAGTAAGAATGATGTTTCTTGCGGATTTTCCAATTTCTAAGTAGTATTGCTGTCCATCCTGTTTATGCTGATTGTTCCAGGTACAGATTTTTACTAAGATTGATGTCTTTGTAGTCTAGTTATGGTTATTAAGTTATTTAATGAGTTCTGTATGTTTTACGTGATCGAAGATCCTTTCGTATACTATATAGCAAAGATATGTATCAAAACTGTTCATCGTGTAAATTTTTGTCACATTTTCTGTGTATGCGTTGATGCGTTCAAGACAATTTTTAATGCGTGACTCATCACAATAATTTTTCTAAACTGCAAACACATTTTTAGCTCCACTTTTCTTTGTAATGGGTACGATTGTTCCTCATGAACTATATCTTTTCAACTTCAAATTGGGTATAATCAACTTCAAATTGAGAATTAACAATTTCAAATTGGGAATAAACAATATCAAATTGAGAATTAACAATTTCAAATTGGTAATAATCAATATCAAATTGAGAATAGACCATTTCAAATTGGGAATAAACAATTTCAAATTGAGAAATATTAAATTTAAACTTTTGACTTTATTAGAATACAAAACATAACTTATAACAAATTAAACAATAAACTAAAACTGAACATCGACCATATTTAACGCATCCGGTATGGATCTTTGTATATGCGCAATGTATTTTGAACATTTAACAACTGACAAGTTAGCTAAATTATTTGTTATAATATTTTCCAATTTTTGTAGGCAGTACTCGGACTGACTAATATCTCCTCTCTCTTCGCCTGATAAAATTTCTGGCATATCCACTGCTAAATTTCTTATCACGTCCGCTTTTAGTGCTGACCATGCGTGTTCAATGGCATTAAACATTGGACTATATGGTCCAAATCGAAGTAGTTTATTCCCCGCAAATTCGTCTTCTGCAAAGACGCTTTCAATTGAAGAGTGGCAAGGTGCATTATCAACTACAAGAACCACATTTTGCTTTTCCTTTTTCCCCCCGTGGGTTTTCAGCTTCCTGGTGTATCCAGCGATAGGCAGTAGATTTTTTTATTCCTAAAGCATCTGCTAGAGCTCTCCACTCTCCATTATTGTTGTATATATAGTACGAATGCTGTCTTATAGTATTACTTTGAGCTTTTTTAATGGAAGGCATTTTTAACTTAAAGAAAAGTGTGAAAAAATCAGTTATTAATGACAGTTCTAAGTACAGACGCTCAATTGTTTTTCGTGGTCTACTATATATATTCTTTGATTAGATTTTAGGTAATTAAATGTATTATAGCGTTAAATTTTGTCATCTGGTCGCAAAAATGTTCAGAAAATTTATCTTTTTTAGACGAAGTTCAGTTCAAATATTGTTTAAAGCGCTAAGGCAGAAAAATACGGTAAATAAAAGAAACTTATAGCGCACATACAAAACTTCGTGCACGATGCGTTAAATACTGTATATAGATGTTTACTTGTACTTTGTTTAAACTTTTTATTAATGCTTTGCATTCTAATAATGTGTATCAATCAAAAATTCAATATTTCTCAATTTGAAATTGTTTATTCCCAATTTGAAATTGTTTATTCTCAATTTGATATTGATTATTCCCAATTTGAAATTGTTAATTCTCAATTTGATATTGTTTATTCCCAATTTGAAATTGTTTATTCTCAATTTGAAGTTGATTATTCCCAATTTGAAGTTGAAAAGGTATAGTCGTAAGAAACAATCTACCGATTGATAAATTTAGAAACAAACGATAGATACACAACAACATATGAATGTTTTGATCCAAAATTGGACCCAAGCTTATAAGCACAAAATGACATACCTATGTGAACTGGTATACTGGTATAGGTATACAACTTCCAATTAACTGTAGAATAAGTAAATAAGTTGGAGGCGTGCTAAAAGTAATATAAACAATACCGTCTACAAAAACACGATTAAAACGTTTATTTATTTTACACGAGATTGCTTGAATCTGGAATGTGCCATACAGAAAAATCGAACGAAAATATGTGTATATGTTTATCGAATTTATTGAAATTCATCTATGCATAATTTAAAGTAGTTATTGCTGTTTGGATTTTTAGTGATGTTACGAGAAACAAGTATTCTATAAAAATATTTTTAAATATCGTGATTATTTTAAAGTTAATTAAAAGCGTCATTAACTAACATATTTTCCCACATAGCGAGTTCTGAAACCACTCCTAAATATAATGAGTACTATTTTTTATTTCAATGAAACACTCAAATTGGAAGCGCCATTTATCTCTTTCGATCCAATTTATTACTCAATTCCCTTAGTTCGTTAATCATAGTCAAATTTCAAAAATAGATATCGTGTCGATTTCCATACTAGCTTCGTAATTGCCAATTTCCCTTCGGAAAACGTCAGAGTTGCGTGTAAAAACGACATTTTTATATCGCACCTTTTTTACCCCGCTATATACCTACCCTAGTTGCATTTCGACATGTTCTAAAGTCATTTTAGATCTTTTTATTTTCACAAAATCCACATAACATTGCAGTTTTAACTTGAACAGTTATGCAGTCGAACATTTCAATATATCCTGTGGTCAGGAAAAATTCTATAATCATGCTGCCACAGAAAATAAAATAAATAAAACTTTCAATTCTGTCTTTGTGTTTTCATTTGTACAAAGACTACGCCTCTCAATGTGGTTGACTAAATGGAAATTTTTGTCTTTTTTTATATTGTTTCTTTCATTTTCATTATACGTTCTCTATTTCAACTGCAAACTTTTGTTCCCATTTGCGAAACAAATTTGTATCAGAACCGTCATCGTTATCCTACTCTTTACTTTCCTGTATGTGAATATCTTAAATTTCAGTATTAAGTGCTTTCAGACTATACACGTTTTCTTCCTACGCTTTGAACTATTTCACTTCATAGGCGTAGAAAAAATATTTATTAACAGTTCTTGTACGAAAATGTTTCGAACTGGGACTTGATATAGTACCAAATGCATAAGGGTTATTTTTTGTTAAGTGTTTTATAATAGGAAGCATAGCGAGTTACGAACAGTACGGCTGGAAAGCTGAACTTTCAAAACTTGACAAACGCAACGAACAAGTCGAACGCAACGAACAATTCGAATGCAACGAATTGTTTGAGCGCAACCAGTTGTCATTGCATTTGACGCGTATGAATGATGAAAAAAGAAGCTTAATTATTAATGCATATTAACTTGATTCCACGTTCTTTGTTACTTTCTCCACACAAATGTAATTTAGATTACTGTAACAGTTTTATTTTATATAATCCTTTCTATTATAATCTACTTCTATTAAATTGCTCATTAAGCATTCTAAAAGCTCTTGCATTTTGCCTTTATTGATAGTTGAACGAAGGTTCTTGATCGGTAGTAAATCTATTATTCCACCTAAATATTCTTCGAAAACATTAATAATTTCGTATATATTTTAAAACTGAATTCTAACAAATTTCTATCATTTAATATATCAAACGACGTTCTTTTCCAATTGGATATTTTAAGCCTGACGAACCATTTGTATTCAATTTCTCTTGCTATACGCTTCATTTAATGATGTCTAATCGACACAAAAAATATTTTCCTTAGGTTTCAAATTTCACGTACAAAGTGCCTTCTCCGACGAATATTTTTTTTCTCTATGAACTCAGATTTTATATCCTGCTTCTTCTAAACGAATTCAAATTGTGTAAAAAATTTCTTAATTTCTCTAATTCATGTTTCTTTTTTTGGAAAAAATTAGTTTATCTTCGTATCAGTTATTTCACAATATCATCGATTTGATTAGTTTTTCTACAATATGATGGAAATTTTGGTGCAAGTGTAATACTTCTTTTATTTCATTGCTCCAAACTCTAAAATAATTGCTTTATCTAAATTTAAGAAATTTACTGATAGTATTTCCGAAATTCTTCTTTACTTTTCTTAAATTGGAGTTGACCAATTGTGCTATAAAAACTATTCTATTTTAAATAAAATACACAATCTGCCCAATTTCACTTTAGCTGTGACGTTAACATGCGCACTGGCTTATGATGAACCATGGTGGGGAGACGCTTAGATTCTTCGGTCTCGAGACTCTCGAGACAATATCTTCTGGCTTTGTTGCGATGCTCTCTCTTCTTCATTTGCGCATATCACAGCTAAAGTGAAATTGGGCAGATTGTACCATAAATCTAATGCATTTTAATAAATAGAAATAAGGGATTCTATAATATCTACTAATGAATGACATTACGAAGATTTGCAATTACTAAAAGTAGAAACAGCGCTACTGGAAAAAATAAATTATTTAACAGATTATATTGTTTATTCGTATTTGCGTATAGTGATGTATATAAATGGAAATTAAATGAGCCATCTGTTAAAATCGAGATCGAAATAAATATTAAACTCCACATCAATAATGGCTGATAAATATTTATAAAACCACGTCAACAATATCATTCGGGTTTATCAGAAATTGATAACAATATTTTTTAATTAATTTAATACTTAACGATATTTGTTCAATTAGGAAAATTTTTTTTTTGAAGCTGAGCTTTTTTATTGCGGAGTACGCATCTCGATTACTGAAACATTAACTCCAAAAGCATGACGTTATAATACATTAAGTCGAACATATGGTTGGTCAAAGAATTCTTCCGAGCGTCATTACAACTGATCTGAAGTGATCACACGTGATTATAAATGATCACAAGTGATTTCAAGTGATCAGAAGTTATTGCAAGTGATCACAAGGGATTGTCAGTGATTGCAAGTGATCACATGTGATTTGTATGTTTAGTAAACGATTGATTTGAGATATCTCCCATGAAATTTTTGAAGTAAAACTTCTTTAGGCGTGACTAGGGGTAACTCAGTAATTCTAACGGACGTGACGTCATATTCTAACGTAACGCAAAAAACCTAATACAAAAATCCTAACACGATTCCGCCTACTATATTAAACAAAACTTTTGATTAGCTAACCTTAAAGCGTTAAGAAAACTATGCTTTGCCTCCTCGGTCATTCCTGGAGTGGCACGTCTCGTTGTTATGGTATTACATCTTCAACTAACAGCTCTTTATCATTGGTATCTTTTACATTGTATTAAAATAGTAAAAGTTTAATTCACTCAGTTTTATTTCTTTTGGAAAAGTATTTCATTGCACTAAATCTCTTAGGTATATGTATGTAGATTGAAAATTTGTTCTCCCGAAATTCAGTCACGTAAATGATTCCAAATCTCGGTTGAAATTATTCACTATAAGTCGTAAATTTCTGGAATAAACTTTCCAGTATAATATTTGTATTTAACTTTCACTGTTTTATTTTTTTATGGGATAAAAACATGTAATAACACTTAAAATTTAACAACTTACGTTTGTTCACAAACTGTACTGATTCATATATAGTTAAAATGATAATGGTTTAAGCTAAACTATACGAAATTGTAAACCATAATGCTAGAATGGCATAAGTTTGGTTGGTTAGTTGTTTTGAAAGACATAACTTTTTATGTGTGTGTGGTTCATTTATGTGATTCCACAGAATGCGTAAGTTATTAAAGATAATGTATCGTACATCTAGACTCGCACATTTTCATCCCAATTGGTTTATTAGGGACCTTACACAAGCTCCTTAAAATTGCTATAAAATCACAGGCCAAAGTACGTTTTTGTTTCAAGGACTTCGCTGATTTTGTGGTATCTTTTATTCTATTTAATTTTTTCCAATTTTTTATTGTTTTTTAAATTTACTTTTTTTCGTTTTGTTTTTAAGTTGTTAAGCTTTTGTTGCAATTGTTTTCCATTTTTTCCAAAATTAATACATACCTACTACAACTTACATTTTTTTCTCGATTTTTCCAAATTTATTACGATTTTTTGTTGCCATTTTGCTTGTCAATTGCTTTCAGTTTTTATGATTAATTTCAGTTTTTTCTTATCAATTGTTCAAAGATTTTTAATTTAAAATTTCTTGGAATGTTTTTTCTGTTTTTCCGTTTTTTAGTAGATTTATATCTACTATTCAGCTGGTTCGCAGGTCACGACTTTGGGAAAATTTCACTACAGTTTTTCGTTTTGGGCCCCCCTGACCTCAAAAACACCTTCCGTTCAAAAGTTTATATATATATATATATATATATATATATATATGTATATATATATATATATGTATGTATGTATAGTTCCGATATAACGAAATCTGTGGACACGATAGCGGTCGCATTTCTTAACGGATCGAAATGAAATTTGGTACAAAAATCAGTCGTCCCAAAATCTCGGTCGAGTTCGTTAATGGGCCAAATCGGTAAGGCCGTTTGGGCGTGACATCAAATCAAAATGGAAAAAAATTCGTAACTTTTTTACTTCAACCTGTATAAAAAAATGTTAGGGGACTTTTTTGTTTGTCTTAATGAGACCTACAACTTTTATCTAAAACATTTTTTTCTAAAACGTATACTTTTAATATATTTAATTAATATAAATCTACTGATGCGCCTGGCTTACCTAGGGCCATTTTTTTACTAGGTATTCAAACGATTTCTTTGGTTGTTATTATTTTTAACCTTTTCATATTTGTGACAATTATTTTCGATTGTTTACTATATTTTTAGTTTAATCGATTTTTTTAAATTTTGAAACTCACATTTAGTGATGAGCAAATGCAAGACCAAGACCAAGACCGGGTTAGTCTTGGTCTTGCATACAAGGTCTTGGTCTTGGTCTTGCAGTCAAATAAGCGGTCTTGGTCTTGTTATTGCAGGGTCCAGTCTTGGTCTTGGTCTTGCACCAAGACTCTTGTAAGTCTTGCACTTTTTTTGAAGATTTACTGGGGTCCATTTATACAAAAAAAAAATAGGAAAAAATAGTTTTTAAAATCATTACAAGTAAAGAAAGATTAAATGAAAGGAATAGTATGAAATCAAGTATGAAAGTACAAATCCCATGCGCAGTTCCTTTATCATTACTCGGAATAATATTAAAAAATTCACTAAATTTGCTCTTCATATTCGGCGTAGGCGTTGGCATTTGTGTATCCCGTGTATCCGATATTTTTGTTTTTTTCTTGGATCTTTTATGAGGCAAATGTCTTTTTAATTTTTGAGAGGTCGACGGTGTAATATCTTCATCACTTGAAGTGTCACTAACACACAACGACAATTCCAGGTCACTCATTGTTTTCTTCTTTTTTTTTAATTTACCGATCCTACTTTTATGAAGGACAGATTAAGACTATTTTAGGCGCCTTAATACTAAACTGATTCCAAAATAATAATTTAACAAAAAAATGTTGGTATGTTTATTTACAACCCCAATATTCAACACTCTTTGCAAAGTCTGATAAAATACCGCCGGCCGCTTTTCTATTGTTTTGTGATTTATGGCTCTGTTTAAGGGTATCGTAATTATTGATATTATTATTTATTCTAAAAACTTTGTGCCATTTGAAAGGTTTCTAGAAATTTAAAATGCCCAAAATCGTCGCAGATAAACTCTTTTAAAATACATATACAAGGTTAATTCTGAATTAAAATAAAGCCATATGATTTTATTAGTATTGGACGAAAGAAAAAGATTTTTTAATGTTATTATGGCCATAGGTATGCCCTTTAGATATTGTAATAAGATGCATATTCTGGATAATATAAAGCGTCATCCTAGGTTCTTTATAATATACACAGTGATTTATTTATAAGTATTGTACAAAAACTTGAGGTCGGATTTCTTAGGTTAAAATATACATATTTGAACAAAAAAATACTTTGTTAAAACAGGTTGTGGTTTGTAAATGAGTTGGGGTTAAAAATATCCGCGGCAGTTTTATTTTGTTTTTAGATCGTTAGCACAAGTTGTGCTTAGTAAAAAGGTTAGAGTTTAAAATAATCCGTGGCTGCTTTATTTTTCGGTTTATATGTTTAAACAACGCAAGACCGCAAGACTCTTGCAGTCTTGGTTTTGCGTAAGTCTTGCAATGCTAAGTCTTGGTCTTGCATAAGTCTTGCACTGCTCGGTCTTGGTCTTGATCTTGCAGCCTGAAGTTGGTCTTGGTCTTGCATTTTCTGCAAGACCAAGACCAAGAGCAGTCTCGCTCATCACTATTCACATTAGCACAATTTTTATATATATTGACTTCCATTTTTTTAAAAAATTTCTAGTTTACGTTCCTTCAAAATTTTCTTCTTTAATTTTTACGTTTTATTAATATATTTACATTTATTAAATTTTTTTTTTTAGTTATATTTTGTTTTTTTCTGATTTAATGCTTAATTTATATTTTTTTGTTTTACCAATTTTTCTCCGATTTATTTACGTTTTTTTCCAAATTTTCATAATTCTTTCCGATTTTTCATATATTTTGTCAAAATACATGAAAAATATAAAAAAGATTAAACTTAAATAAAATTTTTTTTTAACTTTAAATCACTAAAAATTTTCAACCTATTTAACTAGAAAAATATTAAAATGAAATTTCATTATCATTAATTTAAATAAAATAAAGAAAATTAAATAAACTCACTTATTAAGAAAAAACTACTTGCATGGGCAATTAAAAATTAACGTGTATCTGAAATAACTAGATTAGATAAACACTTCTAAAGAATTCCAAGTAAAGGTTTTATATCAGTCTGAATTATAAAAAAAAACAACATAGAAAATTAAGTTACAAAGTCCTTTTGTGCAAATTCAAAAAACAATTAATTACTACTATCGAATAAACACCTTCATAAATAAACAAGCATATCCAATATCCAACAGAGACAATGAAGAGTTATTATCTATCAAAAGTTGAAAGGGAATTTTATTAGCAATAAAAGCTTGTCCGAAGAAGCGCCATCATTATATCAAGAGAGAGAGAAAAAGATCAAATGGCTTAAATGCAGCAATATTCCGGTTTTATTAACGACTAAGGGCTACAATGTATGACATGTATGAAAGAAATTTGATGAGATCGTTAATCTTTTAGGGAGAGAACTTAATGAAGAAGACTCTTTTTATTTCGTATCTATTTTGCTAAATTCTTTCAGTTTTCAAAGAATGATTATAATGTAATAATTGCCTATAACAAATTAAAACGATAATATATATAACTTAAATTTATATCTCTCAACATTAACATTAAAAACTTTTGGAAACGCTCAGTTTAAAGTCCGTAAACTGACACATACATGGCGTTACTATAAAGAAATTCAATGGTTTTTATTTAGTAACCACCTGTAAAAGATCGTATGAATTTTACAATTATTGGACAACTAGTTTGTGCGCAATAGTACTGTGAATAAGCAATTTCTGTTATTAAAAAAAAAATGATAAAAAAGAAGTTGGTGGGGTGTTTTAGCATTGCTTTGTGACGGAAAAAACACTGTTGAAGTCAAAATTGACTCGAAAAAATATTCGAATTCTGTACTAGGAAAATCAACCGTTGAGAAGGGATTTGCTGAATATACTAGATGAGAAATAAACTTTATAATATGATGCACGTTGTAGACGCACAAAAAATGTTGGTAAAGACAAAACCATGTTATACAATTATTTTAAATAATCTTAAAGAAAATTTTGTTGAGATAACTGAGAATCTAAGGATATCAAAGGAGCGTGGGAACATATCGATATCGTGCATAAAAATTTTAATATGCGATTGCTGTGTGTAAGATCGGTGCCGCGCGTGCTCACTATCGATTAAAAGCAACAATATGTTGATGATTCAGAGCAATGATTAATAATATCCAAGCGTAGTAAAACGATTTTTTCCGTCGACATATCACAATGGGTGAAACATGGCTCGCATTACTCACTCCAGAGTCCAATCGACAGTCAGCCAAACCGACTCAACTCGATTAACCAACTTCAAAAGATGGAAAGACGCAATAGTCTGTTGATACAGTTATGGTATCAGTGTTGTGGGATAAGCAAGATTTAAAATTCATCTATTACCTCGAAATAGGCAAAACCTTCAACATCGAGTACTATACAGAGAGTTGTTGGAGCGTTCGAAGGATAAAATCACAAAAAAAACATCCCCATTTGAAGAAGAAAAAATACTTTTATCAAGTCAAAAGGACTCTCCTGGTTTTAAAAGGACGAATGACTTTAATTGTCCATCTCGATTTCGATAAATAATAAAAATGCACTAGACTTCGAAAAAATCGTAAAATTTATAATTATTTTTAACAAAAAACTAAACTTAATGTTCCAATATCCTGTAAGTTGATCTGCTCATTGATTTCAATAGTATAATTTCGTATAAATTAAGTAGATTGAAGTACAGTAAGTATTTGTTTACTTATCTTTTTCAATTGGCACTCTTTTGTGTTAGAGTGGAAATTTTATGAGAATCTCAAAGGATCAGTCTCATTTCGCCTCAAAAACATTCAACTTATCTCGGTTCCTCCTTGATTTCGAGACATTTCTCGAAGTTTCGTGCACCAATATGCCAATTTTAATGTAAAAATCAAATTGAAGGTTCTTCATGTCTATACATTTGTTTGAAGAATTGTTTTCTGTCTTGTACCTGGAAAAGTCAATTGGTGTTATTTATAATAATTGTAATATTTTCTATACTATTTGATCTATACCAATCTTTATTCATTAAATAAGTGTTAACAATTTTTGCACGTAATTTCCTATAATGACTGAGCTATTAGTCATTTTTTCATATTTAGGTACCCAATGACCATAATCAATCATAAAATTGCTCTTACAAATTTGTTCCTTATTCGAACCATAGACAATAGCTGATTACTTAAGCAGTTTAATGCATGAAATGATCAGAACCAACCTCTGCATTCTTAATTTCAAAGTCTTAAACTAATTATTTGAGTTAAAGCTTCTTCTGGTACGCCTTATACAGACTGTAATACAGGCATAGGTTTTATAAAGAGAAAATAAAAACAGTTAAAAAGATTGAAGTGTAAAAAATAATTTTAATAATTCAATAAAGCTACAGCATTCTTTTTAGAATTTCACAAAAATATGAACAATTAATGTTAAAATGGATCAATCCTTAGTACAGGTTGGTTGAAAAGATTTAAAAGCAAAAATGAAAGAATGTGTATTTTTTAATGAAATTGGTTTTTTATTCAAAGGTAATATCACGAGTCCTTAAAATTTTATCGATAAATTTTTAGTTTCCACGAAAACTTTTTTATTTGGCAAAAATACGAAAACAAACTGAAATGTGATAAAATCACAAGTCCGTAGGACGAGTGATTTTATCATATTCAGTTTGTTTGAGTAGTTTTGCCAAATAAAAAAGTTATCAATATAATCTCCCTTAGCTTGAACACACTTATTCTAATGATCCTCCAGTAATTTTATATCACCTCTGTAATATTTTTTCCGGAAGCTTTACAAAATATTGTCAAGTTTCTAAAGAGGTAATAGTCTGAGGTGAATTCGGTAAGTGTTGAAGCAATTCGTACTTTAATCCGTTTAATTTAGCCATCTTCAACAAACTTGTTTGAACATAGGCCTTGTCTTAATGAAAAATGATTGTTTCCTTCTGTAAACCGTGTGTTTTTGGAAGTAAAACTTTTTTAGGTGCGACTAGAGGGTAACTCAGATTTTTTTTCTAACGGAAGTAATTCTGACGGAAGTAACGGTGTGACGTCAGCTATGGGAGGAGCTTAAAAACCTTTCCAAACAAAACAAATTTGCATTGAAATTGAGGTTATGTTGTTTTTAGAAGTTTATAAATTTTATTATCGTAATCTTGGAATTAATTATGTATTCTTTAACTATTAGATACTATTCTGTTCGAATAAAAATGGTGTTGTATTATAATGTTCTTTCGGTTTCAAATACATTAAAGGTATTTAGAGAGTAAAATCTATGTTTCACATTTTAGTTATCATAAACCTATTATTTTATATATAAAAAATAATGATAACTTTCAAATTCCTATTATATCATTTTTTGTAAATTATATAGACAATAAATATAATTGAATTGTAATTTAATATTTATTTTGCGATACGTACGTCAAATAAGTTTTACTTCAATCGTGCGTAAAGGTTACACATACACTCTTTTTTTTTACGAATTTTTTTATCCAACTGGTCCAAAAGGTTGCAATAATATACAGACTTAATTGTTTTACCGTTTTAAAGATAATTAACAAGACCTTTTTTTCATCCCAAAAAACTGCCAAAACCTCGTTCTGACTTTCTGTGTTTTGGAGCTGAAGAACCAGCTTCCCCACTGTTAAGGTTCTTCCAAAACAAAGAATTTTATCGTACAAATTTTGATTCCTGTACTGGTTAATAGATGTCTCTTATAATACTATAGAAATTTTTTTATTAGACGATAATAATAATAAAGAAGAACTAAGTATCTGATGTAACTATATAGTGTAAAACCATATGATTATATATATGGAAGTTGTATATGTATCAGTTGTCAGATGCTTGAAAAAGTTGAAACCAATTTGTTTGTTTGCATTTCTGTTCTGATTCTCAAATAGTAGGTAATAGTAATTTAATTAGAGTAGTTATCGCAAAGTGTCAAATAAACTGTGTTAAATGGATTTGTCAATAAGAAAAAAAATTATAAGATAGCATCTGTGTAAATTTCAACTTCTTTCGGCACAACTCGAGTGCTACATTTTTTTTTTTTTGATTGTGAGAAGTATTTACATAAATACAGAAATATTCTCATATATTTTATATTTTCCCAGCAGCAGTTAATTGTGCACGTTAATTGCGTTGGTTCAATAACCCATTTTATCATTTTCCTTCGCTTCAAATTATTTTATGGCGCGTTAATAATCTATATGCGTTTTTAATTAAATCTTGGGATTATCAGTATCTTATATTTTGTCGAAATTTAATTTAATTTAATCCTATCTTAAATAATTTGTTTTTTTTTCTGTTTCAGGTAAGATAAATTTTCTAACAATATCAACTAGTAAAGGTAAGAAAAAAATGTTTTTCTATAAAAGTGAAAGCGCCAATTTCTTAATAAATAGATTAAAAGGCATGGATGAATTGATATTACATAACTATTAGAATATTACCGGTGTATGGTTTATATAAAACAGTTTCTAAAGATACAAACTTATATTTTTATTAAATAACTAAACAAATACTATCTATTAAATATTATTTTATAATTCGTGACTAATCATACTTTTAATAGTCTTGTAATATAATGTTAGCTTGTTAAATTTAAAAATGACTTTTTTCACGTTTAATTAGAACAAATAAAGTTGGAAGTATAGAAATATCAATAAATATCGTCCTTTCCAACTACAAAGTACATGAAAATGCATAATTTAAATTGACGCAAACTAAATCTTCTAATATCAAATTCGTATTACAGTATTATCAACTTATATGATTAAGTTTGACATACTATATAGAGTGCGTTACTAATCAAATCCTAGTAATAAAAATTAATCTCTTGAATTAAACAAGTTAGAATTTTTAGTACGATACGTGCAGTTTTGTAGTTATAAATAACAATCTGTTTAAGTTAAGAATCTGGTTTAAAAATGAAAATAATCCCTTTTTATAACCTACCTTGGTTTCGATTTTGTTACCACATGAGTCAACAATCTCTTCTTGCTATGGGAAATTCTGGATGGTTTAGTCTTTTCCAATGATTCAAGAGCAGGTGCACCAGATGGAGTCATTTAGGACAATATCAATGCTGCGCGCAATTCATCTATGAAGATAATGTTACATATTGCAAAATTGGAACTTTCAAAGATCTTAATTTAAAAATTTCTTTTATACCTCATGTATAGATTAAAGAAAAGAAAACAGCCGGCTCAAAAATGTTTAAGTGGTGATAAAGCTGAGATTATTCATTTAACAAACGAGAAAGTAAATGCCAGTCGTCTGACTTGGTTTTACGAAAAGTTGACAAAATTCATTCTTTAAGCACAGTTTGTCGTTACAGCGGGTCACGTATAGCACCAGTTTCTCTACAACATCAATGGACTGTCTTTACTATAAGTACCGAATAGAGATAAGAATAGTAGGATCACACTCACTAAAACTGGTTCCATGCCGCTTAAGTCCTATATCTGCATTTCGATCTGTATCTTTGTCGCTCACCATCACCATTGCCAACCTAAAATTTCTGAAATCGGTAGGTTGATACAAAAAAAGTAGCAATTGGTAGATTTAAAAAGATGGCGGCAAATTTGTAACAGTGTTTATTTAATTAAAAAAGGTAAGTTTAAATTAAGATACAGAATAAATATGAAAGAAAATTATAACGGTAAATCGGTAGATTACTTCCTAAATCGGTAGATCTATCGACAAATCGGTATAGTTGGCATGTTTGCTCACCGGTTCTAAGAAAAAAACGAAATATGGATCAAAGAACTTCAAAGGCGGCGCGCAGAGTAATCCCTACTATTCTTGTTGCTATATGGTGCTATAAAAAACCGGTGATCTACTTCGAATTGTTAGAGAATTTTTTGGACAGTCCTGATCTAAGTTCTTAGTGGACATAGAAGCCAGCTATCTCTCCAAAAACGTAATTTTAAATTTACAAACAAGTGGAATATTGTTTCTAGAATTGGTTAGTCCGAATACTAAAATACATAAATATTGGTGGGGAACACAAAGCTATCTATTGTTTTATTTATCCCTATATGCGAAATAAAACACATCAGCTGTATTACTGGATAGATGGTTTCTGTGAGAAAAAGTGTTTATTGCCAAAACGTTTTACGGCTCTTTTATTTAAATAAAATTAAATTAATATCTAATTCTATGTATATACCTCGTATTATTAAAATTATACCGCCATTGATAATTGGTTTGATATAACGAATGGATAGTTTGAAAAAATATAGTCTGTTAAAAAGAGCGGAAAATTTGTGTGGTCGACGTAAGATTTTTGAAAGGATTTTGTGGCTATTTACGGTACCATACTCTCTTTTCAACACAACGAAATTGTAAATGTAAAACTATTGGATTTTTTTGCTTATTTTCGCTTCACTGGCTACTTGAAAGCGAGAATAACGTGGCGAAAAAAATACTGTTTATTTTTGCAATTGAACGAATATTGTTACAATTTATAGAATACTAAACCTAAAAAAACGACAGGAAAATGGTCACCACTAAACTTGCTTAAATCAAACCAACATATAGGTATAATATACCATTTGGTTAAAATCTTTACCACTTATAGTGCCTTAAATTTAGATTCAAAACATTAATCATAAATGAAACCACTAAAAAGTTTTTTTTTGAAATTGGACAAATTAGAAATGACTTTAAGAAGAAATCGAAGAAATGTCACATCCGGTCTGACTTGAACCTATAGCCGGTAGCACCTTTAATATTTAATTCAGCTCAAGTCGCTTAGAAAACATACTCAATTTCTTTCTTTTTAAGCATATATATGAAGTTAACCAGAAAGAGATTATATGTGCTTAAGGAGGAATTGAGACTTAAATCAATATATAAAATGTCTGTTTGATTCAGTTTGATTTCATTTGTCGTGCTTTAGAAAACAATTTAATTTCGTTGTATTAACTTCTGGCAGCTTCTTCATTAAAATAATTACCATACAAAAGTAAGGATAACAACTCTCTACGATATTTTATGTTAAAATTTACTACCTTTTATGTGAATCACATTTATCTTTTTTTATCACTTAAAAGTTTTATTGGAAAGCTTTCAAGATTAATGGCCAATTATTATTGTTCGCGGTATTCTTGAGTTTGTGAATCAAGCATACGTGTGTACATCGTTAAGAACTGTTTCCGTACTTGTCACAAATAAAGTTTTTGTAAGCTCAATAAAAAAAGTCCCCCCCCCCTATATACTATATATATATATATATATATATATATATATATATATATATATTATATAAAAATAATTCAGTTTTCGATTAAGCTCGTAGTTTTAGAATAAAACGCATAAAAGTTCTGAATACTTTATTGTCTGCTCAGTGAGCTTTTAAAACGAATTTATGTTAGATGCAAGTTTTCTCATTAACACATGTTAATCAAAGTTCAGGTCTTTGTACGCAGTACAGAACTAAGCCAAGAAGAGCGGAAGATTACTAATTACACAATGTGTTTTGACTTGAACTTTGTATCGTGAGAATAATATACTGTTTGGGTGCTCGTTTCTGACAATTAGTGTTTTTCTCAGAGAAGCGCTCTTTTTGTTTTTCATTTTTATTTTATTAATAAAGACTTGTTGTAGTTATATTGGTTTTAATAAAATTTTATATTAGACGAGGTAAAATAGATGAAAAATATTAATAATTTAAGATTATATTAAATATACATTGAATGTACTAAGAACATATTTTTCTTCCGAACTGTTTGCTTATGATTTTAATGGGAGAACATCAGAATTTAACATACTGGGGTTTCGTTATTGAAATTAAGTCCACTCTGGTGATTACTACATAAATCGTTTGACAAAATAATTACTAATTAAGTACTTAGAAAATAACTTCATTGTTTAAGAAAACCATTACGGACTCATGTATATCAATAGACTATGGGAAAAGACCTTTTTCGAATTATGAAGCACAAGATGGTCAAAACTATGTTAATTCGTACAAGGAACACGTTTTTTGGGCCTCTGTTCTAAGTGCGTTTTAAATACAAACAGTTTCATTTGTATATTTTCCATTAAAAATATACAGGAGCTTTTCTTTTGTAATAGACAATTCAAATTTCAGGATATTTATCTGTCTTAGTTACAATTTGTTTACTTGTAAGATAAATTCCTTTCCTATACCTTGCTGTACGACTTACTGACCTTTTCAGGGTAGTGTAATTATTTTAATGTTTTCTTGCTTTGTGTATAGGAGTTTGTCTGATGAACTGTATCATGTATAAGAAAGTGGATTAGGCAAATTTTATTTTGTTCTCAGGTTAGGTTAAAATTGAATCGAGGGAAATCACAGAAAACTTAGACCTACTTTACTCTGTAAAGTTTGTTTCTATTGTTTGTGTTTTACTAATGGTATATAATATATTCTTATATGAAACACAACGGGGCGTCTTTGAGGTGTTTCTAGAGCATCTCAGGAAGATGCTGTTTAGCTGAGGAAGTAGGAGCTTTCTTCGAGTCTTCCTCTGGATGACTTTGCTTTCCCTGTTCCAGGGTTTCCTGGGACCAAATCTTGGGACCCTGCAGTGACCTAGTGGTTTAACTTCTTTAAAGCTTCCTGTAATCGAAAATGCAAGTGTGTAGATGTTGAAAATACGTAAAAAACAGTTGGTACTTCGACCAATTAAAAAACTTTTTTGGCAATATTGAAAGGCAGTTCTTTAGGGCCTCTCTATGATAAGTCTGTTATGCACATGCATAGTAAGAAATCTTGTGTAGTTTGTTTGTCTTTAACATAAATAAATTGTCAAACAAAATAGTGTGTGGTTTTCATTCATCCAGATCAATCGAAAAAGCATAGTTTAGCTGCCTTTTTCGGATTTTGACAAACCAGCTAATTATTTTTAAGTTCGCAAATTCAGTTGACAACCTAAGCATAATTAACATGACAATTTTTTGTGTCAAAATAGGACACTTACGAAATTTTGTATATATCTATTATGAAAATAATTTGTGGATAATACATACAGTTGAGTCCGTGGTTCTTTACCCGTGCGTCATCATTTAAAACATACGAAGTAAGTCGGAAATTGCAACTTAATAACATGCGGTAGCTGTTTTGTCTGTAGTTTCATGCGTGCAAGACAATGACGCTAGATTAAAAGTATGTGTTTTATCTCGCCAGGTATTCAGTGACGCACGGGTAATAGTAGTGAGTAATAAGAACTTACTAGTTTTTGATTATGGGTGCGTTACGTACAGGTTATTGTGCTTGGCGAAAAGTGAAAAACCTTTCAAACACAGAAAAGTATAAACCCCTATTTCAGTACTGTTGATTTTAATTTTTTTCGACTATAATTGTTTTTCGTGTAATTCAAATATAATGAAATTGAAGTAGATAATTAAGTATACATACAGAAAAAAAAAGAAAAATGAAGTTTCTTGTCTCGAGAAATTTTAGTAGATTTATATCTACTATTCAGCTGGTTCGCAGGTCACGACTTCGGGAAAATTTCACTACAGTTTTTCGTTTTGGGCCCCCCTGACCTCAAAAACACCTTCCGTTCAAAAGTTTATATATATATATATATATATATATATATATATATATATATATATATATATATATATATGTATGTATATATATATGTATAGTTCCGATATAACGAAATCTGTGGACACGATAGCGGTCGCATTTCTTAACGGATCGAAATGAAATTTGGTACAAAAATCAATCGTCCCAAAATCTCGGTCGAGTTCGTTAATGGGCCAAATCGGTAAGGCCGTTTGGGCGTGACATCAAATCAACATGGAAAAAAATTCGTAACTTTTTTACTTCACCCTGTACAAAAAAATGTTAGGGGACTTTTTTGTTTGTCTTAAAGAGACCTACAACTTTTACCTAAAACATTTTTTTCTAAAACGTATACTTTTAATATATTTAATTAATATAAATCTACTGATGCGCCTGGCTTACCAAGGGCCATTTTTCGTCTTGCTCCTGGATTTTTATGATTTTTTTCCAATCTGCTTTGTTTGCTGAAGAAGAAATTTTTGAAGTTATACTTCTATTCATGGACTCGATTTGTGTACAGTTAAATGGGAAAAATCATTACATATGTAATGGTGTGAGTAAGAGAGAGATAGAAACACATATAAGGTATATTGGTCGGTAAAAACAAAGATGAAATATTTATCACATGTTTAGTGATAACTGTAAGTCCTTTAAATACCGTTTAAATATTCAGTACATTGAAAAGAGATAGATATACAAAAAACAGTCTGAGCTTATGTTTTGAATATCATAATGACGTATAACATTGTGTTTGACAACTTATTTTATAATTCTGTCACGTAAGTTAATATATTAAGATTAGTATTTTATATTAATAATAATATTCAGTAATGAGTACTGTATTGTAGTCTACAGTACCTACCATCACATGGTTTCAGTATATCCAGCACTATGCTTTTGAGATTTTTGGCTACATAAACAGAGTTTTTACGAATAGGAAGTAAAGCACTAAATCAGTAAAACCTCCGAAATTTGTAATGTAAGATGGATTGGAATTCGGTTTTTTGCATTGGATTTGTTAGACTATTAGGAAATTTGTCGCTATTTTTCATAATGTAAAAATGGGAAATTGCATTTTGCATTCGAAAAGCGAACAGACAATAGATAGAAAAATTACAACTCGGTAAGTATTACTAAAAATGGGTTCAATTTACGTACTCGAGGTTTTTGGGGTCGCTGAACATGAATATCATGATGCCGAAACTCTCTGCGGCACTTGGTGCCCAGGGTGCATGGTATTTACCTCTTCTCCTGGGGTTTTATGCAAATTCTATACAAAATCAGTGCACACTTGGTACCCGGGGGTTTTTTGGGTGGCTGAATACGAATATAATGATGGCGATGGTCTCCGAGACACCTGGTGCAAATGCAAATTGGATACAAAATGAATGTGCACTCGGTATTAGGAGGTTTTTGAGGTCGCTGAACACGAATATGATATTCCTGTTTAGCGACCTCATAATGATTTTGCTTAATCCTTTGCATACAAATTCATGAATCCGGGAGTGTGCATAGAAGTATAACTTCTGCCGGCAGTCCCACTGACTGCCTCACCCGTTTTTTTTACTCTAGAGATAGGGGACAGACAGCTTGAAAGCGGACCAAACTGGGAATTTCAGTTACGTTAAGCATAAACATTACAAGCGATACACAAAAAATACCGGTGCCTGTTTGTTATAAACAATCGAACTAAACAATTTATATTTCATTTTTTATTATTTATGTACATAATTGACTTAGATGATATTTTCATAAAGCGGCACTTTAAAGCCTCACTGCGAAAGAAGTATTTTTCGATTGTTCCGAAATTATCTTCAGAGTACAAACTCGTTGCCATTTCTACACATTTTTAATCTCGACTCACATCCAGCTTTCCATCTTTAAATTCTTAAAAAAACTTTTCTCTTACCAATTAAAGAAGGGTTTATTTAAATTATTTAATTACTATATTGTTCAGAATTTTTTTAAATGTATTATATTGTCGTTCAAATAAATACAATGAACTTGAAATAATATATAAATTGTGTAAAAATAATTGACCTTGTAGTTTACCACATCACTGTCAAGAAATACCTTCTATCTGAAATTTTTATTCCCATTGTAATTATAAAACAAGCGAATTGAATCATAGTTTATTTTTCTAAAAGTCATCGACACAAGTTAACAAACAGTAAATACTGGTGCTGCTTTTAATTTCCCAATAAAAAACACCGTTTCATTATGAAAGAGAACATAATACAGCATTTGTCACATTTTGTCGTTTATCTTATTGCGTGTTTAAGCAACTTTTTTTAATCGTTGTTTATATATTAAACACAACAGGTGAGCGACAGGCGTGGTATTATTTTTCCATGTATTAGAACAATAAAGTTGATAGATGATTTGAAATTTTTCTTATATATTTCTTTATTACAACCGGTGAAGATGTCATAAAAGGAATTATTCACTAAGAATTTAATATACCTACAGACATATACAACACGTTTAGGAATGTTATTATTAATCCTTAAGAATAGTCTTAATATTATATTATTCAAAGTCTGAAAAATAACTTTACGGAAACAAGACAATGGAAGCCACCTACATAAATATGAAAGAAACTTTTGATCTAATTTAAGAAATTTTCTCTAGACTAAAATTGCAAATATGGCAGTTAAATATTCGTTTAATATTCAAGAAATCTTAGATACATGAGAACTTTTCTCTTCACTGCTTATTTGACTAACATAATTTGATCTTAACTATTTCTTCTGGAATTTTATTTTGACCTTGTAATTTGTCACGAGAGATAAGCCTAGGAAAGCCGTAGGGAATTCTTTCCGGCCGTGGTCTGTTGAGATTATAAGGAAGAAATTAATTAATCAGTTAAGAAACTTTATACTAAATAGTGACAATCAGATGTTGTAGAACATACTTTTTTTTTATCTGAAACACAGTATATCTCGATAGCTTCTTTGTGGCATAATAACATCTATTTACACTTCTTTATTGATTTATATTTTTTTTATAAGTTTGTTTTAGTGGCAAAAAGATCCTCAAATAAATAAGTAAATACAGGATATTATGTTGTTTTTTGGCATTTACTTTTTTCTTTCTTTCTCACAGGCATCTGTTGGTTGCGTTTTGACTTAGTAACAAACTCTACGAGTATAGGGAAATGCAGCAGTATATTTGGAATAGTGCAGGTAATTCGGTATACCTATATATCTTATTTAATAAGAATGCCATCTGTGCTTTGTGGTTGCTAATATAACTGCATTTAAAGTGCGAAGTCAATGACTACCAAAAAAAAAACATCATCTTAATATTCCGGCTCTCGAGAACAAATTGTCAATTTAATAAAATTTTCCGTAAGAATTAAATCCTTTCTAATCGTTCATGATAATTCAACTCTACATTTTATTATTTGAATTAATAAATAATTTGTATAATATTCCAAATTACCTGCACCTTCATTCAACTTACGGTTTGAGAGTTAATTTTTTTAATCGAAATGTTTACAAAGTTCTTGATATTTGTAATGTTTCGTCCTTTAGACAATTGAACATTGATAGTTTTCTTATACTGTAGTGCATTTTTGATAGGACTAAAACATGTTTTACTTTTTACTAATTCTCAAAAAACAAAACGGTATTCCAAATATGCTGCGCTTCCTATACATTCTAAATTACACAAAAACAGATCCTAACAATTTCTTGTACACACAATAGTCTACTCATCTAATCCTGGTTTCTTGTCAAAACATTTTTAATAAATCCGATACAAAAGTACCTACAAATCCTTCAAAGACTTACAACTGATTGGGTTGTTTACATTGAACGTAATACCTACTGAGATCTAGCTATTTTTGTGATCACGTTCTTAAGCTTGTTATCATATTTTAAAGGAAATTAATACCAATCAAATGCAAGTCTAAAGTCGCCGAAGCCCACATAAAAAGCTTCGTTTTAATATTTCATTTCAAAGTAATATTAAAAATATTTATAACAATGAAAGTAATTGGCAGTCCAATTTTTCCACTCGGTTTGAATATAAAGCCTGGGCCTCTAGTGGTTTCTTTTGTAATCATAGGTTATTTTGACAGTACAAAGCTAGCCGAGGCAGCCATATGACTAAAATCGTGTTCCATAACTAATGGAAATGTTTGATGTTTCGAATAAAGCTAATATAATAAAAAAAAAGGTTTTTCATTTTATTGTATGTAAAAAACTTCTGTTTACAATAATTAATAGTATATTGTGTATCTAGTTGAATAAACGATACATTCCCGGACGTCAATGTAAATTGTTGGCCGAGGACAACAAACATTGGAGTCCGGGAATATGCTTTTACTACGAGATACACATACTATTTTTTCTGAAATCGCATTAAATATAATCGTAAATTAAGAAAGTTTTATATATGCATAACTGTTTTAGATATCATCTTATTTCTATGAAACCGTTTCGTTGACATTGTTTGTTTATCATTGTTTATTAGTGTCACAAAAATGTCAGTTCGGTTAGTTATACATATTGTTTAAATTTAATTTTAAAATGGACAGTGACGATGATATCCAGAGGTGCAAAATGCCTCCCGAGTTACTAAGCACCGCTACTAATGTGGTTTTAAACTTATTGCCAAATAATTAAAGTTTTAAGCAAACGATATTTGTGTTAGTAACGTTGACACATTTTTGTATCCTAGACGGTTTATGTAGAAAAGATATGTTTTTAGGTAATCCATCTTATCATCTTAATCTTAAATTTATCTACTTAAATTTATCGTATGTGTTTTTATATATTCTGTCTAGTTTAAAAAAATAAAAAAAATGTTAAGAATGGTATAGAGTTGGTGTTGATATTATTAGATTTTAGTTTAGTTGTATTTTATGTTCTGGATCTGCAAACTTGTTAAAAAAAACTGTGCTTAACCACCACTTGTCCATAGACCCTTTCTGCAACAGAAAAAAATGTTGTTATAGTCTCAAATCGATATACAAATATATTTCTATGTGCATAAGAGGAACGATCGTAGATTTTAAATATTGGATGTTCTGAATATGTTTTTTAATCAGCAGTGCACGTATATGTTTAGTTACACAGAATTGCAATTATTGACTTCAAATTCTTTTTGCTGAAGTTATGTTTCTGATGCGACTTCAAAAGCATTACCTTATTTATTCTAATATTTTGCAACACTAAACACCATCGTTTAAAAATAGGATAACAATTTAAAGTTTTCTGCATCTGAAGCTGGTTAAATTTTAGTTCGATATTGTATAACATACCAAATAAACTAGTTTTTGCTTCTGTTTCCAAATGGAATGCATTAGGTTCACAACTATTTAGCTGAGTAACAGATTTAAAGGATTAACAATTATCAAATTTTTGAAATTATACGACTAATAGAACTTCCTAATCAATATATGTATATATGTATGTATATAAACGAACGCAGCGTTTTTGACCGTCTACGTCTTATACAAAATGATAAAAAAAAATGAGACAAAACGTATCTAGTGCCATGGTGTCAGAATATTCCAGATACACAACCTGGATTTGTCCTGGTTAGAATTCCTAACTCTAGGACACATTAAATTAATTGTATCGACCCTTACTACTTAAAAGTTCATTTTTATTGGGAATAATAAAAATAATAAAAAACGTTAGTTTTTTATATAAAACTTTCACTTTAAATGTATTTTAAAAAATGACATATGTTTTGCATTTAAGCATTGTCAGATTGACATATAAAGTTATATTTTGTTTATAGCTAACTATCTGATGTTGAATAGGTAATATTAAGGCTAGATTAAGTATGGAAGTAATAAGATATAACAATATTAAAGCCTAGATGTTATTAGCCCTAAGGGATTATCCTGGATGTATCTCCCTCTAAGATCAGTATAACTGTGCAATGATATAGAAAAACCAGGAAAAAACTATATCTGCTGATCTTTACAATAACTTAATATATTTGTATTACAATTATATCTTATTTATGTATAAAATGAAGACTCAATCAAAGTAAACAGTTTAATAGTGGAGAATTTCTAAGATTTATTTGTTCATTAACAACTTTAAATTGTGGATCTGCTAGATGTCTTTTTATTTCAAGTTCTTCAAGAAAATCTAAATTTTGTTTTTTATTACAAATGTGTAGAATTTGGATGTCATTGTTGTGTAAGAGTGAGGTTGGATGTTCAAGTAGGTGTTTTGCATAATTTGACTTATCTGGTTGTTTTAATCTATATGCTCTTAAGTGTTCATTAAATCTTATTTCAAATTTTCTTTGTGTTTGACCTATATATATCGCATTACATTTTGGACAATTAATTTTGTAAACACCAGATTTTTTTAAATTGGGTAATTTTGTTTTTACATTTAATAATTTTGTACCAACATTATTTAGTGTTTTAAATGACATTAATGTTGATGTTGCCGAAGATATTATTTTTGAAATTGTATTTGAAATACTTCCACAGTATGTAATATTTTTATAACTTTTAATTTCTTTAGTTTGTTTAGGAAATATTAGTTGTAGTGATATTTTTTGTTCTTTTTTATTAATTAATTTATTTATTAAATAAATTGGATAGCCATTAGATGTAGCTATTTGTTTTATTATATTAATTTCTTTATCAAAGTTAATTTTGTCCATTGGAATTGAAAATGCTCTATGTATCATAGAATTATAAGCTGCTAATTTATGTGTTATAGGATGATTTGAATTATATGGTATGGTTACATCTGTTTGTGTTGGTTTTCTGTATATTGAATAATTTAGTAAATTATTAACTTTTTTAATATTTAAATCAAGATATAATTGACCTATTTAATATATGCATTAATCAAAATTATTTTACTTTTGATAACAAAATATATATTCAAAATGAGGGTCTTCCAATGGGAAGTCCTATTTCTCCAATTTTAGCAAATATTTTTATGGATAATTTAGAAAACATAATCTTTAATTCTTGTTATAAAAATAATATTATATTTTGGTATAGATATGTTGATGATGTATTAGCAGGATTTATAGGTAGCGAACAACAGTTAGATATATTTTTTAATTACATTAATACTTTACATCCTGAAATTAAATTTACTTTAGAAATTGAAGAAAATAATTCAATTAATTTTCTTGATTTAAATATTAAAAAAGTTAATAATTTACTAAATTATTCAATATACAGAAAACCAACACAAACAGATGTAACCATACCATATAATTCAAATCATCCTATAACACATAAATTAGCAGCTTATAATTCTATGATACATAGAGCATTTTCAATTCCAATGGACAAAATTAACTTTGATAAAGAAATTAATATAATAAAACAAATAGCTACATCTAATGGCTATCCAATTTATCTAATAAATAAATTAATTAATAAAAAAGAACAAAAAATATCACTACAACTAATATTTCCTAAACAAACTAAAGAAATTAAAAGTTATAAAAATATTACATACTGTGGAAGTATTTCAAATACAATTTCAAAAATAATATCTTCGGCAACATCAACATTAATGTCATTTAAAACACTAAATAATGTTGGTACAAAATTATTAAATGTAAAAACAAAATTACCCAATTTAAAAAAATCTGGTGTTTACAAAATTAATTGTCCAAAATGTAATGCGATATATATAGGTCAAACACAAAGAAAATTTGAAATAAGATTTAATGAACACTTAAGAGCATATAGATTAAAACAACCAGATAAGTCAAATTATGCAAAACACCTACTTGAACATCCAACCTCACTCTTACACAACAATGACATCCAAATTCTACACATTTGTAATAAAAAACAAAATTTAGATTTTCTTGAAGAACTTGAAATAAAAAGACATCTAGCAGATCCACAATTTAAAGTTGTTAATGAACAAATAAATCTTAGAAATTCTCCACTATTAAACTGTTTACTTTGATTGAGTCTTCATTTTATACATAAATAAGATATAATTGTAATACAAATATATTAAGTTATTGTAAAGATCAGCAGATATAGTTTTTTCCTGGTTTTTCTATCATTGCACAGTTATACTGATCTTAGAGGGAGATACATCCAGGATAATCCCTTAGGGCTAATAACATCTAGGCTTTAATATTGTTATATCTTATTACTTCCATACTTAATCTAGCCTTAATATTACCTATTCAACATCAGATAGTTAGCTATAAACAAAATATAACTTTATATGTCAATCTGACGATGCTTAAATGCGAAACATATGTCATTTTTTAAAATACATTTAAAGTGAAAGTTTTATATAAAAAACTAACGTTTTTTATTATTTTTATTATTCCCAATCTAGGACACATCATGCTGCGATTAAGATATAAAAATTAATTAGTCTATAAAAGGGCAAAACCAAACTGCAGACACGTGTTTCGCTCTATTAGGGCTCGTCAGTACAGTATAGTTTTTTTTTACATAATACACCAATCGAAAGATCTTTTTTGTTTATAAGATTGTGGTTTTTCCCTATGTAATTAGAATTACAACGACCTGAATTGAATAAGAACTTAGGTGTCAACCAGCAAGGATTCTGGTCTCCAATATTCGGAAACTAGGTTCAGTCGATTTTTTTTTGTTACCTACCTACTAGCATTCAGCAACAAAATTAACAATGATCTAAATTCAACGATAAGTGGTTATAACTTATAACGATCGGAAGTCAATAGAATTGTGTGTTATGGTGGCTGGGATAGTGATTATTAGTGACCAGTAGCTAGGTTTTGCCGATTTTAATCTTTTTCATATCTAGGTCGATGTTTTTAAGCAACAAATAAGTTATAAATTCCGACCGATTAGTCCTTTTATTTAACACAGATTTTGCGGTTTTACTGCTAGCTTATTGTGAAGATCATAGTAACTTGATTTTTTTTAAACCGACCAGAAATTAATACTTTCCGGTTTGTTTTTAGGCCAGAAAATCTCATTTTGTCGGACAAGGCCAGAAAATAAAAATGAGTCCGGTAAAAGCTTTTACCGGACTCATTTTTATTTACTTTCCGGCCTATCTTTAATGAAAAAAACAACAAAATAGTTAGTCTAAGATAGCGGTCAATTGGTTTCTATGGTAACCGAGTTTTGTATATATTTAAAACTATAAAATAACTTGACATATTTTGACGTTTAGTTGAAAACGTGAAATTTATTATAATATGGATATTTAAAATAATGCATTTGATTGTGAATTAATGGAAGATGAAATTATACCAGATGAAATTGTTAAGGCTTCCACCCAAGCAACGTTTGTTATAAAAAAATGTTAAGATTAGTTAATACAGAGTTTTTGTTATAAAAATGTAAACTGAATATGGTTTATGGTACAACAATGCCTGTTTAAAAAAAAAATATTGTACGTAATACGTCCCAAAAGTGCTTTTACTGGACTCGCAGGCTTGCAAGGCTCGCCCTGCCCACTCATCCAGTAAAAGACCACTTTCGGGACTTGACGTAAACTACTATTGTGTGAAATCGATTGAATCTACAAAATTATTCATTCAGCAACCAATTAAAAACTATTAAGCTACAAATTCATATAAGAAGATTAGTCATTTTTGCTGACTGTCCAGTGGAAGCTTAATGGAGCTTTAAAAAAAGAGTCTTTAATGTGTTGTGTAAACTTTTTGTATGTTTTTTTTTTTATTTGAAATACGTTTCACTGATCATTGTGTCGAAAGGAAAATTATTCCTGAGAACTAAATTATCGGGATAACAAATATCATCCATTTGTTTCTCAATCGTTTATTAACGCAATTGTTATTATTTAACAAGTTTTTGTCATTATTTTAAACTGAGTAATCCATTCGTTATACTTGGTAAATATTTAATGATCACGATTTTTAAAGAACGCATTAATACTAAAAGAATAATTCAGGAGGTTAATTGTTTTGTAAGAGTACCGTTATCGGTACCGTTGCTGGTAGTTTTTATGCTACAGTATTCAAATTATACAAGTTAGGTATTTTTTATTAACTAACATCTATTATTTGTTTAACATCACAGTATATATTGCGAAATGGTTTTCATTTTATTTGATAAAGTATAAAAAAGCGTCAAAAAAATTATATAATTAATGCCATTAAATTTCTGAATCGTAATAAGATACATTAACTCAATTTCACAGCAATTTACAACAGTGATTACCTGAAAGTACACGAATAGAAATTTTAAAGATTTGATCTTGTATCCTTCTACACATTCGTATTTATCAATTAACTGGAGCATATATAGGGTGATTCAGTAAGAATGTCTGATATCTAAATTGTAGATTCTAAAAATGAAAATATTAATAATCTGCCTAACAGAGAATATACTAAGTGGGTGAAGTTTAAATATGGTTTTGGAAGTTCACAATAAACTTAAACTGTTTTTTTTTTATTAAGGATGTCCTCGTAGGTATAGACCTAAATACAAATGTACCGAGAACATCTATTGGGAAAGAAGAGACAATTTATTAATTTGGGATTTAAAGGGCTGCAAGTTAGGACGAGTGGGGAAGACGTGGGAAAGTAAGGAGTTCCACAATCTGGAGACCCTGGGGATGAAGGAACCATTGAATCGACCCGTTCTTGATGTCGGGCATTGAACAGTATAAGGGTGCATGGAGTTGGCACGTCGCGTTGCTCTGGCTGGTCTGGCAAGTGGAGGCATTATAGAGCGGAGTTCTTCTGAGCAAAATCCGTTTATGTATCGGTAAAACAAGGAAAGATCAGCCACTGCTTTTCGGTGGGATAATGGGGCTAGGTTTTTGGTGATACTGGTGTCGTTTATTAGTCGAACTGCTCTTCTCTGTATTGCATCAAGAACTCCGAGCCTTGACGGAGCCGCCGAACCCCATACATGCGAGCAGTATTCAAGATTAGGCCGTATTTGGGATTTGTAAAGAGTAGCTAAGTTGGATGGTGAAAAATATTTCCGTGCTCTAAACAGAAAGCCTCATTTCTTTCCTGCTGCAGTTGCTATGGATGCAATATGTTCGTTCCAGAGTAAGTCCTGGGAGATCGTTATACCAACCAGCGTAATGGAGTCACTTGCTACCAGTGTCTGATTGTTGATTGTAATGGATGAGACGCATGTTTGCCTCTTGTTGGATAGACATGTTGTCTTTGTTTTGGAAGCGTTGAAATTAACAAGATTCTTTCTTTCCCACTCGTCTACAATTCTCAAATCTTGATTGAGAGAAGCCGTTGTGGATCTTCTGTCCTCTTACAGAATATCTAGAGGTATGGGACGGTTGTGCACTTTGCTACAGTGTAGGTTGCTATCATCCGCAAAACCATGTATTGTGTCATTAGTGGCTGTTTTACAAATTCTATTTAAAAATTGGCAATTTTGACGTTTTTTTGCATAATTTGGACCCGAATTTAGCTAAAATAATTATATGGCAATTATACAAATCAAAGAAAATTTTATAATATTATACACAACCAACTAGTGCCCTGTATTAGCTATGCTAAATTATCTGGTATCTAGAAAACTAGAATCTACAATTCAGATAATGGACATTCTTAATGAATTACCCTGTACACTGATGAACAATTGGGATTCGCTTAGCTTCATTATACTTAATTAGATTTCTTCTCGATGCAGTTTTTGCTATTTGAATCTTATTTTTTATATTTTAGGAATTTTTATACTTAAAATCATTATCTGTAGATACATTTTGTGTAACCCTTTACTTGGTTAATATATAAGGTTAGAATAATTTAACAATATTAAGAATTTGATTAATAACTCGTCAAACTGTCCAAAATATTTGTAAGTTTAATTAATTTGTATGAAATTTAACCCTTAGCGTTCGGACTATTTTGGGTTTGGGTCAGTTACACTAAACTCGTATTTTGTATTAAGTACGAATTATGATGATAGTTATAGTAGGTTTTCTAATTGTCTGAAGCTTTCATTCACATTTGCCCCATAGTTTATATTTAAATATTGTCTATAGCTTCTTTGTGCCACAAAGAAGCTATAGACAATATTTAAATATAGTAGGTTTATATAGGTTGGTTTTTGGAAATTTGTAAATAAGGAATTTGGGAATTTCTAAATTTGCAACTACACAAAAACTCGCTTTAAAAGTAATTACATATCTTTCCTTTCTGAGTATGTTTTTAGCTGTACCTCTTTTGTATCATGTTCTATCATGTTCATTCGATTTGTATACATTATCTATTTGTATATTTTTCATAGATTTATGTTCAGGATAAAGAATATCGTAAGATAATTTCTTACAATTGTGTATGTTTACAGTTTTATTTCTAAAAAGTCTTCTTCTCTACCAGCTAAATTTCGATTCTTACATTCTTGTATTCCGAAATCTTCAGGGCGTCGAAAACACGATACTAGAAATAATCAACGAGGTATCTTGTTTATGCTCTTGGCGTTAAATTCCGAACAAGACTATTAGATTGACTTCGAATCAAGCGTATTTGCTGAAAATCGAAGGGAACTTAATTATGACACTTGTAAATAAACGCCTTCGGGCTTCAATTCCCTTATTTCTCGACGGTCATATTCCTTGCACCTCACGCATCGCTTCCTCTAGTTCTTTGACCGTTCTACGTGGTGCCTAACCTAACCGTAGTGACGGCGTGCTACCGAATTACAGTCTCCTGAGGTAAGGTAAGAATTAAGTGCAGGTGTGGAATACTGCACTAAATGGGATGTAAAAAATTAATATTTTTTTTGTAATAGGTAATCATTTAAAAACTGACGCATTATTTACTGATAATATTTTTATGCTATGCTTGATCAACTTCCATTATTTAAAATCAGATCATGATGGGAATAAAAGGTTATAGCATTGTATTATTGTACTGTGAAGTAAAACCATACTAAATTGCAATTATATATACTGACAATAAGAAAAAATTGGCAGTCCTGAGACTTTTACATGCTTCTACTCTGCGTGTATAAGTACGGTTATCTTTTTCGTTTTTTCTATTATATAACATTTTTTAAAGATTTTTCCAATTTTCAGTATTTTCTAATTAGTTATATTTTTTTCATACTTTAAATTTTTCATTTTTTTTACAAATTTCAAAATTTTGCTTGCAATTACGTATGAAAAAATTATATAGTATCATTTTTTTAACGTTTAGTACGATCCCCAAAACGTCACATAACAACCAACAACCATATGTTCGAAAATGCTCAAAAAACAGAATAACTGTGTTTAAATATTGTCTATAACTTCTTTGTGGTATAATTGTATATATTTACTTCTTTAATCCTGGAACTTTTGTCACTACAATCAAAATAATAAAATCGTTAATTAATATTTTGAAAATGACCCTTGATATCTTGATAGATATGTCAAATTTGTAAAGGGTCGTTTTTTTAAAACTGAAAGTGCCTAACAAAAATTAAAATAATTTTCTCTTCTGAGCTTTTAATAACCAGATTGGTTGTCGTTTTCAAAGATAAAAAGTTTTTACATTTACTTCTTAATGCAATGCAATGAGTTTTAAATTAAGAACTACATGTAAAAACTTTTTATCTTTGAAAACGACAACCGGTCGAAAGCTCAGAAGAGAAAATTATTTTAATTTTTTTTTAGGCATTTTCAGTTTAAAAAAAAAACGACCCTTGACAAATTTGACATATCTATCAAGAAGTAAGAATAACTGTAATTCTGTAGATAACTGTACGTTGGACGTATATGTAACCCTTTCTGTTCCTTTCTTCCGCCAAAACGTCTCATAATAATCATAGCTTCAGTTTAATAAAACATAATATGTTTTATTAAAAATTAATATTATTAATTTTTCGGTTTTTAAAATTCTATTTAGAATCCTTTTTTTAAAAGGGTTTTACAATTGATTACGATTGTTTAATTTTGTAGAGTTTTTAGAATTTTTTAAAGTTTTGTTATAACATTAAAGTAATGAAAAATCCAGTTGAAATTTTGTATATTAAAACCAGAGATTATAAGGATCTTTTAAAAAATAGTTTACGACATGTAGATTTTGTCTTTAATGGTCTACTGGGTTGATAGGTGCAGTTTTCCACTGCCAAAGTCTTAGTTCGAGGGCGTCGACCGCACACGGTTCGCATCACGCTCGCTCACTTCATTTCTTCGTTCTCTTCTGCTTCGCCGTCGTCGTCGTGGTCTTCTGGATCGCCGGCGCGCGTTCACCATTTCACCGACTCCAAACTGTAGCGATAAAACCGAACCGTCGAACAGTAATGCGCAAGCCGCTAAACAAGCAGCTTCAAAACTCCTATTCTCGCCAATGTCGTTGTCGTCGTCGTCGTTAGCGTCAGCGTCGTCTTTAATTGCTTTTCCCGTACGAATGACGACGCAGATGGTCGTTTTCGTGGACATCTTCCCCGTAGACGGGATGATGACCTTTTGGTGACCCGGTTGATTGGTGACCATCGTCTTCGAGGAAGTGTCTGTGTTTTTGTTTACGTCTTTGTCCAGCATGTGGTTATTTAGTTTGTTTGGTTGTTGTAAAATGTGCCGGTGATTTTTTAATTCGAGAATTAGCAGGTGTGTTTTTTTACATTGGTGATTTGATCCACTCTACTGAGTGGTTTTTTATTATTATAGTTTTTAAATTTGATAGTCAGCAAAGCGTTTCTGGATTTAAAGTTGCATTAAAAATAAAGTATATTTCGAGCTTCTTAATTTTAAATGTTTTTTTAAATATTTTTTTAGCAATTGGTTCGACCATATTATTTAAAGAAATTATACCGCATTGTAATCGCCAGTTATGTTACACCAAATAATACAATTTAGTAAAATATTTTATTAGCAAAGACTACAAAACCTACAACAGTATGGTTGCCTTGTTATCACCAAATGTAATATGAATTAAATTTTTTGGACAAACTTTTACTAATTGGATTTCGATCATTTTTTACGCTTTTATAGAAAAATAATATTCCTACCAAAATGTTACTATTTATCAAAATAAGTCAATAAGAAATTGTTAAAATCAATTAAGAACTGTAATCATTTTTTTCATTTTTAAAACATAAATATGTGGATTTGAGCATTTCGAAGAGTTGATCTTGAAAATTTAAATAGTTTGGGAGACTAGAAATATTTTTTTAATATGTAATTATTTATTGATGTTGGACTATTAAAATTTTTCTAAAAGAAATAAAATATTGGACGTTATTATTGTCATTGTTTCAATAAATCATACCCTTTCGTTGTACCACTTTAGTGTTATTGTTAAAGCGCCTAACCCTCGCAGTTAGCGAGTCTCGGATTCAATCTCGATTCGACTTGTTGCATATTTCTTATAATTTTTTTCAAATTTTGTCTATTTCTTGTATTCGTATATCACTTTACAATATCGTCTAGAATGTTTTAACCTATCGAACTTTCTGTTAATTTATCTCTTTATGACCGCACATTTGGTATACAAATATATGTAGAATACAGGTACCTACTTTCTTTGAACATCCGTATATTGTGTTTATCACAATTTAGCAACTTTATTAACTTAAACCAAACAAATTTATTTTTGTATTATTCTATATCTATTGCTAACACTATTAACCATTTTTTTTTATACGTTTCCCATTCAAACTGAATCTCTGTAAACATAATAGGATAGAAATTCTAAGTATACACATATTTTTGGAATCTATTATGAACTAATATCTAAAATATTTGATTGTTTACTTTTGGCTTAATAATACTGTTGGGAATAGGTATTTGGGTACGTGATACATATTAATACACAATTATCAGATCCAAATTGAATTATATATACAGTGTGATTCATTAAGGAATTACAGTCTTGGAATTTTAGATTATAGACCTTAAAATATGATGATTTTACTTAGATGCCCTTATACAAATATTTTTTGACGTGAGGATTGTCAATTTGAACTTCATTTCAAAATGTTCAAAATAAGTTTCTTTAGTCACCAAGAGGTTCGTGATTTCAATCTTCTGTATATTTAATGTAATCACAAAGGAATGCTTCAGTTTACATAAAAAATAGCACCCGTAAAGTGCTAAAGAAGTTAAAACTTGCACTTACATTTTTACAACTATCATACATCTTAACTAATAAGCTAAAAATTAGATTGTACAAAACGGTAATAAGACCAACAGTTACATTTGCTTGTGAAACGTGGATATTAAGGAAAGCAGATATAAGTTCCCTAGAAATATGGAAAAGAAAGGTACTAAGGAAAATTTTTTGAGGAAAAAGGAACAATGGGGTATGGGAAAGAAGAACAAACTAAGAGCTTGCGGATATGTACAAAGAACCAAGTATGACAGGATATGCTAGAGCACAAAGGTTGAAGTGGTTAGGACACGTCAAAAGGATGGCAGAAAATAGGATTCCAAAAACGATCTTGTGCAGAAGCATAGGAGGAAAAAAGAGAAGAGGAAGACCAAAGGAAAGATGGAAGAGCGAAGTGGAGGCGGATTTGAGAACCTTAGGTGTACAAAACTGGAAACGCATGTGTGAAAATAAGAAGAAATGGAGAGAAATGACAATTAAAGCCTTGGGTCTTGTAAACTTTAAACACTTGGTGTCTCGAAAACTAGGTATGTTTCTATAAGCCAAGCTTTGCAAATTATTATATTTTGAAGTCCAGAATCTACGAATCAGAGATTGGATCACCCTATATAGCACACATGCAAATCTAGAATTAGATTTCAAAAATTGTGGATAGTTTTTTTTAACAGTGTATACAATGATGATATATGGCTATTTCATCATCAATATTATCCCAGTACAGGATTTACATTTCTTATTTTCCACCATAAATTGAATATTGTATTCGCGTAACAATGTGACATGAATAAAGATGGATCTAATTGGTGTTTCGTTCCATTTCACCTCCAATAAACTATGAATTAATGATGTCAATTTTGTTTACTATGTTGTACTCATACAGACCAACTCGTAAATTGATATGCAAATGTGGGTTAATACGAATCTAAATTTCCATTAAAACGATACCAAATACACCCTAGAATCATCAGCAGGGCGGTATAGAATACAAAGTAATCAGGTTAAGATTAATCGACCTTGACTTCACTATTACCGATACATTAGTGATATCAAGAGCCATTATACATTTTACTCTGATTACTTTTTTTACTATATTTTTCCTTTTGTTATTTTTACAATAAAGGTAATTGAAAATTTGTTCATGTTTCTTTCATTTTGTATCAGGGTTAATTTAGTCATCAAAACATTAACCTCTACCAATGACATAGGTATATCAATATTATTTATCCTTATCATAAAATGGTTTAATAATCTGTTGAGTAACTGAAACTAGCTTATCCAAAGATCTTTAACGATTCCCAATTTTTTCCTGAATCAAATCATCAATACATAGTATAAAACAAAGTCGCTTTTTCTGTCCCTATTTCCCTTTGTATGCTTAAATCTTTAAAACTACGCAAAGGATTTTGATGCGTTTTTTTTTAATGGATAGAGTGATTCAAGAGGAAGGTTTATATGTATAATAACATCCATTAAGTAGTGGAGAAATACTGTTATTTTTGAGGTTTCTAATGTGATGATGTCGTTAATTATCAATTTTTTTCCGCTTACATTGCAAACGCAGGCTGAACCCTACGAGATTTATCAAAATAAAGTACTAATTATTTGTACTCATTGAAAAGGTCTGCAGAAAACTCCGCGATGGTATATGTCTATCTCTTATGGATAATGGATATCCCACAATAACATTTTTTTGTCATTTACTTTTTACGACAAATAATGGCTAATTTTCGAAGCGATTTTAACCAATACAGCATTAATCCTTATAAAATCAAATAGCTTAAATACATTGTTGATTTATATGATATGATCTATATGGTCCTTTACAGCACAAGATTTAAATGAATATTTTCGAAGATATTGCAGATTTAAAATTGCGGGACGTAGCGCTTGCGGTGGTACTGGCCGGCAGGGGCGGCGGCAACGGAGGCCGCGATTTTTCTTATAGCACTTTGAATTTTGCAGCGATCGGACGCATTTATTACCAAATTAATTATTATGACGCTACTCTAAGGTGGCGCAGTTGAGATGTTATAAACTTACACCTGTAATTCTTACATAATTAAGTACTATGACGCCACCGTAAGGTGGCGCAGTTGATATCTCATATATTTAAAAGAGCAAAACTTACTTACCTAAGAACTATGACGCCACCGTTAGGTGGCGCAGTTAATATATAATAAACCTAACCGATATATTACAAAGTACTATAAATAATAGTAAAAACTGGTAACTAACGAGAAAGTATGATAGAAAATACAAAAAATTAATCGTAAAAATAAAAATAAAAATTGGAAAAAACATTAGTGTTAGGCGATGCGAAGTTCGCCGGGTCCGCTAGTTTATTATAATAATTGTAGTGTGGCATGGAATGAATTAAACAAAGGGACAAAAATTCGGAAAAAAACAAATCTGGCCAGTGGTATTCGTTGTTGATCGGTGGTTAAAGTGGCGGACAGTTTTTACTGATAAAACGATTTGGGCGGTTTTATGGGATGTGTAAAGTTTACAGACGTGTCTTTAAAATACTTTGTTTGCATCTGTTTTATTTTTTTATATTTTAATTCCTACTCAAAACCTTAACTAACAGAAAACTTCTTTTTACGATAGATCCATTTAAGAATATATAAACTTGTTTGAACCGAAAATTCATATAATCGCCTGTAATTATCTTATACCAAATATGGTTTTACCGGATTAAAAAAAAATCTTCCTATCGTTGTTAAGTATAGGGAAAATGATAGTTACATCATCTAAAAATAGCATTTTTCTGCTTAGCAGGACTTAGATTTGCTCGTTTTAGACTAAATTTGTTGATAAACAAAACTAAATATTACCCAAATTCATCTCTTTAATATTCGATGGGCTACAACTACTTGAATAATGATCCATATTCATCATTTATATCAGCAATTTTTTATTGACTCAATATTATACAATGAACAATAAATCTGGACCATGCCCATTGTACTGGACATTCTCAGAATATGGTCAAACGGTATTACGAAAAAACTTTTCATAAAGAAACTGTAGCTTTAAAACAACTAAATAATAGTATATTACGTATCAAGAGTGGTAAGTAGGACATTAGCGGCGAGTGCGTAATTACACGTGTACGTAATACCTCTTACCACTCGAGTTACGTACTATGCTTTATCTACGACTCAATATTTTTATTTTATTCTAAATATTTGACATCTCTAAAAAAATATATGACGTACGTAGTGTAGTCATGTTGGAGTGACGTTTCATTACGCACAACTGAGCGTTATAGCTTACTTACCCTGCATGGTGACAATGAGTATAAATGACATTTACTGTCAAAGGAGTAGATAAAATTACATAATAATCTCCTTGTCATTCAATGCTCAGTAGACTGCGATTGATTTCATTATGATTTCCCACTTTTTATACAATCCTCAGAATATTCCACCTCCGTCAACATTACTATTATCAAATTTGTCATTAAAATTAAAAAAAAATAAAAAGTATTGATTTCTAATGCGTTACAATAAAAAAATAGTCTCTGTTCCTCATTAAAGTGGCATTAAGACTTACTTAACTAAAGAAATCGAATATAAAGGGCCCGGTATAAAATGAGTTTATACATATTTGGAATGGTAATTCCATTACTACAGATAACCACATACAAACGTATACCTACCTTTGTAATTAATGCAAAATAATATTTCACAACTAATTTAATTTGCTTTTGAAATGTTAATTTATAGAACAAACATGTTAACAATTTATATTTTCACTAGATTCCGATATATATTCATTTGATAATGAGATTATTGTTTACAATAATAATTTTCGGGAATGCTTTTAAAACAGCTATAACGCTACAAAAATATTTTTTTTAATAATTAATTTATTAATAATGTAGTAGCTAATATTATTATGAAATTTCATCTCAGTGCTGTATTCAAATGTAGTTACTAATAGCCAAATGTATTTATTGCTGTACATTAATTAAACTAATGCAGGTATATGTAATATTCAGCAAAATTACGTAACTTTAGTTTACCCTTACTGGTATTTTATCAATTTTACTTATCGAACTTAGGTGTATTCAGTGAAGTATGGAATATAGCTATCAAAAATTTATAGGTAATAAAATATTTCTATGAATATTAGACCGGCTATACACGTAGCGGTGTATTACAGGTGTTTACTGCATGGGTGAGAGGGCACACACACTCTATCCGCTATCGCAACAATGATCAGTTAACGCCATAGTTTCCACGCGAATAGACGACACAGCATTAACCTTGAGAATGTCAAAAAGAGGAATGACGAAAAGATGGAGTACCTACTAGAGAGAAGAAGAAGTAGGCTATCCTTACTGCTTGGTTTTGATTCCTCAATAAGCAAAAAAAAATTTAAAGGCACCCTATTTCTCCAATGCTTTATATGCAATTTAAGAACGCTACGATGAATGTCCCGCTTCCGTACACACGTTTCGCTCTGCTCACCCCTTATGGTAGTTATATATTACTTCTTAATTTTATCCAACACATCGCCGTTAATGTTTTCGTCTCTGGGGTTTCATCGCACGTGCTGTTACACACGCCGCGGTCAATGCCGGTCGAGGGGGTAATCCGCCACGTGTATAGCGGGCCATAGTGGGCGCCTTGTTCAGCGATGTACATTTTTCATTTGATATAAATTATCATGTCAATAAAAGGTCGTTCTCAACTAGAACAGTATTCATCTGATTTTTAGACATACTTTCAGATATTTTTTTACCACATCCTAATATATTTTTTACTAGTTTTTTAGTAATTTATCTATGTTGGCAGAGAGGATCGGACGTATTACCGCAAGCGCTAAAAATGCGCATACAATTCAAATTTAATTAAATATTTATACGTTTTTAATCAATTTGCATAGATTTTATAAGTTTTCTACCTATTCCCTTGAGGATGCATACCCTGCAACGAGAATTGTGAACGTTCTTAAGTTTATTTTTAATTACACTTGAAATTACATTAACTTATTTGATCGTTTTTATAAGTATTATGTTGTTAAAGTATTATTACAGAAAACTGTAATAGTGTCTTACTTAATAAATCGAGTTATTAATGAACAAATGTTGCAAAATGCAGAATATTAGTTATTCTATCACTATATGAGTTTTGAAAAATATTTTCAAAAAGATTGACCATTTAACTAAGAAGAAACAACTACATCCCGGGCTATGTGCCCCGACGGATATTGAATTACACAGTTTTCTGTAATAATACTTTAATAGTATCAAGACCAGGGTCTTGTTGTCAAATCGAATTTGGGTTTGCAATTAGAGGTGAAGATGTCACTACTATCACAGCGTTTACGCTTTCGTTACTGAAAGTAATATATCGTTCGTGATTTTAGTTGAATCTTCAGTCAGCGATTATACCTTAAGCTCGCTGACGGATAACATATACCTTGTACTGATGAGGACCAATAGGCCAAAACCGGTCTACAAGTTATGTTATCCCTTCTAACTGCAAACTAAAATGGTTGGTTTAAATTATCTGTTAGATATGCCAACCCCATTTGAATTTGAAGTGTAATTCAATATCCGTCGGGACACATAGCCCGGGAAGTAGTTGTTTCTTCTTAGTTAAATGGTCAATCTTTTTGAAAATATTTTTCAAAACTCGTAATGCGATAGAATAACTAATATTCTACATTTTGCAATATTTGTTTATTATGTTGTTATTAACATATATTTCTCTGTTACCTCGCTCGAATTATATATTTACATAAAAAAAACTCTGCGAATGACCAAGGAGGGAAGCAATGATATTTTAACGCTCCAATCTATTTATTGGTCTATGAAAAACATAGTGTAAAAGAATGTTATTAATGTTAAAATTTGTTTAAAAAAATGATTATAGTTAAAAATTAAATTCGTGTAAATTGTAGTGAAAATTTGCTAATTAAAAATTAGAAATATTAAATTTTGTTGTTTTACCTCAATTTAAATCGTATTTCTTTCTTTTTTGACCTAATTTCACTATTTTTATCCAATTTTCTTCACAAGATATTGAAAAAACTACGAATATAAACAACTAAATTCACCTGTATTAAAAATTAATCTTCTACGATTCTACTTTTAAAGTTATCCTTTAGTTAAGAAAACTATTTTCGTTCTGTGCGTTCTCTTAAATTTTCGAAGTTCATACGACGCAACGATTCAGCAGCTCTGTGCATAACTTGCACTAAAAAGCGTTACCTCCAATAGAAATAAACCAACTTGTTTTAAGTACTTAAGTAATTGTATAAAAATATAAATTTCGTCGAAATAGATGGTTTATTTACATTTCCGTTGTGTAAATTGTTTATCGGATATTTTTCAGAAAATAAAATATAAGCATTCATTATGAAAAATAATATTTCTCCGGCATTTAAATATATCTACTGCGTTCACCCTCTGGGATTTATCATTAAAAAGTGCACGTATTTGCTAATTTAACATTGTTCAGTTGGTAACATTTCATATAAAGCGTATAACCCAATATTTAATCGAATATTGTATTACATTTTTATTTATATCTTTAATATCTCTCTATCTTTGGAATATGGATTAAACTATGTTGTAAAGGGATTAAATTTTAAACAGACAATAATTCTATTCGGAGTAATATTCTCAACAAAATCAAGTGGAAAGGCTGTTTAATCTTGTTACGAACTTTTTGAACTAAAACTTGATATAGCAAGCGAAATAAACTACACCTAAAGTTACTAAGTTGACAATCTCTACTTGTTTGAATTCCGCTGAAATCAATGCAGAAAATTTTGTATGTATTATCTCTTTAAAAGTTACTGATGAAGTTTTGATTCTTAGTTTAGTTAAAAAAAATGTGATTTTGGTTAAATTTTGTTATTATTCAAATTTTAAATTCTCTTTTTGGATGATTTAAGAAATTTCAAATTTTAAATTCTCTTTTTGGATGATTTAAGAAATTTCTATTAAAAATTCCGGAGATACTAAAGCATTCATCACCTTTTAGAAGTGTGATTTTGAGTTGTTTTTACACAGAGCAGCTGCATTGCTGAGTCATATGAACTCCGAAAAACTGAAAGAACAACGCATTAAACGGACAAATGGAACCAATTGTCTTACATACAAAGTGATTGTATTTTTGTGTGAATGATAAAAAAAGAAGAACAATAATAATACATGTCAACTTTACATTACTTACATTCTATTACTTCAGAACGTTAAAAAAAGGTATTCTTTCCTTCCTCGGTCATTCCAGAATTGCCGCATTTTATTTTTTTATATACAGTGTTTTACAAAACAACGACAACTACAAAATTCACTTTTTTATTTTTCCTATTGGACAGTTTGAAAATTTTTTGGTTAAACTGATTTACTATATAGGTAAAACATATTTTTAACAGTCTCTAAAATTATAAGAACAAATTAGAACAAGAATCATTCAAATAAGAAAACATTTATTTAGTTTTTTTAAAATCAAGAAAAAAACTTTAATTGAATTAAAATTTTGATTTAGGGCAGTAAATCCACGTTATAGTCCTGACGGTTAGATTAAATATAGTGAAATAGTGCGGAAAGCAAGTGATCTCATCACGAGTGCGTTTGTCGCGTGAGCCGAAGGCGAGTTGCGTATTCTATTTTTCATCACTCCGTGAGGAAAGCTCTTGAATTTGTCTAAAATAAAAGGAAAGAAGGTATTAAAAGTAGTATTAGGTCTGATCCGTCTGCATCGCGAAGGCGCTGAAGGAAGGTTGGGGGATGCGGATCCCCCCCATTAAAACAAAAATTTTTAGAGTTAAGAAATTATAACATTTTTATTAAAAAAAAACTTTTTTATTACAAAATTATGTATAGTTATGAATCTTTGTTAAATACGTTAAATGTAATATTTGCACAGTTGCTTAATGGGCTTATTCTGTACAAAAATGTTAGCGGTAACAGCGCTGTAAATTTTCAAGGTCAATAGATGTTATGAAAATGCTATTCTGTACGTTTTTACTGTAACTTACATCGATGTATAATAACATTTTTGCTGTTAAAATAGCGCCGACCAAAACACTCGACGTTAGATAGTTTTGCTAGTGTTAAAGTGACAAGTTGAATTTTAAAATTTAAAGTAATAGCATTTAATTTAATTTATTGTAATTTTTAAATACATTTTTATTGAAAAATAATATAATTTGTTTAATAAAAAATATTTTTAAGCAATTCTCTTTTATTGACAAAATAAATAATACTTTTTTAATAATAAAATAAATAATATTTCTTAATAACAAAATAAATATTCTTTTGTTATAACCGGTGACTATGGACTAGGAACTGTTAAAATATAAATAATACTGTTTTAATAATAAAAAAACTATACTTTTTAATAACAAAATAAATAATATTCTTTGGTTATAACCAGTGAGTATCAAATAGGAACTGTTAACTTAAAACAAAATAAACTGTAAATAATTCAAAAATATTTAAAAGTCATTCATATTGAAGTTCTGGTGTTCAAACTTATATTTTTTAATTTCAAAACTTAACTTCTGTTTTTTATTTTTTCACTTTCAATAACATTATAAGTTTCTGCTAACTTTTCAATTGAAGCTGCAATATTTTCATTTGGTTTTATACTACGATCAAAGGCCTCCAAAATATTAGTGGCCACTTCATTTAATGGAGGTGGTCGCCTATTTTTGTTTTTATGCACTTTGGTATTCACATTTTCATTGTTATTTATAAAATCGTCTGTTTCATTATTCTGTTCTAGTGGACGATCATTTTCTGATCCTACAATATTTGCTTCCAAGTCAATTGCTTCCAAGTCTGTAGATTCTACTTCTTGGACCAACACAGGTATTTCACCGGAACTTATTGGAAGGCCATCTTCCTCAACACCTTCAAATCCAGTGACTGTAACCTTTCCCCAAACAGATAAGCCCCTATCTTCCAAGGGTGTTAATTTTAAGTTGGATGTGGACCTCCACCTGCTGCATTTCTGCTAATTTAAATTTTTCTATACTTAGAACGCGTCGAGTTTTTCCAATCCTTGAACCTCTGTAAATTATACATTTTTAACATACATACACACACATTTTTAACAAAAATACCCTCTTCCATTCTTCCACAGGTAATTGTGGTCCATTCCCAGTTGCGTTAAGTTTTTTAGCAAGTGATGTCCATTTGTTTTCCATGTAATTTTCTCCCAAAGTTGGGTTAATGGTTCCACTCCGAAAAACATAATCGCTTTCCATTTCGGTTAAATATAATTCGTACTGCTCATCAGACGTTTTTCGTTTCCGTTTTTTAATTTGTCTACAACAAAGGCGATAATTTTACAGAAATTATAAATTAAAAATTAATTCATCATTTATTAACATACAAATTATATTAAGTACTTACTGTTCATTTAATGTGTTATTATATTTTTTAAATATTAAAGTAAATATTAAATAAGTCACAGATATAAAGCTTAAAACTAAAAACAATAAATAACGGTAACCTCAAAATTGTTAAATTCCACTAGCTGGAATAATACAAGTGAAGTTAGTTGCGATGTAATATGTAGCGCTGTCAAAAATATAGGGCAAGTGCACGATCTGACACTTGACACTAATGACAGACGCCCTAGGGTAAAACATTTGTGGTTAGATTCATTGTGGTATATGTGGTTTATAGTGTATTTAATCAATAAGACAGGAAATTACGTTTTTTTAAACAATAATAGTATTTTAATTATGCCTAGATTTTGTTCGGTAGTTAATTGTGGTAGTAATAACTCCAGGGATAAAATATCCTATCATAAATTTCCATCCATTTATGACAACAATGGTAGGGTTGATCTCTTGGCCCAAGAGAGGAGAGAAAAATGGATAAAAGCACTCAGAAGAAAAGGAGGTAAATTAAGTCGCTGTGAGTGCATTACCTATAACAAAAAGAAATATTTGTTTGATCAGGACCTCTCATAATATTTCAGAAAACTTACTTGAGAAATAACAAGAATTCTCTTAGATTTGGAAATTGTTCTTACTGCTAGCTTCTTCACCCATTTACATACAAAAAAATTATACGCATCCAACGATTTATAAGCACGAAACTCTTTTTCAGTAAAGGCACTTTTTTTAAAAACTAGATAGTTTATAATGTCAAAAAATGAAGTGTTTGGAAAATTTTGCACTCTAGTACTACACTGGCTAAATTTCAGGAGGTATGGGTCCACTGCGTTTGTTAGTTTTATTTTTTCCAAGTAACGTTCTTGGATTTTCTTTGGAAGCGTATTAAAATAGTTGCTTTTGTCCATTTTAAGCAGAGAAGCAAGCAATCCAGGCGATAAACAAATCCACAAAAACAACACAATACTCAGAAACCTGACAGCACTGCCTTTAAATATACGCGCTAAATTAAGTTTTCTTTTGGCTGGGTCACTTTATTAAATGTAAAAAACTGTAGAAATATTTGAACAAACGAAAAATAACTCAAACGAACTCGAAACACGTCTAAAATAACCTATGAAATAACTGTAAACAACGATATGTTTTTCCTTAGGGCGACTGTCAAACTGATTTATGACGTCACGTGGACATGCCCTATTTTACATCCGATTGTTCAGAATACGATTTTTAACCGCGCTGTTCACTTTGACGCAACATTGCAATTTTAACTACATCGGTGTTAAGTTTACAGCTGTTACGAATATTTGTACAGAATAAGCCCATAATTCTATAGACATATTTTTTTTATTCAACTTAAGGATATTAGATAATAATTGAGAATTAACAAAATCTTTATTTAGTAATGAAACGTTTGATTGATTATATCGTGGTGCATCTACTACCGCGTTATCAAAAGCAAAACTATTAGAAAATTCATCTTTAATTTCTCTTAATTCACTTTCTATCTCATTTATTTTTGATTGGGAAACACTTATCAACTCTGTTTCGGTCATTCATTGCTTTCCGCACGGTCCTGCATGGTCGAAAGCAGTGCTTTCCGCACGGAGTGATGATAAGTTTTATATTTCGTAACGTTGAAGGAAGCATTGCTTTCTACACGGAGTGATGAAAAATATTGAAAATTCAAATTATCCGAAAGCTCAAGAATATTTTACTTTTAATTTCCTCAAATCATTGCTTTAAAAAAATATACGCTATAAATCTCTAACGAAAGTCGAATTTTACGTAATTTTTGAATACGTATGAGAGTATGTATTTTTTTTTAATTTCATTTGTTATTAAAATTATTAATAGGTATCATGTATATTAATTTAAATTTTCTATAGAGGTCAGTTAGATGTCACTTATTTCGTGTTTTCTAATTCGAATTAAATATGCAGTTTAGTTAATTGTGCATTATTTTTTTATTGTGGTTTTGTATGAATTATTACGTAGTTATAACACATTATAACAAATTATTCTTTTGTACCGATTTTTAAATAAATAAATAAACACTTCACTTAGAAAATTTAAAAAATTTAAATATCCTGTTTTCATCGAATTACATCCTCTTTTTGTTATTTTTTTCTTGTTCACTAAATTTGTTTATTTTCATAAAAATGTCGGATCGGTTAATTGCATATTCGAGGAACGTATACCGCTTAATTGTTTCATTTACCTATAAATTATATCTTGAGACTTTTGTTTAGATTAACGTTTCAACAAAACATTAACTTGCCAAAGTTTATATAGGAAACTTTGAATCTAAATTTTGTTTTTTACTCACGGAAACAGTAGTGATTACGAAGTTAATTATTATTAATTGGTAGAGTCGCTTTAGATATAAATTGTATAATAATGCAAATTAGAACAAAATTTGGTCAAAGATTTAGTGACTGTTACGCAAATGTAAAAAAATATTTATTGCTTAACAGTAATTAACATATAAGTACCGTTTAGCTTTAGGTCGCACATTCGTTCAAATTGCAGTTATACCTATGTCTTGTTTGTTCGTTAAACTAATAAAGGCTTAAATAAACTAGGAATAGATTAAAAATGTTATTTTCATCTATAAGGTTCAACTATTGAGTAACATCACCCTTCTGGATCTGGAAATTTGGGGAGGGGCGAGCTAGTGCTTAGCCAGCACTGAGGCCACATATGACCCATTGTGCATCCTCCCGTATTGTAGGGATATCCTCACCTCTGGCTGTCACCAGGCCTAGTGATTTAAAATAGGTGATGAGGCTCCCGAGGGGGATCTCCCTGACATCGGTAACATCACCCTTATTTTAATCAATCTATCCTCTATTTTATGATAAAAGATTTTATTTTCAGAAATCCTGCGCTTACAAAATAGACAACAAATACTTAGGTGATTCTAATTAAACAATACCGTTGATTACCGTCTAGTTTATTCGCTTCTCTAACTGATATATTGCACCTCAGACCATTCTGGAGATGTAAATTTACATTTGCGCTTAAGATAATCACAGAAGTTTTATGTTTCTCGTGAATATTTCTACTTCAGCTTAACTTTAAATCGGCGTTTGTTACTTGACTGTACACGATTTTCCTCTTCATAAGTATATTTTTCTATGGTCTTTAACCCATTTTAACCTACTCGAAAATGGAAAGAAATTAAAATTTATTCCTTAAAATAATTTATATAACTTATAAGTACCAAATCCTGACTTACTGTTTCTGTGTGACGTGTAAACCTTCAATCAAACACATTGTCCAAGAGCAGCCGCATTCTGCAATTAAATTTGATAATTTTGGTCAAAGCTCGTCAGTCAGCCTAGCCTGTTAATTTGGATTTTACATTTTAGAGCTTTTGGGCTGTTGAAGCGTCTGATTTGACAATATTTCATAGAATATAGCTGGATAATCCCAATAATATTCCAATTTTGCTGTTTGTATTAACCGATATGTGTATACAAGTGATAATTTATCGATTTGTTTACCAATCGTCTACTATTGATAACAATTACATTTCATTTATGTTACTCTCATAAAAAGTAGTGTTGTTTCCATAGTCAGCTTAATTAATCAGCCCTAGCAGTACTTTACTAATGCAAGAAAACAACTATTTTTTACTATTCTCGAGTTTTTAAAAACCTCTTTTAAATTCCTGTAAATAGCATATATTATCTTAGAAATCATGTTGTAGCAGTAGAAGTCAATAACACTACAAATTTTGTGTATGAATAAATTAATTGATTATTCAAATTCACAATAAATTTTATTAATAAAAAATATTTAAATTTATTAACAAACTTTTATGTGCTCTACTTGCCTTCCCTACCCCTAAATATAAAATAAATCTGATTACTTGATTTTCCACATTGCTATTTACTTCATTTGTGCATACGAGGTCTGATTATTAAACAACAAGACTGGTTACGAAAAAGGTTTTATCAGAAAAATTATTCTAAATTCGAATGTTCCCCTTCAATATACTCCTATCCCCTCGCCACACACCGTTCCATATCTTTTTTCCATTGATTAAAGTTTTCTTTGGTGAGGGCCTTTAGGAGCTCGGCCGTTTTTTTGCTTTACTGCTTCGATCGACTTAAATCGAGTCCCTTTCAAAGCAGATTTTATCTTCGGAACCAAAAAAGTACGGGCGCGTATTCGAGCAGTGGAGTGCGTTTATTGGCCAAATACTGCTTTACAGATAGCACATTATAGGCAGATGCGTTATCGTGGGGTAACATCCACTAGTTTTTCTTCAATAACTAGGTCTGTTTCTAACGAACTCGTTCTAACAGTGTAGCAAAAACTGACAAAAGTAAGTTTCGTTGACAGTCTGACCCACTAGAACCCATTCAGTCATCACTATACTGGTAATATCGAAAAAAAAAACGATCAACATTGTATTGAATTTTGATTCGGACATCCTTGCTATAATAGTGGTTTGTTACGTGCATAGAAAAGACTAGGTACCCAATGCACTACTCGTTTTTTCCCACCCCTCTAGGCGCACAGTCTCGTTATTTAATAGCCAGACCTTGTGATTCTATTGCCTATTCTAATATTTTAAGTTGTGGATTTAATTTTCTGACGTATATGTTACATATTTGACAATTTTTTGTTATATAAATTTTATCTTTATACTTGTATCATAATTCTAGCTTAGAATTTGTAAACATTTTAAAATGTCTAAAGAGATAATTAACCCTTGACTTGGCAGAAAACAGGAACAATTGGTGATTTTAAATACATAGTTTGCAAACTACAGCAAATTACATTACAAACTAAAAAAATCTTTTAATTATAAATAGTTATTTGTGACACAAGGACGGAAAATGACATTTTGCAAGAGCGAGTAAAGTTGTGTAGCCGAGGTGCGTAGCACCGAGGCGAAACAATACGAGCACTTGCAAAATATTTTTCGGACGTGTAACACACACTATTTTTTGGTCCGACTAATTTTTAATATTTTCAAAAGTTCTGTTATGTTCAAGACTTGACTGATTGTGCTACCTGAACTAAGACCACTGACTAGATGACAGCCGACAGATATAAGCGCCACATTGGATGTTAAATATTATAGTTGTGTTGTTGTGTGTTGTGTAATAACTTGTTTAATACTTAATATACGTGTTTAGCTTCAGCAGTTATTAGTGTTTTAATTAACATATGTTGCAAACACAACAAGTTCAAAAACTTTTTACTTTGTGACATACAAGATTAGATGTTTATATAAAGATGAGAGAATGAACTATTTTCATAAATTGACATAAATGTCAAATTTTAAAATGCAAGTTGTGAGAGAAATTAAATGTAAATTAGAATCCTGCTTATCTTTAGAAAAAGTTATAGGTAAGTTTAGTATATTATACGCAGTTTTTAAATAAATTTAATTAAAATTTGTATTATTCATTATGTATTTTTGATGACTTAAAATTTAAACTCATAGCGCCATCTCTTTAGATAATCTAAAAGCTACTTTGCCGGCCTAGGCCGGAAAATGCCATTTTCCGGACGATTTTGAAGTAATTAATAGTATTGTTTCTGGACGGAGGACCAAAAAGGTTTTTAATATATCCTTTGAGAAGAATTTAATGACAAACAGCAAATCGAGACCTTTTAAAATATCCATTATTTTGTTATAATAGTCAATTTTTAAGTATGCGAAGCTTTGAAGTAATATCCATTACTCTTCAAAAATTTTTTGTTTGATCTAAATAAATAACTAAAAATTAGCAAATTTCAAAATATCCTTTATGAGTTCTTACAAAAATATACTGATCTTCACAAAAACAAGAATGATTTTTTATTACGTTCTTGAACTTTTCCAACTTGTAAATATTTTATCAGAATCGATAAAAATAAGCTTAATTGAACTATAACGCTAATTCAGTGAAACTGATTTACACTCACTGTAAAGTAGAGCTACTCGAAATAGTCCGGAGATCAAACATTAAATTTATTAATAAATCAATAAATAAAGACACATATTTTTTTACATGTGATTATGACATATAATGTAATGAGTATTTTGAATAAATTTAAATAAACCATCTTTCAATAAAGTTTCCAAACTACGAAACTAAGATTCGATAATTCACCACCATAAATAACAGTATGCTGAAGAAGCATTTGTAAATAAATGAAAAGACTGGTAATTGAAATCAAAAAAATAATTAAACAACAAAATATTCAAGTAGAATTTAATTTGTTATGTATTTTGGGAAATAAAATTGGAATAGCCATTGTACATTCGTGTAACCGTCATAGTCGGCTTCGGCTCGTATAGGAAACTTCTTCACTCGCGGTGAATATAGCGCATTCATACTTATTATAAAATACCTACACTATTCTGCTCGACATTATCAGAATACAATTTTTAAACACATTTTCAATATGAGTCAAAATAGAGAAGAAAAATAAAGCATGCTTAATCTTTGTTTATTTTCTTGGATTTATTATTCATGACTAAACAGATAGAACACAATGTGGTCAAATACTAGCTTCGGCGTTATTCATAAACGTCTGTAGTCATGTAATGGTATAATGGTATGGTGAGGTTTGTATCTATTCTAAGAAATGTAAATATTATGAATTCAGATGATTCAAATTCATAATAAGGGAAAGGTGTGTTTATGGCAAGGACTCTGTTATCGCCTAGAGTAAACACATCACTTTATAAGTAGGTGTACTATATTAATATATCTTAGATATATATATGTTTTAATGTCATAATTTATACTTATTCTAAATCTAAATCGTTTTAACATACCAATATTTTGGTATGTCTTCTTACATAACTTACTATTGACTATACACTGTAGGTAGGTGATTATAATTTGATAAATAATACCATTGATCATAAATAGAGACATTTCGTGACAAAGTATGATATACCGTGAGAAAGTAACATAAACGGATAATTTAATATGTCAAAATTGTGAAAATATTCCACCTGAAGAGTATCAGATAGGTACCCAGAATATAAAGCTTTTCTGAATACAAAATAAGCACTGTTTTCTCTATGATCATTTATCATTTGTATAAACGGCATTCATATTTTAAATACATAACAGTTTAGCTGAAAGTTCGTAGACAAACATGGTAAAACAATTTTTTTCTTTTGTAAAATCGATTTTATTATTCAATATAGTTGGCTTCAAGGGTGCTACAACGGTTTCGATTCCATTTTTCATAGTAGGATTTCTCTTAAGCCATAAAATAGGCCTCAATTTCAGCGATTAAGTCTTTATCACTCCTGATTTTTATCAAAAATCATTCTTCTGAGGTCTGCAAACAGGAGAAAGTAACTGGTGGCCAGATCTGGAGAATACGGTTCCTAGCCTAATTCAATTAATTTTCTAATAGTTTTCATTATATTTTTATCTTTAATTGTGACAGATTTTCGTGATTTCAATTCAAACGCTCGCTGTTGATGGTCTGGCCAAATATTCATAATGTCCAATACGATCCTTTGATTAGATTCTCAGTAATCTCGATCAACTTTACTTTATTATCACTCATAATTATTTTGTTTTGTCCGCGTTTGTGGTCTTTGATGCCCATTTCGCTTCGTTTACATTTAGCAAACTTAACGGTTAATTATCCGCCAAAAAGAAATGCTTCATTAATACAAGCAATTCTTTTTTATCTTTTTTTTGGATTATTGTCTAAGCTGTCAAATTAACATATCTTTTGAAGGTTGGTACTAACTCAAAATCATGTTTTTAATTATAGTCATAGTCACTACTTTTATTTATATGATTGTTATGACACGGTTAGTTGAATTGATAGTATGTTAATTATAAGTATCATGAAGACATACTGGTCTGTTATAGGTGTACGCGTTGGAATATTTTTAAAATAAACTAAAAATGATTCGTTTTTGATTCAATTTTGTTAAAAAAAAAAACTATTTTGCCGTTTTTAAGCAACAAAAAACAAAACTCCTGACAAAATGTAAGAGGTATGCTTTTGTTTTTTTATAAAATAAAATACCACAGGCATAAGTAATTTTCCGGTTAAACCATTATAACATTGTCTACTCTTTATTACGTTTTAATCATACGCTGAGTAAACGTTGTCAGATTGCTACTTTAAACACACATTTTAAGATAATTAGTTTTTTTTTTATTTTCTTTTCAATCCCCAAGTTGTGTAGATGTTAGAGAGAAAACTCATTTACTTGATGTACGTCAAGAAGTGATGGCTGTATATAATTTATTTACCACCTTAATTATAGAGTATACCTGCACTTTTTTAGAATACAAACTGCTTAATTTAGTTACCCTAGAAACAACTATTATTATTTCTCCCTTGACAGAAATTGGTAAACCTATAACCAATAGAAAATCAGAAGTGTTTCAATTATTGACTTTGACTTTGTCACATCTCGAACTTAACACGAAGGCGATAATCTAATTTATAAAAAAGTGGCTATAATTATTTTTTATTACTCCGTGCGGAAAGCACTCCTTTCGACCATGCAGAACCGTGCGGAAAGCAATGCTTCCTTCAACGTTACGAAATATAAAACTTTTCATAACTCCGTGCGGAAAGCATTTAGCATTTAGGACCGTGCGGAAAGCAATGAATGACCGTAACAGAATTAGTAAGTGTTTCCCAATCAAAAATAAATGAGATAGAAAGCGAATTAAGAGCTTTCCTCACGGAGTGATGAAAAATAGAATACGCAACTCGTGCGGTTTGCAGGTAATCCCATCACTCGTGTTTTTTATCGTACTCGCACTCGTGATGGGATCACCTGCTTTCCGCACTCGTTACGTAATGTACTATTTCGTGACAAAAAACACAAAATTGCTTATTATTAACAATTGTGAAGAACTAACTGTTTTAACATGTTTTAAATTTCCCTAATATAATTATTTTACTACAGTATCACTGGAGTCAGTTTTTTTCCATATATATTGTCAACAGTCTGTGTAATTCCATAAAATCCATAGAATTATAATTAACTTAATAACGATATTAATGAAACTTAATTCAATATACATGTTTGGAATCTTAACAAAATCTGTTATCCTTATTCTTATTTTATTTACGTAATTAATATCAATTTTCTTTTCCATACTTATTCGTCTTTTAACACGAATATTTTTCAGACCTATATATTTACTCTAAAGGGAATCTTCTCTAGAGAATTATTACAATTTGCTGTGAACATTATGTTGCGCTACAATTGTGAAAAATGTAATATGTTATATCAAAGCAGAAATGGTTGCTATTCTTTTTTAAATTCGCTTTGTTGTATTTTTCACTAAATAAAAAATGTCAACTGTAAATCAAGGTTTATTTTAATTTTGTTTACGAGGAAGATCCAAATATTTACGTTGTGGTTGTTTATGTAGTTTGTCGTAGCTTTTACTCAATAGAATCGCAGAAATTAAATATTTACATTTACTGATATTGTTTTTGGTGTTGTATTAATCATAATGCCAATTTGTTAAACGTTTGTGACTTTTTATAGAAATTTTATGTGAATACTAAAATTTACAATTTTAAAATAAACTAAGGATCAGAATTATGGATAGTCTTTCAATAGGGACTCATAGAGTATCTAGTAGGAAAAGCGATACATTCCCGGACGACAAACATTGAGAGTCCGGGAAGTTGCTTTTACTACGAGATACACATACTATTTTTTCTGAAATCATATTAAATATTATCGTAAACTAAAAAAGTTTTATATATGCATAACTGTTTTTGATTATCATCGTATTTTCTATGAAGCCGTTTCGTTGACATTGTTTGTTAATCATTGTCTATTAGTGTCACAAAAGTGTCAGTTCGGTTAGTTGCAATACGGAAAAAATATTCCCGTACACAGGTACGGAAAAAATATTCCCGTACAGTAGGGAAAAGTTAGTTGCCCAGCAACGGACTAAAATACAAGAATTGTCTATTTTGTGGCTCGAATTTAATCCGAGAATCTAGACTCTAGACATTTCCAAGCGATTTCAGAAAAAAGTTCTAATTTCGGGTATTGGTAATTGATATTGTGTAGTTATTTTGACAGTTTCAATTTTCTTCCTCTCAACATATTATCAGAATTTGAGTATTACACTTTAGCTCTACAGAATGAACCGATTTACGCTAGAACAACGTTTGGCAGAATAGATATCGCAAATAAATTGTTTCCGTAGTGATTGCTCTGAATCTGATATCACTTGACCATGTCGGAGCTGCGATTTGACGTCGTTGTACTTCGTTTTATGGAGTATCGTCAAAGGGCAATGTTATGTGGAATATCCACAAACGATTCAGGTGTTCAATGAACCATTTGATAGATACAAGGCAGTCAGTCATATGAATGAAATCTGTTCCATATATATATATATATATATATATATATATATATATATATATATATATATATATATTTATTGTTTTTTTTTCTTTTTTTTAATAAGGCCAATATTAATGAAAAAATGTTTTTTCTTCATTTGATTGCATTAAAATAACGTAATTAAGCACTGCGAGAATGACCAAGGAGAGGGAATATTGGTTTCTTAACGCATTGATATATTATTTGCTGTCATTTGTGATCACTGGCAATCACTTGTGACTTGTGATCACTTAAATTCAGTTGTGATTAATTAAAAACACTTGCAATTACTTGTGATTACTTAAAATCAGTTATGATCATTTGTAATCGTTTTTAATTAGTTGTCCTCACTTGAAATTAATGTTGATCACTTGCTATCACTTGTGGTAACTTGCTAACAATTATAACTTGCTATTATTTATGATAACTTGCTGTCACTTGTGATCAATTGATATCACTTTTGATCGTTTGTGTTCATTTGAGATTAGTTGAAATTACTTCTTATGACGCTCTAAGGAAGGGGTTATTTGTCAAACCATTCGTATGACGTGATGTTTCGTGAGATTGTAACGTCACGTTTTCGGAATTTTTATATCTCAGCTATCCAGCTTCTTATTCCGATGAAACAGTGAATTGGGAAACAATAAAGACCTAACAATCATTAAAATACCTGGTTTTCTTGAATATTGTTGACCCGATTTATTTATAAAAATATAGTTTATAAGCTAACTTTTAGCTGAAATTGTTGAATTTTACAGTTATTGACGTTGACAAATAATCATTTCTCTTTTTTTACACCCATCTCATAATAGTATTATACGTTACAAGGTCGGTAGGTGACTTATTAAAGTACGAGTTAGTTTACGGACGAGGCGACGTAGAAGCCGAGTCTGGAAATAAAAACGAGTACTGTAATAATACCTAACGACCATGTATCGTATTACATTTTATTTTATCCGGTTTTTATAAATTAATAAATTCATAAAAATTTTAAAAATAGTTCGTAACTTGACTAGTTCGTCAAATTACCTTAACTGTCAGTTACTGTCAAATATTTTAAAATTTTTGTATTAATTGTTAATTCGTGTTTTAAATTAAAATAAAATAAAAAGTAATTAATTATTTATTTACTGGACAGGATGAAATAAATATATTTTTTTAATTTGTCATCTAATCTGTCAAGGTGTAATAAATATTACTATTATTTGGTGTAAGGATATTTTAAAATGATGTTGTAACAATGCGCTATAACTGATTGATTCGAGTTTTCTAAGCACGTACTTATCGCTCCGGGATATAATAAAATTTTTATCACCCTTTTAGATGTAATAATTCGTTAATAGTTATTAACATTTATATAGAAGATTAATGATGTATCGCACTTTAAAACCAGAACGCTTTGCTACGAAAACAAGTTTTTCCTATCAAATTTATTTGATCATTTTAATTGTGTTAATATTTACCTACCATTTCTACTATAAGAAATATGAAACAGCGTACATTAATTATAATTAATATCTCTTATCATTCCGTTTTACGAAACATTTTACTTACGGTATAATAACTTTTAACTGTAGCTGCAATTCAAGAATATTTATTTCAACGAAGTGAAATGTAGGGATTATGTATGATTCAGTTTGCTTCATTTTACTGGCCCTTACGCAGTTTTTATAGCGGTTTTATTTATAATACGCTGCTTCGAAAGTATGGTTTATATTACACAGTTATGTACTTTTTCATTATGAACAGTTTAAGTTAGCAATAGACGAAGACTGTGTAAATATTACATAAAATAAACAAGACACCATTTGATTGTTGAAATTACTCATATTTTAAATATGCTATTGTGGATGTTTTAACACTATATGTAGAAAGCCGAGAAACACTTTAACTCTTGATTTGGCAAATTAAAATTTTCCTTTTTCCAATTTTTTGAATTTGTCATACGATATCTGGATCTGGAAATTTGGGGAGGGGTGAGCTAGTGCTCAGCCAGCACTGAGGCCACATATGACCCATTGTGCATCCTCCCGTGTGTAGGGATATCCTCACCTCAGGTTGTCACCAGGCCTTGTGATTTAAAATAGGTGATGAGGCTCCCGAGGGGGATCTCCCTGACATCGGCTGGTGTAAGCCAGTACTCGCCCAACACGGATCTTCTGATTTCAGTTGTCATACGATAATTTTTATGTTCATTTTTAACAAAACGAACTAGGAGCTTCGTAAACTCAAATAGCATTTATTACGTTTATTAAATACTCAATTATTTACAAAAACATTTACACTCTCAAACACCTTCATGTCTGTTTAAAGTTTTCCATTGAATTACTCATTTTGGTAAATGTTTTTTTTTTATATCAGAAATTTCATTCAGCGCATGGGTTAATCCCGATGAAACTGTATCTGTACTACTCTGAACTCTGAAGCAACTGGTAAAATGTTGTGATAATTACGATTTAAAGAGTTAATGCTTTAAAATTAATAAGCATACCAAATGTGCCGAGGATACTCACTAAGCACTAAGGTGCTAAAAGTAGTACCCAAAAAACTCCATTCCGAATTTTGAGAAAAATATTTTATTATTTAAGATATGTTCTCCATATGATGTGCTATCTTGAAATTTACAAATTCGACTCCAGATTCGTGATCAGCGACTCCAAAAAACCCATATATCAAATTTCTGGTAAACTCAATGTATTGAAATTTTGGATATTGTTATCCAAACATACTAGCTATTAAAGGGTCTCCTTTAGATTTGATTTTAGTCAAAAAACGACCCAGTTTTTTGGAAAGCTTTTTTGCTTTTTCTTTCATAGTCAGGAGGGCATATTGTATCTGCAATTTTGGATTTCTCCGGCAATTTTTTATAAACTCTTTTCCAGATATCCACCAAACCAAATTTTGGGTATTAAGGTTATCCTGTTACCGTGAAAGATTTCTCTTATACAGGGTGTTTCTAAATTGATGCGAAATATTTCACAGGGTGATTTTTCAGCAAAAATTAAGGGGGGACCTTCATATAAATTTTTGTTCAAAACCGCTCTCCCTCCAAGTTAAAGCCCCTTAAAGTTGGGGGAAAAATTTGTTTTTATTTAATATCTTCACTATGGAAGAATTTAGAAGAATAAAATTTGGCAGATAATTGATGCTAATAAAAGGGCATTTTTTGACAATTTTTGTAACCCTGCAATGTTTATACAAGGGGGTGAAAAAATCAACCCTAATAATATTTTGCCTCAGAACTTTTTAATGCGTCCACATTTTCCTACTTAAAAAATTGATTTAAGAAGACGGACTTAAACTGCAACTTTTTTATGTCTTGACTATTTCTCGTAAAATTGTTAGTTTGATCACAAAAAAATAAAATAGGATACAATACATTCCTTTTGCACATAAGTCCGTCTTCTTAAATCAATTTTTTAAGTAGGAAAATATGGACGCATTAAAAAGTTCTGAGGCAAAATATCATAAGGGTTGATTTTTTCACCCCTTGTATAAACATTGTAGGGTTACAAAAATTGTCAAAAAGTGCCATTTTATTAGCAACAATTATCTGTCAAATTTCATTCTTCTAAATTCTTCCATAGTGGAGATATTAAATAAAAACAATTTTTCCCCCAACTTTAAGGGGCTGTAACTTGGAGAGAGTGCGATTTTGAACAAAAATTTATATGAAAGACCCTCCTTAAATTTTGCTGAAAAATCACCCTGTGAATTGTTTCGCATCAATTTAGTAACACCCTATATAGTTAAGTGAAATTAAACCAAAACTTTAAGTGCAATTAAACCACTCCCATAACAGTCAAACGCCTACGATTAAAAATCTAAATATAACACTTTTTTGTCAATTTGAGAGTTAATTTATAGAGCTAAATTAAAATTGATCTTCGAAAACACTTTTCGTCTATATTTGCTTAAATTGAACAAACTCACGTACCTATTACAAATTAGACTCGAAGATTTATATATATGTTTATAAATTGTTCTTAAACTTTTCTATACTGCGAGAACCTGAGATCTCAAAAATAAATCGTTGATAGAGTAACATTGCAATTATTATTTTAATAAATTTACCAACATAGTAGCGATTTTCCAACCTTACAAAACTCCTATTCATATTCAAATTAGAGCAACAATCCAATGATTTTTTAAGGCTATAATACAAACATCAACCTCGATGTTGTTCACATTAACCTAAACGATGACATAACATTTCGACACACAAGAATGTCTTACCACGCCTCTCTTTGAAGTAGTTAAGTCAGTTTGTTCTCTTGCTCTTTCTCCCCCCATTTATATTGAATACAAATGGGTAATTCATGCAAATGATATGTATCAGTTTGAAAACAATCCGCAAACAACAGACAAGACAAATGCGCGCAAAAGAAATTAAACACATCAAATAATTCCTCTTGCTTAGATGTATTTGAACTCTGAATCAAGTTTCTAGTTCTCATTACAAATTAATGTAACTAGAACAATGGGAATCACTGACTGAATTTGTGCGCACAATTCGGAAATAATTCGTATACTGATGTATATTAGTCTCTCATGTATGAACTATGAATAAATAACACATGTTGTTTAAGTAAAGATAGAATTGTGCTGTAATCAATTCCTGGTAAACTTTATACATTTTTTATATTTCAATTCTTATCACGAACATGTATAGCTTTAGATTTCTTTTAAGGTAAAATATTTATACAGAAAAGTTAAACTTAAGAGGTAAACATACGAGAGTGTCTTTTTAGTTTTGCATATAGCCATAAAGACAAAAAATATATAGACTTAAAGTAGTTTATTGCTTTTTAAAATATGTCCCACCAAGATTGATACATTTTTGCATACGTTTAAACCAATTGACAAAACGGTTATTCCAAACTTCAGTTAACATCTTCAAAATCGGTATTTTAAAGGCATTGATGGCTTCTTCTGGCGACTGGAATCGCTGCCCACACATTGAATTCTTGTTCTTTGGAAGCGTGAATAAGTCCAAATAATTCGATGTTTTGAAGCTCGAAAAACTTTATTGTCTTTTGGGCAGTCTGAGCACTTGCATTGTCCTGATGTAGGATGGATTCTTGTGAGCAAATTAGGGATCCAACGGGAAACCAACTCGGTAACAACCAGTTCTTCAAGTAGAATATTTTGGATGGAGCTCTTTAAAATGGCCAAAGATGTCTCCAATTGGAGCGACCACGTTGAAATTCGCAATACCAGCAGGAAATAATTGCCTGGTGTGGTGCTTCATTCCTAAACATAGAAACGATTTCAGCGAGACATTGCTGTTGAGATAATCCTCTCCGGAAATTGTAAAAAAATATTTCTCGAAAATGTACTTCGACCGATTTACTAATTTCAAAACTTCACTGTACCTACACGAGGCTAGATTTGTATCTGAGAGTTCAATTGGTGGCGCCTTCTATGCGGCTATATGCAAATCTAAAAAGACAACACTTGGGAGCTTGGGACTAGAATCTGATCACGGATTGAAAAATATTCATGCATAATTTTCGTAGTCTATTGTTTATTAGTGTATAGTCACAGTAATCGATATTGGACACAAAGAAGACGTTCCTATGGAAAACACAGACTCATAATTAATGTAACGAAGACAAAACTGGTTGTGGTTTTATTTTGAAAATCATGCAGTTAACTAGAAAAATAAAAAATATTCACACCATACTTGAAATAAAAAAATATTTTATTTGTGGTTGTTAACTTATCACAGACTTGTAAATATGCTCCCCAAACGTTGAAGTTTTCATCAGTCAGCAATTTTTGTCACTGCAAATAATCATAATCAGAGTGCGCACTGAAGCTGCTAGCGACAAATCACTGATTTACACCCCACACAAAGCTAGTATGGAAAAAATAAATTAACTATTTGATCATTGTTAATAGATACCTACTCCGAAAGCAATTTTAGTATTTGATGCGATTTTTTTAAAGTCCTTTTCAATTTCTGTCAATAAATGACTTAACTTTATCCCAGTTCTGTGTTTAAAAAAAATACTTACAAAATATTCACGGAAATTTCAAAAATTGGTTTAGACTGGTTCATAGAATGGTTCAATTTGTAAGGAACAACAATCGATGTCTTACTGATTCTACACTACAATAGTACTAATTTATTATTTACCAAATCAATTTGTGAATCTGGCATACGAGTCAGTTGATTCAATACAAATTGTTTAAACAAAAATAAGACGAATGAAACAACATAGAATACCAACATAATAGAAACCTAAGGGGGCGTCCACAAATTACGCGAGGCATTTTTCCGTTTTTTTCGACCCCCCCGCCCCCTTGGTGAGATTTCATAAGATTTTTCCTAACTCCCTCCCCCCTCCCCAAATCTCACGTGAGATTTTTTTAAATTGGTATTATAACTGTAATCGCGTTGGATTATTAAAAAAAATACAAGAATATAATTTGTTCCATTACTTTTATTTTAAAAATTAGAAGTGACTAGTATTTGATAATAAAAATCAATAAAATTTATTCTAATTCAGTCCAAGGAGACTCATGTACAGTCTCAAGCGTGACTATTGGAGTTAACATATCCCAGTGATTTTCGATGAAATCATCTGCTCCTTCAACTTCGCTCTGATTTAACCACTCCAAGCCATTGTCGCTTGCACACAGAAGCTCAGCAGCTCGTCTGGTGACAATCCGTGTAGGTCGCGTTTTTCGTGTTTGCACAGCTCGTGCATGATGGGCACAACGTTGATGTTCTGCGACTTTTGTGATAGATGCAAAATATATACCACATGTATTACAGCACCTCTTTTCTATATCATCACGCAAACTTGGACAATACAGGTCGTAAGGCAAGCTCATGAAGGCGTGCAACGGTTGAATCGGTAGGCAGTGACGAATGAGGAATGGTGCAAATGTTTTTCCGTCATGCTGTTCAGGATCCGGAATCGTTGGATGTCCATTCACTTGTGTGATAGGATATGGGGGTGGCAAAAAGCGATCGTGTAGAACTAAGTGTAAAGAACTCCGACGTGGGCTGCAGCACTGCTGATCATCGCATTTCACAACCTAAAATAATTATTATTTTCAACTATCGATATAACGATGCGTTCGTTGGCACAGATGTTTGTTGAAATATTCTAGAAAAATGTCTTAAAAAAATACCTGAAGTAAATATTGACTCTCCCTAACATGCTCGGTGTACCATTCTTCATTGGGAAAATAAGGAACATTAGGAATGTCGTCGTTTGGATCGATGTAATTAGCGACTACTTCGTGTCCATCAATGCACACTGCGGACCATATTTCACCTAAAATTTCACCTGCTTTTTTAAAGTTATCTTTTTCCAAGTCCTCATCAATTGTTTTGCCGCTGGAGTCAAGATGTGTCCCAAAAGAGTCATGGGGAAGAACAACACCTGTTAGTTCTCGGCTGAGTGGAGCCATGCGTCTTTCGACTCTATTAAAAGCGCTTCTGCCGGGGGCATTAGTCACTATAAATATAGCGTCCAAATCATGCTTTTTAAAATGTTCTATAGAATGTGCAATTACTTTTCGATATCGCGGGTTCTCGTCAGGACCGCCGTCGCTTGAAATAATAAGGACAGGCTTGACTTTACCGTCTTCGCTCTTCATGAGTTTAAGAAAAGGCTCAAGAGTTAAAAGAGTATCGAAGTCTTGAGCGTGACTAGTTGCAGTCGAAGACGAGTGCTTACCACTTCGGATTGCTATATATGTTGGTCCACTATATGAGACGGCTTCTGGCCGCCCCATTTCATTGGGTTTCACTTCACACAAAGCATAGACACTTGGAATCAATTTATGCCTTGCAGCAATTATAAAGTCGTGGTCTGGTAACGATACTTTATATTCAACATGCATTAGCAAAGGCGCTTGTTTGTTAGCGGCTGTCAATCCTATAGGGACCCGAGCTTTGTCATCTTGAGATAAAAAAGATACAGAATCAGGGCCAAGTATTGAGGCTACAGTTTCTAGTGACCTTATGGAAGCCACAGAAAAATATTGGTCTTGGTGCGCTTTATGATGATCTGCTTCAGGACGACTCAATTTCACCGGAACGGTCACTACGTGGCGCTTAGCCTCCCGCGTATCCACCCGCCTAGGCAACAGTCGAATGTAAGTAGCGCTTCGAGAAACATTAAATCCCAGCTCGATAAGTTTTTCAGTTAACTCTGAAAGACTATGGACAGTGCGAACAACTTCACAGCGACGCCGTTCTTCAGCAGACGCACCAAACATAGCTAAATCACTAATAGTTTTTAGCAATTCAGACTGCTCTTCCTCTAAGCGTGGACGTCCTGAACTAGCTCGAGGTGTCAACGATTTTGCTGCTTCAGGATTTTTAGAACACAATTCAATGATTTTCTGTTTTTTATTTTTTCTGTGCTTTATCGAGTATACTCTCAGCTTTTCTTTTTGCTTGAGCTTTTTTTCAAAATCATCAATTTCTTGCCGCAACTTACGTACTTTCTCGTGTTCAGTGCCGTCTGCAACAAGAGATCTTTTACGTCTTTCAGTCAAGTCTAGCTCCATGCGTCGCTTATCAATTTCTTTTTTGATAGCATCTTGAGCCGGTGTAATACGTACAGCGGACGTAACTTTATCCTCATCGTCGCTGATTGCAAGACACTGAGTTTTTCGTTTTGTGGTACCTGAAGAGTAAAGAAAAAATAGAAAAAATGTCACGCCTACAAAAAAGTGCAAATACTAACCTGCTGGTTCAGGTTCATTGTCGTATTCTTGATTACTTTTTAGCTGCTGATTAGTATGAGAAATCTCATTTTGAGTCACCGATTCCTCGTGTTTAACAATCTGAACGCTACTTTCAGTTCGACTCGTGCTTTCCAGATTTGATACACCTTGAGCGCATGTTTTAACTTGAGTTGAAACATTATCAGAAGTCCTAGTATTTCCCTGGAATAAGGCTATCAATATAGAGGCTCAAGACTGACAAATAAAAGAAATTTAGATCGCAATTTTTAAACTAATCAAAACTGTAAAATATTTAATCATGTCAAAACAAAAATGAGTGCACTGATACGTTGCAGCTGTATTTTTAGCATATATTAATCAAAAATTTTACTTCTCGCTCCTCACTTACTTTTTTCGTGCACGGATTACTTTTTAATAATGACGTTTATAAAAAAAGCTCGAGTACTTTTTTTCGCGTCGCGATCTTAAAATGTTTTCCACATAAAATTAAATTTATAATACAAATAAATAAAAAGAGGTATCTAACCTACCTTAGAAAAAAATGCTAGAGTATTTCGGGCTTTTTTTTCCGCTGCTTCTCTTAAAAGCTGATTAATTTCATGTTGAACATGTTTCAATAAATCCTCTTTCTTCGGGAACTTTTGTTTTGCTGTGTTCCATAACTTAACCACTTCTTCTTGACAGCACTTTTTTGTTTTGTAGACGTGTCTTTTCACGTAGGCATTATAATAATCTTGAAAACTCATCTTAAAGCATTAAAAGGATTCTTAAATAGTTGTTATTGTCATTACATACTAAATGTTATTTAACACATAAAATATTAACGGGTATTAACAAAGCAGGTTATAGAACATATACGTGCGTCGCTGTAACCCCGTTCGTATTAAATAATATGTTGTTTAAGTTATTTAAATAATAAAACCTTATGTAGAATTATTATTATGTATCAAAATATAATAAAAAAAAAGTATAATTATTATACTTACGATTTTATATCAGAGAAAACTTATTAAAGTTTAATAACTGTTATTTAAAAAGTAAAAGTAAAATTTAAAACTTGAAAATCACACTACCACTATTCTCCCGCAACTGAAATATTTAAATAATTTTTAAGAAAGAATTTTTAGTATCAGAGATAATAAAATAGAACCAGAGGGTATATAAAATTAAATTTGTCTATAGGATTATTCCACCAGATGTTGTTTATCATGCCCATTATAACGCAAACCCAAAAACACTGGTTTTTAACACAATAGAAACCATCTGATTTATATTATTTTATGTGTATTTTATACTACGGTTTATACAATCGATGGGTAGTAGCCTCAGTGGTGCTGCTCTGCGTGTTTTGGACATCAAATACGACAAACAATATTGTGTGAAATTTCGCCAAATTTTCATTCTAGAAGATTTTTTTTTAATTTTACTTTTACGCAATTTTACACCGTTTTCTAATTAAAAAAAAATTACGTGATATTTGCTCAAACCCCCCCTCTCCCCTAAGTGAGATTTAGAAAGATTGAGCTTGACCCCCTCCCCCCCTTGAACACCTCGCGTAATTTGTGGACGCCCCCTAACGTATTGTTAAATCTTTGTGTTTTGGTGTAAATTTGTAAAGAAAGGCAAATATTTCTTATCGGGCTTCATGCTGAATAGAATTGTGTTTCAGTCCATTCTCGCTTCGGAGTTTTATTCAGAAATGTATCATATTTGAAATATCGAAAAGTAAATTTGGTTACAGAACAGAATATCAAAATGTCCTATTTTCTTTAATCGATTACTTCTTGATGTCACCAAAAATAGCAAAACGGTAGTTATAATTGGTTACACCACTTTCAAATTAAAAGTTTATGCCGACCATCGAGAGGAATTTATCAAATTGATATTCCTGGCTATAAGTAGAGCTTGGTATTATTTTGATGTCATCGAAATTTAAATTAGCATTCCTACCAAGTCATTTATAAAATTCGATGGCTCCCATTTTTTCACAGTACGTTTGTTTTTAATAACCGTAAACAAATATTGACATAGAAATTTATCACGAATTCGTTTTAGGTATTTTCACTATATATTCACCACGTGAATAGTTTGAATTCTTCATTAAACAAAGGATTTAGAAATAATAACATTTTGTTATTAATGTGCTGTAATTTTAGAAACAATGTTATTTTTTCATTTTTTTGTTTTGTATCATTGTTATTTATTGTTTCAAATAATCGCTAAGCAATTAATATGTGAAAATTTAAGTAAGAATTCTAATTGTATATAAATTAAATAATATAATGTAAACTGATAACAAATATTTAATTAGAAATTTTTGTCTGTAATCTGTTCCAAAATTATAGGCTTTTTGAAGTTACACTTCTATTCGTGCGCCCGGCGTGTAAACTTTGTATGGGAGTAAATCGGCAAAATCATTACATTACGTTACATGTGTAATGGCGTGATTAAGAGAGAGACAGAAAAACATAGGTATAGCTCGGTAAAAACAAAGATGAATTATGTACTATAAGTCCCTTGAATACCGTTTAAACGTTCAGTACATTAAAAAGAGGTAGATATACAAAAAAAAAGTATGAGCTAATGTTTTTGTATCATAGTGACGTATCACATTGTGTTTGACAGATTATTTTATTATTCTGTCACGTAAGTATACATATTAAGTTTGGTAATTTATAATATTATTAATAATACTTAATAATAATATTCAGTAATGAGTATTGTATTGTAGTCTATAGTACCGTCAAATGGATGCAGTATATGTGATATCCTGCACTATACTTTCAGGTTATTGGCTACATGTAGGAAACTTTTTGGGAAATTATAATGTATTTTATAAATATTCTTTCATTCATCGCATTACATATGCATATAGATTACTTCTTCGCGAATTTTCGAGTTTAACTTTTTATGACTTGGCATGAATACTTGATGCAAAGGGTCAACAAATACGCTACCTACGTGAGTTCTTGAAGTTTCGCTATTTAATGGTAATTTTAATATAACTTTTTTTTTCGATCTTGCTCTATTAAAGAGACTCCTAACCTATACGCTAGTCAAAACATTTTATACTGCACAAGTGGGCGGCACTGATTAATCTTATACTTTATACAGTTTTTATTTGATATTATGTACACACGATATATACTTTTGCAATAAATATTTTTAGATTTTAATCGATAAGCGATATTTTGTAACATATTGGAAAGATGAAGATTTTTATCATACGATCTGATTTTTTTGCATTTTAACCTGAAAATGGACACGGTAGTTCGGATTTATAGTATAGTAGGTCTGCTTCAAGTATATAATGATTTTGCTATATCATTCCCATACAAATTTCTAAACCCGGGTGTGTGCATAGAAGTATAACTTCTATCGGCAGTCTCACTGACCGCCACACCCGTTTTTTTAGTGTAGACAACTTCATCTATTCAAATGAGCTTTAAAAACATTCAAAATTTTAGAATAATGAACCTCAAATATAAAAAAACTATTCATTGATACTGTGAATACAAATAAGAGGCTTAATACTAAAGAAATCTCGTACTATATAGGTATTGTGAAAACAGTCATTACTTGTATTGAGAAATGAATTTACATTTGAATTGTTGCTTAAAATATGGAAATTTATGTTAGTGAGTTCGTTGTTTAGAATATTTTAACATAAACAAAATTTGACGAAATATGTCATTTTTAAGAGAGGTGACAAGTTGAAGGTTCATTTTTCGCGAAAAGTTTCAAGGTTGATTTGTAGTCGTAGACTTATTTTGCTTTCAATATATTTAACCAAATACATTGTGTATGATAACAAAAATAAATTTAAATAAAGTTGTTTTAAGTTTGGTAAGTCTGCATTTAATCAGTCTTTTTCTAACCACGAATTTAATTTTACGCAAAAATTCTATGATAGAATTTGTTAAGGGTCTATTTATGAACTTAATAGATTAACAATAAATCATCAGTTAGTTCTTTGAGATAATATGCCAAGAGGCTCAAGTAGTTCATAGCTTTCATATCTGAACTGCAAAGTCCAACACAGTTTATAAATCGCTTGTATTGGCGTTTGTAGTTTGCAAGTGTGAACAAGTTCACCCATTTTTATTGATGCTCTCATTAACAACAAAGTTCAGTTGACTTTTAGAGGCACTAACTTTTCAGTTGGAATTCCAGGATAACAGGGCTTGTAACTCCTCCAAAACCAAAAATTATGAAACTATCTTGAATGTTGTTACAAATAAATGGATCCGAAGAGCGTGAACTGTAAAATGACTTTAGATCCAAAATTTGTGAAATTTCAGTTCACTGAATAAGTTCAATAATCAGTTATCTGAAAGATTCTATAATGGAGTTTGTTTATAAAGATTAACATCCTATTTATAAAATTTGACATCTAAATAGATTACTGATAAGTCAGTGAGTACGTGTCTTTAATATAATATGCCAACACCCTCAAATAGTTTATAGATTCCATAGGAGAAATCTGAACTGTAATTGCTAACTTTGTTTATAAATTACTTGCATTGATGTCTACAGTTCGCAGTTCACCCTATTCACGTCCAGTTGACGTTAAGGGATAATAAACTTAAAAGTTTGAACATATTTGTAGTTAGAACTACAAGAGAAAGATAATTATTATTGATTTTAAAATTTGTTACAGTTAGCGAAAGTTTCTAAATTAATGATTCCGAAGCCTCAAGTGCAAACAGACTTTTAGTGGTAAAGCTCTGAGATTTGTATAATTCCAATTCACTGAATAAGTTATACAAAAATTTTATCTCTAGAAAGATAATTTATATTCTCGTCAAAAACACCTATAACTTAAAAACCTTTATAGAATAAAGTTAATAAAAATGACCCTATTAAAACTCATTTAAAGGCAATGAACCGTTTACCCCAGTGACAAGTTCAACCCTTTTATTTAAAACCCACTTAATGAAATAATCGATGTCATTTCCCACACAAAGCATAGAAACATCTGGTCCTCGAGCGATAAAACGAGAGCAAAAATGTTGTTTTCACGCCACACGATACTAATTCGATAAACCATGGGAAGTTGTCGCACACACCGATACCTCATAAATTATAATCCAACGATTCTTTTTATCAAAAACAAACACGTTGTTTCCTTTTATGAAAAGACCAGGGACCGGAAACCTTACCGATCCGATACAAAACCTTGGAAATGGATAACATGTTATCGCTAACGTTAAAATTTGGTTTGTTAATTTTATTTGAATAATAAACAAATATTATACATATCTATATACACACTTTTAAATTATATTAATAAATCCTTTACTCATTAGTGTGTAGATAAATGTGGATATGAAAAAATGTATATAACATCAGTTATTTACAGCCTTATACTTGTATACATTTTTATTTTGATAACGTACTTTTTGCAAAATTGAAAACTGGTGTTTAAGCGGTAAGGTTTAACCGCTTTGTGTGATAATAGCTTAAGAGTCATAACGCAATCTAATGGTTAACACTTTTAAATTGTATTAATAAATCGATATCAAAGAAATAATAAAATTATTCTAACGCTTTACACGTTTTGAAAACCATTTTCAAAGACAATGACCGTTCAACTAAGAAGAAACAACTACTTCCTGGGCTATATGCCCCAACGGATATTGGATTACACTTCAAAGTCAAACGGGGTTGGCATATCTAATAGATAATTTAAACCAACCATTCTGGTTTATAGTTAGAAGGGACAACATAACTTGTAGACCGGTTTCGGCCTATTGGGCCTCGTCAGTACAAGGTATATGTTATCCGTCAGCCAGCTTAAAGCATAATTGCTGACTAAAAATCCCACTAAAATCACGCTTGATATATAAATACACAATAACGATAGTGTAATCGATGTGATAGTAGCGACATCCTCACCTCTAATCGCAAACCAAAATTCGGATTTTGACAACAAGACGCTGGTCTTGAAACTATTCTATTTTATGAATAAATCCTTTACTCATTAGTGTGTAGATAAATGTGGATATGAAAAAATGTATATAAAATCAGTTGTTTACAGCCTTATACTTGTATAGATACATTTTTATTTTGATAATGTACTTTTAGCAAAATTAAAAACTGGTGTTTAAGCGGTATGGTTTTACCGCTTTGTGTGATCATAGCTTAAGATTCATAACGCAATCTAATGATGGGAGGAGAGAAATAAGAGAACAAATAAAACGAAACATTTGTGCTTCATCTTAGCATATTAAAAGTGGATTATGAGGTTAATAACGCTTTTCGCGAATGAATTTAATTTTCCGGAGTTTAAAGCACTTTAAGCGTAATTATCTAGAAGATAAAACGGGTTTCCTGATCCACAATCTAGTTCTGAATAGAGCCAGATTCTCTATTAATCTCTTTTTAGTAGAAACTTTATAATTTCTTTTAACAAAATTAATCTAAAGTATTTTTGCCGTTAAGCGATTTTAATTAGATAATAAAATTAAAGGAATCCGTGGAAAACGCAATCTTATTATGATTTATTATAAAAAGGATTTAGAAATTTTGAATAAATCTCACGTTCTCGTCTAACTTTCTTTTTAAGGGATATAACTGGAGTAAATTTTTTTTTATTTCGAATTCCATTTTCTTTACCATAAATAATAATTCACCAAGTCTACTCTATCACGATAAGTACTTTAGAAGTCCGGTTAGCTGTAGAGAATTGGGGTACGTGAGTTAAAGGATATATATTGGAGTTTATTTTGTAAGGAATTATTTTATTACATATAAAAGAGAAAAAAAAGTTTGGGTGGCTTGTATTTTGTTTAAAAATAATTGTGAAAATAATACCAACTATAAACGCCACCCGAACGTGTCTCTATCGAAAATTGCTGATTAATAAGGATTTTTATAGTAAGGTAACTTTTTCTTAAGGATGATTTAGATATTTAAATTAATTAAATAATTGATTTAATTGACAGAAATTTTATGTATTGGAAGTAAATTAATTATTTTCAGACAACCCTCATGGGATTTTTGAACTTTAGAATTAGACAAACAAAAAATAACATCAAGGAGAATTCAAAAAAACCTCACACTCGGCTGGAGTTAAACCTATAGACGGTAAAACGCCTTTATCTTGTCGGTCCTAGATGCTTTAGTTCTTGGTCAGCGTTTTGAATCATATCTTGATTCAACTCATGTCGCATAGAACACTTACGCAATTCATCTTTAAGCACATATATGACGTAAATGAGAGAGATTTTATGTGCCTAACGGAGAATTGAGTAAGTATGTAATTGGTATCTCTGGATCTGGAAATTTGGGAGGGGCGAGCTAGTGCTCAGCCAGCACTGAGGCCACATATGACCCATTGTGCATCCTACCGTATGTAGGGATATCCTCACCTCAGGCTGTCACCAGGCCTATTGATTTAAAATAGGTGATGAGGCTCCCGAGGGGTATCTCCCTGACATCGGCTGGTGTAAGCCAATACTCGCCCAACACGGATCTTCTGATTTCAGAAAAAGCAGAGCAGTCATACATAATGTGTTCTACTGTTTCCTCTTCTTGTTCGCAGCCTCTGCATAGCGGCGATTCTGTTAATTTCATCCTAAAGAGATGTTGTCGCAATTGGCAGTGACCTGTCAGGATTCCCACAGCTGTTCGGAGATTTTGTCTGGTCAATGCCTTAAATTTTTTTGCTGTTTCCTCGCCAGGATGAGGTAATAACTCTCTGGCCAGTCTACAGTTCGTAGTTTCATCCCAGCACTGTATAAATTTTTGGTGAGAGTGCTGTTTGATAAGGTCCACGACTGCGGACAATTTTAGCTTGGTAGATGGGCGAGCGCTAACATATTTGTAGCCCGCAGCCCTCCTTGCTAAATTGTTCGCAATGCAGTTGCCTTTAGAGCTCCCATGTCCTTTGATCCAGCTGAGAGTGACCAGGTTATTCTGGCTGGCCTCGGTTAGAGATTGGTGACATTCTAGTACTAAACTTGAAGTGAAACGTGGTCTATTCAAGGTCAGTAGTGCTTGTCGGCAGTCTGTGTATATATTTATATTCCTGCCTGTGATGTTTCTATTGATTAATCCTTTTGCAACTATGGTTATGCCTGTGAGTTCTGACTGAACCACACTTGAGAAGCCATCCATTTTATTTTTAGGCTTAAGGATCTAGAGTAAATTCCACATCCCACACCTTGTATGTATGTAATTGGTAATTGAAACAATTAAATGCACTACGGGCTGTAGGTGAAGATCGCAGGTTCGAATCCTGCCGGATGTGACTGTTTTTCGGTTTCTCCTTAACGTCATTTCTTGTATGTCCATATTCTAAATTTACAATTTTATATATTAGTCTTGTCTTGTATTCTAAGGGACGCATCCTTAGTTTTAGCCCACTAGAATGTAGCTTACTACGACATTAACATCACCCTATCAGACGAGGACTTATCACTGCTATGCCCTCTACAACGAATCAACTACGTTATATGTATACCCGTATACACCGCTTATCGTAACTGTGCCCGTTTTATAGTAGTTTCGTTCTATTATTTTTACTACATGCCATAGGGTTTATAATATTATATTTGTCTCTGGTACATGCAGGTACATTGCCGACAGAAATGTTACATTTTAACGCTGTTGTAAATTTTCTTTAAAAAATTGTCCTTATATTGTACGATATAGAGGAAAGAGTACAAAAACTGCTAATGTGTTATTGGATACATAAATTTCTAAAAAACGCAAACCTGAGGAGAAATATTGATCATTATTTGGGCACTTAGTTGATAAAAAACAGATTTTTTCTTGTATTTTAGTATAACTTCATTCCAGTGTAATAAATTGTTTGAAAAAAATAAAAGATTACTGGAAGGGATGATAAGCGGTGAGCCAACGGCAGACCGCTTATACAAAATATTCTCTCCCGCAAACGAACATGGTACGCTACGGTATTGGTGCGAACTAGTGGACATCATCCTTTACTAAACTATGCAACGAATATTTGTATGTGTAGTAAGTACGGTTTCTGTCTTAATATGCTACGTTCTAGTGAACAAAAATTTTTGTAGAAGCATTAGTCACATTATTTTTATCACTGTATCAAAATATTTTTAATAGTAAAATGATTTCTTTGTAAAATGAAAATACTATACATGCCTTACATCGTGAGTCAAGCGTGTAACTACGTAGAAAAGAAAACCCATTGTTACTTCGAACATAGTTAGGCATAAAAAAAACAATTAAAAAATACTTTTTTGGCACTACCTACTCAAGGGCTCCTTCTTTGTACAACAAAATTTTTCGAGACAAAATCTAGTTTTACCTTCATTTCTCCAGACCTATCGATAAAAACAATATTTTACCGCCCTCTTGCCGGTTGTGAGAAACCAACTAGTTTTTTGAACATAGCTTCTACTTTTATATTATATACAACGTACCAAACAACATGCGGTTTAACAATCCTTGCGTAACGCTAGCCAAAAGTACACAAATTTAACACCGTGCTTTAATTTGTGTGTTTTGAAGCAGTTTGGCGCGCAAGAGTGGCCACACTGGTGTTTCACAACCCGAAAGAGGGCATTAAAATTATGTTTTTTAGGGTATCTTAAAGGATAAAGGCCGCATCCTATTTTGTTTAAACCTAATTTATCAACCATTAAATTAAACAAGTTTATTTGGTTTTTTTATGAAGTATACATAATGCCAAGCGGAGTTTAATGATTTGATTCTTATCAGAAAATTTTTGATCGTTCCAAACTATATTAGAAATAGCAAGTGGTTTCATTTTTTACATATTTTCAAGCTTGACTCACGGTCTAACACTCCTCTTATTTTGATTTTAGTATGTTGATAAAAGCTGCTGTTCGCCAAGAGTCTGTGATAGAAAAGTAACAGGATTAGATTTTTTGTTAAAAGTTCAGTGCATCTCCGACAGTGCCTTTAGTACGAAAAAATATATTCAAACAAAAATATATAGAAACACTGTATAGAACCAAAGATATACATATTATATAGTTTACGTGTGATATAATTACTTATATAAACATTTTGTGATAATAGTCTAACTATTTAACAGTACAATATCAAGGACCAAACGACCAACCAGAAGGAGCTTTATAAGTATTTAAAATATAAATTTTTTAAATAAATAAAACATATCCTTGTACTTACGGTTATATATTTATTTATTCGTTGTTTTTTGTTGTTTACTATTTATAAACTAGTGTTAGTGTTAAAATTTTGTGGACAAAATGGTGGTATTACAAGAAACAGGCTCGCCTGTTCATGCACCGGCAGCCATATTGGACCATTTGGATTACAGACGAATGAAGATGGTGCCCAAACGATATTTGAGTATACATCCATACCTCACACCCTTCTGTGCCAAGGATCTCAAAACACAAATCGTAAGTTTAAATTTTAATTACTTACGTGGTTGTTACCGATCTTATTTTTTTCTAAGTGTTCTCTATTAGGATAAATTTTAAAACCTATGAAATATTTTTTAAACGATTTGATGATGTCATTATCACACATTGTGGCAGAATAACACTGTGCAGGAATATGACAGTTAAAATAAAATGGGTTTCTGGAATAAATTTAAATCAATTTGTCAAATTGTATAATACACGACGAGAAATGCTGAAGAAGTTATGGGTTATTTATTACCTGATAAGTAAAAAATAAATAATGAAAAAGTGGATTAGTAAAAAGTCGCACGGATAGGGATTGAAATCAGAGTTTCAAATCGAGTCTAGTGAATTACCGACAACATTAACATTATTATTCAAGTTTAATACAATTTAATAAGAATATATTTTAAAAATAGTAGTAGAAAAACTAAAGTAATGATTTAGATTGAACGACTATTCTACGCTCGCGTAACCGAGATACTCGTCTACGGCTTGTATGACAAACATTTCCACTCTCGTGCAATGTGGCACATTCGATACTCGTTATAGAAAATACCATTTTTTAATATTTATGCATTGAAATAAAAAATATATAGTCCGGTTTATTTACTGTGTTATTAAAAATAGTTTAAAAATAATTTATGTATCAAGGGAGTTATGAGGATGTTAATTACCGAGGGCAACAGGTTGCAATCCCGAGGGACGCTAGTCCCGAGGGATTGTTAAGTTGCACGAGGTTATTAACATCCAATAACTCACGTGATAGATAAATGTTTTTATTTCATACTAATTAAATGTGAAAACCAAAATTTGCTGGTTTTCAAAATTAAACCAACGTTGTTTAATAATTAAGTAGGCATGATTACCATGGATATATCAACTGACAAATTTGTAAATAAAAATTTATCAAATTTATTAATTTGTGAAAATGAATGAAAACCTATAGAAAAGTGAGGCATCAACATCATGTCTGACTAAAGTCATAGACAGTAGTAATAGTTTAACGGAAAATTCTTGCAATTCGGGCAACAATTTCAGTGGAAAATTCGACAATTGTCGGTTTATTTTTGTAAATACATTAGAGGGAGTTAAGGATTTATAATTGCTTAGTATAACTACCAAGGGAGTTATGAACATGTTTATAGTTACGGTAACTAAGGATTTATTTGTTTATAATGTATTAGTATGAAATAAAGAAATTAAATATTAAAACTTGTGAATAAAAATATATGCGTTAATATTATACTTTCGTTCAAAAATATAATATGTTGTAACAATAGATTTATGTAAAATTTTATAAAAATGAAATTCATATCGATAAAATTCTTAATCCAATAATAAAACCGCCGCTTAAAAATGGACATAAAGCCACTGCTGTAAAAATTAGCAATGAAATGTATTCATTAAAACAACATTGAAATAACCACAAAACAACACAATAGAAAAATTGGTTGTAAAATAAATTTTCCCGTAAAGAGATTGGGTTATATAAATTAATTAAAAACAAACTGACTAAATGCAAAATTTTAATCCCTATAAACAAGTAAAATGTAAAAAAAGACACATATCGCCGATTTAGTACCAAAAAGATTTATTTTTTCACTTAAAATTATTGTTTTATTGTTCATAAAATTGATTAATATTTTACTCAACTTAAATTGTAGGTCTTAAGTCTACACGGGAGCACATACATACTACTCCTGTTATTTATACGTCTGTAAAGCTAGAAAGGTCAAGTCAGCACTCGTTTTATTTCTTAAAATTTAGTGCTCATTTAGTGCTAATTTAGTGCTGATAACAGATATTTGGTGCTGTGATAGGAGGACTAAAAATGAGAACACTGCTAACTTTTCATTAAGGTAGTAGTGTACCATTCGTGACCGCGCTATGATACAGTTGGAGCGAGAGGCACATCAGCTAATAATTTAGTGCTCAATTAGTGCTGCCTGTACAAGCAAACAGAATTTAAAAAAAACTGTTTTTAAGTATATATAGGTATATGCTGATATAACGATACGAGCAATCATAGAGCTGAAAGATGATTTTAAAATTGGTATTGGTGAAATTGAAAATAGGTTAATAACTAGTGCTCAATTAATGCTACCAGTAAACCCAGAAAAATTAAAAAAAAAATCATTTTTCAACTGCTGGCTAAGAAAATCGAAAGGTTATGGTTATTATTCTCTATTGCAAATATCGAGTTTTCATCAGATATCAACGTTATAAGGTCACAGGAAACAACCGTGACTCAATTAGTGCTGCCAGTACAGCAAATGAATTTTGAAAAATATTTTTTTTTTATTTTTTTTTTCAAATCAACTACTGCTAATATAACGACGCCAGCAGTCTTGAGAGCTAGAAGAAGGCTCTAAAACGGAAACTAATGGAATATAAAGTCGTCACCATTTAGTGCTCAATTAGTGCTGTCAGTACAGCAAAAGATTTTTGAAAAAGATTTTTTTTTTCAAATCAACTACTGCTAGTATAACGACTCCAGCAGTCTTATAGTAGTTTTTTAACAAAAAGCATAAAAACACATTGTCTTTCTAGAAAAATTAATTTTGAGATTGTATCATCCGAATAATATGGTCAACTTGTCAGTAACATTAATGGTCACCTCGATCTTGCGATTGTCCAGTGTGCTGTCTAGTGTGCTAAAAGCAATACGTGGTCGCTTCTATTCTTTCTTAGCAAAATTCAATAGGAATTTCGTCTGGTTCGTTCATAAAATGACGTTCGTAAAAATTAAAGTATTATTACAGAAAACTGTAATAGTGTCTTAATTAATAAAGCGAGTTATTAATGAACAAATGTTGCAAAATGCAGAATATTAGTTATTCTATCGCTTTACAAGTTTTGAAAAATATTTTCAAAAACATTGACCATTTAACTAAGAAGAAACAACTACTTCCCGGGCTATGTGCCCCGACGGATATTGAATTACACTTCAAAGTCAAATGGGGTTGGCATATCTAAAAGATAATTTAAACCAACCATTTTAGTTTGCAGTTAGAAGGGACAACATAACTTGTAGACCGGTTTCGGCCTTTTGGGTCTCATCAGTACAAGGTATATGTAATCCGTCAGCGAGCTTAAGGCATAATCGCTGACTGAAGATTCAACTAAAATCACGAACGATATATTACTTTCAGTAGCGAAAGTGTAAACGCCGTGATAGTAGTGACATCTTCACCTCGAATTGCAAACCAAAAAACCGATTTGACAACATATACCTTGTACTGATAAGGCCCAATAGACCGAAACCGGTCTACAAGTTATGTTGTTCCATTTTTTATAAATTTTCTTCTTAATAAATGACATCTTCATTGTGGAACATTTTTAAGATATTTATTTAAAATACGTCTACATTTTTCTGTACCGTAGCCACTTGTTTTGCTAACGTCAATGTACTCACAATGTTATTAAACTCGAACTACCGCAATCACTGAGAATTTTAGACTATCACTAAAAATTTTTAAAAATAATGTTACTAAACTGTATAAATTAAGTAATAATAAATAATTGAATTAAGTGGTTACTTACTAATTGATTTACTAAACAGTTTTCGATTAAAACTAACTTCAAACCAAATAGAGATAATACATTTAAATTTTCTGCTAAATCGTTTAGAATGTGTGTAAATTAGAGTTCATCGAGTTGGTATTTGTTTGTACAGGAATCATAATTTTAGCAGCAGATGGGTATTCAAAATTACCAGCTCCAAATGTATATATATTTTTTATACTTTTTATACTTAGAAATTTGCTCGTATCGAAATTCCATTCCGTTACTGGTTAGCTTTTCTTTCTCGGTTGAATTAATTTGGTTGCTAATATATCACCGCATGTCATTATGTGTTTATGGCGACAAAAAAATACGATCTGTTTTATAATCAACACCATATGTGACATTGTGAGTATTTTCCGGAGCCATATGTGGTTTACGAACTATCCTATGATGCCATAGCACTTGTTTTTATCCGTATTTTTTATAATGTAACCTAAATTATATTGAATGTTACTAATGTAATAAAATTAAATTTTCCTGTATACGAGTTTATGGTTAATAATTTTTAAAATGTCGAATTTCCCTTCATTTTCTTATTGATTACTATAATTAACGATTTTAATTACTTTACAGATACCAAATTTTTCAATGAGTTAGGTACACTCTTAATAAGATTTTGATTCGCTTGCTATTGATTTTAGTTGAATTATATATAATACAATTTTGACTGATTTATAGTTGTGGTTTATATCGCAGTTTCACTAGAATAATTTAAAAACAATTTGTAACCTGAATAATGCTGATTTGCTGTAATTTTATACTTTATCTAGATTAGAGTCTTGAAACTGTATAGGTGTTATTAGAATTCATTTATGAAAGAAAGTTTTATATATCTAACTGTAATTATAATAATTTCGTTAACTTTACTATAATATAGTTTGATGTTTATTGTACAAAAAATATACAAAAATAAGACAAAAGAAAAACAAAAAGGATAAGAAATCGGTTCATGTGAGACTCCATAAATTTGTTTAAATCGAACTCTAGTGGTGTCTCATGCAACGAATAAAAATCCGTATGTCTCGAAACGTGACAAGACGAGATTTTGTAAATTTTGGAACAGTGCTCGAATAAATAGACATTAAGGGTAGATAGGAAAGAATAAATTCAATAACACTGCTGAAATTTACTTATCTAATTCAGATTAAATTTAATATTGAACTTCATAATAAGGCATTATAACAATACCAACCCCAGGTCCCCAGGTCAAAACCGGAGACCAATTCACAAACATTTTAACTCTGGGTGGAATTAGACAAGGATCTAAATTCTTTCGTGTTAAATCTCGTCAAAGAGAAACTTATAAGTAACATCTTTTAACTTTATATACAGAAGTTTAAATCGCGAAATAGTTATTTATGAAACAGTTCGTGAAGTATGCTTTTTGCGCACGCACGCGATGTTTACAGCACGATCGAAGCGAGTGCTATATATCGCGTAAGTGCGCAAAAAGCACTTCACGCACAGTTTTATACAATATTTTATCTACGATAATCAAATAAAAAATAATTACAAGAAAGCAATTTATTTTCAATTCATTTACAAGATACTAACAAAACTAATGCTCTCATAGCAACACCATGGCAACGCGATTGCTAAGGATATTTGATTATATGAAGGTGTGTGAAAAACAGTGCGAAAAAGTAAATCCGATTTAAAATACAGTTTTCACGAACTAAAAATTGATACATAATATGAGGTAGAGTAGATAATAGTATATTGTAATACAAGTGTTACAATGACAGAGGTTTCGTAGTACGAGTTTAGTTTGTGAAACGAACCGCGAAGCGGTGAGTTTCGCAAAGAACGAGTACTACAAACCGTCATTGTAACTCGAGTGTTACATACTATTTTTTATAATGAACTTTTAAAAGTATAAAAAATATATAAAATGAGAGTTTTTCGAAATATTTATTTATGTTGGCAATCTTGACACTTTTGACACTTGTCAGTTTTAATGATTTTAAATTTGAATGTTTGTCAAATTTGTATAAAATATTCCGAATTTAGCAAATAACGCTGATAATGTAGTTAATAATTTAGTACAACATACTTTTTAATTTACTACCTGAACTCTTTCGTTGACAATCAGTGCAGTGCAACCAATTGTGTACAACAAAAAGTTACCAAAAACAGTGTTACAATGAATCTATTTCGATACTGTTTTTAGTATCGAAATAGAAACTTTGTGAACTTGAATTATAAAAAATCCTTTTCGATATAGTAATCGAGAACAACCCCATAGAACAGGTGATGCGAAGTTAAAGACCTGAGGAGCCAGATTAACAAAGCATTTGTACTAGCAGGATACCTAGGAAATATAGTCTGGTGATATCCATATATATACCTACACAGATAACAAAACTGGAATCTACAAAACTCGTATAAGACTTATCATTATGTACAGCATAGAAGTCGCGAACATTAATAAAACGAAACATATGATAAGGGTTGCTGAAATGAAAACACTGAAAACAATAGCCGGGAAAAAATAATAGACTGAGTGAAAAATACATACGATTCCAAAAATGATTCTGAAATACAATCCGCCCGATTCAGACCTTCTAAAACGTGGAGGGATAATTGACATTGACAATCTTCCCAGGACAAGATCTCCAAGTGGTATACGAAGAAGAAGAAAAAGAAAAAAAATTAATACTTAAGAAACCTTTACTAATTGATTTTATTATTTTCATAGTAAATAAATTTTATTAATTTCTTCCTACAGTCTCAAAAGTGTTGGTGAAATTCAAAAAATTGTTTCGATTTTTAAATCATTTTAATTTTATAGTTCCATATAAGCTCATTATGTTTGGTTCATCCGGTTTAAGTAATTAAAACAATATATACATCACAACTTCTTAAACCTTCCTTACTATTTCCCATATAATTCCATGGTATTTCAAGAGTAATAGATAATTTATATATTGGAATTCTCTAGAGTCTAGATCATTGTTAGAGAAGGGTAACTCCTTTAAAAATGGATCATATTTTGAAATCAGAAAAGTATAGCTGATATAAACTAGAACTAGTTTGTATGTTTGTTTGACATGAACATCAGGAGAGCTAGAAATAAAACAAGAAAGCCATAGAAGTTTAAAATGTTCAATGTGGATCTGTTCTCCTAAAATATGGAATAATTTTAACAAACTTTACTTGATTTATCTACAATCATAGATTTGTCACATAAATTTCCTTATTTCCTTATAATAGTGAACATACCATTTCGTATTATTCTTTTCTGAGTTGCAGCTGTCAACCTTACAAATCATTTTTAATTTCGAGTCATTAGAAGAAATTTTAAAAGATCTGTTTATTTATTTACTTCATCACTTTTACTGCTTTCCCTTTCTTTATGTTTCCGGAACTTCTTTACATTCACAACCACTTGCTTATACCGCTTTCTAGCTTGATTAAAACCGAATAGATAAATACACCACTTCTGCTGTTTTTGTAATTCTTGAGATTTTTAAATTTATTCTTAACGATTCTCAGATCCTTTCTTGGAGATTCTTAACAAACCTATCCCTATAAAGATTCTTTGAGCTATATCGGTATATGGTTGTAATCATTCCTCAAGATAATCGAAATTTTTCCTGGAGATGATTGTAATTATTCTTGGAAATGATTGGAACCATTCGTGGAGATGATTGTTATCATTCTTGGAGTGATTGGAACCATTCGTGGAGATGATCAAAATTATTTCTGAAGAAGTTTGAAATAGTTCCAAAATTGATCGGAACCATTCCTGGAAATTGTGATACCTATTCCTAAAGATATTTATATTCCGTAGATTTTTCAAACTCATTTCGTAGATTTTTCATACTCATTCCAACGACATACCTTAGAATTTTTTTCACTTTAATTTTTTTTTGGGTTTCGCAATTTTAATTCTAATATCCCTCCACATTGTATATGGATAAAAACGTCCCACGTCTCAAACTAATGTTGGTAAAATATATCTCGTCGCCAGTTGTTGCGTAAAGCCATAAATATTAGAGTCTATTTCACTTCTGTTTTAGTTCCATTTGGATGACTTTTTATGCTTTTATCTCGCTATACAGGGACGCAGCTCCCTTTCTGGACGGATTTCCAAGGAGATATTGTCTCTTTTGTTTTGTTTTTGCGCATCTTTGTACTAAACTTTTTACATTTATTTTTCTGACACGTGCAAAATGGGAAAATTCGTTTAGAGTGTATGTATACATTTTTCAACAAACAGATTATCCTTGAGACTAACTCGACTAAGTAAAAGATTCTAAAGTTCAATGACTAAAAAAATACGGATAATTATGGAAAAAGCAAATTAATTTTATTCCCATTAAAAAAGCTTTTGAATTTAAAAGAGACCAGTTACATATATATGTATTTATCAATTTATTATTATAAGAATAAACGATAAAATTATATGGATTGATGATAAACAAAATTAGTAACGTATAATAAATTTGAAATAACATAATATTACATTTGAATTAATCTGAAAATTAATTTCAGGTTACAGATTTTATAATGGCAATGAACAAATTGTTTTCTTAGTAAAGTCCTTCACGGTGTTTCTTTAAATAAGAAGAAAATCAAGAAAAACAAGTTTTTAGCTGTTGCAAGATTTTGTTGTAAGAGTAGTAATTTTAAATTCCCTAAAAGGTAACACGACTTCGATTAAAATACATCTCTTTACTTAAGGATTCCTAAACAGAACTTCAATTCTAGATAGAAATTGACTACATTTCCTCATTCATTTAAAGGGAAATTGAAACTTTTATGACCGTTAGTTTTAATTAGTAATTTACCTTGTAGGAAAACACTTCTGTATCTGCAAACGGCTACTTTGATGTAATTTTTTACAATCTTTAAATTAGGTATAAGATTAATTAGAATAAAATTTATTTATGATACACAGACAAACTTATTTTTTTACTGATCGCTATCTATCAGAATTTATTAAAAATGATTATAAAAAATATGATTTACTCATCTAGCTGGTATTTTTATTATTTATAACTTTGTTAATAATAATCGGTCTAAAATAAAAAAAAATATCATAAATTATATTTGTTAACATTTGACAAACCACATGTCAGATATCTATCTATCTATACATATAATAAAACTGTAGAAATTTATATGTTTGTGCGCGCATCACATGAAAACTACTGATCCTATTCGAATGCGGTTTTCAAAGACGTATTTGTCTTCTTTTAACTTAACATCTGGTGTATAAAACTGTCTCCCCCCCACCCCTTTAACGGGGTGAGGAAAGAAATTTTTATACAAAAATCAACACGCCACGCGAACGACGTCGCGGGTACATCGAAATAGAATCCAAAAATGTGGTCAGATTTTTTTGTATGTCTGTCTGTATGTTTGTGCGCGCATCACATGAAAACTACTGATCCGATTCGAATGCGGTTTTCACAGATGTATTTGTCTTCTTTCTACTTAACATCTGGTGTATAAAAATTTCTCTCCCATTCCTTAAATGAGGTGGGGTAAGAAATTTTTATACAACAATCACACGCCACGCGAACGACGTTGCGAGTACAACTAGTTGTGGGTTACTATATTTATATGTGGGTTTATTAAAGTTGGAAGTGAAAACATTTTTGCGTCGAAATTAGGAATAGAAATGCATATATTATTGCGATAAAAGCCTCCATTTAAAATTTAAATGCTTAAAGTTGTGTTGGTTCTTCTTTATATATAAATGATTTAAAATGGTCATTAAAAAATAATTTGAAAGTTTAAAGGAATTTTGGTTCAATTTTTTACTTTTAAAATCAAAGAAGTATTCATATATTAGAAAATTAGAAAATCAAAGCTCCAAAGCTGAAATATGTCTAGGTAAGTTTTCTTTTGTATGAAGGTGAAATCTATCAAACCCATTCAACTATTTTTTTCTTATGTTTAGATCCAACGATTTGTTCTTTTTGAATGTGCCGTTGTAGCATCTTCTGTGAGGTTGATGTCAACTGTTTGGTTTTCTTGTTAGTTTTCCTACTAGCATTGCTTTCGCTAATCTTTTTTCTCCATTCTTCGTAACTGATTATGTCACTGTTTTCTCCTTAGTCTTCCCCATGTCATAACATCTTTCACCCCACATTGCTCTCTAACGTTTTTTTTTTTCGTGACTTGATCTCCTCTTATTGTGCCTATTATAGTTCTAAGCATGTTTTTCTTAGCATTGTTAGGTTGAATATCAACTTTTTGGTCTTCCTGTGAGGCGTTTTTCTATTACCACTGCTTTCGCTAATCTTTTTTCTCCATTTTTCGTAAATGATATGCCACTGTCTTCTCCTTTGTCTTCCCCATTTCATAACATCTCTCACCCCACATTGCTTTTTAAGTTCTATAGTTCTAAGCATGTTTTTCTTACCCCGGCTCCACACTTGCGTTATTCGTCAAAGAATAATCGGTGTTTGCGGAAAATACCGCATATGTGGATACAATATTTGTGTTCGTTGCCGAATATTCAGCATATTTCTCCGAATACGAATGTTTTCCGTCTTGAGTCGGTACTTGATACACATCAAAGCACCCGAATATTCGTATACGCTTCTCAGGCATCTCGACTTTGCGACGCCAGCGCTACCTCGTGGCGCAAGGCCGCATTAGGTTGAGTCAGGTGCTGTGTATTGCCTATTGTTTATCATGCAAAATCACTCTTCTGTAATGAGCGTTATTTAAAAACTTTAGTTGAAAAACCGCTAATTCTCGATTGTGAAAATGAACATCACGATCAAGAATCATTTTTAGGCCGTCAAACTGTAGGGAATTTCAAAGATGTTCTGAAGTGACTTTCATAAAAAAAAAGATTTCTTTAAGATTGATAACAAAATTTGGAAAAAATAGTTACCCACTTTTAGAGTAATTGAGCACATAATATTATATAGGTTCTAATGAGAAAATTAGTATTTTTCTCACAATAAGTTTTTCTTTTCAAACTTAACAATAAATTTGAATGCTTCTGTGTCTAACTAAATGTTCAAGAAAAAAAAACAGAAATAAAAAAACTTTGTCACTCCATAATATTTTATTTGATAAACATTATTGGTACATACTCGACTCGACGGACTGCGACAATCCAATCCTTGCGACGAGCTACTTCCCACGATTTCGAGGGAAATCTATAATAACTTATTCCTGGGATAGTATAACCCCGGGAATTGCACCCAACAACAACAAGCGTGACCACTAACTTTTTTCGCGGACATTTCACGACAATCGATTAAAATTTTAAATTTAAAAAAGCACACACTCCGCTGGAATTACATAGCATATGACACTTATGACAGCCGATTGACCGAACCGCATGTCGCGGCAGTCCGCTTGTTGGCGCCACTAGAGGTGCCTGAGAGGCGTATTGTCCGTGTTCGCACTACCGTCCACACTTTCGTCTTGAATGTCAACACATTTTTGAGGTTAGATTTGTTTCGTATTGTGATAGAATTGCTAAAAATAGTGATAGTTGACATGGAGTGGACAAATGAAGCAGTTATGAATTTTTTGGAAGGCTATCAAGCTGAACCGTGCCTTTGGGAACCCCACCATCCTGGCCATAGGAATAGAAATATTGCAATATACCTTGTATGTTTAAAGTTGTTTCAGTGTATCTAAATAAATGTTTTTGCTTTTAAAGATAAAACGTCATCCAATTCATATAAACAAGTAGGTTCTCCGAATCCGAATATTTTCCGTATTTTTATTCGAATACAAATATTCGCTTTTTAAAGTAACATGTGTGGATGGTAGACAAAAGCAAATATTCGCACACGATTATTTGTTCCAAATATTCATACAATTGTCGAATATTCGTATACGCATGTGTGGAGCCGGCTTTAGCATTGTTAGCATATTGTCATCGTAGTTGTTTGGTGGATCGTGATTGCTAGATAGTTCTTTTTCAAGAATTTAGTTTTTGGAACTTGCTGTTGAATTGTGTTTTTGACAACAGGTTTACATCAATACGTTGCTTACTGATTGTCTAAAATCCATTATTTATGTAATTAGGTATCCGACTTATTTGGTAGAATCTGTGCAGCAGTTTTTGTAGATCGTTCCTGGTGTCTGCTATGATTGCTGCAACTTATTCTTTTGTTACCCATTCTGAGTCCGAATCCTTCATCTATTATTTATTTTAATCGTTCGAAATGTTCTGAGTATGTCTCCTTGCCTGATTTCTCCTAGAGAAGGGTTGTATTCTGTAGTTATCACTTAAACTTTGTTTTGGCCAAGTTTTGTGTAGCAAGAAATTGCGACACCACAGAAATAAGGAAAGAAACTAAACTGCATTCTTGCTTCATTTAGATTTTGACGAGAAAGAATAAAAAATCTGGAAGTGAAACCAACGAACTTTATCAAACAATATGGTTTTCATTCTAACTTTTACGAAATAATTTACACCAAAGAATCTCTTTTGTTAATATTTCCTTTTAAAAAAGGACTCTATTTCTGGAATTATAAAATTATATTAAATTTATCAAATATTCCAAATCTCTGAAAGACATTCTGCGGAAGTTTCTGAATTGTCTAGGATTGTCACTACTTAAGACTATAAAGAGTGCAGTTTCTCCTACAGCATGTCACATGTGGCATGAGTTGAATTTAACGACCGTTCGGCGATTTGATGGCTAAGCACTTATAGCTTAGTTGTTAGAGCGTCAACGCGTAGAGGTGAATGTTGCGAGTTCGAGTCTCGCTGGGTGCGACATTTTTTCAATTTCTCCTTAATGTCCTTTAATATATTCTTGTTTGTATACTTTCTAAAAACTTTCAAAATTTCAAAATTTTCAAAAAAAAGTATGTCGTAGTTTCAATAAATTTTAATACAATTACCTTATCATGATAATTAAAATTGCACAAATAATTATTTTATAATTCACGTTCACAAAGTTTCTATTTCGATACTAAAAACAGTATCGAAATAGATTCATTGTAACACTGTTTTTGGTAACTTTTTGTTGTACACAATTGGTTGCACTGCACTGATTGTCAACGAAAGAGTTCAGGTAGTAAATCAAAAAGTATGTTGTACTAAATTATTAACTACATTATCAGCGTTATTTGCTAAATTCGGAATATTTTATACAAATTTGACAAACATTCAAATTTAAAATCATTAAAACTGACAAGTGTCAAAAGTGTCAAGATTGCCAACATAAATAAATATTTCGAAAAACTCTCATTTTATATATTTTTTATACTTTTAAAAGTTCATTATAAAAAATAGTATGTAACACTCGAGTTACAATGACGGTTTGTAGTACTCGTTCTTTGCGAAACTCACCGCTTCGCGGTTCGTTTCACAAACTAAACTCGTACTACGAAACCTCTGTCATTGTAACACTTGTATTACAATATACTATATCGTCACCTGACTTTGCAAGTAAACTACATGTAGATAACTCTGAACATCAACGAATATGTAAACAAAAGTAGCAAACTTGTGTAGGTAATAAACACAGGTCCGAAAGGTCCATTTCGTTCGCTCCACCTAAACATTACAAGATACTAAAAAGCTTTATGCACATGTAGTTAGAATATAATAATAACCACTTTCATTCAATATTTTGTATCAATAAAATACAATCTATATAAATTGTATCAAGTAGATCGATTGGCGACAATATGTTTCAATTGCTGCTAAAATTGCTACCATTAATTTAATCGCAGTCGATCTCTTCGCCCCTAATACACATTGTCGCTCGTTAAATGGACGAACATAAAAAATTAACTGACACAGAGAGAGAAAGCATGTTCGTAGACGACGTCTAGCAAATATAATTTGAGTTTTATTGAAACATGATTAAATTGGACTTGTTGGTTTACACTACGATACGACCTCAGCCTCAGGGTGTATGACGCGATAAGCTCGTGTCAATTAGTTTTAGTGGAAGGGAGAATGAGTGTGAACATTTAGAATCAATCGATTAATCTTGGCTTACTCTAGGTTCTAGGTCTTGAACTTACTTTATATTAAAACAATATATTTCAAGGGTATTTTTTTGTTGTTGAAATAAATTTAATTTCCTAATAACGTACCCACTGCGTATTATTGATTCAGTTTTGTGATTTGCGTTTTAAAATATATCGTGGGCGCTATTTAGACTTTCAAATATATTTCGTAAACAGTCAATTTATGCGACACTTAAGAGTTGAAAATAAAAAAATCTCGAAACATATAACGTTATTCAATCCATTCTTTTCTTGTAGCGTTACATAACCACTAATGGTTCCTAATGGTCGATATAAACATCCATTTGTATGAAATATGGTTCGTGTTGGAACCATGTAAAAGACCTGGGATAATAAATTTCGTAATGGTTGAATGATATTGTACGAGAAATAAGAGAAAACAAAGGTCTTCATTATTTAGTTGACCTTGCTTAACCTTATTAAGCCGACAGCGAGCTTCATGTGGGCCCGTACTGGAATGCCAGGATTGCGTTTAGATAACATACCCAATCCAAAAAAAGATATATCAAGTATGAGAGACGTTTTTAAACGGAAATGTATGTGCTTGGGAAGAAAATGTTAAGAATTGAATTTTAGTGGATAAAAAAGTTAATAGAGCCATTTACTATACAACGTATTATTTGGTGCATAAAAAGTATCCTGCTAAACGATATTCCTACGTAATTTTATGTCTATTTAATCCAAATTAAATTTACAAAATTGCTCCCTGAGCGAACTACAGCACTTTGAATATTAGCTGTTCTTTAAAGTTAGGATGTCTAAGTTTGGTGAACGTTAACTAGAAGTCTTCATCAGCAAAACTTTTTAATATATAATAAATTTGCATTTTAGATTACAATCAGTAATCTAATACAAGGACCAAGCTGCATGTGGTATAATTTATTAATTTCATTATTTTCTATGCTATACTTTAAATATTCTAGCTAATAAAATTCAATTCCTTGCTTTATTTTCTTTATATTTATCCTACTGGTTTATAGTTATTACTAAGAAACTGTTGCTTATCTAAAGCGGTATAGTCTTCTAGTTAAAAGTTTGTTACTAAGTTTGATCCTTTGGGAATAAGACTGTATAACAACAATTTTCTCTAAATTTAAAATTTGCCTTCTAATAGTTAAAAACTTTCTCACTATAAATATCAAAAACGTATTTGTTTTAACATTAATCATTTAGTATTTGTTGTTTTATGAATAGATTTTTCTCAATCTTAATAATGGTTAGTGAAATTCCAGCCAAATAGTACATTACGTAACGAGTGTGGAAAGCAGGTGATCCCATCACGAGTGCGTTTGTCGCGTGAGCCGAAGGCGAACGCGATAAAAAGCACGAGTGATGGGATTACCTGCGCACCGCACGAGTTTCGTATTCTATTTTTCATCACTCCGTGAGGAAAGCTCTTAAATTTGTGTAAAATAAAAGGAGAAAAGATAATAAAAGTAGTATTTGGTCTGATCCGCCTGCACCGCGAAGGCGCTGAAGGAGGGTTGGGGCAGGCGGATCCCCCATATTAAGACTAAAATTTTTAGAGTTAAGAAAGTATAAGATTTTTATTAAAAAAATAGTTATTATCCTAACAAGTGCGGAAAGTTATACTTTCCCGCACGCGAACTGCCGATGCCCGAACGACGCGAAGCGGAGTTCGGGCAAGCAGTTAAGTGCGGGAAAGTTAATTTCCGCAAGAGTTAGGATCAGTATTTTTTCTACAAGCAAAATCACCTCGAAAATTATTTAGATATTTGAAAAGATGCGATTGTGACAATTAAATCTTTCATAGTGTCAATAAATACACGACTGTAGCTATAGCAACCCTACTTAAACAGGTGAGTTTGTTGTTGCTTTGAGTAAGGTTTACAGGGGTGATTTAATAAATTATGATTTTTTTAAAATTTTTTAAAGCCAAACATTTTAAAAATCCCTATTTTCATGTAAAATAATCCTATTTTTTTTTTACTATTTGTATGTAGTCCAACAAGATAAAGATAATAATACAATAATTTGTCAAAAAGGTTATCGGAAAACATATCTAATTAATAAAAAAAAATGCGTGCCGTGCGGGAAAGAGATATTTTCTGAATTAAAATGCGTGCGGGAAAGTGTTGTTTTACGCATGCTTGTAGAAAAACACTTTTTTATTACAAAATTATGTATAGTTATGAACCTTTGTTTGATTGAGTATATCGTGGTGCATTTATTTTTGATTGGGAAACACTTATCAACTCTGTTTCGGTCATTCATTGCTTTCCGCACGGTCCTGCATGGTCGAAAGCAGTGCTTTCCGCACGGAGTAATGAATAGTTTTATATTTCGTAACGTTGAAGGAAGCATTGCTTTCCGCACGGTCCTCATGGTCGAAAGCAGTGCTTTCCGCACGGAGTGATGAAAAATAACATACTTATCCTATCCTATCCTACTAATATTATATAGGCGAAAGTTTGTTTGGATGGATGTATGGATGTTTGTTCCTCTTTCACGCAAAAACTACTAAACGGATTTTAATGAAACTTTACAGTAATGTAGCTTATAGATCAGAATAACATATAGGCTATAATTTATAAAGATATTGTGTGAATTGTCCAAAATATAACGATAAATGTCATTTAAGTCTGAAAAAATTACTGTATTTCTTATGTTGACAATATTGTTACGTTATTACAGTGCGAATGTAACATCTCAATATTGTCAGACTGTTATATTTTTCAAATACGACCCAAAAATTATGTATGTTATAATTTTAATGTCATAATGTTAGTTCTTTTCACGCTAATATAAGCTACTCGAAATACTAATACTGCGCACACGAAGTCGCGGGCACCAGTTATTGATACATAAAGACCTTGCTTTTATTCGAATTACACGCAGACGAAGTCGCGGGCAAAAGCTAGTATTGTATAAGAACATTACTTACTCTATATACATTGTCATTGGATTCGAATTATTTTAACCATTTTTTGTCTGACTGTCTGTATGTTTTTGCGCGCATCACATGAAAACTACGGATCCCATTCAAATGCGGTTTTCACAGATGTATTTGTCTTCTTTCAACTTAACATTTGGTGTATAAAAAATTTTCCCCCCACCCTTTAACGGGGAGAAATTTTTATACAACAATCAACACGCCATGCGAACGACGTCGCGGGTACAGCTAGTCTTTCATAAAATGTGCTCCAAAATTTTAATAAAATAACACAGTGGAATTGTAAAGTACATAGAATATGGTTATTTATGGGCAAATGACAACCTCGACTTCCCTGGCACATACGCAATCTTTAGTGGAAATTTTACATAAATGTAGTTAAATTTTATGGATGCCGTGTTGATGTTTACCATGTGACTCCCTCTTGTTAAAGTCACGTACTGGCCATACCAATATTTTCCAATTTCGACAGAAAGAACTCTATTATGAGGTATTTTATCATCTAACACCAGTAGCAGTCACTCCTTGAGTATTCTCATTTTCAAAAAAGTATGGTCCAATGACTAGCTCAAAACTATACAGATCAAACAATATTCCAATTGAACTTCAGACACTTAAATCGTGTGTAAATATTTCGCATCAATAGTTACGTTTTTAGTTTAAATACATCACCATAGTTGTTAAGTATCATTGTTATTGAACCGTTGAATAAATAACTTACAATTGATTTGTAATAACGCTATTAACGAATACCTAATGGATGAACAAAAGGATGATAAATTAAGTAAATAGAAATAAAATTATTACATTATAAGGTTTGGTGTAATGGAAAACGATTATTAAAAATAAAATTATATTCTATAACGAGGCTATATTCCACTGGAGTTATAGACGTTCCTTTTTCCTCTACTACTTAGATCTTTTTATATTTTTTGACATTCTTAATAATAATAATTTTGAGAAATACGTTTTAATGTAATACCGTGAGTTAATATTAAAGCACTTAATTGTCAATAGGGAAATCCAGATTCAATTCCCTCGATGCTGCATATTTATCTTTACTTTTCAATTTTTACTGAAATCGATTCGATGCTTTTATAAAAATGTCAATATTCTTTTCTATTTTAGCATTTCAAGTATCACTAATTGAAGATATTCGAAAACAAAATTTACAATATTTAACACTTCACTGAAACATTTTTGAACTAAGACCATTCATAATTAAAAGAGAAAATTGTTGGCATCTTCAAGCACTCAATTAAGCTATGTACACAACATACTATGATTATGATTGGTAAGCCAGCAGATGTTTGTAATGGCGTGCCAACAGCCAACCATCTAAGCTTCTTATCCACATAATTTGTTTTCGAATTATTTATTTACTGATAAATAAAAAAATATTGACCTGGAAAGTAAAGAAAGTATATTTTTGCTACCGATGCTACTGCTTGGTTTTCAATCTTGTTAATTCAATCAAACATTGGCGTAACAATACAACGAAATAAATTTAACTTTTTACTGTCATCATTACTTCTTACATTATTCGAGCATTTGCTTTTGTAGATAGAGTTAAAGAAGATGAATGGTAATAAACAGTTTCTTAATAAACTACTAGCTTATATGCTAACCTTACTAATTTTTAAGGTACACAACTATTTTATTTTATAGCTCCCTTATTACTGCTTTAATAGTACTATTTGGTCGTATTGAAAGTTTTTTTGCAACTGGTTAATTATTTTATTATGTCATAAAATGTTACTAAGAACAAAGTAATACATCTTATAAAGAGGTTCGGTACTATCGAATGAACGTTTATTCAGTATTGGTTATACAGAAATTTCATTTATAGGAACAGATTGTAATATCGACAGAAATGATAACGGCCTTATATGACAATGTAAAACTTAACTTCTATACCGGTAATTGTAAATGTTACAAACTTGTTTAATAATCCGAATCCGAACACACAACACAATAGTAATTCAATTATTACAAAGCAATAGTACCTATATTACTTTACGAGTGGAGTAAATTGCATATTACAGCGAGTGTGTTTGGCCCATGAGCGAGTTTGCGAGCGAAGGGGCTAAAGAAACGAGCTAAATATGCAATTTGTTCCTCGAGTAAAGTACTATGCTTTACCCACGACCTACCTAATGGTTTTGTATGAAACTAAAAATAACAAATATAAAATTTAAATTTTGGCATAAGTTGTCAAAAATATCCGATTTCGCAGACAGTTCTGTCTGAGAAATGACAAATGTTAGTTTAATTTAATGAAAACTGTAGGTAACCAACATAATAATACAGGTTTCTATTTACTTACCCCACTAGTTTAGTAAATGAAACTATAACACAACTCCTTAATAATTTGACACTTACTGACAGAGTTATAGGTTAAAAAATACGCAATTTACTTATGAGTCGTGGGTAAAATTATTATATTAAACAATAGTTTAGAGTGTCTAGACCAATACCAAAATTTACCACGACAGTATGAGTAGTAGAATTGTATATACAAAAGAAATAATTAAAAGCGGTCAAGGGCCGCTAAAGGAAATCTTTTGTCGGCATTTTTGTCGGCATGAAGTGTGAAGGAAAAAAAATAAAAATTAACTTTGAACAAAACTATAACAGTATAAAAGTTCTTGTAGTTCGCTGTTACTTTGATCGACGTTTTAAAAAAACTACATACTAGATCTCGTTCAAACGTTCGGTAGAAGTACATAGTAATGTACATCATATATTTTTTTATCATTCACTTATTTCTGTTACAGGGGGGACACATTTTACGACATTGGAAGAATCTCTCGCCCAAACTATTCAGTTTAGAAAAAAATGATATAAGAAACATAAATATCATTTTTAAAGACCTATGAGTAGATACCCCACCCATTTGGGTGTGATAAAAAAAATTTTGAGTACCACTTTTAAGTATGGGGAACCTCCAATTTTTTTTCTATTTGTGTGTAAAATTTTATGGCGGTTCTCAGAATACATCTAATTATCTAAGTTTCAAAAGTGGCTTTGACATACGGACGGACAGACAGACAGACAGACATGACGAATCTATAAGGGTTCCGTTTTTTGCCATTCTGCTACGGAACCCTAAAAAGGAAGTTAATAAAACTCTAATTAAATCAATACAGGGTATCTTAGAGTAACCTAAATCAAAAAAAAGTTTTTACTCATTTTTTTTTGAAGTATCATCCCTGTATGACTTATTTCACTTAATGGTGTAAGAGTGAAGGTTAAGAATTGATATACTTATGTACTTATATTTTCTTTAAAATAACAAATTTATGTACGGCGCTGTTTAGATCTATTTTTCAGTTTGTTTAATTGATCCCAGCAGGCGGAGCAGACCTAAGTAAAATCGTGGATCTGAATCCTTTGTCGTGACACGCAGAGATTCATTTTTAATGAATGAATTTTTTTAAATCTTATCGCCAAGTTTGCTCTACAAACGTGATTGGAAATTGTTAATAATTATTTCCGGTGTGTATTTCCAGACGCCTTTGATTATAATGAAAATAGATATTGGCAATTTCCTGATATGCTGATTTGCTATAATTAGGATATGAAAATGACTTATCCATTGATGTAATATAAAAATTCAGGAAATAAAAACATGATCTATGTATAAATATGTAGGTAGATAAATACATTTTTGAAAATCTATAAAATATGTCGATTAAGGTATTTTATTTTTTTATCATATCAACTTGAAGAAGGAAGAGGTTTATGAAAAGATAATAATATTTCAAATATAGTGGAACAATAAGTATAAAACATGCATAAAAAGTATATTAACATACCCCATGAAAAACATAAAAAATAACGAAAACGACAAAACGGGTGTCACCTTAGGAGATAAGAATAAGAAGTCGGGATACCAGAAGGGAACCAGTAATACAAGATGTAGTGAAATGGGGTTTAGAATAAGCAAGCGGTGTTGGAGGGACTACGTGAAAAGGATCCCAAAAGAAAGGTTGTGATAGTGAGCCAAAACGCAGATATCAAACACACGAAGACCGGTGGACAGACCACCTAAAAGTTAGTACAAAGGATAAGGATCCTGTTATAAGAAATAGAAGATATAGTTTATTGAGTTAATGAACATTTTGAATATAGAAAAGATTTTAGGCTATAAAGATTTCTTATAACAAATTAAATAAATGGTTAATTATTTAATTTGTTATAAGAAATCTTTAAATAATAAAAATTTCCCAATATATAAATAATTTTATGACAAAGGTAATACAGGAAATTTCATATTCAGCAATAATATAAAGAAGATAGACCGTCGGATTTCAATAGGAATCCAGGCACGATTTTCTCTCTTATGCCTTTGAGGGTACTGAAAGATAAAATCAAGGACAGTAAAATATGTGAAAATCGTGTGGAAATATGTGAAAATCGTGTGGTTTCTTGGCCGCGTCTGCGTCAAAATTAAATTTTCTTTTGCAAAGAAAGTGACTTGTTATGCAAAGATTTTCTGCCTTATGTCAATTTGTGGATAGATAGAGGAGTATTCGTTCTGCTTATAGAATTAAAAAATTGCAAGTGACATAAGGGAGATAATAACCTGTAAACTTTACATGTTTTGGGTCATAATTAAGGGCACCAGTAGCCCTTATATCAAAATTTTTATAAATAGGATGAATACTCCTCTATCTATTCACGAAATAGCATGTGAGAGAAAGTCATCAAACGAACAAAAATTTTTTTAGAGAGGAAAATTCGACATGGTTCAGCTGTATGATACCTTCTTTTCTGCTTTTCTTAATGGACTTTACCAGTATACAAAAAGACATAAGGCAAGGGTTCTAGATAATACAAATTTTCAGCAGTAAATAAAGATCGTAGAAAACTACCATTGGAATGAAAAAAATAGTCCCATTTTATGAAAACTATATAAACAGTAGTCACCAAACCTTCGTAAATACTATTTTGGTGCATTTAAACATTTAATACAACAAACAGAATCTAATTATCTATACTTATAATAAATCTGTAGAGAGGTCAATTCTCTACATGAAATATATTTCCAAAATAACTTGATCGATACTGATGCCAAAAATGAAATCAGTAAAATTTTTGTCTGTCTGTCTGTCTGTATAACCGTTATAGGAACAAAAACTATTTGACGGATTTTAACGAAACTTCGTACAATTATTTTTCATACTCCTGAGCTGGTTTTAGGATACTTTACATCACGCTACAATCAATAGGAGCAGAGCAGTGAAGGGAAATGTTGGGAAAACCACTTTAACGGTGTGGGGGAGAAATTTTTATACAACAGTAGGTAAGTATATACGTCACGCGAACGACGTCGCGGGTACATCGATATAGAACCCAAAAGTGTCGTTAGATTTTTTGTTGTACGTCTGTCTGTCTATCTAATGTTTGTGCGCGAATCACATGAAAACTATTGATTCGATTCGAATGCGGCTTTCACATATGTGTTTGTCTTCTTTTAACTTAACATCTGGTGTATAAAAATTTCTCCCCCACCTCTTTTACGGTGTGGAGGGGGGGAGAAATTTTTAAACAACAATCTATACATCACGCGAACGACGTCGCGAGTACATCGATATAGAACCCAAAAATGTGGTTATTTTTTTTTGTACGTCTGTCTGTCTATCTATATGTTTGTGCGCGCAACACATGAAAACTACTGATCCGATTCGAATGCGGTTTTCACAGATGTATTTGTCTTCTTTTTACTTAACATCTGATGTATAAAAATTTCTCCTCCCACTCCTTTAACAGGGTGAGGGGAGAAATTTTTATACAACAATTAACACGCCACGCGAACGACGTCGCGGGTACACCTAGTATTATTATATAGTTTTGTATTGTATGACGAAAGTTAATAAACATTGGTAGCTTTTTGATAAAAATAACTATTTAGTATTGGCTACCACTGTCAAGCTTTTTAAGTATTTATTTTAACGTCAACAGTGTTTTCAAAGACATTTCAAATTCTGTATTCTGTATCTCGATCGAAAGTGATTTGTTTTCTGTACGTCATGTAATAGCTCTAAGAACGTTTTGTACAGACTTATCGTGGATTTCTTTTCAATACGATTTTCTTTGTATTTCTCACTGAAAAGCTGAATAGAATGCTGTGTTTTGATAAATGTAGAAGAGTTTATCTTTCTGTCTCTTTAAATATATTTCAAATGAAATTGGTTTTTGTTGGTGTCACGTTTTACGTAGAATGTATTGTGAAAAGTAATTTTTTTAAATTTGTCAATGGTGTAAACATTAAAAAATCGTGATGATGTGAGTTCGTGTCTAGGATAGCCACATTTACCTCATATCTTTTCTTGTGCACATTACTTTAACTTGTCATTATATCTCGAGAAATTGTATGTGTATAATTTTGTACTACATATTCTTGATTGTTGATTTGTTTTTCACAAATAACACCGTGCTAATAGCTAATACACTTCACAGTCATTTGGAATGAATTATTTGAGGTGAATGGCCATTTAGTACAATAAGTAAACAGTAAATCTATTGCTAACATAACGACAAACCACTGAGTAATCAACCTGAAGCAATTACAGTTACAAACTTTAAAGAACTACCGGTATTGGTTTCCTTTAACTTTTTTGTTTGTACCAGTTCATTCCACCAACAGCCAGACTAGTAGGTTTAACAAGAACCAACACAGTAAGTTAGATTAAAACTGAAGGTATAATTATTTTAAGTAATAATTGTACTAATTTGATCAGAATCCGTGTTTTTACACTGATGATTGCAAGATAAATTATATTTCACAAAAAATAGAATTAAAAATAATAATAGGTATTGTTTGGTGTATTAGGTATTAAGAATTTTAACAGCTCATAGTTAAATACATTTTTATTGGTCAACGTCGATTTTAAACTATATCTTTTATTTTTGGTGTAATAGTTCTAAGAGAATTAGAACAACATTGGTGATTATCTGTTGGACCTATAAGATTGTTAATAGAGAGTGACTCAATGAAATGAAACAGTTAATTGCCCCTATGTTGGTGAATAATTGAAAATGTCTTTTTGCTGCGGGTGTGGTCCATGGGATTAATCGAATACAATAGAAAAGGAGTTATTGTCGGTTACGGTCTTTCCATAAATATTTCAGGGCAAATTTAGGTCGTTGTTAAAAGTTACCGCATCACTATTTTCTTTTGCTACTTATTCAGAAATTATACATGTAAAAAATAAGTATACTTGATTAACTTACAAATATAAAACTGAAATCAGTCTAAACAACAAATTTGTTTTCTATATGAATAAATAAAATTTGAGAAGGTTTCTAATAATTATCTGTTTTGGTAATTTAATTACTTTAGACATCACTCATGGAATTTTTAAAATTTAAAGATTAAAATAAATGACACTAAGCAGGAATTGAAAAGTTAACACGTCCGACAGGGCTCAAATCTGCGATATCTATCTAAAGCCGATAGCATGTTACACCGTTTGGCCATGGATGATCCTAGCGGTTAGATGGCGTTGTTGATCATATCTTGAATTAATGCATGTCACTCAAGAGAGAGAGAGATTTGTTTTCAAATTTTGAATTTTTAGATAGTATGCAAGGATGCAAGGAATAATTGGTTTACAGGAGTGTGGTGGTGTTGGTGGGTTTTGGGTGTTGGGTTTAAGGACCCTGTTATAGGACTTAATGTTCTTTTCAGGGTTGGATGGTGGAGTTTGGAAGGAGTTAGTATCAGTCGTCGGCGCCATTCGGTATTGGCTTTCTGATTTTCTGTTTCGATGTTTCCTGGTTCCTGTGAATATGTGTAATCACACGTGGTGCGATGTGGGTTTGGGAAGATTCATGCTGTGGCGTGAGGCCTCCTATTTGGCAAGGACGAAGGGAACCACAGAAAACTTCGTCAAGGGCTCAGTTTTTTATCTCCTCTTGTCTTCCTGTATCTACCTGTAAGAGAGGGGAGTTTAGTCAAGAAGGTCGTCAAGTTGGGTTAAGATTGACCCTTGTGGAACTCCAATTTTATAGTTGGAATGGGTAATTGGATGTCATTTAACTTTCTTATAGGGCCAGCGTGCCAAATTTTGTCGAAAGTAGCAGTAGAAAGTATACAAAAAAGAAATATATAAAATGAAATTAAGCAGAAATTAAAAAAAAAATGTCGCATTCGGCAAGACTTGAACCGGCAACCTTTCCCTCTACGTGATAACGATAATTCAGCTATGAATGCTTAGTAATTCTTTCTCTTTTTGGTCGTTAAATTCAACTCATGTCACATGTGACGTTAATAAGGGAGAGAAAATGTTTGGTTCCTGTCCATGAAAATATAAGACTGGACACAAAAAAAGACTTAGTGTTTGTTGTTTAAATTGTCGATTTAACAAATAATCTCCCTTATATTAACATTCTATATGTGGCTAAGAAATTGTGTGAAAGCCCGTCTCACCGCTAGGATCATTCGTGAGCAAACGTTTTAAGGATGTTTCGGCTGTAGACAGAGATTGTAGGTTTCGGTTTTCCAGATGTGACATTTCTTTTAGTTCCTTTTTAAATTCATTTCTTGGTTATCTAATTTCTAAATTTTGTCAGTTTAACATTTATTTTTAAAACCTAAAATATAACGTGAGTATTGAAAACAAATATTTTTTGTTAACAGTATGTATGTAAATGTTATTGGTATATTTTTATTTTTACTTTTCTGCATTGACATAACTGTTTTGCATATATTCATATGATTTTATATAAAATATTACGTTGACATTTTACGCAACAGCAGTTAAATCGATAAATTTTAACGCTTTTGTCGGTTTACTATTTATTCCTTATAATAAAAACCTGCAGCTATTAGTTTTCTCTCAAAGCATAAAACTTTTAAAAGTTCAAATTTCTATGCACTTTTCATGGGAAGCTCACTAATCTTCGCCATTTTTTCTCTATTCATCATAAACACAAATAAAAAGTTTTATTAAATGAATTTCCTTGTAAAATAAATTCTTTGTCGAACATTTAAACAAAGGAGAACTTTTAATTAGACGCCAGAGAAATGAACATCGTTTCATGAAGAGATTTTTTTAAATTACCGAGAATACAAAACAAATAAAAATAATAAATATAATAGATGGAAATAATATATTTTTAAGTTTGAATAATAAAATATTCATCAACTGAAACACAATTTCTTTCATCTCTTTTTAGTGTTTCGTAGCCAAATGGCAAAAACGGAACCCTTATAGATTCGTTATGATGTCAGAATATTTTGCTTAACGTTATTGTGATTATTTGTCACACAAAAAATGTGTTTTTAAAAATAAATTTTAAATATGAAACTGTAAAAAAATACTCTAGCATAACTGTGAATAATAAATTATCTCCACAATGTTCAGTTATCTCACAAATACCTATCCAAGTACGTATGAAGTCATACTAACGTTATGTATAAAAAAATTAATTTTTTGTCATTTGATTGGACCAAACACGGAAGCAATTACTAATTAATATTCTGAATAATTATTTATTAATACATTTGGTATTACACATTATAAAAATATTTTGCATAAATTCTATTATGGAGGCAAGATAATAAGTTATTTGTGAAAATTATAGATATGTGTAATATTGTTATTAAGTTAAGTGGAAGATTAGAGGATGGTAACACTTGACAAGAATGGTATATTTTTAGCTAAAATATAATAGATTCGATTTGTGTAACTTCTATCTTTTTTGCGGAACTCAACAGTTTCATTTCTAAAATATTAATTTGTTCCAATCACAAAAATCATTTAAAGTTCATTTGTTTGGAGTTGGCAGCTAAGAAAAGTCATTAAATCGTAAAATGTTTAATAAATTGATTGCGTTAGATCTTTTTTTTAATAATTTTTAATGTTTGTTGCCGATGTTTACGTGCAAGCTAAATTATATTTTATATTTTCTTGTGTATCAACACACCGTAAAATTGTTTGGCTTAGTGTTTACTAGTTGTACTCGCAACGTCGTTCGCGTGGCGTGTGATTGTTGGGAGAGAAATTTTTATACACCAGATGTTAAGTTGAAAGAAGACAAATACATCTGTGAAAACCGCATTCGAATGGGATCAGTAGTTTTCATGTGATGCGCGCACAAACATACAGACAGACAGACAAAAAATCTAACCACATTTTTGGGTTCTATTTCGATGTACCCGTGACGTCGTTCGCGTGGCGTGTTGATTTTTGTATAAAAATTTCTTTTCTCACCCCGGTAAAGGGGTGGGGGGAGAAAGTTTTATACACCAGATGTTAAGTTGAAAGAAGACAAAAATAAATCTTTGAAAACCGCATTCGAATAGGATCAGTAGTTTTCATGTGATACGCGCACAAACATATACATTTCTACAGTTTTATTATATGTATAGATATAGATTAAATTGGTTACTTTAATACATCTGTAAAGCAAAAGTAAGTTTAAGGCTATATAACGACTTTTAGTATTGCAATCTGATGTGACACATAAAAACAATTAACTCAAAAGTATTAGCTGTAAACAGAACTGTACGAGGGCTGCTACTTATATTTTAAATCTTGGCAACACTAAAAGTTTCAGGCGCCATCTAACGTTGCCAAACGAAAGTTTGACATGTTTAAACATAACCTTCACTAGAACATTTTGTAATTTGGACACAATTTGTTTTGTTTACTCTGGCTTGAAAATTTTGTGCAATAATTTTTTCCGACCTTCGACGTGGATTATCAAGACAGGAGTGCATGGATCAACTTAGTTCCACTCTTGACGGATAACATATACCTTGTACTGATAATGCCCAATAGGCCGAAACCGGTCTACAAGTTATGTTGTCCCTTCTAACTGCAAACTAAAATGGTTGGTTTAAATTATCTGTTAGATATGCCAACCCCATTTGACTTTGAAGTGTAATTCAATATCCGTCGGGGCACATAGCCCGGGCAGTAGTTGTTTCTTCTTAGTTAAATGGTCAGTGTTTTTGAAAATATTTTTCAAAACTCGTTAAAGCGATAGAATAACTAATATTCTGCATTTTGCAAAAATTGTCCATTAATAACTTTATTAAGTAAGACCCTATTACAGTTTTCTGTAATAATACTTTAAAAAAATAACTAATTACTAGAGCACTTGCTAATTCTGAAAGAGCTTTTAGGGAGCATTTTATTGATGTTTGAGTTAAAAATTCTGTTAACATTCTTCGCTAAGTTAATTGCGATTTGTTAAAGTATTTTGTTATTATCTGTCACTTATTGTTCTTAAGTTGTTGAAATATTCGTTTTCACTTCTAATTTTCTTTAACCGTTTTTATCTACCTTTTCTTCCTTTTCGAATCTTATTCCTTTCTACTTCGTATAAAGTTTATTCCCTTCTAATAAGTTTCAATATTTTTCTTTTAACCTTCTGTATCTACCTTTTCTTACATTTCTAAGGCTTTTAGAGATAGTTGATCATTGCCTTTTATTTTATTTTTTTGTTCAAGTGGTTGAAATGTTTGTTTTTACTTCTTATACAGTTATCCTCTAATTAGTTTCTATAACGTGTTTTAACTTCTATAATGTTAACGTATTTTAATTTAGTATCTTTCCTATTTTTGCTTTTTTAAAGTCTCTTTATAAAACCATGTTATACTGCTCTTTGTAGTTTATTAGGTTTACTTAGGTTAGATTTTATTTTGTTTTTAATTTAGTGAAAGCTCTATGCTATACATACATGCATGTATATTAATACCACTTCAGCTCCCTTTAGTCTATGTGAATACTTGACAAAATACTCTGTGACGTTATATTAATTAATCTTTGGAACGTTACATTGTATAAAGTGACTTTAGAATCCTGAAAATTATGAACGTATGCTTTCCTGGGGCATTTGTATAACTTTGCTTTAACTTGACAAAATTAATAATCACAAGTAGGTACGGCTTTCAATTTAGTAGTTATGTAACTAAAGATTATATCATATGAAAATCCCATAGTTAATTTGATTGAAGATTCTATGGTCCGCTTTTTTTGTAGATTTGTTATAATAATCTACAGGGTATCCTGAAAACTAAATTTAAAAAAAATAGAAATAAATACATAAAACATATCCTCTAAGATGTATGCAAATAGGAATATCACTTAATATCTTTTGCATATCAGAAAAGTTCAAAATATTGGTCATTTGCTGATTTTGATAGCAAGTTTTATGCTGATTCCGTGATTTTTTTTGGTCCTGAAATTTTTCTACACTACATTTTTTTTATTTCTAATTATATTTAAATTTTATATTAAATAATTTTAGAAAAAATAGTTTTCTAAATAGCATATAACTGAGAACACATCTCTGGCCAAGCACCTGTGTATTTAACAGACGTGTGCAAGAAGAGCTGAAACACTGCGCAAATCCACCAGGAATCAGCTACGAGTAATTACAAATGTCCTTACAAGATTTGTGGTTTCTTCCATAAAATTTAGAAACAAAATACTGAGTTTTCTAAACAGCATATAACTGAGAACACATCTCTGGCCAAGCACCTGTGTATTTAACAGACGTGTGCAAGAAGAGCTGAAAAACTGCGCAAATCCACCAGGAATCAGCTACGAGTCATTACAAATGTCCTTACAAGATTTGTGTTTTCTTCCATAAAATTTAAAAAACAAAATACTGAGTTTTCTAAACAGCATATTACTGAAAACACATCCATTGCCAAGCACCTGTGTATTTAACAGACGTGTGCAAGAAGAGCTGAAACACTGCGCAAATCCACCAGGAATCAGCTACGAGTCATAACAAATGTCCTTACAAGATTTGTGTTTTCTTCCATAAAATTTAAAAAACAAAATACTGAGTTTTCTAAACAGCATATTACTGAGAACACATCCATGGCCAAGCACCTGTGTATTTAACAGACGTGTGCAAGAAGAGCTGAAACACTGCGCAAATCCACCAGGAATCAGCTACGAGTCATAACAAATGTCCTTACAAGATTTGTGTTTTTTCCATAAAATTTAAAAAACAAAATACTGAGTTTTCTAAACAGCATATAACGGAGAACACTTCCATGGCCAAGCACCTGTGTATTTAACAGACGTGTGCAAGAAGAGCTGAAACACTGCGCAAATCCACCAGGAATCAGCTACGAGTCATAACAAATGTCCTTACAAGATTTGTGCTTTCTTCCATAAAATTTAAAAAACAAAATACTGAGTTTTCTAAACAGCATATTACTGAGAACACATCCATGGCCAAGCACCTGTGTATTTAACAGACGTGTGCAAGAAGAGCTGAAACACTGCGCAAATCCACCAGGAATCAGCTACGATCATTACAAATGTTCTTACAAGATTTGTGTTTTCTTCCATAAAATTTAGAAACAAAATACTGAGTTTTCTAAACAGCATATAACTGAGAACACATCTCTGGCCAAGCACCTGGGTATTTAACAGACGTGTGCAAGAAGAGCTGAAACACTGCGCAAATCCACCAGGAATCAGCTACGAGTCATTACATATCTGCTTACGATCCATGCACTGGTTAAAAGACATCAAGCTTCTGTTTAATGAAGACTCAAGCGATAGGAAACCTGACACACATAGAAACAGTTAAACACATACTGTCCCATTGCAAGCTACTGAATCACAGGAGACACTCAATTTTTGTTGACTTCAGATTGCCTCCACAAACATATGGCACCTTTAGACCATTTAAAACTAGTAGAGTAGCAATAAGCCTATCTAGACTGCAGTATATGAAGGCTTCCATCTTAAAAAAACGGCATCTAATTTTTACAGAGTATATTTCACTTACAAACGCATTTTAGAGGTGTCAATTAATGGGATTTTCTTTTCATTTTAATGTACATAGAAAAAAACTTAATCATTTTATTTGTTTATTAGGCATGCTTCCTGTATTACATAAATTTATTATTTTCATGCTTATTTAGTATTATGTATTAAAACATCTTTAAGATCCCAATCAGATTTTTTTAACAATAAGTATTATAACTTTATGTTTACGAGCTCAATTACAAAACAGATGCGATAAAAATCGACAGGGTCACGAACTTTTTAACACGCAGTCACAACGAGAGTAAAAAGCACAGACCGAAAACAAATAAAATTGCAAATTTCTTTTGTCCAAGTAGACATAAGAACATTTTTAGATTTATAGCCTCTTTTTGGAACTCGTTAAAATAAGACTCTATTAGCATATCATGACCTCATTTTCAGTACATATTTTGGAGATAAGCTTATGTGACCTTCCCCCAAATTGAATAAAATTAATTTAGTTAAAATTGGGGTGTGATTATTAATGGTGTAATATATTTCCATATGCTGAAAAAAACATTTTTTAATTAATAGGATTGTCAGATAACATAAAACCCATATATTAATAAGAACCAACCCCTTTTTAAACATTATATCTATAGAAATGATTCTATAAATGATAATGTGGTTTAGTTTTTAAGGCATTATTTTCCATCACAATATTTATACTTGAGTAGATTGAAAATATTAAATTTTTGCTCTTTCATTTTAAGTTGTATAGTAAAATGATGAAAATGTTCTAATTTTGATTTACTAGACCAATCAAAACCTTGATAACAATGATATTATTGTTAAAACAATTTTGCTGCTGTACGATGGTTGTCTTTTTAATTTTGCAAACAGCCATAAAGTCAAAAAATATCTAGACTTAAAGTATTATTTATTATTGCTTTTCAAAATATATCCTACCAACCAGGATCGATTACACTTTTGCATACGTTCAAATCAATTACGAGGCTTGTTCAATTGAAACCCATCTTTGGTCCAAAAAAAATTTATTAGCAAATATATTTACAAATAATTACCACTACAATTAAGGCACATATCCCATTGTTTTACCAACCGATGTATACCCTGTTTAAAGAATTCTTGTGGCTGCTGCTTGAAGAATTCTTTCACGGCATTTTTTACTTCTTCGTCCGACTGAAAACGATTACCTTTTAACGCTTTTTTCAGTGGACCAAATATGTGAAAATCGCATGGCAATAAATCGGGACTATAGGGTGGATGCTCTAATATCCTCCATTTCTTTTGTTTTAGATTTTCTTTTACTACTTCGGCAACATGAGGCCGACCATTGTCGTGCAGCAGAATGACACCGCGTGAGAGCTTTCCTGGCCGTTTTCGTCTTATTGCTTGGTGGAGCTTGTTCAAAGTTTCATTAAACAGGTTTGCGTTGATATGCACTCTAGGTTCTGTAAACTCTATGAGCAAGGGTCCTTCATGGTCAAAGAAAAATGTTAATGACCGCACGCTGATTATATTTGGACGGATTGTTAACAACAAACGCCATTTTAATGTCGCAATACTTAAAATAGCTCTGACATACAAATGCTAGGCACTGATCAGTGTGACGTTTACAAATACAACTAACATTATAAAATGTCACTTGAATGATTACAATTGTTTCCAAGGCTAACCTGACCAAAGATGGGTTTCAATTGAACAAGCCTCGTAGTAAAACAGTTATTTCAGTATTCAGTTGTCACCTGCAAAATTCCTGTTTTAAAGACACCAATTGCTTCTTCGGGCAACTGGAATCGCTGCCCACGCACTGAATTCTTGATGATTGGGAACGTGAAGAAGTTATTGTAACTTAGGTTGGTAAATGATCGATGGCCAAACAATTCGATGTTTTGAAGCTCCATAACTCAATTGTCTGTTGGGCAGTGTGAGCACTAGCATTATCCTGATGTAGGATGATTTGCCATTGTGTGTTGCTTTGTCGGGGATTCGAGATAACTTCTAGTAAAAAATCGTTTGTATACCAATCGAAAGTAACCGTTCTTCGATCTTCTAAAGCAATTGTCGACACAAAAGTTGCGACCATTTTCACTTCGAGACCGGATCAAACAACCCTCGTATCAAAACGATTTAAAAAATACTTCCAACAATAAAACATTAACTTTAAAAAATTTTTTTTTCGACTTATTTCTCTAAAAATATTTTAATGAAAATTGCTTTATCAAAAGTATTTGGTCAAATATGTTATTTTTTTGATCTTTCTCTAATAAAACTTAGCTTAAAAATAGATGTTTTCGTCATTGTATTGATTTCCCTAAAAGTATTTCAATAAAAAGTAACCCAAATGGAAACTCCTGTATTGTATATAATAGAACACCTGACAAATTTGAGTGTCAGTCCTTATGGATTCAATTTCTAAATGAATTACTTCTGCCTTTTATATGATGATATTAAATTGATGCGTAAGCAATAAGGTCAAAAACCCAGTTTGTAGAAAGTCAGATTCAACATTCTGCTCTAATTAATTTCCTCTAACCTTCTTAAAAAAAAACTGAAAGGTCATCACAACCCCGAATCGTGTTGACATTTGATGAGCCTTGATGGGCTCTATACCGTGCCCTTATTAGATATATATACATGGCTGTGCCTTTTTCTCAACATAATTGGCTCGCTCTTTTGTTTTATTATTGTCGACAACATTCCCTTGTAGTCTCTTGGGAATTTATTAACCAACCCCTCCCGACTTCCAAGCAGTTTGTCGTTGAACGAAATAGCACGTTTCAACACTAACAACATGAAACTTTTTCACACTTTAATACTGTTTAAAAAGTTTTTCAAACGAAAAAAAAAAACAAATTTTTGTACGAGTATTGGTATTTGTAGCTAATTCTAAAATCATGACTAAACCAATATTCTTCCTTTTAGAGAAGTGAAGTATGAAATACCAAAAGTTAAAGAATGCAGTAAATTAAATCCACGAGAATCATTCGTGAATTGCAGAAAATCTATACATTTTCATTTGATTTATTTTACCTCTGGGAACATTTACTAGATTACTGAATTATTTTGTTGGTTTAAGTGTCTTTAAAGTCACCGTTTACGGACGGACGGTCGATATATGAGACCCTTTTCTCGACCATCGATCCAGCATGTGGTTGTATGTACTCATAATTTTAAATTATATTAAATTTAAAAAATATGTGTAATTAATTTTTATAAAGAAAAATAAATAAATACCAGAAACTTAAAGATATTTTTTTCTGATTTCAACCATGTATAATACTTACGCAAAATTTTGAAGTTTACAGATAAGACACCATAAGATTCTACATTACACTGAGAAAAAAACAACACTCACAATAACATAAAATACCTTTAGCGCCTGTAAACTTCAAAAAGGATTATATATGGTTGAAATCAGAAAAAATTATCTTTATGTTTCTGGTATTTATTTATTTTTATTTATAAAAATTAATTACACATATTTTTTAAATTTAATATAATGTAAAATTATGAGTACATACAACCACATGCTGGATCGATGGTCGAGAAAAGGGTCTCATATATGGACCTACCGCTGTTCCCAGGTATGTCTGTTAATCAATTTCAAAGGTTTTTTTGTGCAATAAAAGGTAGCTAGTTTAACTCTTTAAAATCAATGAAATTAACTTTAGCCATTAACACCACTTTTGCACTTGTTATTTTAATCAAATTATGAAATTTCTTGAATTTTGTAGTTTTAAGGTGATATAGGTACTCCAACATTTTGGCGCGAAACCTAGAAAGAGCAACGATACTCAAACAAACCCAGTACAGAGAATAAATGTAAAAATTTTGTCAGGTATAAATTAACCCCGACATTTAAAACAGATACCGATTCACCGAACTGTACTGGGAGGTTCATAGTAGAGGGCGTTTTAAATCAAAGAATAGAATATTTTAAATCTGTATTGCGTTTTTCTCAAAAATTTCAAAATATTTTGATATGAAATTTTAGTCATGAATAGTTCGTTTCATTTTACGTGGTAGACGCATGTGTTTATTACAAAAATTATTTTTTTTCTCTATAAACCATCATAATTTTCTTTAAGTTATTATTTATTCAAAATAAAAGTATGCGTCTACCACGTAAAATGAAACAAACTATTCATGCCTAAAATTTCATATCAAAATATTTTGAAATTTTTGAGAAAAACGCAATACAGATTTAAAATATTCTATTCTTTGATTTAAAACGCCCTCTACTATGAACCTCCCAGTACAGTTCGGTGAATCAGTATCTGTTTTAAATGTCGGGGTTAATTTATACCTGACAAAATTTTTACATTTATTCTCTGTACTGGGTTTGTTTGAGTATCGTTGCTCTTTCTAGGTTTCGCGCCAAAATGTTGGAGTATATCACCTTAAGGGAATTAAAATTAAGACGTAATTGAGATAAAAATTCTAGCGAATAAAAACGTTTTTTTTTATTAATTGCTTCCATTTTTTACAGCTTTATTTTGCTTATGCATTGTTTGTTTCCTTAAATTAAAGTTAAATTCAATACACTAATATTTACTTTTTGTTCACTCCCCTCATTAGCAAGCTAAACGTACCTATTCATCGTCGTAAATGGTATACAAACTTAGATATAACAAATAATATTGAGTCTATCATAATAACGTTTTTAATATATATTTTTTCTTTTTCAGGTAAGTCTATCGTATTTAACAGAATACAACAAAGTAAGTTTTCATTTTTCCATTTATTGGCACATATACACACTTTCATTATAATTAAAATTGCTTGTTGAAAATTTTACATTTACGTTTACATTAGCGAAACAGAATTTGTGTTTCAAAGCAATTTGTCCGCGCATTTGTCCTTTTATCTAGATTTACGACATCGCGAGTGAATAAAGCCAAGTCGAAATCAAGATGAATGTCGGTTTGTTGACTGAAATAATATTAACCAACCTCGATAAAACAACTGTAATTCTCTCGTCACCACCTCGTATTTTTTTTAAGTTTGCAATAATCAAGATTACGGTCGATTTTATATGCCAAAAATATATTCTCAAACAATATGCTGTTGCATACAAATGTGTTCGTCCATGGGAAAAGAAATCCAATTTTCACGATCCCAGTAAATCAAATTTCAGCTTTTTGTAGATATTTGGTCCTTTATCATAAATAATACCATCACTAAAAAAGTGTGCTGTTATCAATACTTTTACAACGTTTCAAGTCTACCTGTTGTTAAAATTTTGTACAATTTTTTTATTTTAGTGTTCTAATCTAATCTAAATAATCTGGCATGGTCTCTCCTGTGGAGCCCCATGTTTGAGCACTGCTTCCTATGGGAATATTGTGACCAGGTTCGGCACCAAGAGTCCTTTCATGCACCCGATGCATGCAGGACTCTAGTTTGTTTAGCTGAAAATCAACATCTCGCTGATCTTCAGGTGGGCTAGAATCCGAAATTCCTTGAGTTACTGTTGTCACAGAGCAGTTCCCTTTATAAGAGATTTGAGTCCTGTGACTAGCTCCTCAAGGTGGTGATAGGATTCAGGATTCGTGTCACCGAAGATGAGGAACCGTTTATAGTCCAAGGCCTCACACTCGAATAGAATGTGAGTTGCCGTCTCATCGTCCATGGCGCACAGTCGGCACGAGGTGGGTTCCTGTGTCAGAATCCCCATCCTCCGAAGGTGTAGTCTGAATGGTCCATGCCCAGTGAGCAGGCCTACTAGTACTCTTATCCGACTCCTACCAAGATTCAGTATGTCAGACGTCAGTTTTTTGGAGAAGCCTATGAGCATCAGCTTCGAGTGCCTCAGTATTACTCCAGTGTTAGTCGACTCTTCCCAGACCCAGTTCCTGACTTTGGTCCTTACCCAGGCTCTAGGCAGTGCCAATACAGGTTCTGGACCAGTGAATCATTACCTTCAAAATCTTTATGCCCTGGTATCCACTCGAAGAAGACACTGTTTTGTCTAGCCAGTTCATTGAGGTTTTGTATGCACTCCCAGATCAGCTTGGAACTAACCCGGAATTGTTTTTAGTGTTACATTGTTTTAAAAAAAACTTGTAGTTACTGTTGATGAAACATGAGTTCATCATCTATGCCAGAAACTAAAAGGCAGTCTTAAATGTCAACTGAACATGGAGAACCAGCTCCGATCTGCCGGTAAGGTCGTGGTGTCAATTTTTTGGGAGTCATAAGTGTAATAGTTATGGATTATCTTTAAAAGGAAAAATATTTTAATAGATTAGATAGATTTGATGTTAAACTGATGAAAAGAAATGTCCTTCCAACACAGCAAAGCACCAGCTCACATGAGTGGTATTGCAAAAGACTAAATTTTAGAATTATGGTAAGAAATAACTTCTCATACACCTTTTTCTTCCGATCTAGCACTGTCTGAATATTTTCTTTACTCAAGAAGAAAAATTTATGTCTTGAAACGAAGTAATCATTCCTAGCACAAATGAATCATTTGCGCAATTTGATAAAAAATACTTTTTAGAGGATACAAGCCCTTTATGTATACGCGTTCGTTGTAGCGTTTTTTTAATGATATCCTAGCTTTATATAAAATTGGTGTCATTTACCAGCATTCAAGAGGCTTGGGAAGATTTCGATTAATTTTATAAAATCAGCTATTAACCTTTAATATAATAATAAAATTTGTATTTTGTTAGTTTTAACCACAGTTATTATTTCAATTGTTATAGGTAATTTACGATTTAACAATCGGTTCATTAAAAATGATCAATTCATTGAACTTTAACTAAATGGACTTTATTACGGCATTCAATCATTGTACAAAGTCCGCATAAACTTCTTATAGAAATGACATATATCATAAATCAATTAAATATTTCAATTCCGAAATATAATAATAAAAGTACTGTTCAGGTTTTTGATTATTTTAAATGGTTGACGTGTAGATAATAGTAAGATTTCATCAATATCTTTTTTTTTTTTAATTTAAAATATGCCTCATCAATTTTTTTGTTTGTTGTATTAATCACTGTTTCGCCACTGTAAATATAAAAAAATATATAAGTATATTTTTTTATATTTACAGTGATTAATACAACAAACAAAAAAATTAATGAGGCATATTTTAAATAAAAAAAAAGATATTATCTATCTATAATTATAATAAATCTGTAGAGAGGTCAATTCTGTACATGAAATATATTTCCAAAATAACTATCAGGGGGCGATTAGAGATCGATACTGATGCCAAAAATGAAATCAGTAAAATTTTTGTCTGTCTGTCTGTCTGTCTGTCTGTATAACCGTTATAGAAACAAAAACTACTCAACGGATTTTAACGAAACTTGGTACAATTATTTTTCATGCTCCTGAGCTGGTTATAGGATACTTTACATCACGCTACAATCAATAGAAGAAGAGCAGTGAAGTTAAATGTTGGAAAAACCACTTTTACGGTGTGGGGGGAGAAACAATCTATACGTCACGCGAACGACGTCGCGGGTAAATCGATATAGAACCCAAAAATGTGGTTAGATATTTTGTTGTACGTCTGTCTATCTATATCTATATGTGTGTGCGCGCATCACATGAAAACTACTGATCCGATTCGAAAGCGATTTTCACATATGTATTTGTCTTCTTTTAACTTAACATCTGGTATATAAAAATTTCTCCCCCACCTCTTTTACGGTGTGGGGGGGAGAAATTTTTATACAACAATCTATACATCACGCGAACGACGTCGCGGGTACATCGATATAGAACCCAAAAATGTGGTTATTTTTTTTGTACGTCTGTCTGTCTATCTATATGTTTGTGCGCGCATCACATGAAAACTACTGATCCGATTCGAATGCGGTTTTTACAGATGTATTTGTCTTCTTTTAACTTAACATCTGGTGTATAAAAATTTCTCCTCCCACCCCTTTAACGGGGTGAGAGTTGAAATTTTTATACAACACGTCACGCGAACGACGTCGCGGGTACACCTAGTATTTAATAATATTATGTCATTATTACAGCCAGATTGAGTTTCTACCACAAGTTTTTTTTATATTACTATGCCAAAAACAAGCTAACAGGGAAATTTATACGTATCTTTCTATTTCTGTTCATTTTAAAAACATAAAATGTTAATTAATACCTAAATATTTGTTGGATATATTATATATGTTACTTTTCAAACGTCAAATTACTCAATTTATGAAATAGGAATCTTCTGCCAACTTATGAAATAGACAACTTTGCCAATGTATGAAATAGACAACTTTGGCAATTTATGAAATAGGCAACTTTGCCAATTTATAAAATAGACACCTTTACCAATTTGTGAAATAAGCAATGGTGTTGCCCACTTTATGAAATAAGAAATAGCGATACCGAACTATTAAAATGACTGAGTGGGTTGCCCAGTTCAAGCGCGTTACCTTACTCATGAAACAATCAAATGAAATAATGAAATGAACAATCGCTGTTACGTTCATGAAATAAGAGCGTGCGTTGCCCAGTTCTAAAGTGAGCACGGACGTTGCCCAGAGCCCAGTTCATATCTCCGACATTTCAATTGATCATTTCACAAATTGAGCAGTCAAAACGTAGGTAATCCATTTATCAAAATTGTGCAACTATCTTTTATCATTAAAGTATTTTTTAAATTTCCATTTTTATTACCCATTAGTTAGTTTTTATTATATTTCTGTACTTCTAATGCTTTATTGATTTAAATTATCGGAAAATAGGGTAGAACTAATATAATTAAAACTATACAATAAGTTTGTGAAATGGATCACTTTTTAACTGCTCATGAAATGTCCAAAGTTATGAACGCACTCGTTTCCTGAACTACGCAACTTATTGGGTCATTTCCGCAGTGCTCTAAATACTTAATTATTATTATAAAATCGTATCACATATACCATATACCTAGAGCCATGAATCATTAGATTTATAATTTTATGTTCAAGTTTTCCTGATTAACCTGTTAGAGCTTGTTCATATAAGGTGGAATCCGCGCAAACATTTTTTCTATAACAATTTCTTCCATATTGACGAGCAGCAAAAACTATTAGTTTTTAATTCATAAAATGTATCTATTTATCTTCAATTAGTATTCTGTAAACGCAGTTTGTTCTATGAATTTTCTAAAATGTTTTTGCTGCTATTTATTGAATTGCGATTTATTAGAGTTTAATAATATCCTTGCTTGAACTGACTAAAATTTTGCTATTTACGATTACTATTAGTTTTATGAGAGTAAAGATTACGATAAACTACTCTGCATGTTACAAAAAAAATGTTATAATAACTGTGTTATTTGCCTATATACTAAATTTAAACGTACGGTTTTGCTGGTATGGTTTATGCATCACCAGAAGTTGATGTAATGAATAACAAAATGTCCAGGTGACTTGAAACTGGATGATTTAAAAGACGGTTGGTGGCAATATATTTGATAAATGTGTTTTTGCTGTTTGCTATTTGGCGACAGTTTGACTTACCGGCATCATAATTACATTTTGAGAGTTGATATTTTACTGTTTCTATTTACCGCAGACAACATTGTAAATTTAAATAAAATAAATAGAAATCTTGACAGTTTTTGAAGTCTATTTGATTTATTTAAATTAGTTGTAGTCCCAGAAGTACCCGCCTTGTGTTTAGATGGTGGATATTGTTTGAAAAAAATAACTATGGTCGAAAACATCAACCTTATAAAGCTGAAGTTTAAACTTTTAATACATTAGTTTGACAGAAAACCATCAATAGTAAACGTTCTCAGTAAATTTGTAAAAATGAAGAAATCTGAAAACAATATTTTCACTTAAAGACTCTCAGTCCAACCAAGACAAAAGTGAAGCTAGATTCTTCTGCAAGGAAATATCCCCCTTTGCTTAAAACAAAATATTATTTGACAGAATTTAAAAGTAGCAGTAAAAGCTGCCAAGAAGAACATCCTAGTGGTCGAGCTCGACTGGTGTAGTCATCTCATTAGCAAGCTAATGAGATGACTACACCAGAAATGGTGACGAAAACCCACAAAATGAGTATTTGGTATCTTTTTTCGTTATTTTTTTATGTTTTTACACGATTTATCCGAATTATTACAATTTTTGGTATACAGAATCTCATATCAACTTGTTTTTAGTTTTCACAATTCTCGGATTTAAAAAAAAAATACAAATATTTCTACCTAAAAGGCAGAAGGCAGATAGTGAGTTTCTTATATCTCTGAAAGTACTATAACGATCTGCCATCTGTTGTTGTAATTCTGAATGCTAGTGTGCATAAACAATTCTATAATTTCTTTTACAACTTCACCAAAATATCTTTATTTGTAAATATAGAGACGGAGATTTAATTAGAAAAAAAAGGGTGTGGCAGTCAGTGGGACAGCCGGCAGAAGTTATACTTCTATGTACGCGCCCGAATTCATAAATTTGTGAATAATTTAGCAAAATCAGTGTATGATATTCGTGTTCAGCGACCCCAAAAACCTGATAGTAGGTACCGATTTCACACTCATTTTATATCGAATTTGCATAAAATTCCTGGAGACGAGGTCCGTCATAAGCACTAGCTGTTTCGGAGACCATCGCCATTATCATATTCGTATTTAGCGACCCAAGAACCTAGTGTGCACTGATTTTGTACAGAATTTACATAAAACCCCAGCAGAAGAGGTAAATACCCTAGGTAGCAAGTGCCGCGGAGACTTTCCGCATCATGATATTCGTGTTCAGCGACCCCAAAGACCCGGAGTACATAAATTGAACCCATTTTCAGCAATACTTACGGAGTTGTAATTTTTCTCTGTGTTCGGAATGCACTTTTCGATTGCAGAAATGCAATTTTCCATGTTTACATTATGAAAAATAGCGACAAATTTCCTGATATTCTAACCGATCCAATGAAAAAAAAAACGCTTTACGATCCATCTTACGTTACAAAATTCGGAGGTTTTGCTGATATTAGTGCTTTATTTCCTCGACTATTGGTTAAAATTCTGTTTATGTAGCCAACAACATTAAAAGCATAGTGCAGGATATACTGCAACCATGTGATGGTACTATAGACTACAATACAGTACTCATTACTGAATATTATTATTAATATTATTGATAAAAAATACTAAACTTAATATGTTAAGTTACGTGACAGAATTATAAAATAAGTTGTTAAACACAATGTGATACGTCACTATAATATTCAAAACATTAGCTCAGACTGTTTTTTGTATATCTATCTCTTTTCAATGTACTGAATGTTTAAACTGTATTCAAAGGACTTATAGTTATGACTAATAACATGTAGTAAATATTGCATCTTTGTTTTTACCGATCAATATACCTTATATGTGTTTCTGTCTCTCCCTTACTCACACCATTACATATGTAATATTTTTTCCCATTTAACTCTACACAAATCTTTTCCGCCGAGTGCACGAATAGAAGTATAACTTCAAAAACATTTTTTTTCTAAATATCTGTGAAATATAAATTGGGTTGTAACTGATTTCAGGATTTAATTTAGATACAGTACTAATTCGCGTGTAGTGAGCGATAACAAAATGTATTTGCACCTGCTTCATTGATTGACAACGTCAACCAACCGTGATCGACCCGATTTGCAATTCCGCCATTCCGTAATTTACATGAGGCGTTCGCACTCACTAATTCTAATGAAACTGGGAGAAGACATCAAAGTAGGAAACAGGGAAAATACCATCGATTTCCATCGCGGCATCTAAACATGCGGAAATCTACACATTTCACGACAAAGAGATATAACATCTCTAGTTGGCAGTTTTAGAAACGGGTTTTCCGGTTTAATAGCAGCTTTAGTTATGTCGGATTATGGGTATTTGAATGTCTTCTATTGTTCCACTGATTTGATAAAGTGTATTAATGGTAAATTAAACTGCGCTATATAAAAATAGGATTAAAAACAGTAGGGTATGTTAATTAGGGATTATAAATGGATGGGTATCAAAATATTTGTCTAGAAAAGAGCTTTCAAAAGATTTCCGACGAAATTCCAAATGGCAACTCAAATATGGTTCCTGAAGTTGTTAAAGTAAAAAAAAATAGAAGAAATATATATTCTATGTTTTCCTGTGATCAAATCAAACCAAAATTCAATATTGCTGTCAAAAATTCACCATGGTGTTTGTTTTTTGTAAAACTAACCAAATTGTACTAAATTAGGTACATACGTGTTTTTTGGGTCGTGGATACAAATCTGATGGCGACAAAATCTTTAACATTCTAACCATTTACAGAAAATTTAGTTCTCAGTTTTTTTTGGCGTCTCTGATAATGAATTCTTGCTCTTTCAAAATACTAGATTATGTGTTTCACATTTTGAATGATCCATACTTACTTTAAATATGATTTCCGATTCATAATCAGCAGTCCAGAAAGCTGTATATACCAATTTTGTCCAACAACTTCAGCAACTTCAGATTCGTTTTCAACGATCCCAAAAATCTCCAAAAATCAAATTAAGTGTTTTTTTAACACCATATTAAGTTTTTGACAGCCATATTGGATTTTGGTATGCAATTACTCTAGCTAGGGCATTCTTTAGATTTGGTTTGAGTTAAAAAACGACCCAATATATTGGGCATTTCTCTAGAAGTTTTTGTCATAGCCACTATGACCAGACGAACTTTTTGGATATGCAGGTAAACCGCTTAACATGAAACGTCCCATCTGTAGTCTGCTTCTATCATACATTTTGTATAATAGTCCAAGATCCCGGGGCCCCCAGACCTTCCTTATTTTCTAACTCTCAAAATTATGACAAATGTGTGGGGTAATGTATGTATAACAGGTAAGAAAGGTACATAAAAATAAAGCTTACTTTCCTTAAATTCTAACAGCTGGTTTTTGGATATGTTTTACAAAATATTGTAAGAAATCATAATCCAATATTGCCAGACACCTCTTGTGGGCGGTAACTCCCGCCAGACGCTTTAAATTTGCATAAAAAAATTTGTTCTTATTTTCTAACTTCCAATTTTTATACATTATATTCATGGGAGTATTTTAATACCTTTTGTATGCAGCCAGACCAACCCCATGGGCCAATCATCCCCCCAGACGCATTAAAGTTATCCTGTAAGTGTAAGCGCAACAGCATTATCTATGCGCTTGAGTGCGAGTGAGATGTACTCTATAGATTGCTTTCTCACTCTCAAACTCTTGAACTATTTTGTTTATAAGCATTCGCGTAGCATCTGTTTACGTGTTTGTGATCGCGCAGGCATTATATTGTTATATTAATTTTTTTTTATGAAAATATATATTTATATCAAAACTCATCAAAACCAAAATCGAAAAAATAACATAAAACTTCAATATAACAATATAATGCCTGCGCGATCACAAACGCGAAAGCAGATGCTACGCGCGTGCGTATAAACAAAACAGTCCATGAGTTTGAGAGTGAGAAAGCAATCTACAGAGTACATCTCACTCGCACTCAAGCGCATTGATAATGCTGTCGCGCTTACACTTATAGGACAACTTTAATGCGTCTGGGGGGTGATTGGCCCATGGGTTGGTCTGGCTGCATACAAAAGGTATTAAAATACTCCCATGAATATCATATATAAAATTGGAAGTTAGAAAATAAGAAAGAAATTTTTTATGCAAATTTAAAGCGTCTGGCGGGAGTTACTGCCCACAAGAGGTGTCTGGCAATATTGGATTATGATTTCGTACAATATTTTGTAAAACATATCCCAAAACCAGCTGTTAGAATTTAAGGAAAGTAAGCTTTATTTTTATGTACCTTTCTTACCTGTTACCTGTAAAAGGGCCGGGTATGCATAGGTGCTTAAGCATACATTACCCCACACATTTCTCATAATTTTAAGAGTTAGAAAATAAGGAAGGTCTGGGAGCCCCGGGATCTCAGTCTATAATAAGAGTTTTCCTGTCGACTTTTAGAAACAATTACTCTGTTAACGCGTGTAGCAATTTTCATTTAATTTAACAGAAAATATTAAAAACAAACTGAGAAAAAATTCGACAGTTATACTTGGACAGCAATACCGCTTATTAATTGCTTATATTTTGCATAATTAATGTGTATAAAATACATATGATTATATAATAATAAAAATAAGCAAAGATTCATTACAATTTCTATTCAGAAAAAAAAAACTGTGGAAGCCATTAAAAGGCTCTTTACAAACGTATGCTAAAATTCCGCGCTTTATTCCAATTTTGTTTGTGTATGTGTGTGTGTTTGATATAAAAGTAGATACAACTTTGTTGAGAATGTGGTATTCTTTTATATATAATTCTACTCGCTTTAATAAAATGCTTTTAGTAATTTGCCCAATTTAGCTTTCCTCTTGATATAAACTGACACGGTGCTTTATACCGAACAATCAAGAATATAATGCTCTCTGCAAAATCCTCATTTACGGTACTGTAAATATTTAAAAGCTCTCCACAACATTCGACCATTTGGTATTTTCCAATCCCGCTTCCTGTTACAGTCCGTTTGCAATTTTCAACACGTCATTCCCTATTATTTGAAGGATCATTATTTTGTAAATAGATAGGCAACTCTATGAACTCAATTTCCTGTCTGTAATACTCCGGAATAATAAGCAAAGGCATAAAAATTCCGCATGACCTGTCATTTTATATTCTTTCTATCCTATACCAAGCAGCATATTTATAAAAATATTTTTACCCTACAAGTTTCATTATTAATAAAACAAGAATTCTACTAGATTAGACCGTGTATTCAAGTCATACCTATAACATGAAATATTTATGAGAAAATGGAATATAAAAATTGTTTTGAGTTATATGCACTTTAAGAGCATAGTTAAATTTACTGTTCAAAACACCGTAAAGGTAGGTTTTAAATAGTAAATTTAAATCGTTATCTTTTGAAAAATAGATTTAATAACTTTTTCCTTCACATAGAATAAATGTTTAAATATAGTTCACAATATTATTATATAAGTTTTTATATATGTCACCATTAAAGTGTGCAGCACATTAAAAATTTAAGAAAAATTTATCCTTATTTGTTTTCAAATTTGTACAAATAATAATCTCACGACTCATGCCGAAAGTACTTATATTTCCTAAACTAAGCTGAGGCCAGCATGTAAGCTGCTCAGTAAATATGTCTTTGACTGGTTGTGATATTTTTGAGTGTTAAAGCGCTCGCAGCAGCACCTAAAATCTGTGTTCTCTTAAGAAAAGTACATTTTTTCCGATGTAGAAGTGAGGTTTCTTAAGCGATTATATAAAGAAGTTCAACCATTTCTTCCAAGGAGGTAGTGTGTGTAACTTGAGTTGAATAAAGGCGGTCAAATAACTGAATAGTTACTAAGGCATCTGTGGCTGAAATGGTTAGAGGCGACATTTTTTCAATGTCTTTTTCTCTTCTGTATGCTTTCTATATTTCAAAAAGTCACATATCTCAAAATAATTAGTTTACTAAAAATTAATGGTTCCGATCTCCTAACAGAATAAAAATATAAGTCAGGGCACAAAAAATAACTTAGAGTTTTGATGTTTCAATTTCAATTGTCGAATTGACAAATATTCTCTCTCATTAACGTCATGCATACATGTGCTTAAGGAGGAAGTGAGTAAGTGTTACCTGTGACATGAACTGAATCAAGACGATGAAAAAGCTGACTAATTACTTAGTCATCTGTGGCTGAAATTTCAGAGAGTTTACCGCGTATAGGTTTGTGTCCTGCTGGATGCTACATTTTTTTAATTTCACTATGTCATTTTCTTGTTTGTATATTTTCTAAATTAATTTTTGTCATTTTTGTAATAATTAATATCACGTGGTCTTGACTAAAAACTTTATTTTTGACCAAGTCTTAAGAAACAAAATTCCAAGTTTTTGCTTAACGTAATAATATATCGGCCTTTCCTTAAATGATTGTCGAATTATTTTACGTTCAATAGCCAAACACCACGTGTTTTCGTTGCCATTTTTTTCTATTAATTTGGTAATCTACGTCTTGAATATATAACTATAGATGACCTTAGTGGTTCTACTAGCTAGTTACTAAATTAAATGTTTAAATAGATAATGAATTTTAAATTTATAGACAAACTAGCGGCCGCCCGCGACTTTATCCGCGTGAACTTTAGTTTTTTGCCACCCAATTTCATACAAATTTTCAACCCCTATTTTAAATCCTTAGGAGTTAAATTTAAAAAAGTCATTTCTTACTACACCACTACGTAATAGAAAAAAAATTATTTTCGAATTTTCAAGATTCTACGCGTCTATCGACAGTGTCATGTCGGCCAGCAGCAGCGTGCTACCGCCTTACCGCTCCACACACCCCGCACATTAAAGCGCGAGTGGTATTAGACTATTATTATTTTAAAACTATTAAAACTTGCATGCTATATGCAATCAAAATTTCAGCCCGATCGGTTAGAAATTCACAAAGTTTCATACAAACTTTCATTCCCTATTTAATCCCTTAGGGGTGGAATTTATTAAAATCCTTTCTTAAGCAATGACTACGTCATAGTAGCTATATGCACGCAAAATCTCAGCCCGATCGGTTTGATATTGGCAAAGTTTCATACAAACTTTCATCCCCTATTTTATCGCCTTAGGGGTAGAATTAATCAAAATCCTTTATTCGAGGATGCCTACGCCATAGTAGCTATATGCATGCAAAATCTCAGCCCGATCGGTTTAAAATTGACAAACTTTCATCGCCTATTGGATCCCCTTAGGGATGATATTAATTAAAATCCCTTCTAAGGAATGCCTACGTCATAGTAGCTATATGCATGCAAGATCTTAGCCCAATCGGTTTTAAATTGACAAAGTTTCATACAAACTTTCATCCCCTATTTTATCTCCTTGGGGGTGGAGCTAATCAAAATCCTTTCTTAGGGGATGCCTACGTTACATTAGCTATATGCATGCAAAATCTCAGCCCGATCGGTTTAAAATTGACAAACTTTCATACAAACTTTTATCATCTATTTTATCCCTTTAGGGGTGTAATTTATCAAAAATCCTTTCTTGGGGGATGCCTACGTAATAGTAGCTATATTCATGCAAAATCTCAGCCTGATCGGTTTAAAATTGACAAAGTTTCATACAAACGTTCATCTCCAATTTTATCCCTTTGGGGGTGGAATTATTCAAAATCCTTTTTTAGCGGGTGCCTACGTCATAACATCTACCTGCGTGCCAAATTTCAGCCCCATCCGTCCAGCAGTTTGAGCTGTGCGTTGATAGATCATACAAACTTTCATCCCGTATTTTATCCCCTTGGGGGTGGAATTAATCAAAATCCTTTCTTAGCGGATGCCTACGTCATAATATCTACCTGCATGCCAAATTTCAGCACCATCCGTCCAGCGGTTTGGGCTCTGCGTTGATAGATCATTATGTCAGTCAGTCAATCAGTCAGTCAGTCAGTCACCTTTGAGTTTTATATATATAGATTTACCACAAATGATATATAATTTGACACAATACTATCAAGTAAAAGGACATTGTTTCGGTCCAACTTCGTAAAACGCCTCTTTGTAATTGGAACGAAGTGTTGATTGTTATATTTTTTATTAATGTTCTTATGGAGTTCGCTTATGGCATATCTATGTTTTATTCGCAACGCATTCTGAATTGATAACTTTTATTCGATAATAGTATATTACGTAACAAGAGTGGTAAGTAGGACATTACGTACGAGTGGAAAAGTTACGCACGAAGCCACGTAGCGGCGAGTGCGTAATTACACGAGTACGTAATACCTCTTACCACTCGAGTTACGTACTATGCTTTATCTACGACTCAATATTTTAATTTCAATTCTAAATATTTGACATCTCTAAAAAAATATATGACGTACGTACTGTACTGTTATCTACTCCTTTGACAGTAAATGTCATTTATACTCATTGTCACCATGCAGGGTAAGTAAGCTATAACGCACAGTTGTGCGTAATGAAAGGTCATTCCAACATGACGTTTCATTACGCACAGCTGTGCGTTATAGCTTACTTACCCTGCATGGTGACAATGCGTATAAATAACATTTACTGTCAAAGGAGTAGATAAATGTATTATAAAAAATATTTTGAATCGCACATACTTGTGTACCAATTCGAAGAGAGAAAAAAGTTAATTAAAATTGTTATGTATAATTTGATTTTATGTTCGAAATTATTCGAAACTACGCATTATTGAACTTTCGATCGACTATAAAGTCACACCGATTTATTAAAGATGAATAAAAAAAATAATCGACAAGGCAAGAACGATCCATTACAAAATTCGAGCAAGAACAAAGGAATATCTAATAATTGAGTGGTTTGTTTAATTACATGGTTAGTACATCAAAGTGGCACACGGCTTCTTCCTCGGCAATTACACTCCATTGTTTTAAAATAATGTGCAAGTACTTACTGGAGCAAGAATAATTATTGAAACTGATGATCATAGAGAGCAGAAAATGAACGAATGACAATGGACTAACTTTATTAATATTATGAACGCTTTCTGAGTTTCTGTAGATATACAGCAGTACAAATCACTTTAACAAATAGACCAGGGGCGCATACAATAATTTTATTAATTCAGAAATAGAAATCAACGAGTTGTGCATTAACTACACACTCATAAAGTTTACTCCAAATTATTATCAGAACAAGAACAGATTTTTGTTATCAATAGGGTTTTGTATAATTCATATCTTAAGAATGACATAAAGATAATTACAAAATTAATACAGGAATTACCTGTATTTTCTTGATGTACAACTAACCGATATTATGCTATAACGCTATAAATGTAAACAATCAGCATTTTTAACTAACTGATAAAACGAATTACATAGTATAACGTTAAAGGTATAATGTTATCCGGCATTTTACAAAACGGTAAATTTTCAAGAATAAATTATGGAAGAGAACGAGCCACGTTCTGTAGCGGTCGTCGGACTGAACAGTCACGTCTTTTCTCTCAAACTTTATCACAAATATCGTTCACAAATCCATTTCTTCTTTATTGTACACAAAAAGCGACTCTCTCATACTTTAATCAAACGCTGGATTGAACCACAAAGGAAAACGGTAAAACCGTTGAAAGTTGTTTAAAAATTCAGTTTTTGTACCGGCTTGCCGACTATGGAAACTTATTATTTGATGTTTCATGAAGTGAATCATATTTAAAAAGATAAACAAATAAAGTAAATCTCTATTACTAAGCGAAAATGTCGAATGTGAAATTTGTTTATCACATGTAGAATACATAAAGTAACTAGCGGGCCAGACAGACGTTGTCCTATCTTTGCTATGAACATTCATTTCGAACTCGAATAAATAAAATGTTTCAAAACATAGATGTTAATATAATGCTTTTTTTGGTCCTCCGTCCAAAAACAATACTATTAATTACTTCAAAATCGTCCGGAAAATGGCATTTTCCGGCCTAGGCCGGCAAAGTAGCTTTTAGATTATCTAAAGAGATGGCGCTATGAGTTTAATTTTAAGTCATCAAAAATACATAATGAATAATACAAATTTTAATTAAATTTATTTAAAAACAGCGTATAATATACTAAACTTACCTATAACTTTTTCTAAAAATAAGCAGGATTCTAATTTACATTTAATTTCTCTCACAACTTGTATTATAAAATTTGACATTTATGTCAATTTATGAAAATAGTTCATTCTCTCATCTTTATATAAACATCTAATCTTGTATATCACAAAGTAAAAAGTTTTTGAACTTGTTGTGTTTGCAACATATGTTAATTAAAACACTAATAACTACTAAACACGTATATTAAGTATCAAACAAGTAATTATACAACTATAAATACTATAATATTAACATCACGTCATACCAGCTGACAGTCTTCTAGTCACTGGTCTTAGTATAGGTAGCACAAACGGTTAACTGTTGAACAAAACAGAACTCTTGAAAATATTAAAAATTAGTTGGACCAAAAAATAGTGTGTGTTACACGTCCGGAAAATATTTTGCAAGTGATCGTATTGTTTCGCCTCGGTGCTACGCACCTCGGCTACACAACTTTACTCGCTCTTGCAAAATGTCATTTTCCGTCCTTGTGTCACAAATAACTGTTAATACACAATGTTGTTTTTTTCTGGTGCGTAAATAAATAATGCTGATGCTTTTCCGATATAGGAACAGGTCACCTGAAAAACATGAATTTTTAAAATTGATGCCACAATCACTTAACGGCTGCCTTTGCCATTTATTTATCGACATTGCAAATCCCTTGCAATGACGTTGGTCCAAAGCAACGATTGCTGTGAATTATAATCGATTGTCACGTTATAATTAAATGCAGCTCGACATTTCTACGTTGTTGATTTCGATTCTATAGATTCCGTTCAATTTCATATCTCATCAGTTCGACTGGCTCGTATTTTACTTGAAGCATTGCGATTTCTACGACCTAAGTTGGTACGTTTAATTGTTAGCATTTTAAAGAACCAAAATCAGTTAGCATTTCTTTATAATTATGTACACCACAAAAAATACAAAAATATATATTAAATTAAACTTTTAAGATATCTACTAATTGCGAGACTGCGACCCTTTTTATTTTTATGATCAATAAATACTGACCGATGTAGTTAATAAACGACAATATAAACTTGTCGCGCGCGAACTGTCATACGCATAACTGTCAGAAGTGTAACTTGCGAACGCGTGAAGTTCAAAGTGTAACTTGCGAACGCGTGAAATTCAAAGCGAACTGTCAAATGCGTGAAGTTCAAAGCGAACTTTCAAACGCTAAAAATTTCATAGTCGTTAAGTTTTCTTGATTAATGAAATTGGTACGAGACCAAGGGAAATCAGTTTAGAATTTGTGTTATTGTCAAACAAGTGACAGTGATTAGGAAAAACAAAATGTGACACGTTGGGAATGACTGAGTTGAGAAACCATATATTTTTTAAGGGTCTGAAGTACTATTTGACCGAACATACTTATGAATAATATGACGTAACACATTAATGTTAAAAATCAAAATAAAAAATTACATACATCGTAGTGAAATTGTGTTAATTAAACATTAAAGTTTATAGTCCCACCTTAATTTATATTCTAATTTCATTTTTTTAACTTCATGACACTAATTTTCTACAATTTTCTTATCAAAATATCAAAAAAAATGTGAATATAAACAACTAAGTGGTAGTGTTGTATTGATAATTAATTAATCTTCTCTTTTTTTATCATTCATGCACGTTAAATTCAATTGTTTCTAAATAAAACAACTATAGTGGAGCCGTTCAAAAGATGGAATGATCACGTGAACGGCACGCACTCTTTGAATATTACTCTTCCCAACCAACGTCACAAGTTCGATTTACACCACTCAACAAAAAAGTACCCACCCTCGATGCTTACAGTTTATATTATCTCTGATATGAGTACAGTGTAAACTGTGCTTCGTTATTTCAGTTTAGAAGGCGTGACATTGTATGATTACGCCGCCAGTCACTGATCACGCGTCCTTGAATTCCATCTTTTGAACGGCTCCAGTATAGTTTTGTTTTGCTCGTTATGTGCGTTTTTCAGGTTCTTGGAGTTTATACGTTTCAGTGATTCAGCTGCTCTGTGTGTAACCTAACATAAGAAAACTATAGTTACAAAATCTAGTTGATAGTTGTGGTAAAACTGTGCTATGGTGGAGGTTGATAAGATAGTGTTGATTAAATGAGCCTTTTAAATAATTGAATTTATTAACACTGTTACATTTGCATTAATTCTCTCATTATTTCAATTATTATTTTTTAATTTACACGAGGATTATTTTGAAAGTGATTAAAGTAACAAAAAATATTTCAGCTTTTTCGACTTTATTGATTGTGCAGTTGTAATAGTGCAACAAAAACATCGAAATAACTATTTTTAACTGTTCGACCAATCACACTACATACAAATCTAATCGTGATCACGGCATGTTTTACTGCATCGTTAAATAGGGACATTTTCCTTGAAAAATTCCGTACAATGTCAACACATTTTTAAATGAAATAAAACAATTATTTTACATATTTTTTAAATCGATTTCGATCAAAAGCTCGACCTACGCATCCTTTTTAATAGGCTGAGTATTTCAAGGTGTTGGCTGTGTGATTTGATTTTTAATTAACTTCGATATCGTTTGGAATTGATAATGGGAAGTGTATTTTGCAGAAGTATTTTAGTCTGCTTCATACAACTAAGTTCGTATTTAAGAAGTATTTTTTAGATTTTGTATTACTGTGTACAATACTATTCAGAACACACAGTATTAGAGTATTGTCATCACTTTAACATACTAGAATGTAGTTAAAAAATATGTTGTAAATATATTGCTTCAATAAATGATTGTTTAAAGTAAAATTTAGGTTGCATCTTGGATGCAAAAACTAATTGTCACTCCGCTTATCCAACATGTTAGATCTTATTTTTGTTACTGATGCTCATGTTTTTGTGTAGATTTGTATAAGAAATTTATCTGAACAGCAAGAGATAATACAAGATTCTATTCGATTTGCAAACAGAGAAAGTAAGCAATGATCGATCGTTATAAGAGCACTTCTCCTTTCCCTCTTTCAGAAGGTAAATATTGACTGGCTACGGATTGGTCGATAGTTTCCAGCTTTTTATTTGTTTGTACATGAAAATAGAATGACATAGAAAAATTCGATCGCTATGCCGATGTATACTGTTACGTTATTATCAGCAATATTTACAAGGGTCAACAGATAGATAAGCACCTTCATGTACGTGACTGATAATAATTGTTGTAGTAATAAAAGAAAGGGGTATTATCTACACATACTCACAACATACTGAGTTTACGCTATGTAATAATACTGTTAGTTTAAAAGAGTTAGTTAGACTCGTTTCACACTTAAACGGTTCGATTCGGTTCGGTGCGTATTCGGTAGCGCCTAAAACGAATGAAAACTCTTCACACACACTCGGTTAGTATAAGCTTTGATTTCACGTCCCACAGCACTACACGTGATTGGACTGATGTAATCAGCCGATCAATATCAATGTCAAGTGAATCAGACATTGCCAAATGTAAATTACAAAATTTAAAATGAGAAAATCAAAATGAAATAATATTTTCCCTTGCCGAAAACGTGACCGAACCGAAACTAAACCGTATGTGTGTAAACGACCAATTGCATTTGTGAACTTTGGACCCAAATGGAAATCGAACGAAACCGATTCGTGTCGAGGGGGCTTTCGGTTGTATCAGTTATCTATTAGGTACCGAACACACACCGTTTCACACTTTTCCGGCGACTACCGAAAACGAATTGAATACGCACCGGACCGAATCGAACCGTATAAGTGTGAAACGAGCCTTAAGGAGCCCACACTTTTATTTTCTTTATCCAAATTTGCATGCGACTACGTACTGAGACTAAGTGCTTCGGGTTTTAGTGGATAATGCTCCGTATAATATAAAATATGTCATTTTTAAACAAAAAATAAATTTCCACATTTATTAACAGACATCATTTGCCATTTTGAGTAACTGTATTAACTGTATAGTTTTTCTAACGTCTTATCCCTAAAAAGTATTTTTATTTTTGTGTCAAACGTGAACAAATTGTTAAGTCAACTGAATCAAAATGGGTGGTTTATATACTGATATTTTTAATACTTAGTAAGATAAGATAAAGATATTTTTTGTGTATATAATCGATTTATTCATTTCAGATAATGTTATGTTTGTGGGAGAAAATTTCATTCTACGTTACTGTTCACTGTTAATTCTCTATTTAGCTATGCAAAGTTGCGGTTTGTTACCACTTGATTCCAAAATGTATTTGATTGTGAATTATGACAAAACAATAACGTATTTCCATTTCACCTGGCTTTAATTATTATCAGCTTCAGCTAGTTCATTGTAAATTTTGATTGTTTTATTTTTGTTAATTAATTTATCTAAATAAATTTAAAAGCTTTCATTCTCTATACAAATAATGTTAAAGCATTTTTTTATATAAAGTATGGGCCATCTATTGTTTTTTTAATCATACATCAACATCAATTCTTTCCTGCTCGACTAAGTGTCTTAAGTAAGATACTTCCACCGTCCGGATTAATCGATTTACGCAAGAACAACGTCGGGAAATGTTGAAAACTTATTTCCAAAGTGGGTACTACACTCCAAATAGTGCGATTTCCAAAAAGACATTTACGCCGGAATAAAGCATCTACTGTACCTGTTTTAAGCAAATTTGAGCAAGATTTATGGAAGATGGGCTTGCTAATGTGCAATACTCACAGTCTACGTACTCGTACAACAGAAAATCTGATTGTTTGATCTGGAAGTGTGTGTTTTAATCATAGAGATATAAGATATAGAGCACGTGAGCCATAGGAACGCACACAAGTGAAAGCCAGCACGGAATAGAAAGAGAGAGAGCAACTAGTGCGTCTAGTTTTTTTCCTTACTAGTTTTATAGACTCGCCTGTTGCGCATGTGATTAGACAAAGATAAACCGACGCACTAGCATATATGTAAGTATTACATATATGCGCACTAGTTGTCCTCTCTCTTTCTATTTCGTGCTGGTCGTATCGGCTGGCTCCCGTGCTCTATATCTTATATCTCTATGGTTTTAATCCCAGAACGTCAACATCGTAACAACTCTACATTATTCTCATTAGTCTGAGTAGAATTTGCACAAAGAGCTCGGATTGTTCGCTTAAAGTGTCCAATTGATTCAAGAAGTAAAATTCCACGACTATCCGCCACATTATCGTTTTTTATAGTTTACATTATAGTAATTCGAAATGGATAAAGATTTTGTTTGTAAAGTCATGTTTTCTAATGAGGTGCATTTTCATCTCGATGGCTATTTCAATAAACCAGACTGCCACACGTACGGTTTAGAAAACCCGCATGTAATCATCAAGAATTTGATGCATCCTCAGAGGGTGACAGTTCGGTGTAGGCTATGGAGTGACGATATCATTGGGCCATTTTTCTTCGAGTGTAAACGTTGTTTTGGTCAACGGAAGGCGCGAAAGAAACATGATAAACGACTTTCGTTGTTAGAAATTGAAAATACGGACCTTTACTTTCGAAAGAATGGTTCGACATTCCATTATCAAACTATCTATCTTTTTTGCACCTTTTTTGGTTATCGTATAATTGTCGAAGTCAATTGGTCGTCTCAGAGCAGCGATTTGATGCCTTTTTGTGGGATACCGCAAGGACTAATGTTATGTGGATAATTCATAAACGATTCAGGTCCTTAAGTTAAATATTTAACGATCCTTTGGTCAGATAGCTCGGGACAATTATCAACGTCTTAAAAAGTTGGGCTTTTAGGATGTGCTACTGTGAATCTAGCCGAGGCAACCACATGACTGAAATCATGTTCTTCTTTTATTGCATTTATAAAAAAACTTATTTTACCCTATTACTTTAATATATATTCACAAAATTATGTATACAATCAAAATATAATTGATTCCAAAGTTAATAACCCATGACAGTTTCTGTTCGTTTTCTAGATTAATTTGGGCAAAATATCTCACGAGTTATATAAGTGATTAGGTGTTTGCTTACGATACCTAATTATATCTTTCCACATTAACTAAAACTTCGAAAATGAAGTAAAATATTATACAAAATATCCTACTTGAAAATCTTTGCACCAGAAACTTTAGTAATTAAAGTTGGTTAAATGAAAATAAAGTTAGCGACATGAAATTCGTTTTAATGTAGTTAATATCAAACTTTAAGTATATAGTATAATGAAACGAGGATGTGTTTTATTTAATTAATTTAATGGTTTTTATTATAATACCAACATTTTAGTTTGTATATATGTATATAAGTAAATTTAGTTACATCATAATACTTTTAAGGAAAAGTAATCGTTTCTATTCATTCTCTGAAATCGATTCACTGAACTTTTCCAATCTTATTGAAGTTCAAAAAGAAACTTTTCCTGAACAAAATAACATGTTATCCGGAGATTGAATATCTAAACCAAAAAGCGGTAAAAGCATATTCTCATCAGAAAATCGTTAAAAGCAAATTCATTACTAAAATATTTATAAAACGAAAATAGTATATTGTGTGGCAATGGTCCATTTTGTCAAACAAAAGGAAACGCAAATGTTTGAATCGAGCAAAGCACAAGAAATTAATAATGAAAGTATAAAATTTTACCTCTTATAAATAACAAAAATCAAAATGCCAACTAATTTGTTTGAGTGCATGCGATTCCATCTTTGTCCGAGCGAAAAAATGTAGGTATTAATGCAGACAGGAACAAATATGTAATAGAAAAAAAAAACTAGTTGTTGAGCATAGAAAAAGTTGAAGCAGTATATTGTGTGGCAAGGGATGAAACAAGACGATTTCTGACTAGGGCGAGAGTTGACTGCCCGAGCGAAGCGCTTCGCCCGGTTAGATATCGACTTTGTTTCAAACAGCGAGTTTTGATCTTTGTAGCCAGTTGAAATAAGACTATTTCAGACAACGATTTGACCACAGCTGTCAGACTATTATGATTTTATTCGCTTTTGTTTATTACAAATGCGATTCTGACAGACCTAAAATCAACACAGAAATAATAAATAAATGAATGTGCCGGGCAGAAATAACGTTGTTTCTCCCCTAGGCCAGAAAAAACTGTCAGTTTCTGACTGACAGTTGCATTGGTCTGAAATTGTCTTGTTTCGACTGACAAAACAGGGATCAAACCAGCTGTTTTAATGCATGTGATATGAAAAATAGTTTTTCTTCATACCTCGGTCGAAAGTACGTTCTTTCGTCCCTAATTGCAGGAAAGAAAGTTTAACATTTACTCCCTGTTTACGGCTGGACGAAAGTTGAATTTTCGGCCCTACGCGTCATGATGTTTTGTCGTCTTTAACATTTACTCCCTGTTTACAGCAGGAGGAAAAATTTCTCATGCGTAGTTACACTTGTAACTAGGGACTGTTTATTCTCGTGTCATTTCTATTTCTATCTATAACCTTAAAAATAATCATCAATGTTGTTTATTTGTCATCTGTTAATTGAATATTAAAGTATGCCTGTCCCACGACCAGCTGCACTCGCTTCGCTCGTTCCGCAAGTACTTTTGACCGAGGTATGAAGAAAAATAGTATACACTACACGGGCCAAAAGTTGAAATCTCGGTCCTGCGCGTCATGATGCCCTCGGCTGCTTCGCCTCGGGCATCATGACGTGCAGGGCCGAAAATTCAACTTTCGTCCCTTGTAGCGTAATATACTATATATAAATCGGATTTTACTATATTAAAGAAAATGTAGATATTGGTTTATTTTGGTTTATTATTTTTACTGCTTTTATGTTGATTTTACTGTAACGAAACATTGTGTAAAGAGTACACAAATACGATTTCTGTTTGATTTGTTAACAATTTTTGTTTGAACTGCATTGTAAAAGTTTATTCAATTGTTAGTTAAGTATTAATTATTAAAAATATACATTTTGAATTCTCAATCAAAGCGAATTAAATTTCAACCAGTTTGATTAACAACAGGAATGTTTGTGAAACATTTTTCGTGTTTAACAATGATTGGATATATAGAACGTGAAATCGAATAGTTAAAAAACCATCACGATTCAGCATCAAATTGGTGATCTAAATAAATCTTTACACGCTATTTTATTTAGAAGGTTACCACTACTGACATCAGCTATAAGTTCACTTAGTAAATGCTCATTATTAATAAGAGTTAAAAACGTTCGCTTCACTCGCGTGAAGATCTTAGTAGAAAGTTACATAGTTAACTAGTGGAACAATTATATTCCAAGTGAGGCAAATAAATGGCTTGACATTAACACTCATTGCGAATAAGTAAATACAGAATGTTTAATTGTAGATATCTTCTGAATAATTAAATCAATTAAAACTAGTGATCAGCAAAGTACGAAACACAGCCTATAGACACATTACAGTATATGTATTCTTTAAAATAAATTTAATGGATATTATTAAAATAAAATAAAACTGTTTTTCATACGTATGCTCAGTCAAATAGTAAGAGCGTTAAATAGAGCTTTACTTTCCCTCTTGGGTTATTTCCGCAGTGTCACATTTCGTTTAATTATCGTTTTTTTTTTCCCAGCAGTTATTTGTATTCTTTCATTCTCTGATGTTCAAATTAACAAGAGTTTGTCGTAGTTATTTCACATAACTTCCACTCTTTTAGTATCTTAACTCACTATATAACTATTTGCTTCGTTTTAATAAAAACCCTATATCACAACGTTTTTTTGGTGTATTTAACTCACTGATTCGATGATAGATTTCTGATGCTCTAAATCTTGCTGTCAGAAACATATACGAGCGTGAACTAGTTCGTAAATTTAATTTCTGGTATTAAATTTATAAAACTACCTTAACTTATTTTTCTACTACTACCACCGGAGTTTATTTTACAGATTATCCTATTATAAAAGGTTTCCTGTGTTGAATGAGGTAAACTTTAATAATTTATCTTTGTTTTTCCTGTTAATTCGCATTTATTAATATTTCTATATATTTTTATATTTCTGGTTATTTTTGTTTTAACTTCCTTAAAGTTAGTCATTACAAGTTGACCTTTAATTCTTCTTTGAGAAGCGATTTTAGATTTTTTACAAAGTATTGTAAGACGAAACACTAAAAAATCCACTCCTTAATTTACAACAGTTAATATGTGGGAAGCGACTGACAAACGCGTTTGTACGAGTACTGGAAGACCAAAATCGGCAACATCAGTTAAAATTATTTAAAAAGTCCACAGAGCCATTATTAGTGATCGTCGATTGAAGTTGACAGAGGTATCTCTGGATCTGGTAATTTGGGAGGGGCGAGCTAGTGCTCAGCCAGCACTGAGGCCACATATGACCCATTGTGCATCGTCCCGTGTGTAGGGATATCCTCACCTCAGGATGTCACCAGGCCTATTGATTTAAAATAGGTGATGAGGCTCCCGAGGGGGATATCCCTGACATCGGCTGGTGTAAGCCAATACTCGCCCAACACGGATCTTCTGATTTCAGAAAAAGCAGAGCAGTCATACATAATGTGTTCTACTGTTTCCTCTTCTTGTTCGCAGCCTCTGCATAGCGGCGATTCTGTTAGTTTCATCCTAAAGAGATGTTGTCGCAATTGGCAGTGACCTGTCAGGATTCCCACAGCTGTTCGGAGATTTTGTCTGGTCAATGCCTTAAATTTTTTTGCTGTTTCCTCGCCAGGATGAGGTAATAACTCTCTGGCCAGTCTACAGTTCGTAGTTTCATCCCAGCACTGTATACATTTTTGGTGAGAGTGCTGTTTAATAAGGTCCACGACTGCGGACAATGTTAGCTTGGTAGACGGGCGAGGGCTAACATACCTGTAGCCCGCAGCCCTCTTTGCTAAAATGTTCGCAATGCGGTTGCCTTTAGAGTTCCCATGTCCTTTGATCCAGCTGAGAGTGACCACGTTATTCTGGCTGGCCTCAGTTAGAGATTGGTGGCATTCTAGTACTAAACTTGAAGTGAAACGTGGTCTATTCAAGGTCAGTAGTGCTTGTCGGCAGTCTGTATATATATTTATATTCCTGCCTGTGATGTTCCTATTGATTAATTCTTTTGCAGCTATGGTTATGCCTGTGAGTTCTGATTGAACCACACTTGACAAGCCATCCATAGCCCATTTTGTTTTTAGGCTTAAGGGGGCGTCCATAAATTACGCGTGGTGTTCAGTGGGGGGAGGGGGTCAAGCTTAATCTTTCTAAATCTCACTTGGGGGAGAGGGAGGGTTTTACCAAATATCACGTAATTTTTTTTCAAGTAGAAAACGGTGTAAAGTTACGTAAAAGTAAAATTAAATTAAAGTACAAAAATGCTTCTAGAATGAAAATACGGCGAAATTTCACACAATAGTGTTTGTCGTATTTGTCCTAACACCGCAGAGCAGCACCACTGTGGCTACTGCCCATGGACTGAATTAGAATAAATATTATTGATTTTTAGTATCAAATACTAGTCATTGCTAGTTTTTAAAGTAAAAGTAATGAAATAAATTAAGTTCTTGTATTTTTTTTAATCCAAAGCGATTACAGTTAATATACCAATTTTTTTTTTAAAATCTCACGTGAGATTTGGGTAGGGGGGAGGGAGTTAGGGAAAATCTTATGAAATCTCACCAGAGAAAAAAATCCAGAAAAATGCCTCACGTAATTTGTGGACCTAAGGATCTAGAGTAAATTCCACATCCTACACCTTGCTTTGTTTTTGATCCATCCGTATATACGCTCAGAGCGTTCACTACGTTGGGGTCTGCTGTCTTGTTTGTTAATATTTTGTAGGGTTTGTCAAAGACAAATCTTGGTGCGACGGCATCCGTGACTGCCTGTAAGAGTGGTATCATTTTTATCGATTCCCTCCACAGACTATCCCTATAGGTGCCAGTCCCTACAGTGGGTTCGATACCAACCGTGCGAAAGCGTACCATGGTCATCAATGCGACCTCCTTAACAAATATATCAAGGGGGGTGAGACCAAGTATGACTTCCATTGCGCTGGTCGGTGTGCTTCGCATGGCTCCTGTTACGAGAATTGAATTTGGTTTAATTTTTTGATTCGTTTGTTTCACTTTAGGCCACCACACGACAGCACCATATGTTAGCATAGGTCTTATGATTGCCGTGTAGATCCACATGGTGACCTTGGGGGATAATCCCCAGGTCTGTCCTATGGTTCGGCGGCATTGCTCATAAGATATAAGTTGACAGAGGTTGCTAAGATATCTATCAAATCTCAAGAAAGGGTCTATCAGATCCTTTATAACTGAAATCTTTGTGATGAGAAAATTATCAGCAAAATAGGTGCCGCGTTTCAAACACTGTTGTCTCGATGAATCAAATCTCAGACTTTTACATTAATTTGTTACTTTAGAAACTACCTGTATATGCTCAAGACCAAAGTTCAATTAAAACAGTTAATAAGTAAGGGAGAAGGAATGCGAAGAAAACAAAATGTGCAATGTGCAGGAAAAGACATGGCAAACGGTTTTTTGCATCTCAAAAGATATCTTATTTGTTGATTAACCAGAAAAGGGTAAAACAATTAACGCTGTATATTATTGTAACCTCCTAAATAAATTGAAGTGGAAAGTTAATAAAAAGAGAAAGAGAAAAATGCAAGGCTGTTTCCCCAGCAATTATTTGTTAAAAACGCCTTTAAAGAAAGCATTGGAGTACCGATGGGATACATATATAACTTTGCGAGGAGATTTTGTAGAGAAATTTAATTTATTTTAATATTTTTATATCTTACTAATTTTTCATCCCATCTTCAGTTCATAATTCACGTTTTTAACGGTTTTTACGATTTTTTCCATTTTTTTCTTTACTTTTTTATTATCTTTTTTATTGTAATTGCATTCTGAATTACTAGTTTTAATGCAATTTTTTTAAGTTTCCTTACCAATATTTCCTGATTTTTTTATATAAATATTTTTATGCCTTCCCAGATATCTTATTCCACCCTCGTATTTACCGATATTTTCTCATGACTTGTTTTCAATACTTTCCGTGGTTTAGAATAATAGATTCGACTTTTCAAATTTACGTTTATACTTGCTAATTAGTCTAGGCTTCTATTAAGAACCTTTTTGCCTGAAACCATCTAATTTTGTTTAGAATTTAAAACTCTTTGTTAAAGAGTTTTAGGATTAGAGGGTTAAGGAAAAAGAGGGTTGATTAATAATTCAACATGCTTAAGTTCCTTCTTCTTTTTAATTTTCTTAATGGAAGAATTTCGTGGATTCTGTTTATTCTAATTTAATCCAGGTAATTCGAAAATCGATCCGAATCAATTTCAATTCTTTTTCTAATAATTCCAATTTGGATCGGTTTAATTGGGTTGATCCACTCAGATTTAATGCTGGATTTGAGGATCTTTGATTGTAAAATTGTTGTAATGTAATAAAAATTAAATTAAGCTAATCAAAATGTACAGATTTGTACTTCTATTCGTGCACTCGGCGGAAAACGTTTGTGTGGAATTAAACAAAAAATCATTACATATGTAATGGTGTGAGTAAGAGAGAGACAGTTTAGTATTTTATATTAATGATATTAATAATAATATTCAGTAATAAGTATTGTATTGTAGTCCATAGTACCGTCACATGGTTGCATTATATCCTGCACTATGCTTTTGAGGTTGTTGAATACATAAACAGAGTTTTTAAGAATAGTCGAAACGTGCATTCCGAACAGACAATAGCTAGAAAAACTACAACTCGGTAAGTATTCCAAATGGGTTCAATTTATGTACTCGGGGTTTTTGGGGTCGCTGAATACGAATATCATGGTGTCGAAAGTCTCCGCGGCACTTGGTGCCTAGGGTATTTACCTCTTCTCCTGGGAGTTTTATGTAAATTCTGTACAAAATCAGTGCACAATTGGAACTCGGCGGTTTTTTGGGTCGCTGAATACGAATATGATAATCGCGATGGTGTCCGAAACACCTGGTGCTTAAAATGGACCTCGTCTCCACTCAGTACTAGGAGGTTTTTGAGGTCGCTGAACACGAATATCATATAATGATTTTTCTAAATCATTCGCATACAAATTTATGAATCCGGGCGCGTGCGTAGAAGTGTGTAACTAACTGCCACACTCGTTTGTTTATTTTTAATTACATAACAGATGTGAAGTTGACAAAATATTTTATCTTAATATTATTAAGTTTAATAATTATAATTTTTATATATAAGTAGGTAACTATTTTTTATTTGTATATAGCTTTTTTATATACTATAAAAATATATCTATTTAAATTAAATACTTAATTATGTAATGCACGTTTTATAAATACCAATATCGTGATAGGCAAGTTTTATATTCTTTGTTATTATTACACAGAACTTGACCTTGAATGTGAGACAATTTTTAATACAACTTTACTAGGTTATTTTAATCCAGTTGTAATGAAGTTACACCAAACTAGTCTCAACAAATGATACCTATCACCTTGTCGAATACCTACATGACAGTTTCGTAGTATTAACACCATTGGATTACAAACAGCTGGACGCTAATATAAATTGTGAATTCTTTATATTATATAATAGAAGATAGAGATGAATTTATACTGTTGTGTGCAGACGCTTATATTTTCATTTATTGTTGTGTTTATTATTAGCAATATAAGAGTGAGGAAATTAATATCTGTGATCGGACTTTCCTGATGAACGTTATCTAGGCCACAACCATTGCTCTATATCGCTATATCCTATAAATTTCCAATTAAAGCTGGCTCGCCTCGGATCGACAAACCATCATTCTATCAACAATATTGTAAATATTTGAGTCTGCCGTTCGTGGATTAATCGTCCAAGGTTGGTTATTACCCAATGAAAATCAATTAAAACCAACAAAAAGTACTTGGATTGATGAGAGTTGACTCGCGGCTTATTAGAGGCGTTGGCTATACTGCCTATTTTCCTTTTGTTTTCCTCGCTTCATCAGCCATGCAAAAATTTCAAAAGTATTGTGGTAATTCAGTTCACTGATTGAAGATGATTAATCAATGTGCTGTTTTAATTTTAACAACGTTTTTGTTTCATATTGAAATATATTTAATACACAAAATAATAACAAGAAAATATTGCTTTATAAGAATAGGAGAAAAAGGAGAAAAAGTGTAATAATACGGTAAAAATATAGGTAATTAAATTACAATACAACCCAGTTGGTAATAATAGCACTATAAGCACTTTTGTGTTATAATACGATTTTAAACGCAGACAAACAGAGAGCTCAACTCATCAAAGTAACATGTTAGTAGCAACATTAGTATTATTAGAATACACCTCTTTGAAAAAACTTTTTTCTTAAATTTTTTGAACCTGAAAAATTTGTTAAACGATATTTTATATTTTTATTGAAATCAAATTTTAATAATACAACATAGTCAATGATAACCACTATGAATATAACACTTTTTTGCCGTAATGTTTTTATAATGATCGCTTTAATGAGTAGTTCACACGCCCGGGAAAAAGCCGCGATTCCTAATTTGCCATTTCAACCGCAGACAAACAGAAAGCACCTTGCTAAAACGTATCTTGACAAAGTAACATGTTAGTAGCAAGTTTGGGTTTATTAAAATACTAGTTGTACTCGCAACGTCGTTCGCGTGGCGTGTGATTGTTGTATAAAAATTTCTTACCCCACCCCGTTTATGGAATGAGAGAGAAATTTTTATACACCAGATGTTAAGTTGAAAGAAGACAAATACATCTGTGAAAACCGCATTCGAATCGGATCAGTAGTTTTCATGTGATGCGCGCACAAACAGACAGACAGACATAAAAATCTAACCACATTTTTGGCTTCTATTTCGATGTACCCGCGACGTCGCCGTCGTTCGCGTGTTGATTTTTGTATAAAAATTTCTTTCCTCACCCCGTTTAAGGGGTGGGTGGAGAAATTTTTATACACCAGATGTTAAGTTGAAAGAAGACAAATACGTCTTTGAAAACTGCATTCGAATAGGATCAGTTGTTTTCGTGTGATGCGCGCACAAACATATACATTCCTACAGTTTTATTATTTATGTATAGATGTCGCTTTTATAACTTTTTTGTCCTTAAATTATACCACTAATTTAAAACTGCTAAAACTGAATTAATTGATGTATTGTAAACATATTGGAAATTAAATTTTAACAATATAACATATTGTACAGTGCTTAAACGTAATTTGAGAAAGGTAAATACATGTTTACGTTTATTAAAATATCCTTTTTTTTAATTGTATCACTAATTTAACCTGCGATTCGTATTATACTTACTATAGCCTTATACATGTAAAAGTGTAGGTTTTTATTTTAAATGAATCCTATATTTTCTCAAATTGTTATTTAATTCCAGTCATGTAAAATTCCGATTCTACCCTACTAATGCTATGAATTTGTGGAAATTCCGTTTAATCAATATACGCAATCTTCAGACGAAATTTAGATGAAAAGGATAGCAAACCAGCTGAAATAACAGATATAATAGCGATCCGTTTAAATATTCTGCCAGTATGAATGTTTAAAGAGGGTTTTGGGTTTGGGTTGATTTATTACGAATAAAACTTAGGGTAGTTCTGGAAACTCGAAACTTACAATAATCTTATAATGATATGTTAGGTATAAACTCAATTTGGTTAATGTAGACAAACAATTGCTTAGAAAAGTTATATAAAAGGAATCATTTTTTATTTAAGTTAGTTATATAAATACTCACCACGTCTTCACTCTTTAATATAGAATCCAACAACCGACGATTGACACATAATATACCATAGTAGGTGGACTTTTATGCGCTTACAATATCTATGTTATATACATGAAATAAATAATGTAATAGTTGTTTTAAGAAAATCAATAGTTACGGCTTTGTATGCACCGACAGCTTTCGGTATTATCTATACAAACTGTTAGAAATTTCCTTTATTTTCATGAACAAGCGACAACCAATGAGGTTCTATTGACTTTAACACCGGCACTTGTTCCAATACAGATAGTGTAGGTAAGGTAATATCGTTTCAAAGTGGTCTATGCTATAGTTTGTGAGCTGAGTATATGTATAGTATAACTAGACCCACTTGGATAGGAATTATTTTTACGATTTTACCAGGGGAAACTCAAAAGAACGTCATTATATGAACGAACCTAGTAAAATATCTATTTAATGTTGCTTTTTACTTCCCGACCTACACCTGTACGCCCATGAAGAGAATTCTTGGATATTCGAAAAGGACTTTGACCACGCCTATTCAAGTGGTTTTGGATAAATTATACAAAGGCAAGCTATTCCTAGTTAAAACTTTTTTGTTTTTAACTTACGTATGTTTGTTGTTTGGTAGGAAGAGAAATAAAAGTTATAATGAATGTAGCAGTATCGGAAAACTATTAAAGTACTACAAATAATTTATGTTCACAAATTGAAGTTAAATGTTTATTACGCCCACAAATTGTAACCCTTAAATTACCCTAGGCTAGCTCCTGGGTTCGTGGCTTCCTTCTGAGTCTGTATCAATCCTTCCCAAACACTAATTTAGGGCGCCAAGTACAGACAAACAAATAAAAAACGATAAAAAATCACTTTTAAGTTGATTTATTTTAATCATCCAAACGTGGATAGAAGTGATTTTTTCCTTCAAGGAAACTGCTTTTGTGTCCAAACCCGGGAATGGTTTCACTTTGTGTCGACTTCTAAGGAACAAAATGGCTGTCGGTAGTCAGCGAATCTTTTCTGTTTTTAAGATAATTCTTAATAGGGCCCTTCTTTGATTTGGCAATAACCCTAATAATAAAATTATAATCAAAACTCCAACCTTTAAGTAATTTACTATCAAATACATTCGCTATCTGGTTCTCCAAATTTCGAGAAAAAATTAATTACATTCTATATTTATATATTTTATCACCACAAAAAACTGACTTTTCACAATAGCAATGTATTTGATATTAAGTGTAAAATTTTTAAAATAATAAATTTACCGCAATTTGGATAATTTAATACCAATAAAAATTTATACAGAAACAAAAATGTACTTACGAAGGGCCAAGGAAATCAGGAAATAATTCTGAATTTATTAAGAATTGTAGATAAAATGAAAGAATTGAAATAATTTTCTAACGAAGTAACAAACTTTCTCCTACCAAATCGACGCGAACAAACCTTCCGCTCCGGCGCGATAAAATTGAAATAAATAAAAATATAGTCAGGAAGATATACTCAAAAATGAACGTTACAAAATACAGTTTGAACCATATTCAATGCTTAAAGTAACATCTTGATTCTACTAGTCACTAGTCGATCTTTTTATACCTAATCTTGGATCATATAAAATATTTTAAAGCAGTTTCAAACAATTAAAGCTCGTAGATTGTTCGAAATGCGGTAATAACTTTCGGATCTTTCTAGGATCTAAAAGAAGGTCAAAACTATATTCAAATTCTTGTTATACCTTTTATTGGCTATCTAAGAATGATATTAGAGGTGTCTACTTTATTTTTAAGTAGTTATAAATTTGTTTCAGATTCTTTGATTCTTTGATTCTGTTTTCAGACAGTATAAAGCTGTAAGCTTTTTGTAAATGATTTTTAGGTAGTGTTTGATTATAAAGGCGATTTAATAATGATATTAGAAGTGTTACAATTATTCTTCAAACAGTTTAGATGCATCTAAAATTATTCTTAAACAATTTCAAACAATAAATTTTTCTTCAAAAAAATCCAATTGTTGAAGAAAATGCTGATCTGTTATAAGCCAGTCTAAACAAGTTTAAGAGTAGGAATTTTTCTCTTATCATATTTACGTCTATCTTGTAACTAAAAGGGTTTTTCATAATTAAGGGTTTATTAAAATGTGCTTAAAGTGTAAGAGTGCTGTAAAGGGGGCCTACGTTATTTCTGAGTAGTCTTCGAATATATGGTGACCTTGTGGAATCTAAATATTGTTAATCAATTACAAATAATCAAATTTTCTCTTTGATTTTCTGCAAAAATCTAAAAAGCTTTAAGAAAACATTTGATCTGATGTAAGCCATTGAAAGCTCTACTATTGCTACTGACTGTTGGAACTTCTGAGTTCTTTAAGATTTAGGCATATTTGAATTATTTTTAAGAAGTTGCTATCAATGTTTTCGATTATGATTAAAAAAAATTGACAGAAACTTGTTGGAATTGGACATTTTTACCTACTTAAATGTTTCTCCTCATAATAATTTCTTCCGTGACTTTTTTACAATTATCTTGTAACTAAATGAATAGGATAATCGGTCCATAAAAGAGGATAAAACTCATATTCCATAAAAATTTTATTCTGTAGTAGTTCCATGTACTAAAATCTGCCTTTTGTTTGGTACGGTAAGATAACAGATTATACGGTGCAACGAATATACACAATATGATAGATATTTATTCAAAAAAATGATTTAATTGAGTTAATAGCTGATAGATTTTGTGATTGTACTAAATACCATATTGAATCATTTTGGTATTTTACGAAATTTAAAATGTTTACTTTTATCTTTTATTTCTGTTACAATACGAACAATCAGTTTTTGAATAGACAATACCTTTTTGTACATCCTATAAACTTTCTGCTGTGTCTGGTATTTTTAATATTGTTAATAACTAGGTATAAATGCATTATTTCTATAATATGCAATAAATATATATTTAACGATTTAATTCTATATAAATTCTCAGTTGTTGGTCACGCAAATATAAATCCCTTATATTACTTTCAATTACAGGTACTTGTTAAGTTTTCTAATAGTTTAAATAAACTACTGATAAAATCAATGTGGTCATTAAAAATAATCGGATAATCGTAAATCTTATATTAAATACTTTGTAGAATGAACTTACGTTTTAAAAACCATTCAAACCAGGAATTAAATTTTTTATTAAAAACCTAATCCTTTTTATAGCGTTTAGGTACATAAAAATGGAGATTAATAGATCATTGAAAATGAAGAGAAATATATAAAAAAGCAGACATTCTTATACATATTCTTCTCTCTCATTATGTCACATACTATACATGTGTTAGAAGATCTTGTTTTCATGGCGCCTGGCCGAAGATTTCTCAGCGTCTCGTGAGCGTGATGGCTGGCCGAAAAATAAATAAATGAAATATATGTTGTTCAGCTACTGTATTTCCCGTCAATTGTTTTTATGCATATAAAACACTTTTCTGTTTGTGCCGTTTATTTTGATAAATGGATAACAGTAAATCATTTAAATTTTTTTTATTAAAGAAAACTCAAAAGTTGCCTTATTCTGTATTCTAAAAATGTAACTAATATGTTCTTCAATACATATTTTTTTAATATTAGGTACGGTTAAATGCACATGTTACCAACCTATCGTTCGTCTATTCTATCTTTTATATTCTTTTAAAAGTTCAGTTCTTAATATTTTATAGCTGCCTCAAACTAGGTAGATCCAATTTAATTTTTAGTTAGAAAGTTTTTATATTTTCGCCGTGTTCTTTGTCTCTTTGTCATTCTCTTTGTCATTCCGTGGAATTTTGTAATCGAATTTAAACCTATTTCCCAAGTACCTAGAGCTCTGAAATTTTCAGGATAGCTAAGAACTGGATGACAATGCATGTTTCAAGTGTGCTTAGGCATATACATAGATATTAAATATGATATAAGTTGTGTATAGATATTATCATTTTGAAAGTTTTTAAATAAATTGTTCGTAGCCTATTTGGTTAAGCGGCGGATGAGTCCAGTTGTGACAGTTCTGTTATGTTATCATAATGGGATCGATTACGCGAGAGGGAAGCTTTTTTTCTGTTTTTTTTTTTGTTCTACATGTTAAAACAGTAATTATTATTTTAACTGTTAATAAAATAAACTAATTTAGAAAGTTTTTTAGATTGTACTGTGGACTATGCCGTAATCTATCTTGGTAAAGCGCTATTTGCCAAGGGACAGGTTGCACTTAGTAATAATTTAAAATAATTTAATAATAATATGACTTATAAATCATCAAAAACAAACTTTCTACTATAAAAAGTTCTTTTTATAAATTGTGATTTTTTAAAACATTATTCAAATTAAGCATCTTTTAGCATTCTTTGCTATCTTTTTTTTGGTTTCATTTTCTTAAATATCCATTAATTTGTATTCAACTCAAAGCAAATTGTTTAACGCAAACACATGCATACGAAATAACCTTATTAACTTCAGACAAATGATACCAATTTTGAAACCGAACTCTTTTTTGCGTCATTGCCAATTTACTTACACTCCATCTCATAAATCAACTTATCTATTGGTAATTGATTGGCTGGCAAAATAGGGGTCAAGATTCTTGCCACTGCTGGTAATTGATTACTGATCCATTCCAACTCCCAAAACGAAATTGACAAAAAAAGTGTTGAGTGGAGGATACGTCTAGAATCTTAATAGGGTAAAAGAGGACAAAGAACTGAGTTGAGTACATTTTAATAGATTTGTAGATTAATCAAGTTTAATTTATCACACATGTATGTAATAAATGTGGAATATTTATTTAAAGCTTACCTACAAGGTCAAAAGTTTTGTTCTTGTGTTGATGTAGGTATTAGTCACTAAAAGTGTAACTAACACCTACCAATTTACATATTTATATACAATACAGCCTTTATATCGAAAATTATAAATAATTCATAGCATTACGTATCTTTTGTTTATCATATCAAACACTTAAGGTGAGAATCACCGCTACCACAGATATGTACTTGAAAAACAGTAGTGCCAAATGTAATCTGTTAAAACAAAGGTGTCATTATTACCAGCCACAGTCTGTCAACACACTATGACCAACCTCTAAATGCAAATAATTGATAAATAATCTATAATAAATATTGAGACTATCTAAATTCTTTCAAAATTGTTACAAATTGTACCAATACGTGTTTTTTATAACTAAAATAAGAAAATAATAGGAAAGACACATTGCTGCAACTCACAATCATGATATTTAACATTGATGTCATCAAATTAAGTTTAAACACTGCTACCACCTTTCAGTACATTGATGAACTAAATTCGACTGTATTATATATATATTAAACAATTTTTGAAGTAAAACTTCTTTAGGCGCGACTAGGGGTAACTCAGTAATTCTAACGGACATGACGTCATATTCTAATGTAACGCAAAGAACCTGATACAAAAAACCTAACACAAGTCCGCCTACTATATTAAATAAAAGTTAAATCTGTAATTGTATATTATGGTAGGCAACCGTATACATATTTTGCTGACCTGTCAAATTGACAGCTTGTCAACCATAATACATTTGGTGAATAGTTTTACGCCTAAAATTTGTGTATAAAGTGTTGGTTTTAAATATGAAAAAACAAAGTGGATTTATTAATGAAGAAAGTGATGAAAAAATATATGCATACATTTTATTTTCCTGTGAATCGTTTAAAAAATCAATGTTGAAATCTCCACAAAGAATAAAAGATATAAATTTATTTGTACAGAAAATTAATGCACTCTAAAGTCTATCTATAAATGTATTGAAATTTCCAGATGAGGATCTATAAATATTTAATATACAACAGGTGGTTTGAAGTATTTTAAAAGAGATACTGAAGATTTCAATATCTACTTCAAGTTATAAATTAGTCAAAAAATCGTGTTTCTTAATTTCTATGGAAGATTTTGTCAAAATTAGTACACCGCCATGTGATTAATTAGTTCTATTGAAGTAACAGTAACAGAGTAATTATTAAATCGTATGTAGCCGATATTGTCATTATTGGACCATGTTTCGGATAGACATAATATGTCTGATTCATATTGCTTTAAGATTAGGTCTATTCTATTAGTTTTGTTAGAAATTGATTGACAGATAACATTTAAAATACGGAAGAAATTATCAGATTTCTCATGATTTTCACACACACAGTTCTTTATGTTTCTACTGACTTCCTTGCGATACATTTTGCGATACGTACGTCAAAACTTTTGATTAGCTAACCTAACCTAACCGTTAATTTCTGTCCATAATTTTTAAAACGTGAAAGTGAATTAATGAATTTTAGATAAATTACAAAACAAAATAGTTGTCACTTGAATAAAATGGCGGATTCTCAAGAATATTTTACTCTTTCATCAATAAATAATAATAATAAACAAAAAAATCAAAAACCTGTAGCTACTTGTTAATAAACATATTTTGAATTTAAATTTATTTTACTAAGTTTTACTTCAATCGCGCGTAAAGGTTTTCTATAATTTTTTTAAGTGTCTAAACTATAATATTCAAAAAAACTTTTTAAACTACTAAAAACCTATTTTATCTTGCTTGTTAAACTCAAAGTTGTAACTGGGAACTAAAATTTTTAGTAACGATTCCTATTATAGTGATTAAGAGTCTTTATTTTCCGTTTTTAGAATAGTTAAAAGTTGCGTGTTGTCAAAATTTCTTGGTCATTTCAGTGATACAGGTCGTAAAAGTGATTTGTAGACATGCTGGTACTAATATTCGAATGGGGTAATTATTTTTTGAAATAAAGCGTTAATGATAGGGTAAAATTAAGATATATATCGTTTGGAAACGTAACTGGCATTTTTATTATTTTTGAATTAGGCGTTAAAGTTTAGGAACCCACGGAATAAATGGAAAATAAAATAATTATTATTTAAGTAGGTACTGATAATAAAATATCCCATTTTAAACGATAACTCTATATATAGTATTTATTTAAATATGTTCATTATATTCTTGTATAAAAATTAGCTGATTATAAAAATAATAATCGTTAAAATTAATGGTGAACATTGCCAAGAAAAATTACATTGAAGTATGTAACTTAAAAACAAAACATAAATAACATCAAACCGAAAACTTGTCAACTAAAAGCAACAATTTAGTTTTTAATTTTATGCAATTTTGGCAACTTGAAAAATTGACGAGGTAATTTTGTTTCGAAAAATAATTCCATTTTAATGATTAATATGTTTTCTTTTTGATTGAAAATCGTTAAAATGCGGATATTAAATTGCTGCTAAGCGAAAATGCGGTATATGTATATGACTAATGGAAAATCGATTTTGAATTGGTAATGGTTTATTTCTGAATGCATTATTATTTTTATTGAAAAAAAATTCATTTGAGCAGTACTGAATTGTTATTGGGCAGAAGTGTGTATAGAAATATAAACAGTTATGCCTGTGATAAAACTAACATGCTATCGATGTGGTGCATTTTTTTTAATATAATTTTAAAAATTTGTTTGTACTTTTACATTAAATGAAAATAACATTCAGATTACTTAGGTAGGGTTTAAAATGTTCATAAAAATAGTGGAAAAAATTATTTTTCAAATTATTCTTTATAACAAAATTGTTCACAAAAAGCAGTAGTTATTCACTTATAAAAATCGTATACCTCTAATATAGCGATCGCCAAAGTGGTCCGCGAACAAATTTCACTGGCCTGCAGAAAAAATGTGGAATATACGTACTCACCATGTTCAGTTATGTTTTAACTTGCATTGAAACAATTTAATTCATAACAATACTTTCGTTTTATACTGCATACATTGCCCATTGGATGAGAGGTTTTTTTTATCTTTATCGCGTAAAATAATGCTATGGTAAATAAGTCTTAAGTTACATGTTTTGTCTCGTCTCGAGAAATTCCATACATTCTTGTTCAACAAAGGTATGCAAAGCTTGCATACCTGGCAGCTATCATTTTTCTTGTTAAATGAAGTGAACATATCCTTGCAAGGACAATTATATGAACATGTTAACACTACGAATCGAAAATATTCTTTTGGCAAACGCGTTTGATTGAAGACGATTAGCAAATGTTTTCTAATTTTGATAAATACATAAAGAAGAATGACTAAAAGAAAGTCTTATCGTCCGACGAAACTCTCAAACTTAAATTTCTTTCATCCTTATCGAGATCTCAGTTTTGGCTATCAATAAAAAGTGAATACTCTTCTTTTCTTTGGAAACAAGCGATGAAAATTTTGATTTAATTCTTCACAATGTATTTATGCGAAAAGGCCGTTTTATCTATCACAACCATTACAACACGATACCGATCTCAGTTTGAGAAAATTGTAGTAAATATTGGTTTGTAATATATGATCTTATTTCAAGTAGGCCGGAACAACCATTAAACTAATAATGTATAATGCTGAATGTTTGATATACATAAACTATTTTATCTACTCCTTTGACAGTAAATGTCATTTATACTCATTGTCACCATGCAGGGTTAGTAAGCTATAACGCACAGTTGTGCGTAATGAAACGTCATGTTGGAATGTGCGTTATAGCTTACGTACCCTGCATGGTGACAATGAGTACAAATGACATTTACTGTCAAAGGAGTAGATGTTAGAGATGTTAAATATTTATAATTAAAATTAAAATATTGAGTCGTAGATAAAGCATAGTACGTAACTCGAGTGGTAAGAGGTATTACGTACTCCCGCTACGCGGCTTCGTGCGTAACTTTTCCACTCGTACGTAATGTCCTACTTACCACTCTTGATACGTAATATACTATTTTGATTAATTTGTTTAAATGTAAGTAATTATGCTACGTTTTACGTATTCTTAGATCATTATAAATATATTCAACATTTAAAAAAAGCGCAGGATTTAAATTATGAATTTACTGTTCCGTGAGGTCAAAACGTTTGGCTACGTCTGCTCTAAGGATTCTGAGATAAGTGTTATGAGTATTAAATTAAGAAATAAAAAAATTAATTTAACGTCCGTTTTAAACTAATTAATTATTACAATTACACCTCATCGATCAATTAATCACGTTCTTTTATGATTGAGTCAACAAACTCGAACATGTTTATTAAAAATATCATCTTTTATACAATTACTAATTGAAATCAACATAAATAAACATAAAGTTATGAAATATAATATCTATCAATAAAACTAACAATAAGATCACTAATCACTGTTTTTAATCTTTCGCTTGGTGATTTTTACGCCAATGAACTTGAATTTTCTACACACACGTATTGATGCCACTCGAAGTCGTTGACCTCCTTTGGTAAATATATTCGATCACCTTTAAGTCAGGAATTATTTCTTACATAAATGGTATTACTGATGAACATTTACCTGTCTTTTTAATGCATTGTTAAAAAGAATACCGTACGCTTTAGTAACGGTAAAATATAAGAGAGAGAGAAGGAAATACAACAACCAACAAGGAAGCAGGTTCTGTCCTACTAACATGTGGTTGATTATCTACGTAGATTTTTCTGCGAAAAATAATAAAACGTTATGACTATTAGCTAGTAAAGAGTATGTGGGACAAATCAATTCTATTCATAATATCGCTTTAGGGAACAAAACTATTCTATTCTTCTTTTGTTATACTTGAGTTGAGTATTACTCTCTCAGTTTTATATGTCGTATTCTTTGTCTAACTGATACTTATTCAATATTCATTTTTCATTTGCAGGATTCTTGTACTTTTTTACCTCGTAACTTTGTGTAATAAAAGCAGAGAGGTAAATGCCTATTTTATACATTTGAGATAGGCTTGCGATAAAACAAGCTCCAATTTCTCCATTTTATTACTGAAGTGGGTTTTACTCTCTTGGTTTTGTCTAATTTAGTTTCGGAGTTGTGAGTGTTTTTACGCAAAATTTTTCTTGTTTATTAACTGATTTTAATTATTGAAATTACGTTCAATTAAGCTTATTTTCCTTTACATAACCACATTAAAATCACAAAAATCTTCAAATAATTCTTCAAGATATTCAGTGTTATCTCTGCCAACTTCACTAAAAATACTTTTATACATTCTTTAAACTGCCTCTTAAATGATTATCAAAAAAACCTTACCATATCTGGTTTAATTCAAAGAAAAGAAAGGAAAACAAGTATTTTTTTGGAAAGCGTGTATTAAAAATTATAAAATTTATTAACTGAGCGCTTTCGGCCTAACACCGGCCATCTAAAGGTTAATCAATACCCCAGAAGTGAAAAGGATCGATAGACAATTCGACAATATGGAACTGAAACCAACCAATCCTGTTTGCAGTTAGATGGACAACATAACTTGTAGACCGGTTTCGGCGTATTTGCGCCTCTTCAGCACAAGGTATATGTTGTAGTCAGCGAGCTTAAAGCATAATCGTTGACTAAAGACTACACTAAAATCACGAACAATTTACATCCACAAAGTAATGGAAGTGTAAACGATGCGATAGTAGTGACATCCTCACCTCCAACTGCAAACTAAAACTCGATTTGACTGAAGTTAAGTTTAGAGGGTCGAAAACAATTAAAGGAATAAACTTCATTTTTTTTCAATTATTGCTATTTTTCCAACAATAAACATAATTTTTTTTATTTCTAACTAACGAAATATTGTGTAAAATTAAATAAGGAAACTTTTTACTTGTTTTAATTGTTTCTCTAGGAGCATTATTTTTCAAATTATACACGAAAATAGAAGCAAAAGATTTTGTATAATAAAAAAATTAGCACAGGGTTTGTGACTGGCGGATATGGTCATTATCGATATTGGGCATATCCTGAAGGGATTTTTCGTAAAATAAAAAAATTATCACAGGGTTTGTGACTGGCGCATATCGTGATTATCGATATTGGGCATATCCTGAAGGGATTTACCCAAAAAAAGCTTTCTATGGAAAATGTTGAAGCCAAAACAAATATCGCCTAGACTATTTGTATTTCTACACAATGCATTGTCTTTTAGTATACAGAATTGTATTGAAATATTGTTTTAAAAATAAATTTATGCTATTTTACGTAACTCTATTGAAAAAATAAACTGAATTTATATACTGTTTAGTAAAAACATGAAATTACATACCTATCTATAATATATACAAATTTATTGGAATTCGTTAAATGCTGGTTTTGTAAGTGTTATGAAAGAAACCAGAAATTTTTCATAATCTGTACATCTATAAACAAGTTGTTGTTTGTTATTACTGCATATCCGGATATGTTTGGGTCATGCAAACAAACTAAGTCATTTAAAGAGATTTTAGTCACTGATAAACGGTATTTTGTTGGGTAAGAACAAATATTGCAAATGTGAGTGTGTATTATACTAAGACTTGGTTTGTGGTCTTTTTGTGGTCTTAGTTTAATTTCGTTCAAAATTGTATAAATATAAAGATTAAATTACGTTTCCGGATTAGAATTATTTTAACTGCACCCATTAAAAAACGTGAAAACGCTAATTGACAAATTATAAAGCAGAAAAGATTTTATAGAAATAATTTGTAAAATATAAATGATATGAAAAGAGTTCTAATATTCATTTTGGTTAAGTTTCCAACAAAATTTTTATTTACTTTCTGTATAAAATCGTTTCAATAAGCGAACATTTTTTAAACATTCATTTAAATAAAATGCGTCAATCTTATTCGACTCTTGAGATGGAAAAATTACAAAACCTCTCAAATTAAGGCTGAAAAATCTGAAATGTAAATTCGTCACGACAGCGGTTCCCTTGATCCAAAATCCGCCTCCTAAAAATATTAGAGTACGCTTTCTGAATAATTGATCGAGTTGAAAAACAACACCAAGCGACGAAAATAAATGCATAATCCAATTCAATAGCAATGAGAGGATTTCAAATACGGATTTAACATAGACGTCTCAAAAAACTAAAACTATTTTTTTTTCAACTTCCAATGAAACTAAAACTAAAACAAACAGGTGAAGAAATCGTAAAAAAGTCATTGTTTTAATACTTCAACAAAGTTACGCAACTCCAAACATAATAAACAGTTTTTCCATGATATAATTAAATATATTGGCAAAGTTGTATAGGGAAACTGTGCGTTCAGCAACGGTAATAATTTCATAATGTTTTTAGTACTAAAATAATTTCATAATATTTTTAGTACTACAAAGTCTACATGCTTTTAAGTTCGAGCATACTCTACTAAAGACAGCTTTCCGAGCCTCCGATGCGGGACTGGTATATGGGAGAGAAACAAGAGTATTAGGATATGCTATCTCTCACACCGTTAGCTTGGCTGGCTAAAGGGATAGGGATGAGTTCTGACAAGCCAATCAAGCTAACGGTGAGTAAGAGATAGCATATTCTAATATTCTTTTTTCACTATCACATATCAGCATCGGATCGGGCACAAAAGGCTGTTTCTGATTTCTTTCAACTTTGTCCGTTTTTTTTAAGAATTTCCAACTATTATTAAAATTGTTATTTCAAATTCATTTAAGATGAGAAAATGGGATCTAAACTAGACGAGCCACTTTTTTTATGTTCAATAAAATATTTTATCAAATAGCCATAATAAAAAGTTTTAAACTTAACTGGATAAGATAATGTTCACGTTTCTGTGTTGAGAGGAGTTTATTATATCCCTTTTATAGAATTTTATAATTTGTTCCAAACAGATAAAGTGTTGTTTCTTCTTAGTATCATTAACTGTGATCTAATATAAGAGAAGTTATGTGCCTTCTCCTGCCTCTGAATATGTCATTGCAGCATACTAAGTTCCCGTCTGCTTTTATTAGAGGGAAATCCGAATTCTAAACGACGATTTCTTTTTGTTCGGTAGGACCTTTTTGAATCTTTAATGTTTTCATACACTCAGAAATTTTTGATTAAAAGTTAGAACGTTAAGTTTTGAGACACTGGTACCAACGTCTATTGTTTGTTCTTTTTACTCTCAGGTTCGTAAGCGTATCTTAATTTTAATAATTCAGCATCCACTAGTGTTTTCTATAAATTTTTTAGAATGCAAGGCAATTTCTTTTTTCTTGGGGTCGTTTTTTTCGTCGATTTGTACGGGACCTTCGTAACTATGTTTGCTATTAGAAAATTTAGCAGAAACGGGTAGGATATTAGTAGGATTGAATATTATTTATTTATATGACGGATTTTTCTACATTAACTTTACTTTTGGAGATGATCTTTTTTTCTATAGTTTTTCCATTGTGTTAAAATTTCGAATGATAATTCAAAGTTAATTTTTGTTTTTTTTTACATTCACACTTCATGCCGACAAAAGATTTCGTTTGTCGGTATGAAGAATGAATGCAAAATAAACAAAATTTAACTTTGAACCTAAGAAACTATACTTTACATAGAAAGAATTGGGAAAAATTAAAAATGAAACAAAAGTATGCTTTGCTGCAAGAAAATATTACCCTTACTATTTCTTATAATTATAATAAAAATAAATATTCGTAATTGCGCCTTATTCCAGTAATTGTTTTTTTTTTTTTTTGAAAAGATCAGATTGTTAAAATGTATAAGAGCTCGATGTTTTCAACTTTCTTATATAAATAATCGTTTTTAATTTTGCGCACTAGTGCGGACAAGACGTTATTTTGCGCACTAGTGCTGACAAGGTTTAATTTTGATTAACAAAGTACCTACCATTAACAATATTTATACACCAGTAAAAACGTTTCTATGACAATGACATTTGCCGTCAGTGTCAAACAAATTAATTTGTCAATCTTTCCATTATTTTAACTACAACTAATAAGTAAGTCCAAGCCCAGATTTTTTAAAAAACAATGGAAAAAATTGAAGCAGAAGACAATGAGGAAATATCGGTTCATATTTTAGACAAAGCCGCGGGTACCTGCAATAGTCTAATACCATAAAGGTCGTCCCAAAAATATGAAAAGCAATATGCAGAATTTAGCAAATGGTCTGATATAAATAAAGTGAAGCCCTTTAGAGAAGAAGTATTCTTAGCCTATTTACCGGAACAGTCGGAAAAATATAAGCCCCCAACGCTATGGTCCAAGTATTCGGTTCTGATAACTATGTGTAAAATCAAGTTAAATTTGGACATTGGAAAATATTTTAAACTGACCGCCTTTTTAAAGAGACAAAATTTAGGGTACAGGCCTAAAAAATCTAAAGTGTTTACTCCAGAAGAGATAACCAAATTCAGGGAAGAAGCCAACGAAACTTATCTTATGGTAAAAGTTGCTACAATCTTCGGCTTAGCAGGTGCTTGTCGCCGTGAAGAGTTGACAAAAATAACTTTAGACGATATAGAAGATAAACAGAATTTAATTCTAGTTAAAATTAGAGACTCAAAAAAATCATACTGCCCGAAATTTTGTGATTACATCTGAAGCCAATAATGGAATATACCTGCAATTATATCGTAAATATTTAAATATTCGGCCTCATATTACTACACATCGGCGTTTCTTTGTGTATTATAAAAACGGCTAGTGTACATGTCAGTGTGTCGGAATAAACACATTTGGCAAAATGCCATCTGAAATAGCGGCTTTTCTGGGCTTACCCAACCCAGAACCCAGAGCTATACACAGGTCATAGTTTCCGCCACAGTTCGGCGACAATATTAGCTGATAATGGAGAACAAATTACTAATATCAAACGTCTCTGTGGTTGGAAACCCACAGCTGTGGCGGAAGAATATTTGGAGGAGTCATTAAAAAATAAAAAATAAATGTCAAACAAAATTTTGCAGATGTCATGTAGTACCACCACTACTAGCAGTACCTACTTCTACAAGCTTCGAGACCCACCATAACAATGTTCTAAATTCACCAGATATTGCTGAAAATCGTTTGCAAGAAAATATTATTTCAACTCCAACTGGCACCGACGGAACCTACAAAAACAATACAAAACAAGTAATTTCCTCCATTGAAGGAACCGCATCTTCAGCATTAACCTTGCATAATGCTTCACATTGTTAATTTACTTTTAATATAGTTAATAATAATTAAATGAAATAATTAGTTTTTGTTATATAGTTGTTGCTTAGTATTTTGTTATGAATACAATTTTTTAAATTGATTGTCTAATTTTTTATTTTTATAAATGTTCTCGCTCGTAGAAAAAATACTGTTCCTAACTCTCGCGCAAAGTGTCTTGTTCGCACTCGACTTACTTTGCGCACTAGTTAGGAAATATACTAATTCTAGCAAATTTAACAAACGCTGGCAAACATGTCGTAAAATCTATAGATAAAGATCGCCCAACGAAAGTTTGGGACAGCCACGTGGCCTCTCGTTCAATGCGCAGTGGTTTTTTTACGAGCGTTACGATAACAACGACCGTTCTGAAAGCTTGTCAGTGTGGTAGCTAGAATGGTTTTGTAAACTGTATTTAGCTACGAATATGCTGAGAGACTTTCTGAGTTGTTTTTTAAATGTTTGTATTTTTTTAGTTTAAAGTGGGCAGTAACAAATTTATATAAAATAAATTCTTCTTAATTAAGTTGGCATCATACATTAAAAATTAATTTAAGATGTATAATATATTTTTATTTCCGTCCGCCACTGATAGAAAGACTCCGCCTACCTGCGCCGACTAACACCTGGCTGTCACAAACTTTCGTTGGGAGACCAATATTCCGTTGACATTCAAAAATTTACAAAAATGTCAGTTTGATTTGTAAAGATGAACTAAATTTTAAATGTTTCTTTTGACTAATTTTGTTAAAAATGATTGAAAAGTCTATGAATTTAAAATAATTTTTCGAAAAATCTTTAATCTATATAAAAACGAAACAAATTAGTGCAATTTAAGATAAATTCTTAATAGGTGTAGGTAATTGATTTAGTCCCAAAATAGTCCTGACGCCAAACATATAATTTACCACAAAATAATTAGTCTGGACGCTTAGGGATAAATTAATCAATGTTATAAATTTTAATTTAACTTTTTTTTTATGATATTTTTGTATATATTAATTAACATTTTAGTAATATTTGTATTTAACTAACTTAAAAGAATCTTTAAAAGTTTTTTAAATTAAAATGATTATACTAACTCACTTATGAATAAATTGCTATATTTACTTGCTACTAAGTAAGAAATTTAAAATATAAGGTCAACCTACTATGCTCATCGAAGCTTCATGAAATAAACATAGAAACGTGATACCAATGATAGGTAACGTGAAATAATAATCCGTTTCCTATACTAAGGTTACTGACTAACCTAAATGTCGAGGTTCATCATTTATTGAAATGTTTGTTCGATTCAGATTTATTAGTTATAATTTCGAATTGTTGTGATTATTTAGTTTCTAACCGTACCTCAGCTAAATAAAAACTTCTTTGTATGTGATGATGTTGCATCTATTAAGTACGTAATAAAACCAAGATTATATGTATTTGTAATAATAACAGTTTCAGTTATGGCTTTCTTTTACTGTTACATATCTTTTTGCAGTGATTTTCTTATAAAAAACGACTTTTACTTTTCAAATCTGGCTTAATATCTAGCTTTATCCTAACATCATTAATTTAATTTACGTAATAATGCTTTCAAACACACATACTTCTAATTAGTTCTTCATAAGATGCACTTTCTCTGTAATATCAGATGAAGTGTTATTTTTTTATAATAATTAAGTGAAAAATATATTTATCATTAATTTTATTTTATTTGTTTCAGGTAAGTCTTCCTGTTTTTTACGACAATTGAATAACCAGTAACAGGTAATGTAAAACCAAGTTTTAATACAAATGCCATTTTAAGGCTGACTAAAGGGATCGCATATCTGTACACTAGGTAGTCATTAGATTTAAATTTTAGATGATGAAGTAACACATTTTTCTGAACCTAGAATTTTTTAATTCAACTTATTCTTACCTAAAAAAAAAGATTACACTACAATGTATTGCCGAATGACAATCTCACTTTTAAAGTTCTGTTTGCAATAGGAATACAGCTCAATAATGGAAAATGACAAATCTGATTCAATAGTTAATAAGACAACAAACAAATTAAAAAATGTATAAAAATCCATCTAGTGCCAAATTATGAAGTACAAATAATGCAAATTATTAATAACATTGTGGTTTTCTGTATTATTTGAACTGGCCAATACTTATCCAGTAACTTATCATTTTGCGTTATTGTCACTTATGTGTCTATTATTGTTGCTAAGTTACAACTATTTTTGTGTATTTTGGTAAAAAATGCACTTTTTGTTAGTTTTATCGTGTTTGTAATCTTATGGACAATAAAAATAGAAAGGATGATTATAAGTTAGTAAATAGTATCCATGAGACTCAAAGAGATTGCTAAGGAGTTTTCCACAAGCTTGGGAGGTGTAAATAAAATAATTAAACAAAAAATAGAGACTAGAGTTGTTAAAGTTGAGATACGAGATACGAGAAAAAGACAGACAATTTACCAAGATGAGTAGTTTTCTGTGAGAAATAGCTAGCTGAACCTCAGAAAGTGGTGACTCATTCCAAATGTCAGACGCCATTTGGAGGGAGGAACAAAACTGTGATATCTCAAAAGAACTTACTTCTAATCAAGTTTATAATGTTTTGGACAAAAAAAAATTGCTGATTGGACAAAGTATTACAAGAAAAATATCTTGTTTATATATAAGACACACGGTACTAAAGTACCGATTAAAGCTAATACAGAGAGGTGTTGGAGAAAAATTGACTTCAACTCAAACAGTGAGACATTCCGCCAAAGTGATATTTTGAGACTGTTTTTTATTATCATTAAAGCATAATGAACAGTGAGAAATATAAATCGATGTTAGACACGTGCTTGACCTGAAAACTCAAAAAAGTTAAAACAGTTCTTACGATTCAGCACTCTGACATGTTTTGAAGATGGTGAAATATCTCTTTCTTTTTTTTTCTTATTTGTTCACTGATAAATGGCCAAACCAATAAAATATTTTAAAGACTTTTCTAGACTGGCGTCGAATCTAACCAGAAATTAATTCTATTGTGAATTTGTGGACTATATGCAAGCTAGGCCATTTACTGAAAGTTTAACCTACAAGAAAAATTAAGGCGAGCGAGATGGCAAATAGTATATTGTAATACAAGTGTTACAATGACAGAGGTTTCGTAGTACGAGTTCAGTTTGTGAAACGAACCGCGAAGCGGTGAGTTTCGCAAAGAACGAGTACTACAAACCGTCATTGTAATTCGAGTGTTACATACTATTTTTTATAATGAACTTTTAAAAGTATAAAAAAAATAAATAAAATGGTTTTTCGAAATATTTATTTATGTTGGCAATCTTGACAGTTTTGACACTTGTCAGTTTTAATGATTTTAAATTAGAATGTTTGTCAAATTTGTATAAAATATTCCGAATTTAGCAATAACGCTGATAATGTAGTTAATAATTTACTACAATATACTTCTTGATTTACTACCTGAACTCTTTCGTTGAAAATCAGTGCAGTGCAACCAATTGTGTAAAATAATAAGTTACTAAAAACAGTGTTACAATGAATCTATTTCGATACTGTTTTTAGTGTCGAAATAGAAACTTTGTGAACGTGAATTATAAAAAAATTATTGAACTATTTCAAACAAGCATAAACAAAAGCCAGGGTCTGACAATATAATTCTAAAATATTTATAAACTAATACTGTTTATATATACTTATTTTTCACATTTCACGTAAATCCGTTTGAGTTCAGATTAATTTACAAAATACTATGGCAATATATATACAAGGATTACGCAAAAGATCACATAATTTGACTGGCAACATATAGTGTATTTAAGTTTGACAAATATCAACCCCAGTTTTGCAATAAACTTAATATTTTATATCTGATGCACATTTCAAGATACAAATCGTTTTTTATTGATAATAATTTTTCTGATATACATTGTATTTTAACCTCCTCTAGAGACACTAGATTGTGACTACAAGACTTCGTTCAAATTTTATAAACAATTTAATTTAAAACCATATCTGATTGATACCGTTTCGTATTTAAATTAGAATTTCTTCTCTTTTTACTTGGTGGTTTACAAATGATGCGCCCGAACAAAAGAACATGGAGAGAAAATAGCGGTTATGCTTTCAAGAAAATTGAGTAAAATTGCACCGGAGATTTTGTTTTGACGCTTTTAGAAGACAAAAGAATTGTGATTGATTTTCAATTTATACACTGAGGAAATAAATTTTCAATAACTTTTATCATATCGACCGGTGACGTGATTCTGTGTCGTTACGTTGATTTACGAGATAGGGATAAAAATTTATAGCCTTAATATTGTTATTTTGTGACAAGCTTATGCATAAACCACCTACTTTTATAAAATATTATTTACTATAAAGAAATCTGAATAAAAAGTGTTTTTCTTATTAATAGCGGTTTAGCTGATTTGTTGGTTGTTCAAAAATAATAACGAAGTTGCGTGTATTCACAATGAAGGCGATGCTCCCGGCGAACGGTGAAACGTCGTGGTGTAGTCTAAATTCGGTCTACGGCTTTGGAGAATTCGCTACCTGTTACAGGTATTAGCTTCCCTGACGTCAGGAGTCTGGTGTTAGTGTAACTGATACTATACACTTCCCGGGGGACTCGGCGAAGGAGTTCTTTTAAAGAATTGGCTGAAAATTGAGGTGTTTGATGTTCGTGCCATAAAAGCCTGTAATTCAAGAATGTCTTGTAATACCATGGGTGTATGAGCGCCGTTAGACGGATCGCTCAATATTTCCCGAGCATTAAAACAGTAGTAGTTTCAACTGACCTAGTCGGATCAGTGAGAACGTTCATGCCTGGTGTGTTTTAATCACATCTACTTGATCTTTTATGGTACGCGTAAGCGATGCCCTCTTGTGCGTTAATTTTAAACCGCGATAATGCTTTCTCGCGTATCGATTTGAAACTGTGTGGCAACGTATATCATATTAATGGTCAAATTTTAAAGAAATTTTAACGATTTCGAAACTTAAGCAACGATTACAAATAATTTTTTACACTTTTGATTTCAAAATTAAAAAAAAGCGTTACTGTGTGTGCATAAAATATGATCCTTGTATTTTTGGGAAATTAGTTTTCGCAAGTCAGGTTGATAATATCGATGCCAAGAAAGGTCAAAAAGTGTGATAGCTTTGTGGAAATTGAGTTTTCGACTACAAGATAGTCGATCGGGAATATCTGGATGTTCTAGGGAATAACTTCTCGTCCAGGCAATTCGAATGGACTGTTTGTTTCAATTTGATAAAAAATATAAACTTAGATTTTGTTTTACTCTGAAATAAGTTAAATATTCAAGATAAATCTGACAGTTTCATTACGTTTTTATTAAACTTTTCTTGTTAATCAGATTTAAGAAACGGTTATATATCTTATATAGTATAGTATGTTACATAACAAGAGTGGTAAGTAGCGGTTTGCACCCGAGTGTAAACGAAGCTAGTGCGTAATAGTAGTTTACGTAACAATTCCTGAAAGTGGTCTTTTACTGGACGAGTAGGCAAATTGCAGGGCGAGCCATAGGCGAGCCCTGCAAGCCTGCGAGTCCGGTAAAAGCCTTTACCGGACTCATTTTTATTTTCTGGTCTTGTCCGACAAAATGAGATTTTCTGACCTAAAAATAAACCGGAAAGTATTAATTTCTGGCCGGTTTTAAAAAAAATATATAACTACTCTAGTTCAGTACTGTTTATGTTATGTATTCATAAGAAATTTAATTTTTTTTTAATATTTTAATAGTATTATTAGGCATAAAGAGATAGATATTAAGGTAGTGCTGCGAGTTGTACATTACTTAACATTTACATGTAAATTACGGTTTACTAAACTGTTGAGAGTACTGTTTTGATATATTTACAGTCACGGTGAAAGATAAAAAACTTCTATAATAAAAGTATTTTTGATTGAAAGTTAGATGGACTGTATTTTAGAATAACTTTTTATCTACCTGATCTACGTCTCTGCGATTATGAAGCAATTTATGACATAGGATTGCGAAAAGCCGCCCTGGCAGCGTCGAGTTATAAATCAAATTTAAAAATTCAGAAAGAACAGAGTGAACAGTGTGTATCAAATTTTTATTTATTTTTCTCCTGGTTCATAAAACTTTCAAGCATATACCATTAGCCATGTCGCTGAAAATTATGACTGGCTTGAATATTTGTATTAATGAAGTTACGAGTTTTTAACGAAAATCCTTTTAAATAAAATTTTTAGACACCAAGTTTCAAGTACATTTTTTATGTAAAAATGTTCTTAAGTAAAAGGGAGGTATATTCCCTTCTTTTTATAGTCTTTAGTAATTTATTTCGTCAGACATTAATTAAGCAAACAATGTCCTCTTTATTATATTTTACTGTTACTGTTTAAAGAGGACATTGTTTGTTTATATAACATTCACTAAGAACATTGATACCAAAAATTTTGTGTGAAAAATTTCTTTCTTTCTGTTTTATTCGATCAAATAAAATAATAAACCTTCCTATAAGAAATATGTTCTAAACGATCAGATATAGGTATACTATTCCGGGTTCACACCACAAGAATTCCAATCTGAAAAACAAATCTCCATTATAAATTGGTAGTACTTCCGCCTTGAAACCACTGTCAATTGCCCGCGAATCCAATCGCCGCAGCGATAATTTTCCCATTTTGACAGCAATTCACCTCGCTGACTCTCATCGGTAACACAAAGAAGACCAACATTAGATGGGAAAAAAGACCCGAGCCGATAGCATTGGTGCAGAAGCAAAGAGTTCGCCGGGTCACCGTTCCATGTCGATGATTACAGGGTAATGAACTTGAAAAAGTGCTCTGAGAGGGTCTTTGTATTAATTTTTTTAGAACAATAAGGCAATTATAGGATATGTAGATTATGCGATATCAAACATGGTGTGAAAAATACTAGATTTAGATCGGTATTTTTTTATAACAATTCTTCTAAAACAACTACTCACTAAATAAATCACGTCATTAGGAAATTAATTGTGGTAATCATACGTTCCTAAATGAGCTGTCAGTTTTAATTTCTTAGATTTCGTTTTAAATACTTAACAAAATAGCCTGTAAATCGCGTTTGATTAAATAAAAGCTCGCTGCAAATTTTTCCGATAGTTATAATAATGATTTATGCCTTTTAAATTGACCTTTATTACATTGTTTCGCTAATAAACAAGGAAAGTTAATTTCAGATGTAGGTAAATTAGCGTTACTTTACGCGGAAAACTGATTTTTATAGCTAAAGAACATGGCGGTAAAGATGCTTTCATTAATCAACTTTAATTGATCGTTTCCGAAAACTATAGGAGTATAATTTTATATCAAGACATGAATCGAGTTTACTGTTTGATATAAAATTAAAACAGTTTTATTTTATTTTATTTATTTACTTATGTCCTCAAAATCTTAATAGCCATTTTTTAATTATTTATCTTTGTTTTATTCATCTACATTCCTTGCAATGCTAAAAAATTATAGATATTAGCAGAAATTTCAAGAAATGCATTTTTATTATAAATATAAGCACAAGCAATTAGCATAAAAAAAGATTCATAGTTCGAGTTAAATTAAACATAGCTTGTTGCTCTATACTCAATTATAAAACGTCTAATTGAGTTTAGTTAATTTTTTAATTTATACAGTCGGACCAAAAGAAAACAGAGGTAGATGTTTCGTTATATGCATCAAACAAATATGCATACTGGAGTATACTTTAGAGGAAATTTTTAATAATTATTAATTAATAATTTTTTTACTCTGTTTTGTGATCTCAGTAATTAGTTTTGTAGTTTAACAAAGATCAATGAAACAGCGTTGTTTGCATTTGTCGACGTTTTGACATAAATTATGCTGTGGAAAAGGTAAATCAATACACAGAAAAAATTATAGGACCATACCAACAGGCCTTTAGAAAAGAAAGATCAACAATAGATGCAATACACGTACTAACACAAACAATTGAAAAAGCTATGAACATGACATATAGAATTACACATACTATTCATCGACTTTCAACAGGCCTTCAACAGCATATAGATACAGACAACAATTATTAAAGGAAATGAAAAAAATGGAGATACCGACAAAATTAATAAGACTAACTAGAATGACAATGAAAGACTCAACAGCAAAAGTTAAAACAAATGAGGGAGATACAAACGACATCAAAATAGAACTTGGGGTAAGACAAGGAGACAGTCTGTCAACGACACTATTTAATATCGCTCTAGAAGGAGTAATTAGGGACACAGGGCTGAAAAAGACAATTATTCAAAGCTCAACACAGATCATAGGATATACGGATGATCTGGGACTAGTAGCACGAGATAAAAAAAGACTAGAAGAGGCACTTTTAACCCTGATAAGAGAAGCAAAGACGAGAGGATTAAGAATCAATCAGAGTAAAACAAAATACCTTATAAGCACAAGAGACAATGTAAACAGAATAACAGAAGTAAATATAGGTGAAAATACATTCCAGAGAGTAGATTGCTTCAAATACCTGGGGGTGATGGTGGACGGCAAAAACGGAAGGAGTATAGAAATAAACGAAAAAATTAAAGCAGGTATTAATAGAGTATATTGAAAATATCACCGACTACTCAAGGACAAAAACCTGAGCAAAAAAACAAAATCAAAAATATATACAGCAGCAATTAGACCAGTGATAGCCTATGGAGCAGAAGTAACGTGCCTTACGAAAAAAGAATAATTGAGAAAAAAAAATTGAGAAGAATACAGAAACAGGGGATAAACCATGAAATAATAAATATAAATGAAGGAGAAGATATAGTAAAATTCATCAAAGCACAAAGGCTCAGATGGTTTGGGCACACACAAAGAAGAGGGGTATAAGAACTGATTAGGAAGATAATGAACTGGAAACCAGTAGAAAATAGACCAAGAGGAAGACCAAAAATAAGATGGGAAGACCAACTGCTAGACGATATATCAAAGATGGAAATTGCAAACTGGAGAGAAAAGATTTAGGACCGGAGAGTGGAAGAAGATATTAGAGAAGGCAAAAATACATCACAACCTATGAACGACGACCTAAAGAAAAATGCGGACTAATCCACCGCGTGAAATGGATTAAAAGAGCTCATAACATTTGAGCTACTTATACTCTAACAAGAGTGAACGGTCCATGTAAAGGATACTTGAGTATATCATAGTAAAAAGAGTCAAAACTTTTTGTTATGGATCTTATTATAGCGCCCTGATTATGGTCTTATTTAGATTGCAACCCTTGGCAAATACAAATCTTTTATCTACAACACTGTTGCATTGTCTAAAAATAGAAAATTAAATTAAAATGTTACAATATTCCATTACCTGTAATAGGTATATAGAAACTTAGTTCTACAGTAAATTTTTCTTTGTTAGTAATAATATATTCACTACAAATCTTTTGTTTAATCTACATATTTTTTTGCTCATTGTTTTCTAACATTGACCAATATTTAACACCTCCTTAGATATGTATATCTACATATTTCCGTAATTGTCAGTTCATAACAATCGCCTTCCTATTTTGCAAAGTGGAGTCAAGGCTAACCTCTGTTCGAAATGAACTAAAAGAATGCGTATGGAGGTATCTACAACATCGATGCTGGTGTTTCATAATCGCTAACTAGTAACTAGTACAGAAGTATCAAGTTATCCCACGTACTAAAATGTTTATTTAAGCAGTTCAATTTATTACAATTTGATATGGTCTGTTTGAGTACCTTTTTGTAGCTTGTGTTTTACAACTAGAAATAGCTAGCATGGAATGTATTAAAAATCTTTATTTACCTCTCGAAGATTTTTAAGACACACATATTAACGGTAGATTACATTTTTGAGTGCCTCTTGAAAGGAAAATTCTGCAATATCAGACTCTGAAAGACTGTTAACTACTGAAACTAGTTTGAAACTTGGTTACTATACAAACGGACAAACACAGTTCTCGAACTACTTGTGAACTTCGAAATAAATAAATTAACCAAACCAATATCAGATACTAAATTGTTTTAGATTACTTCTTATTTCAATTAAAAATTTAAAATCAAAAAGCATTGAAATAAGAAGAACTTTTAATAAAAATTATCTTTAAAAAGGACAACAGATCTGGTGGTCGAAAGCTTAGAAAGGAAAATTATTTTTTTTTAAACCGGCCAGAAATTAGTACTTTCCGGTTTATTTTTAGGCCAGAAAGTCTCATTTTGTCGGACAAGGCCAGAAAATAAAAAAGAGTCCGGTAAAAACTTTTACCGGACTATCACGATAGTCCGGTAAAAGCTAAATTCTGACCGGTTTAAAAAAAATATTGTACGTAATACGTCCCAAAAGTGCTTTTACTGGACTCTCAGGCTGCGGCTCGCAATGCAATTGCCCGCTCGTCCAGTAAAAGACCACTTTCGGAACTTGTTACGTAAACTACTACTAATTTTTGTAAGGCATTTTCAGTTTTGAAAAAACGACCCTTGACAAATTTAACATATCTATCAAGATAAATAAGCAAGGGTCATTTTCCAAATAGTGATTTATTATTTTATTATTTTGATTTTAGTGGCAAAAGTTCCCAGATTAAAGAAGTAAATAAATAATACATATTTTACAAAATTGCAGTGAAATCGGTTTTGTGGTTTCGGAAATTAGCGCAAACGAACATCGTGACACAAGATGTTTATACATAAACATTTGCTTTAAACGTTACAAATTAATAATTGGAAATAAACATCGAATGTCGAAAAGGAAGAAATGAACAAAGAGCGTGTTTTTATTTTTCTTAAACCAGTGTAATTCTAACTTTCTTATACGCTATAATAATTAATAATCATTAAGTTTTTAATATCATCATATCTAACATAATCACTGAGAGACGTCATTGATTAAATACACGAGATCTAAGATATTTTATAATTATATACAAAGATGAATGATCTACCATGAATAACGGATCAATAATCGTATCAGGACTTAATAGACTCCTTAATCGAACATTTTTAATTTGTAACCAAGCTTTTCTATCTATATTTTAACAGTAAAAAATATTGTGACATTAAGGTCGACTTTCAGTTTGATGAATGATCACACACTATCAAAGTTAGTTGTTTTTTTGCTCATTAATCGCGTTTTTGTTATAAATAATTAATAGACTAGGTAACGAAGTGGTCGTTATGTTCTACGAATATTTACGTTCATTAAAATGAGATATTACTTTACATTTCATTTTTTGCATATAAACTGTTGTTTTATATAACTAGTTATTTGTTTACATTATAGAATGATTAAAGCTAAAAGCATAAAATCATACATTTCTTTTTTCAATAAAAACAAAATACAACACCGTGGCCACAGAAAGTAGATGTGTGTCAAAGTTGTTTGTCTGTGATTTTGAAAGTAGATAAAGACGATATACATAAACAGTACCGGAGTCGAGAGATAAAAGGAATAAATTAGCAAAAAAAGTAATATGTTTAAAAATATATTGAACTGCACCGTAAAGTAATGCATAAGTGCGTTTCCATGGATTGTTTTTGGTCTGAATTGCATAAATCTTTAAGTATTGGTAATTGAACAAAGGAATAAAACGCGTATTTGAATATTAACATTATAAGTCATAAGGAACTCCTTAATAGACAAATCACTGACTTTAATAACTATGCAGTTAAATGAAGTTATCTTTAGTTTTACTTGTGTTTTCCTGAAACAAATTATTACAAACTGTCACAAATACAAACGTAACAGTTTACATGAAAATAGACCACAAAAACCACTGAAAAGATTGTGATTAGAAGCTAAAAATAATCTTCCTATGAGAGAAATATTTGATAATATAATGAATACATACAAAATTCATGGAAAAATTAAGACTTACCCAAAAAACAGCGGTTTTATCAAAGGTAATACCACGAGTCCTTAAAATTTTATTGATCAATTTTTAGTTTCCACGAAAACTTTTTTATTTGGCAAAAATACGAAAACAAACTGAAATGTGATAAAATCACGAGTCCGTAGGACGAGTGATTTTATCATATTCAGTTTGTTTGAGTAGTTTTGCCTAAAATAAAAAAGTTTGAGTCTGGAAAATAAAAATTTATCTAGTAAAATATTACAGGACGAGTGTTATTTGAGAAGATTATTTTTTGAACCATTCTGTACAAAAACTACTTTATTTAAAAAACTTTCTAGAACAACTTATATTTCATAATTAACACAAACGAAATGCCGTTACCCTGCCTATTAACTTATCCTGTACACTAGATAGTATTGACAGTTGTCAGTTGTCGTGAGCGTCGTGAAAACAGGGTTATAATTTGAATAAATATTTATTTTTATACATATTTATACAATTATATTATTAAAGAGAAAATTACCAAAATAAAAATTATTAGGTATATCTATTTAAAGTTTACCTACAAGACCACATTTGCCTGTAGGCATATAAAAGTTTTAAATGCATGCAGAACCAGGAAGCAGGTTAGTTTTAAAGTACCTACGTATTTGATTTTTTATTATCGTTTAGATGAATTGAATTGTGGTAATAATAATAACAAAATATATTTCAGAATATTTAGATAATATAAATGAATGTTGATTTATAGTAAGGTACTTATAAACAAGAAAATTGATTGTTCAATATTGTTATTGAATTTTTGACAGTTCTATAATTTTATCAATACTAGTAAAACTACTAGTGGTTTTATCAATATAAACATTGAAGATTAAGCGTTTTCATTGGACGAAATCACAAAATTGTGATATTTTGACAGGTGAAAAAAATAATCAACTGAATTACAATCTGTCCAATTTCACTTTAGCTGTGACGTTGAGATGCGCACTGGTTTATGATGAACCAAGGTGGGGAGACGCTCAGATTCGTCGGTCTCGAGACAATGTCTTCTGGCTTTGTTGCGATGCTCTCTCTTCTTCATTTGCGCATATCACAGCCAAAGTGAAATTGGGCAGATTGTACAATTTGCTTTTGTATTTCTAATAGTAGAAAGGTCCATGTTAAGGTAAATTGTTTTGAAGCATTGCTTTCGTATGATGGGACTAGCAAGAGAGGAGACCAATGAACGCGGAAAAAACAAACGAGCGAACGAACAAACGGTCTACATCTATTTACATCTTAATTATTTCAACTTCTTCCATTTAAATATATTTCGCTCGATTTAATACATTTAATATTCATTAAATATTCCTTTTTCTATAAAGCTAAAAACAATTATGTTCTATGAGCTACCATTTTTAGTAAAAGAAATAAAAGAAAATGAATATATATTTTTTAAACCTTTTGAAATATCGTTATGACATTTAAGTGACAAAATACCATGATTTTTCCAGTAAACTTGTCGTCGTTAATTAGATCGACGTGGTAGACACGAGGGTGCGCCGCGACGGCACTGACATCGTGTTATCTTCGGCGCCGCTCCCATCTGCCAGCTTGGCACGCGGAGGTAGGTGAGGCGACGCGCGGTGGGAAAATCGTGGCAGAGGCACGTCACGCGATGAGAAGAAAGATCTACCGGGGATTTCCAGGGAAATTAGAGTGGAAACTTGAAACCACACAGGGAGGATTCCATTCGTTAATTGGAATTTGGCCCGTTTCAGCCTTATTTTGACACGAAACAAGGGTTGTTTGATCTATGCGTTTTCATATCTAGATATGGCTATAGATTTAAAGAGGCTGTTAACGGTTGAGTTTCATACACATTAGGGATTAAATTTTAATATCCATATAGGTAATCCATAATTTGAAAATTGTTTCTTAGTGGAGAAAAGTCAGGAAATTATTATTTTGAAATAATTAATGGTATTAAACTTGTGATATTTTATGTGCTGCGAATTACAAATTTCTGGTTGAAAATCGAATGTTGTTCGAATGGACAATGCAGAAGATTGACTGCTCAAAAAAAATGGAAACCAATAATCTAAAAAGAATATAAACAATTGGGGAAACCGAGACGAGAACTTATCACACACTTTTTTTGGTGGTTAGTTACACAAAGATTTGTTGGATAGCAGAGATTTATGAACTCCGGCAACCTGTAAGAACGAACAACACGAGCCGAACGGAACTAGTTGTCGTACCAGAAAATAATTTCACGTTTATTAATGATTAAAAAAATAAATCCCAATACATGTCAACTTAGTTATTTACATAGTTACACAGTTTTTTCAACATTTAGAAAAAATGTAAAAATATTACCTCAATAACCTCCGAGTACCGAGTGCACACTCATTTTGTATCGAATTTGCATAAAATTTTTGGAGACGAGGTCCGTCTTAAGCACCAGGTGTTTCGGACACCATCGCCATTATCATATTCGTATTCAGCGACACAGCGACCCATAAATCGCTGAGTTCCAAGTGTGCACTGATTTTGTACAGAATGTACATAAAACCCCAGGAGACGAGGTAAATACCCTAGGCACCAGGTGCCGCGGAGACTTTCGACATCATGATATTCGTGTTTAGCGACCCCAAAAACCTCGAGTACATATATTAAAATCATTTGGAATACCTACTTACCGAGTTGTAATTTTTCTATCTATTGTCTATTCGGAATACACTTTTCGACTATTCTTAAAAACTATTTATGTAGCCAACAACCTCAAAAGCATAGTGCAGGATATAATGCAACCATGTGACGGTACTATGGACTACAATACAATACTCATTACTGAATATTATTATTAATATCAATAATATAAAATACTAAACTTTATATGTATACTTACGTGACAGAATTATAAAATAATCTGTCAAACACAATGTTATACGTCATTATGATATTCAAAACATTAGCTCAGACTGATTTTTGTATATCTATCTCTTTTCAATGTACTGAATGTTCAAACGGTATTCAAAGGACTTATAGTTTTGACTTAACACGTGGTAAATATTTCATCTGTGTTTTTACCGACCAATATACCTTATATGTGTTTCTGTCTCTCTCGTACTTACACCATTACATATGTAATGATTTTTTTCATTTAACACCACACAAACTTTTTCTGCCGAGTGCACGAATAGAAGTATAACTTCAAAGATAAAAAATTTAGACCAAAAGTTAAAAAAAATGTTAAGGGTGGTCAACCCTTATCACTTAGGGGTATGAAAAATGGATAGTAGCCGATTCTCAGAACCTACTGAATATACATAAAAATTTTTATCTACTCCTTTGATCGTAAATGTCATTTATACTCATTGTCACCATGCAGGGTAAGTAAGCTATAACGCACAGTTGTGCGTAATGAAACGTCATGTTGGAACGCGTTTTTATGCATGTAAAACAAAATATTTTGCTGTTTTAAATAATTGTTACATTAAAAAATGGTTTTTCAGCAAATATCTAACCCACACAATATTATAGATTAAAAATATATACTTAATAGTTTTTATTAAAAAATAAAACAGATTTAGGCAACATATATTACATTTTAAATGATTATTTAATCTAGTATGTTACTTAATGTCACTACTTTGATAGATGTTATTTTAAACGTAAAATTTCGTCATATATTTTTTTAGAGATGTCAAATATTTAGAATTAAAATTAAAATATTTACTCGTAGATAAAGCATAGTACGTAACTCGAGTGGTAAGAGGTATTATGTACTCGTGTAATTACGCACTCGCCGCTACGCGGCTTCGTGCGTAACTTTTCCACTCGTACGTAATATCCTACTTACCACTCTTGTTACGTAATATACTAATATAAATCAGTCCAGTCGTTTCGGAGGAGTATGGTAACTAACATTGTGACAAGAGAATATTATATATTAGATATTCTCTTTCTTATTTCTATTTTTATGTTAATAAATTAAAGTAAGTAGGTATGTTATTCGTCTGCTTATTTTCGACATTTTGCCTACAATGTGTTGTTATTTCAAGACATAATTAAGTTTATTAATTATAGGACAAATTCTGGATCTTATTTGCATTTTGAATCAACATTGTTATGACTCGTATACGTAGTTGGAACGAATACTCTCACTAATTACTTACTTAAAGCAATTTTCTATATTAATGTAATTTCATTGTTTTACAAAGGTTTGGTTTTGTGAATGTGCCACAAAATATCTTCATTTATATTTTTAGAAATCCGCTTTTTAGAAATCCGCTATTACAGCTTTATTAGATGTAGAGAATCCATTGATCATATCTTGTCAATACACTCAATTTCTCATATTTTATATTTTTGATGATTTTAATAAAAACGATTAATAAATCTGCATTTTTTAGTATTTACGTTGTCAGAATTATTAAATTTAGGTGAAGGTCCGATATTTTCAGCACCAATTTTAATAGCAAAGTCACCTTTAATATATGTAAATTAAACAGATTAAACAAAATTATTATCTGGTATTACTGAACTGACATCTAAGATTTACAGTTATGAAAAATGTATGTCTCTATCCCAGCTACTTATTATGATTTTCCAATTTCCCTTTGATCTTGTACATTTCTAAGAAAAAAAATATTGGCGATCTTTTCGGGAGCGTCAATACAGTTTAGATGATTGGAAAGATATTTTTAGTTTAAGTATGCATTTTGCCGCAAGTTATACAGGTTTTGAGATATTTGCTAACCAATAATGATTAGAAAAATAAACTTATTGACGTGAATCGTACACAACCGACAAAATCAGTTGAAAAAATGTTAAGATTTAAAAGACATTTATTCGCATGTAGTAATCAAGTAATAGCTTATTTTTTTCTAGTGACAGTAATGTTATTAATTAATATATTTTATGGTTTTATGGAAGGTTAAAGAACAGAAAAAATTCAATAAAAATTAGTGAGTTAATACTACATGATAATTAATTTTTACAAATCAGTTTTAGAATAGGCACATTATAAATAATTAAAAACTTTGTATATTGTTAACTTTCAATTACATATATTTAATTTCCTTTTTTTCCATGTTTGTCTGCATATGAAGAAAGTTTCATTGAATTTGTAAATAATTAGAATTGATTTTATTATACGTTTACAAAAAGAAATAAAAAAGGCGTGTAGCACTTAAGAAAGTGCAGACAGAAATGAATGCAAGCATAAAGCGTTAAAAAATTATTCATTTAAGTTAAAAATTTAATGAATTGTTATTATATTTATACAGCACTCAAATGTTTAATATCTAATATTAAATTTTGTTATTAATAATTTTGTTATGCAAAAAAATCCTTTTTTTATCCGAACTTCTTACCAACAGATGAATAAAAAAACTTCTCATATACTTAATCGCTCAGCCAACAGACCTTTAGTTAATGTTGGGCAAATACTCCTTATGACACGTGAAAGCTATCGCTTCAAAATATATTTCAAAAGTCACGAGGTTTTTTCTATATGAATTCGAATACCAGATGTATTCCAAGTAACAGTTTGCCGAAATGAAGAATTCACCACAAGGGCAGAAACCATTTCTTAATAACCGGAAAGTTAACGAAAACATAATTTTGGAGTTATTTCTTTCTTTACTGTAAATCTGTTTGTTCTACGAACAGTCTTTTATAAACTGGAACAACTTTCATAAGAAATATTCCTCTCTAGAATTTCTTGTTCCATTGATATATGAAGAATTGTTTGATGAGTTTCTACCCATAAACTCAACCCTTTCGTTCATTACTGGTATTTGATTAGATTATGGAAATATTTATGGCCAAAAATTTTTTACACTTTTAAACCAATCGTGTAAACTGTCAGAGCAGCTTAATTTTTACCTTTAATCTAATTCACTTACTGGACTAATTGAAAGAAAAAAATTAAAGTACCAGATCTGGCAATTAAGTTTCGAGACTATTGCAATAACATTTTTATTTTGCAATTTTTTACCATCTTTCATTTTTCCCCTTCAATATACTCTCCATCTGCATCTCAACACCTTTCCATGCGAACCTTCCACTGTACACATTTATGTCATATTCCGACAGGCTGTTGAGTAGCTGCGCTGATTTTTATTTTACGTCCTCTGTAGACTATATGACGCGTATTCCAAGACTGACCTGGTTTTTGACCAAATAGTCCTTGACAAACTGCGCTTTATGAACCAGCGCGTTGTCTTGATGTAGTTCTCTTTTTAACATTTTAGGCCTTTTTTGCAATTTTTTCTCGGAGTCTTTGATTGACAGTCTGACCTTGTGGTACCCATTCCTTGTGGAATACATTCAATCTATTTAAGAAAACAATAAACACCGTCTTGAATTTGAATTTGCTCACTCTCACTTTTTTGGCTCTCAGAGAGTTTGGTTTCAGGGTCATATTGAAAAGTACGAAGTTTCGTCGCAAGTTATGACCCTGGACAAGAAGTTTGAGTCTGTTTCGACGCATATTAGGATGTCAGATACATCCTCTGTTTCGCCGATAGGAGTCTGAGCACAAGCTTAACACATATTTGCCTTATGCTAAATTTGCCTTACGGTTCCTTTGTTAATTTCTACTAAACTCTCAACGATAGCTCTAATAGACAATCTTTTCTAACCATTTCGGTCACTTTTTGAACGTTCAAGTCGCACTCATCATTTTTAACATACTCCTTTCCTTCCTTAAAACGTTTCTACCACTTAAAAAGTCTAGCACAGGATAGACAATTATCGCTGTAAACCTTCTGCAAAGTTTAAATTCACCCTTTGCTCATTTTTATATCCAATATTTTTTCGGCGCCAGCGATTTTTACATCAGGACTGTCTGTTACAGCTGCTGGAATTTTTACCGAGGTCAAGGGATATATTAGAACAAAACTTCTCCCTTTTCTTTCTTCTCGCTATTTAGTCTCGGAACTTAATTGCCAGACCTCGTAAATTGTGTAGACGTCAATGAATCTAGTTTTATACATTTCAGGATTTAATTGAATGAAACTCGGAAACAATATTTGTAGACATTTATAAATATCATTTCTATTTTCATTGAAAATATAAAACTGTTCTGGATAAATTATATTAAAATGTCATGAATTCAATAACAATAGGTTTTGTCGTCAACGTTAACATCACGTTTTGTTTTCTATAAACGTAGCTTCTATTGTTTTTAGGATAAATGAGATGCGCTAATGCAGACGGTATTCTCGCATTTCATCTCTAAAGAAAGGATGAACAAGCTTATTTAAGTTTGTGGTTATGTTGAATTAATTTTATACCCGAGGTGGCGTAGCTATAATAAAAGCGACAACAAGCAAAAATTATTTTTAGAATTTTGACAATGAAAGTCATTAAAAGCAATTTTTTTAATTGTTTCCAGACAGGCTTCAACTTTAATTTCTTCTTAAATGGATCATTTTTCGAATCTCCAAGTTTCAAATGAATTATCTAATACAAATAACTAAATAGAATTCGTGTATTAGAAAGAGATTAGTGTACTGCACAGTAGCCCGATTGGTTACTGCGTCTTCTTACTTAATAACCAACCTTAATATTTAATTCTGAGAAGCACTCGATGGTCAAGTGGTTTTTATTGGTACGTTTTTATATCGGTGAAGTTCCAAAATCATGCAAGTCTATTTTTCTCCTTTTGAAATGAAAGTTTATTTTTTTATTGTAATGAAAAAATAAAATTTACATACATTATATCGAGGTGGATTGATCAAAACTTGACCTGACATTTCGGTAATTTCTCTCTTTATTGCTCTTTCCTCTCTACCTTTTCACGATTTTAGCGCATTGTACGCTTCCCCCGGAAGTATAATGTTTAAGGCTATGAAAGAACAAATCTGACGATAATCATAAATAACAAATTACATATAGTATCAAAGTACATTAAAATTTAGACTGGCTTTTATTTCTTTTATTTACAGTTTTGCTTACTTTGATGAAATCCAATCCATCGAAGTAACTTTCTAAAAGGATTTATTTTAGTTTCATCCGAAGCCTTTGCTTAGAACATTCATTTTCCGTAAATAATTTACGCACCTTATTCCATTTATACGGTCCGTTTAATACTGAAACTGAAGTTATCTGACATATTGTTCGAAACACAAAAGGGGCTTAATGTGAATAATCTGCTTAAGGGATTTGCTTAATCAAAACCAATTCCAAGAGATGAACCAAGTATCAAAAGTTTTTTGTGGGAAGATTATACGGAATGTTAGTACATAGTTAGAAGTTTTTTGTCATTAAGTATTTAGAGTTAGAATATCAGAGAAAAGATGGATGGTATGTAATGTTTAAACTTTATTTTTTGCTACAGCTTAGCACCCTTTTTGGAGCAGAAACAGTTATAAGGGATAAGATATCATAAAAAAGTTTTTCTTCATCTAAAACAGTTTGTATTTCTATTCCAGAACGATTAATGGAGTTATTCATAAATTCGATAGTTGAAAAAGTTTGTCTAAAATGAAAAAATAGTAAAATAACAAAATATTGGCTAAAAAGTCATCTCGAATATCCTTCACGCAAAAAGGTTCATTAATGTTTGATTAGTTTCATTTTGGTATAAATTTTAGTTTCAAAGCACAAAATGCTACTCATATTTCATGCCAAATATTGCTATACTGAGAAAACTAAACTGTACAAAATCGCGTGTTCGTATATTCTGTATAGTTCCATTCAATTTAATCAAGATATGCACAATAGGTAGGTACTAGTTTGTTTATTTGGTTGGAGTATTGTATTATTATTGCAGCATTTCAGTATGATAAATTACCGAGTGTATGTGAGAAGATTGGTTATTTATAATTAAATATTCTTACAATAGTAATAAATACTGTGATCGATAATGCAGTGTGTGATTATACAGTATTGATATGAATGAATATGAAAGTGTGGTAAAGTAATACTTGTTTATTATGTATATCTGCATTGGGTTTGGTATTTTCGATTAAATATAATGAAATAAATATATCATTAGTACAAATAAAAGTTCGCTTTCTATCTGCAGCTATGGACTAACCAAACGTATGGAGGTGAAATCGCGAATCACCTACTCGATCTATCCTTATCAAACACTCTTTTCTATACAAACTTTACGCCAGTTTACTACTATGGATCAAAATTCATTGAAATTGCGTTTGAAAATATTAAATTTTATCTTAAATGTAATAAATTGTTTAAATTAAATAACTCCATATGATTACCTACTTGCTTTGACTTTGTGGAATGAGTTAACTCAATAAGGTATAACTTATAAATCCCGAATCTAAGTCATTTACTGTTTCTTCGTTTAATAAATTTGATACGTTAATTTCAAAATTACTATCAAAATATTTTCCGTTTAGTAGGAGTAAATCCAATATTCATCACCACTAACAATACTATACACGTTTTTTGAGCTTTCTTTGTTGAATCGTACCAATGTTTTTTGACACGAATTAACGCGAACCGCTTTTTGCTCTTCTGTGAGCAAATGAAACATCCAACGGGAAACCAACTTCGTAACACCCAGTACTTCATGTAGGATCTTTTGGATCTAGGTCTTTGAAATGCCCAAAGATGTCTCTATCACCCAGTATGTGATCGGCGGTCATCCACACCGCATCAATGTTTTGCTGTGTGACTGCTGTGTTGGATGGACCTAGCCTGGATTCTTCGTTGAGACTGGAGTGACCACGTTAATATTAGCAATACCAACGGGAAATAGTTGACTGATTTGGTGCTTCATTCCCAAACACAGAAACCATTTCAGCGAGACATTGCTGTTGGAGTGACCACGTTGATATTAGCAATACCAACGGGAAATAGTTGACTGATGTGGTGCTTCATTTCCAAACACAGAAACCATTTGAGCGAGACATTGCTGTTGTGATAATTCTCTCTGAAAATCGTAAAATAATATTGTTGAAAAATACTCTCAGCTAATATCCATTTTTCGGCCGATTTGCTAATTTCAAAAATTTACTGTACCTACACGACTTGTGTCTTGTAGGAAACTCTGGATTTATGTCATCAAAAGTTTAAGGTTAGATTTGTGTCTGAAGCTGAAGGTTCTATTGGTGGCGCCTTCTAAGCGGATATATCCAATTTTATTGGCATTCTTTATATAATATACTCTTCATTTCACAACTAGGCGACTTCTCAAGTACAGAAACCTCATTTTAATTCGTCTTATTAAACTTTGTACTACATATTACACCTAATGTTTTTTTGGTATGTCATTTTATTGTTTTTCTATATCTTTGGAATATTTTTAATTAACAACTAACATTTACTTCAACTTTTGACTTCTTGATCCAAGTTTCACATGCATTCCATTTACCTCCTTGATTTTAATGTATGAATTTAACAAACCTTCAATAGAAAACTTAAATCTTTTAAGTAGCAATACATTAAAAAAACGTGTGGGACTGTGTGAATCCCCATGAAGCAAAGTTTTCATGGTATCTTAAACACGGAAGAGTGAACTAAAGAAAAAACACTTGTTGAGCAGTACTTTCATTTGAAACTTACTAAATCAGACTTAATATAAAAAAACTATAGAAAACAATAGCACGTGTTTTTCAAATAGTCATACGTAAGATACACTGAGTATTACATGATGTCACAGTTGGGCCATACTTCTTATACTCGAAAGTGGAAACAGCTAATGTAAGAGGTAAGCAGAGGCAGATGCAGCGTTGACTTATGTACTTGACAGTATAAGCAATGGAAGTTTCGTTACTTATTTTTGTGACGATTTTTCGGACACAATACATCTCCCGAACCTAAAATTAGAAGCTACGTTTAAAAATACTTTCAATAAAACTTCCATTGAATAAAAAGCGAGTTAATATCTTACTCTTAAAAATCGCATATAACTTTTCTTTCTTACAATATGTAAAACGCCAAAATTAAGAATCCGATTAGCAAATGTTGGGATAATATTTGTACTATATTCTGGCACGTAGTAGTAGCAAAGGTGTACACATACAGATTCCATATATGTTTATGGGCAGGCAGAATGCACCTTGCATGCATTCCTAACCTACAAATCTTTTACAACCATTGTATATAAACGTACTGCGATGGTATCGAACTTTATGTAGGTTATTCTGACTACTTAAGAAACCGTAAAAACTTTTTATTTCATTTTATTTTAATATACGCTTCTTATATGAAAACAGCAACGTTTTTTGAAAATAATGCGTAATGAAAACCGTCATTGGCAGTTTTCACGCAAACCAGTAATATTACGGCAGCAAGAAAAATTTATTGAGCTAATTGGATAGCTAAAGAAAATAGTTTATTTGATTCTAAGAATTAGTATTTTTCCCTTAATGATTGTTGAATAAGGACCCTATCAATATAAATTACTTTTTAAATAATCTATTTTGGACCAACATTAGAAACGTATTCATCTGTACATTTAAAAAATTTATCCCTTGAGTTATTTTCTTTGCTATGTAAGCAATGAAATGAAAGTTGAAATCAATATCATCGTTTTGAATGGAATTTCGTCCGCAGATGCTTTTAGTCTTTGCCTGAAACTGGAAAAATATGTCACGGAAAATGATTTATTTTTCCCTGTCAGCTGGAAAGCTGGAAAAACATCACGAGACTGACACGGATGTAAGACGCGTCTCTGACAAATAAAAAGGTTTAAAGAAATTTGGCTTTTATGTAGGTAATAGATCGATGAAGGTTCAGAATTTATAGAAATTTAGAAAAAAAACATTATTTACTCTATACATATTAAGAATTGTTTCTTTATATCAAAGAAAAAATAACAATACGTTTTGTCAGTAATTTTCTTTTTCTGAGAAAAAACACAATGAAACAAAGGAGAGTTTTATTTAGTTTAGAAGGTGCTACACCTTCCGTATACATGAAAAGGTGGATAGTCGAAAACTGAAAATTTTCCTTTAAGTACGAATATCGATGTTAACCATTCCAAAAAGTATCTTATAAAAAATATTTTCTTAAATAAATAGGTAGATCAAAAATGCTGTTATATAAAATGTTTTTTTTTTAGTTTTTAACTATTTAACGGTGATTTAGGGTAACTTTGAGTCAATATAACTTTTGATGTAGTTCGCCTTTCTGTATAAACTGTACACGCATCGAAATTTTAATTGTATACCTTAGAATAGAAAAATCGTAATAAAACTTTTCCAATTTTATTTCCTATACCGTGCGGCAAATATTCTCAAAGAAAAAAAAATATACATTTTATTATTTATTAAATTTTGACAGATAAACTGACTTAATATTTAATAAAAAAATGCGATATTATGATGTTTTTATTAACCGGAACAAAATATATCGTTTTTTTTTTTATTTATATCTATCACTATAACCCTGCTAGGTGGTTTGTTCGGTAAAAGTTGTCCATTAAACAATTTTTCAAACAAGTCGACATTTATATCTTAGTGATAAGGATACAAGTATACATGGAATAATTGGTTCGCAGGAGTGTGGTGTTGGTGGGATTTGAATGCTGAGTTTAAGAACCTTGTTATGGGGGTTTAAGTACCCTGTTATGTGACTTTTCAGGGAATGGATGGTATGGTTTGGAAGAGTTAGCCACAGACATCGGCGTTTGCTTTCTGATTTCTGGTTGTTCCGGTGTTTTCTGGGTTTTAGTGTCCCCGGAACTTGCCTAAACAAAAAAAAAACATTTTTTGGTGTTAGTGTAAGTGTGTGTTGGGGTGTACCCCCACGTGGTGCAATGTGGGTTTGTGAGATTGACTATGTGGCTTATCTCCTCCGGCGTTTGACTTTCTATTTGGCAAGGTCAAAGGGAAACACAAAAACCTTCGTTAAGGCCTTTTATTTTTTTGTATCCTGTTGTTGTCTACCTATAGGAGAGGAGAGAAAGTCTCTGTATACGGTTTGTAGAAGTCTTAGGGAGTGAAGGGGGTTGGTGATAATCAGCCGGACAGTATTTATATTTTTTACCGAAAGTATAAGAAAGTATTGCAATACAAACAAAACCGTTGTATTTTTCCCTTATTTAAAATTATTCGCGTATCTCTCATACATTTAAAACCCATTTATCTGTCCTAGTGAGAACAAAGGATTTTTGGAATATAATTTTGAAGGATCGAAAAAAATAGCTTTTGATACATATAATTAATCAAATTATCAAGCGAACCAATCAGCAGTGCATATCTGACAATTTTAAAACCTTTCACATAATTTATCAAATTTAAAATCAAAAATTAATTATGTCTACCGCATTGGCTGCACAATATGAATGTCTTCAAGCCTCATTTCCCTGAGTAAGCTTTGTAAAAGCGACATACAGGAAGAAAGAGTTAGCTCACTAGTTGCGCGAATATTTGTCACGACTTGATTAATATTTCTTTAAAACCGTTTGTTTGCTCTATCTTTAACTAAAGAGATAATCTGCTTAATTTAGAGTAATGAAGATATATCAAGACGTCTGAAAAGAGTATATGTTTGTTATAGATTAAGCGATTACTATATTTATCTTTTCAATAATATTCTGTGTTATAATTACTGTATTACGAATGCTTTTAACGTTTTTAAAATATTTGATTCTTACATAAAAAATTATATTGTTTATTTAAATTATTCCAATCTTAGATAACAATTTAGATTCCTGATGAACAGTTAGTCACCTTTCTCGTACGGTTCTTTCGCTGTCCTACTAACGATAGTCCGTGTTTGACCAATAGAATGTCTGCAAACTTTACACACAAATTAGGACTAAGAGTCAATGTCCCATGCTTAAAGACGTCACTTCTTCGCGGTCGTGGTACCGTTAGGTCTGAAGAAGCACACTTCCTCACTTGGTACCTGTTGGTTAAAATAAAAAATACAGCGAATCTGAAGTACTAACAGAAAAGAATAAATAAAATTCAAAATGTCGTATCCAAAATAGCGGACAAATGTTTCAGAAGTAACCGATATATTGAAAATTTAGTACTCAGAGTTTTTTTTTTGAGTCGGTGGTTACGAATTCGTGCTCTGATATTTGGAATATGAAATCATAGATTAAATATAACGGAAAATATTTACAACATATTGGATCTAACATAAGTAAATACGTTCTCAGAGTTGTGATCATTAGCTACTATCTTAACAAATTTAGTACAAATTATATACCTAGGTGATTTTTTAAAAAATAAATTTAATTATTTATCCAATCACACTATCTACTAAAGGGTATCATTTAGGTTCGATTTGAGCAAAAAAAAAAACGAAATCATAGCTTGCGCACTTCATCCCGTGCTACACACTATATTTTTCATATCACATGCATTGAAACAGCGAGTTTTGATCTCTGTAGCCAGTCGAAGTAAGACTATATTAGAACAATGCAACTGTCAGTCAGAACAATTCTGACAGCCTTGAAATAATGACATTTGTTTCTGCCCTAGGAAAGAAACAACGTTGTTTCTCCCCTAGGGCAGAAACAACTGTCAGTTTGTGACTGACAGTTGCATTGGTCTGAAATTGTGTTGTTTCGACTGGTAAAACAGAGATCAAAACTAGCTGTTTCAACGCATGTGATATGAAAGAACATTTTTATATCTGAAATGTCAAGATCTACCAACACAAATTCTGGACATACAGATGATCAGATTAATTCTTCTTCCCTTGTTTTTTAAAATTTTCTCATCCTGTTAGATCTTCTCAGATTTGTTACTTTCTGAAACTGCTAGTAAATCTTTATTTTTATTAACATAAAATAAATCTTCATTTTGAGAGTTTTCAGAGCTTTGAGTTAAATCTAAAAAATTTTTAGAGCCTTTGGGTAATTTCGGATAATTTTTTAATTTTTTTAACGTATTTATTTATTTTTTCTGCTAGATTGTGAATGACTTTTACATTTTATATTAAAGGTGATTGTCTTGTTTCCTGTTGAATTTTTGTGTGTTGGCTAGATTTTATTTAAAAAGATTTTACTTTGTATTAAACAAAACTTTTAACTATCGAGACAAAACAATGAGTTCTCTCACAATTTTCGTGCTGTAGTTGTTTTTTTTTTTGAAATTAATTTGATTTTATTGTTCGCTTGTAAATGACATGTAAGTAATAACTGTTATTAGCTTGTTTAAATATTATTATAATAAAAATGAAGGTATGAATTTTATCGACAGTTATTTTTTTAGAACAGTTAATTTCCTAGGTATAAAATCGATTTGATATATACAAAATAATAATAAATTATGAATACGTACTGAAGTCAAGTTTTATCTTCAATGAAATATGAAATACTTAACAAATAGAAAGTTAAAAATGAGATAAAACAAAATCATTTTTGCAAGATTTGGTAAATTTTTTTAATAAAAAGTAGATTAATCGAATTTAAAAACGCTCTAGATAGAAATACCTATATATTTATACTGATCTAATTTTTTCAACCATTACTACTAACCGACTTTCATTAAACCAACGCAAAGTAAAATATAACCAAACTCCTTAATTTGTATCAGTTGTTTTTATATAATCCTTAGTTTTTTAATTCTGGTCTGACAGCTAATTACAAAAAACTGGTTCGATTTAAAAATAAATGTTAAGTGGTAACGGCCTCATCTTCTCAAGTTCATTGGGATAACAGTTATATAAGCATCAGATCGTGAACCACTTCCTTAATATGAGATCTCCTAATTTGCATACAAAATGGTTAAAAGTTTAAATAATGGTTATAACTGCCGTCCAAATAAAATATCTTTGATTTAATCAACATTATAATGAAATCTATTAATGTACTAATTAATTTTACTGTATTAATTAAATTTTTAGAAAATACATACGAAAGAAGCAATAACACGACTTTAAAAAATTAATTTGAATATATTTTAAAATAAAACATTTCTGTATATATGATCATTAAGAATTTTGTCATTTTTCAATAAATTTGTTTAATTATGTTGCATCTTAATACTTACCTACAATAATCTTATTCGAATATTAAAATACGAGTCAATTGGAAATTTTTACCTTTTAATCCCCTTGAAACCTTAATGGAAGATATCTGCATAAATATTGGTGTTTATTATAATTTCTCTTTTCTTTGCAGCAACTCTTCCGATCTCAGCAGTCGCAAGCGGCTACTCCTAGCGCTGCTCAGCTGCAGCTATTGCAACAGCAACAACAGCAGTATCTGGCGCAGCAACAACAAGCCGCAGCTGCTTTCCCACAACCCCCCTACCTCGTGAATCCTCAACAAGAACCTTATCTGATAACGGCAGGTGTACCAGCCCAGTACTATGGTGTTGGACCATGGGTATATCCTGCACCACCAGCTAATCTCATCCAACAAGGAGCTAGTAACGGGGCTAGAAGACCACTTACTCCCAATGGAACGACTGAGGCACAGCAGCAAGTACAGGTTAGTAACAATAAAAAAATTTAGTTCTGGTCATTTTTTCTATATTTACAATACAAGAAACTATGTAATCATAACAATATTTTAAATGAACTGTGGCTAAAAAGATAAAATTTTTATCAAGAAACTAATCAAAAAGTTGCATGTCTCGATTGATTTTGTTTATGGCCATAAAGGGTTGGAAATTTGAAGGTAAAAGTTCAGAATTAGAACAGTGCTTTCCTTTATCTTTGACTTGTTCTATAAGAAGTTAAAAAATATCACGTTCTATTCTACTTAAAAAGCTTTTACTGTTTGAAAATGCTGTCGTCTATTTTTCCGTACTTTATTTCTATATGTCGAATGTAATTGTTATTCTGTTTTAAAAATTTCAAGGACAAACATCTTAAAATATGTGTTATCTACCTTGTAAGTCTTCAAGATTTGAAAATATATTTTTGATCCTTAGGAATTCCACAAGATCAAAAAATAAACTTTTTTGCAGCATTTTACGCATTCAGAGACTAAGGGTATGGACACAACGGGGACCGTCTACCCTAGACCATAGCATAATACCTTTGCTCTGACCGTCGCTCTGACCCACGCGCACCCGTGGTCACATCGAGGCTTGGGGCATCGCACTTTTGCGCCAATTAAAGCGTGAACGATCCTATATAAACATGGATTTTTCATCTATATCAAGATTTAAGAAAAGATACGGATCTTTTTTTGACTACATGAGAATAAAAAAAGAAACTTTTGATTATATTTTAAAAGAGTACCCTGGTCAAGGGGCAAAAAAACACTAAGCTCAGTTTTTACCCTGGCACCAAGTATCAGACCTTAGCTCCAACCTATGCGCGGAGCAATGGTCGGTGCTCCGACGTAACCACATAGATCTAATATTATGTGTTTATTTTTTTTTATTTTTTTTTTTTTGTGAGGGGAGCTATGGTGCGATGCTATGGTCGGAGCGATGGTCGGCGCTCCGTTGTGGCCGTACACTAAGGAGATTATAAATTTCTCTGAAATGTGGATGTAGTAATTAAGATCCAAGAATGGTTGTTCTTTGAGACAAACTTTCAGATAGTAGCGTTAAAGATTTCGTGAATATCTGAAGTATTATAATCTTACTCAAATTTTCATTGAAAAATGACATGCAAGTATTTATTTACTGGTAGTATTTTACAACAACTAGAAATGCTACATACTGGTTTGCTTTTAACAATTCCCAAAGTGTACATGTAATTTTTGTCTAATTCAGTTCTTGAGTCAAAACGATTTTTTTCTGACATACTAAAAAGTTCATTGGAAATATGTATTCAATATTTGTCAAATGCAAACTTCCTGAGTAATTCTTATCCATTTCTCACATAATTGATATAATAGCCTCAAAACACTTGTTAAATGAAATGGTTCTGTTTAGATATTTCAATTGTACTTCTATTATCTTTTCCTTGTTTGTTGTTTCTGACACAAAGGACTTGACATGTTCCGAGTCTTGTATTTTAATGTTAATTTTATATATATAGAGGCAATATGTAGTTAGAAATGTAAATATTAAGTACAACTAAAGTTTTTCATTTAAATATTAGTTTTATAACGATTTTATATGTCATTACTCTAATCATATGTATCATACAATATTTTATATTTGAAACATAAAAAAACATACAAACAAAACCTTTATTTGATTATAATAAGGACTTTTTTGTTTAGTTTTCATGTTTTGATCTAAAGTTATTAATACCGCACACCACATAGGTAACTTTTTTCTTTTTTAACATTAATGTCTATAGATGTAGATAAACTTTAATAACTTTACCATAAAAACTTCTTTTCCAAGAATAATTTCAACATCGATCCTTATCATTTCCAGACATTTATTGATGTATTTTTTTCTGACTGTATTTTGACAACAAAGTAAAATTAATTTTTGCTACGATAATAAATTATTAATTAACTAGCTGTACCAGGCGCGCGTTGCTACGCCAACTACTAAAATAAATTTAAGAAAAATAAAAGAGAAGAAGAGATGGAAAAGGAAAGAAAGTTTATAGTTTTGTTTTACTTATCGCACCAAAAATATATTTTTCAAACTTATATGATATCTATTCATCAGTATTGAATTTGATACATGGAAGCGCCATCTGGTGGTAACTTCCATTAATACGAATATCATATTCATCTTACCCATTAAAAATAGATCATCATACTGATTTTCATGACAATCGGTTGAACGGGGCAGATGTTGCTACTCTGCAGCACCACCTGGTGGCGAGTGGCATCAATGAGCATATCCTACAAACCTTCCCCGTGGAAAAATACATATACATACAAATTTTCATGACAATCAGTTGAACGGGGCAGAAGTTGCTACTCTGCAGCGCCACCTGGTGGCGAGTGGCATCAATGAGCATATTATGCAAACATTCTCCGTGGAAAAATACATGTACATACCAATTTTCATAATGATCGGTCAAATAGTTTCTGAGTCTATCGATTTCATATATACAAACATCCTTTTATAGATTACAAATCTTGTTTATAATTAAAAAAAATATTTTTAATTAATAAATATACCAATATTTAATAATTAAGCTAATAATTCTGTTTCTTGTTGTTCTTATTTCAATATCCTACACACTATATTTCTGACATACGTTTGCATGTTCGTCTACTTAATAAGTAATACAGAGAATGGTATTCTCGGGTAATATGACCATTGAGTTGATTACCTTTAATAGTTTATATATTGTAAATTTGTAAAACAATTTGTTTAAATGTACAGATCCAACAAAAACAAATGTAAATACTCTAACCATTTCAGCCACAAGTACCAGGAGGCTACATCGTACCCTACTATGACCAGAATGCAACGCCAATTCTTATGGCTCAAGGCGCTGCGGCGATGCGTAATGGCACCCCGATGCGCCTTGTTTCCCCTGCGCCCGTACTTGTGCAACCACAGGCGGCTGCAGCTGCAGCTACAAGACAGACACAAGCAGCTGCAGCTGCTCATGCAGCCGCGGCTTCCTTATACTCCAGCACGCCACAAAGTCTTTACGGCGCCGCGAGTGTTAATACGTCTGTAAATGGAACTACACTTGGAGGTAGGTCAATTGTTGTTTTAGTGAGGCGTTTTTTTTAAATTAATTTTAGATTGTGAAGTGGTATTTAACTATTAAACATTTTGGTAATTAAAGGACTTCATTTTCTATATAATCTTGACAAAGAAATTAATAGATCTAAAAAATACCATTTCACAAATATGTACATAATTTATCTAATTTGTATATCATTATTAACTTAAATTTATTTCTAAGAGAAGCTTGTAGTTCAATTTCAAATTATTTTTGTATAGTAGATAATCTACTTTATAAAATTTAATAAATGCAAATTTTTAACATTTTTTAATTAATTAAAAATGTTATCAACAACTCATTTTATATATTTTTTTATTCTGTACTGTTTAAAATTCATGGAAAATTTAATTTACATTTATTTGCAATATTTCGGTTTTGTGGAAAAGGAAATTTCATTATTTGAAATGTACATATGCTACCAATCCAATTTGTGTCAAATATTTTACTCCGCTACATAATTCATTTACATTTTTTGTAATTCCATGATCTTCTTGATTGTCCTGAATATATGTATATTATTATTGGAAAACTATTAAATTTTAAAAAAATTGTATTGTTCGACTTAAGTGTTAAAACCTTTTGTAAGCTTTTCTTAGAAATATTTTTCACATTAACCCATAGGATAAAATATTACTGCATTCTGTGTATAGATCACTATTATTGTACATTATCATGAACAGCTTCTTAAAATATGTACTATCGTCTTAATTTACACGCGAAGTAGCATGTTCTTTTGATACCAAGAAAATTGGAAAAGCCTCCATACTCAGTTTCGGTTTGGATTGCGGACATTGCAAAAACGTGAACACGCGCAAGGTAAAAGGACTCACACGTATTCCAGTAAACGACACGAGCATGAGTCTGAATCATTCACTGGGTTTTCTTAATCAAGGTCTGTTGTTTTTAGGTGTAATCAATTATCATTTTTTTATTGTACTTTATTTTTAATGAACTTTAATTTATATTGAACTCAAGAGCACAAATTAAACCAAGTGTTCTTTGATCAGAATACGTGCGAATACCGCATTTCATATATGAGGATTGTCTTTTGGGCAGTGTGAGCACTTGCATTGTCCTGATGTACGATGATTAGACGTATCGTGTTGCTTTATCGTAGTTTCGCAATAACTTCTGGTAAAAAAGCGTTTATATACCAGTCGGAAGTAACCGTTCTTCGATCTGCTACAGCAATTTTTGCCACATGACCAGATTTTGACACAAAAGTTGCAACCATTTTCTTTGACACACTTTGAGAACAGATCACTTTTGTTGGTTTTTACTCATCGTTAAACACCCACACAGCGGATTGGCTTCTATTATCCTGTTCGTGGGAGTATATCCAGGTCTGTAGATAAATATGAAACTAGGATAGAAAGTAGTTCTTACAATAGTAAAGTTAAAAGACTTACCAAATGCAAAAAATGTTACTTATACAACGGTAGATAAAATTCTATAGAATGCAGCTTAGGTGGTAAACAGGCTTAAGGTCTTCTACATAAATATCATGTGGTATTGGAAAATTGTAATGGAAAAATTGAGAAAACTAAAGGTAGTAGCCACTAGTCGTAGCCAAAAAGAAAGGCAGAAGTCAGGAAAGATAACAAATTGAACTAAAACTAAAATTGTTAGAGTAATGAGCTACGGCGTCCGATTCCGTTGGTGATAAGTGAGCCAAACAAAGGAACGGGTTGTTGTCCTGGAGATGCAACAAGATCAAAAATTAACCACTTCAGGTCAAGTAGGTATGCCACGTAGAAGGGTAAAGAAAACCAAAGGATCACCGATAAAACAATGAATTGATGGTCTGCGTTAGAGCGAAAGTAGATAAAAGGGTTGAAGAACCAGATGAAGGTCAGAACATGTTGGGAAGACGTCCCAAGAATGGAGAAGAAACCAGATTCTCCAAATGTAATATGACGCTCGTAACGACGCGGAAGACCTATGAATAGAATGGCTTCTTTATATGTGACCAGATAAGTATACATCATGGGGCCATGGGCTGTGGATAGCTTCATCATTACTTGAAAATTCAGCTCTAGAAGTAAAATTGTTCATAACACAACACTAGCACAATGGATAGCACAAAGTTGTTGGATAGCTTATTAAACTTTGCGAAAAAATTTAAAAGGAAGCTAGTGGAAAAGCAGTGTCAAGGATGGCGGCTACACAACAATTAGAAATCGGATGGAGGACTACTGCGCATAAGCGGAAAACAAAAATTGTGGAAATCGTTAGAATGGCAGGAAATTTGAATGTAGAAGATGATGTTTTAAAATGCCCAAAGATGCCTCTATCTCCCGGTATATTACACGGCAGTCATCCTTAATTAACTAACGAACCGCATCCATGTTTTGCTATGTGGCTGCTGTTTTGGGTGGACCTTGCCTGGATTCGTCGCTGAGACTGGAGCGACAACGTTGAAATTCACAATACAAGCGGGAAATAGTTGACTGGTGTGGTGTCTAATTCCTAAACACAGATAGCATTTCAGCGAGACATTGTTCTTGGCTAAGATCCAATTCACTGTACCTACACAACTTGTTGTATTGCAATGAAACTCTGGATTTATGTCCATAAACATTTGATTTGTATCTGTAGGCTCTAATGGTGTCGCCTTCTAAGCGGCTATATACAAAACTAAAAAGACAATCCTCGTATGTACCCCGCTTTATTGTGCCTTTATATCCTCTTTAAACAAATTCAGAACACCTTTATATTCATTTATTTCGATTATTAAAAAATCGAGACAATAAAATATCAAATATGTGTATTTTGAAATGTATAGTTTCATCTTCTATGCTTGATTTCTTAGTATAGTTGAACTTATTGTTGTATTAGCACATGAAGTCTAACCATATAAAGCAATCATTTAAGTTCTTTGAAAATTATTTTTGATTTTTGATCTAAATTGTACATGTAAATACATATATACATATGTAGAGGTCTAGTGAATTACAAACAAAACCATTAGTATAAGCCGAATTTAATGACGAGAAAAGTAGTTTAACAGCAATGGAAAAAATAAGATATTTGAAACATGAACAGAGTCACATTCTGTGTCAAAAATTTTATAACACTGCACATACTCTCTCTTATTCATTAAATAGTAGTATTACTTTATGATTTTAAAAGTTGAGCACCTTTGATTCTTGGACTATACACAGGATGATTTTAATATTATCCCATGTCTTGCACACATTTTTAAAAACTTTAACCTCTGGTGTGAATACTAACTAGACTATGTCGGTGTATGTGGGTTAGGTGTTGCCCAAGGTGTGGGTTCGGGACTGTTTCAAACATTACACGCTGCTCCTCCATCCGGTCCGTTTGGTAGCTCGTCTCTTGGAAACATTGGATCATCAGCTACCACTACATCTTTGCATACAGGTAGGAAGCAATTCACCTTCATCTTCATCACTTTTATGAGTTTTTCTGTTGATGATTTTCTTATAAAAATAGTGGGCTCTTGTATAAAACTAAAATTTAGAACTTTTGATTATAAAAATATATATAATCCATTTCACCGATTTTGGCCGATGACAGAAATCATACTCGAAGTAAATTTAGAGATACATCTCTCTCAGATACAGGCAAGTTAGAAATTTAAATGAGGACGTTTGTTTTTTAATACAACACTTACGTAACTGCATCTTGTTTCACCGGTAGATAAAAAGTATTCAATACGGAAGTCTTGACTTAATTCACATTCCTAGTAACCGTCATTTACGGCTCGTTGTTGAAGGGTTAAATTTAATAATTTTTTATGTCATATTTTTGTAGATGTCAAACCACACTGATAGTTTCAGAAACTTACGACCTGATTTAGAATAAAAACTTTTTAAAAAAAATTAAACCGCCTTCAAAAAATTTACTCTAAAAAACCAGAAATAAAATCTTTATTTCTTAATAAAATTGGAACCAACTAGGCATCTGATTTCGATTTCCTTGAAGTCGGCTCCAATGGTTTTTATTTTTGTAACTAACATTCGAAATCTAGATTTAATAGCTAAGATTAAAATAGAGGGTAATTTGCCATTGGAGCCGACTTCAAGGAAATCGAAATCAGATGCCTAGTTGGTTCCAATTTTATTAAGAAATAAAGATTTTATTTCTGGCTTTTTAGAGTAAATTTTTTGAAGGCGGTTTAATTTTTTTTTAAAAGTTTTTATTTTATCATTTTTAGTTGCTACTTGATTCATGATGTACTACTTTCAAAGACTTTCAATATCCGTGCAAAAGGTACTGAGTTTAATCCCCAACAATCCCGATATGTACCAAGGTGAGTTATTGGAGACATAAGTAAATTGTCTAACACCTAAAAACACGAAGCACGCACGGTAAAGGAAAACATCGTGATAAAACGTGGAATAAATTGTCTGAAAGTACCAACTCGCAGTAAGCAAGAGAATTGATTAAATGCTCATTCCTTCTCCTTGTGAGAAGAGGTCTTTGGCTTTAGAGTGGGACAGTAATGGGCTAATTATTATGTTTTTATGTTATACATCATTATTAACAAATTAACTGAACTGCAGAGCTTATTCTGTTGATTTTTGTGATATTTCTTGAAATATCTTCCACATTGGTGACCAGACCCTAATCAAATTTCTATGGGACCACACGGACACTCTACTCTTTTGAATACAAAAAGATTTTTTCAAATCGGACTATAAATACCGGAGATATTAGAACATATATAAAAAGAATAAGGTCAAACTGAGACCCTTCTCCTTATTTCCTGAAATATCTTTCACATTGATGACCAGACCTTAACCAAATTTCTATGGGACCAATGGGACACTCTACTCTTTTGAATGCAAAAAGAATTTTTTAAATCGGATTATAAATACCGGAGATATTCGCTGAAATGCTGATTTTTGTGGTATTTATTGGAATATCTTCCACATTGATAACCGGACCCTAATTAAATTTCTATGGGACCACACGGACACTCTACTTTTTTGAATGCAAAAAGATTTTTTCAAATCGGATTATAAGTACCGGAGATATTCAGTAACGTATATAAAAAAATATGGTCAAACTGAGACCCTTCTCCGTATTTCCTTGAATATCTTTCATATTGATGACCAGACCTTAACCAAATTTCTATGGGACCAATGGGACACTCTACCCTTTTGAATGCAAAAAGAATTTTTAAAATCGGGTTATAAATACCGGAGATATTCGGTAACATCCATAAAAAAAAAATAAAAAAAAAATATGGTCGAATTGATAACCTTCTCCTTTTTTGAAGTCGGTTAAAAAAAAACTCTCCGCCATTGGTAATTTGGATGACAGTTTAATCTTATTTCAGTGGTTTCTAATATCAAATCGGCCAAAAACGATGAAATGGACTATAATAATCTTGTCTTGATAAAACATCCGAAAATTTAGCAAACAAATGTATCCTAAGAAAAAATTCAAAGCTACCTACTTTAAAAGTAAAAATAAATTTTACATATTTAAATTGTATAATATACCTGTCTATAAGTAGTGTTTTATTAGTAGTTATACTGTATAAAGTAAAAATGACAAAATTTCACTGTAGTTTGTGCTTTCTTGTAAAATAGCACTGATTCAAAATTATAATTATCAGTAGATTTACTTGCAGAAATCAATCATTTTGTTTTGTTGATTGACGAAATTACGATTTGTACTGAGTTTTACACTTAATTTGTCTATGGTTTTACAATTTAAAATATATGTATATATTTTTAATCATTTACTTCATAAAATTGTATATTAACCAAAATTAAGTGAAAGCTTCAAAACAACATAGGTAGTGAAATTTCTATATTATATAAACATAAATCATAAATTTTTTTCTAATATTATACTTTTTCTGTGTAGATAATTTAACAGGCTTAGGCTTAACTACAACAACAGCAGCCCGAAGAGACTCATTTGACCGTAACACCTCAGCATTTTCACCATCTCTTGAATATAGACAAAAATGGCCAACGTCTTACAATATTGGTAGTAGTCCAAGTCCGCTCACTGGCAGTTTAACACCACCTCCAACAGCTGCTCCTCTGCAATTAGGAGGTCTCGTGAATTCAAGAGTATTATCAGCTGCTCCAGGAGCTGAGGCTAAATATCGAAACTCTGTCGCCGCTGGGTTGAACACGACTGCTATTTTTGGTTCGACCAATAGTTTGTTTACTAAGATCAATTCTACTTTGACCACTGTGCCCACTACACTTGATAAAGGACCACAAGGAAGATCCAGATTGTTGGAGGATTTTAGAAATAATAGATATCCCAATTTACAACTCAGGTGTGTATAAATTCTTTCTTAATAGTAAGTCTATTATTATTATTTTTTAATAATTGCTTGAATATGATTGTACACAGAATTCTATAAGTACGACCACTTTTTTTTTGTTATTATATCCTGATTCAAAATCAAGAATACGTTATTATTTACAAAACTTTGCTATTTTATTCAGTACCGCCAGATACCGTCCATCAAAGAGACCAAATCAGAATAGAATTTTCCATACAAAAAAACCAACTAGGTAAACAAAAATAATGTTTTAAAGAACTTCTAGTCAATTATCGGCTTCTGTAAAGAATATACACCTGCTTTCTTTTTTCTATATACCTTATTTGATCTATTTTTGAATCTGAAAAATAAAAAGTATACTCGAAAGTGGGAGCAGCGAAAGAGACAGGCAAGGTAAGGCAGTAGATGTTAGCTTACTCAAAAGTGGGAACAACGAGAAATAGAAAGGTCAGAGGAAGTTTTGTTAGTTATTATTGTGTCTGTCTCAACGCCTCTTTCATATAGAAAACAGAAACAAATTTATCCTATCTCTACTATTTCTTCTAAGAGTTATCGGATGGGATGATTGATGTGGTACCCTAAAAAGAACAAATTATATTAAATATCGTAGCTTAATTATTTATTAATTTTTTTGTCCTAATTTTTCATTAGTGTCCATCGTACCTGCACAGGTAAAAAATCAATTCTTAGAATAATTTTTAGAAGTTTTTTTTTATTATTATTATTATTATTTTTATTGTTCTTTTACAACGTGAATCTATTATAGCCAGATATTTTTATTGTTGTTTACACTGTGCCAAACGCTAATTTTGAATTAAAAAAATAGCGTTTGGCACAATATAAACAACAATAAAAATGTCTGGCAATAATAGATTCATGTTGTTAAGAGGGAAATAAAAATACTAATTATAAAAAAAAATTTTTAAAATTATGTTAAAAAATGGTTTTTTACCTGTACGGGTGCAATGGGGGCTAATGAATGCAACCTCTGCCGCCAGTATGACATCGGGAAGAGTGAGAGAGATAGCATATCTAAAAGCTGGCCTACGTGAAATTATCTCTCGAAAACGTTGCTAGATATTCGACTAAAATAACTACAAAAAAAGGATTCTAATCGAGATTCTTTAGAAAAAACCTTCCTTCAAATTAATCGAAAATCGTGATAGATAAGTTGGTGGGAACAAATGAAAAATTGCACTTTTAACTTAAATTTTGTTTTTTGTTTTAGGGATTTGGCTAATCATATCGTGGAATTCTCTCAAGATCAGCATGGTTCCAGATTTATTCAACAAAAATTGGAACGAGCGACCGCTACAGAAAAACAAATGGTGTTTAATGAAATTTTATCTGCAGCGTATAATTTGATGACTGACGTGTTCGGAAATTACGTGATTCAAAAGTTTTTCGAATTTGGTACACCAGATCAGAAGACAACTTTAGCCCAAAAGGTAAACATTGGATACAGTTGTTTAACTATTTTTTTTTGTTTTCTTCATTTAGTCGTTTCCAGCTTTATTTTTTTTATTTTAAAACTTCAGGTACGTGGTCATGTTTTACCATTGGCCCTCCAAATGTACGGTTGTCGAGTTATACAAAAGGCCTTAGAGTCAATACCGCCTGAACAGCAACAGGAAATTGTAAGAGAACTTGATGGACATGTTCTAAAATGTGTGAAAGACCAAAATGGTAATCATGTAGTACAGAAATGTATTGAATGTGTGGATCCCAATGCATTACAGGTAAGAATAACTTGCTTTATTATTATTTATTTATGTAAAATATTTTTTTCTTACTAATTGTTTTATGTTTGATGTGATTGATATGTTATAATAAACACTTTTAATATTTTAGTTCATAATTTCATCATTCTCTGGCCAAGTTTATACTTTATCGACACATCCTTATGGCTGTAGAGTGATTCAGCGTATTCTGGAACACTGTACACCTGAGCAAACAGCGCCTATTTTGGCAGAACTACATCAACACACCGATCAGCTAATACAGGATCAGTTCGGAAATTATGTTATTCAACATGTTCTAGGTAAGTAACAATAATTTTCTAGCCCTTTATATTTTTCAATTTAAGTCGACACGTTTAATTGCCTTCTTATTTACTGATCAATTATGTTTTGTTATTTTACTTGTAGTTTCCATTTAATATGTTCTCTTCTAATCTAATCTAATCAAACCTGGCATGGTCCCTCCTGTGAAACTCCATGTTTTAAGCACTTCTTCCTATGGGAATATTGTGACCAGGTTCGGCACTAAGAGTCCTTGCATGCACCCGATGCGTGCAGGATTCTAGTTTGTTCAGCTGAAAATGATCACCACCGCTGATCTTCAGGTAGGCATAAATCCAGGTGTCTTATTTGGATGACTATCCTTGAGTTACTGTTGCCACAGGGCAATTCCCTTAATAAGAGATCTGAGTCCTCAAGGTGGTGGTGATAGGATTCAGGGTTCGTGTCACCGAAGATAAGGAACCGTTTATGGTCGAAGGCCTCACACTCGAATAGAATGTGAGTTGCCGTCTCATCTTCCATGGCGCACAGTCGGCACGAGGTGGGTTCCTGTGTCATAATCCCCATCCTTCGAAGGTGTAGTCTGAATGGTCCATGCCCAGTGAGCAGGCCCAACAGTACTCTTATCTGGACCAATGAATCGTGTATCCGCTCCCTTCTTGGCCAGAAGATCCGCTTATTTCATTGTCCTCAAAACCCTTATGCCCTGGCACCCACTCCAAGAAAACCTTGTTGTGTCTAGCCAGTTCATTGAGGTTGGAACTAACCCGGAAAATTTTTAAGGCCAGCAGTTCTCTTACTCGGTCCTTAATATATTTTTTTCGAAAATATGAGTAGCAATTTTTATTTGGAAAAAATTGTGTTACTTTTTATTTTTATGCGTTTCTATCTGTAGAATTAATTTTTCTAGAGAACTAGATGTTATAGTAGGTTTTTAAAAAAGTGTTATATGAATGGTAGTTCTAAGAGATAAATTAAAAATAACATATTAAAGGCAGAAAATAGTATAACTTATAACGAGTATGGAACACGCTATATTCTACGGGATAGGAGACAATTGCTATTACTATGCGTACACGAACGTAGAATAGCTATTCCAAACGAGTTATAGATTTTATTTTTTTACTACTTTAAAAATCTATTTGAATTTTTTAAAATTCTCGGTAAAATATATTGGACATAATTATTAATAATTTTGTCCTTTAGTTTGACACCGATTACCGTGAGTTGGTGGAATATTGATTTAAACCTCCGGGTTCAGAGATTGTCCTTTGTGGACAGATTAGAAGTTTTTCAATTATATGTTGTTAATTTGATCACTATTGTAAAACAACCATTTTATACTATCTAAATAAATATTTATTGTTTTTAGAACATGGAAAACCAGAAGACAAGTCTCAGTTAATAAATAGCGTTCGAGGCAAGGTTTTAGTATTGAGCCAACATAAATTCGCAAGCAACGTCGTTGAAAAATGCGTAACTCATGCCACCAGAGCTGAAAGAGCATTACTTATTGAGGAAGTATGTGGATTTAATGACAAGTAAGTATTTGTTTTCTTTTAAATCGATTTTAATTCCGTGTTTTTTTCATAAACCTGCCTATATACCTATAAATTTAAGACTGACTTCTCATATCAAAAAGAAATAGTATATGGTTTTATTTCATCTCTTATAACCCTAATAATCAATAAATAATTAAATTGGCAGGTTGGGCGCAATTTGTAACTTTATAAATTTCCACTGAAGGGATTATAACCCTAAATTGAGTTCGTGGCTTCTTTTCTGAATTTTACCAGTCCTTCCCAAACATAAAATAGGGCGCCAGAGTACAAACAAGCAAATAACACTCCAACACCAGTTTAAATGATTTATTTTAAAAAAAGTCAGTAAATATTAAAATTAATTTTTAGTTCGAAAATTAATTTATACTTTTTTTTTTGATTCTTCGGAAAGGATTCCCTTGGACATATTTCTTCCTGGGATAAACTGACTAATCTTCGGTAATTTCAAAATAAATTTCTTCCTGGGATGAACTGGGATTTAATTCGAAATTCGGCTTTCGTTACTCAAAACGGCGGACAGCTCAAACTCGCTTCCAAAATTATTAGCTCCTACGTAGGTCTCCTCACAAATCTGGCAATAACCCTAATAATGAAATTAATAATCAGAATTCCATCCCTTAATGAATTACAATCAAGTAGAGTCACTTTTTGTTTTTTCCATATTATTGAGAATAAATTAATTTTAAATACGCGTGTAAACAATTCAATCAATGATCACAAAAACTGATGATTGGCGAAAGTGAAACTACTTGAAATTAGATGTTAGTAATATTTAAAAAAAACACCTCAATTTGAGAAATTTATACTAATAAAATATTTAAATGAAACAATAAAATTAACTTACTTGTATTGTTAAGGAGAAGTTACCACGAGGAAAACAGATATGAAAATACATGTAAAAATCTATCGTAGCGAAAAAGAAGACTCCGATATCAGTCAAACCTGTCTCAAACAAGTTATAATCACGGCGATAACATTAAAATAAATTTCACCGAATATAGTCTGGTGGATTCCAATACTAAAACGATCCAATAGATCGTTACAAAGTTAAATAATTATTATGAAATAAAATTAAAACGGTATATCGGTAGATCTACCGACATCGAGTTGGCATCGCTGTACACCAGTTCTCACAAAAACGGCGGCAATCGAAGCGAAATATAGATCAAAGAACATCAAAGGCGGCGCGCTAAGTGATCAGGACCCCTATTTTCGAATATGTAATGTGATAGATCACTGGTAAGAAGCCGGCGATCCGTAATTTTAGAATATATGATAACTCACATCACACTTCGCCTGGTCAGACCCAGTCGAAGCAGTGAAACATGCGCATTATCGTTGTATGTATTCAGGCGTCAGCGTATTGTCAAAATCACATGTTTATCAGTTGTTATTCTAGTTTTGTTTTAAAACTTGTCTTTCAAAAATAAAAGAATATAGTTATCTGTGGTCTGATTCCTTATTGTTGTGCAAAAAATGGAGTTTTTTAAAGAAAATTCTTTCAATTTTCATAAATATAACGAGGCAACGCTGCAATATCGAAAATACGACTCATGAAAGGTTCTGTCAGGGATCGATCACTTCCCGACTCACTTCACTTTCACTTCATATCACACGTTCGAAAATAGGGGTCCTGGTCTGTATACGCTGACACCACTTGTACTTGGAAACTACAAGTGAACAAATATTTTAAAAAAATTCTCTGTGGTGTACAGAAAAATATCACCCTGTAAACAAATTGCTTCTACCGAATTAGTTATACCACTTCTTTGGGAATTCGAAAGTTGGATTGTAAAAGCAACCCTCGCATTGTCTGTGCAGCTATTTTTATATATTTATAGTTACTATAGTCCGTCATCTGTTTCTTGCAATAAAAATTACACTACCAATTAGGTTTTCTCAAAGGAAAGGTTGACTAGTTAGGGGAGAAGGCAAAGAAAGTTTTTTTAAAAGACACTTGTTTAGTGGCACTCCCAGGTAGCACTTCTACTTCTATTTTTATTATTATTATTTTTATTATTGTTATTGTTGTTAAAAATAAAAACGTAAAAATATTAAGTTATTTTACTCACCACACGAGCATACCTCATTCTCTAACTCTATTTAACTAAGACTTAATCGGAAAATTGTTAACAGTTCGTTTGATATTAAATAACCTACAAAAATAAATTTCTTTAAACATAACTATTGTATGTGGTGATACACCACACAAAAAAAAATATATTGAGAATACGATGGAATTTTTCATTCCTATATTTAATAAGCATTGTTTTTTATTTTTAGTGCACTGCATGTGATGATGAAAGACCAATACGCAAACTACGTGGTGCAAAAAATGATTGACGTGAGCGAACCCACCCAACGTAAGGTGCTGATGCACAAAATTCGTCCGCATCTAAACTCGCTAAGAAAATACACTTACGGCAAGCACATCATCGCCAAATTGGAGAAATACTTCATGAAGGCTCCCGGTTCGCTCAGCTCCATCGGAGGGGAGCTTGGCCCTATTGGCCCCCCGACCAACGGGGTTTTGTAATTTCATTATTCGAATTATGACCGTTTATTTTATATTTGATTCCAGTATTTTTTTTCGAGTTGATTATTCTTTATTTTTTCATACACTACTGTGTTAGTGATCATTTATTTTCGTATTTTTTTTATTATGAATTTTTCTATTTTTCTTTTCTGTTTAAGGTTAGTAATAATTAAGGTTTATAATGTATACATAATGTCTTGTATTATAATTGTAATTTATGTAATTTGACTTTACGCATTTTTATGTAATTTTCTTGCGTTGATTGGCTTTTGTTTGTTTTTTTCGACATAATGTAGATTATAGTTTTTTTATTTAGGTATTCAATTGTTTGTGAGCCATGATTTCGATTTAATTTCAGTCCCGACTTTATTTTTTTGTTTTGCTTAACGCGATTTGGATAATTTAAAAACATAACAACAACAAGCATACGAGCAGCGTGCATGTTCATTTTTGTCTCCTAATGGAATTTTTTTCAAAATTATACAAAAAGAAAGTCGCAAAAAAGAATCTCAAATTTTCTTTAATTGTCCATTTTGTAAATAGAAAGATTTTTCGTAAGCGACAAAACACTTCATAAAAAGAAAATCGATGCTTATAGTTGATAATATTGATTGGATTGGATTTGTTTGTGTGAGGAAGTGTTTGTGTCGTTTTTCGAATTGATTTCCGATTATCTTTGACGGTAAGTTAATTATTGTGATACGGTCCTCAGGAAATAGACTTGAACATCATCAGAATTCATCCAAATCAAATGTTTTCTAGAGTCGCACGTCATCAACACTCGCTTGTTCTTTTTTATGGTCGTTAAAAGAGGTAAAACGTTAAAATAATAACACGTTTTTTAATAAACCTCTTCTTTTGAAAATTCAATGTCAACATAACACGCAGTTTTGCATTTATATTTAGAATTTAAGGGTTTTTATCATTAGAAGTTTTTTAGACATCGGCTTAATATGTTTTATACATTATTAGATTAACCTTCACATATATTTTTATTGTTATGATGACCACCAGAGTTCTACATTTAGTATACACAAGGCTTAAAACGACGTCCAAAATGAATATTATATTACTTTTATTTCAACTGTTTTTAAAGAGAATTGTTATACATTTTTTAATTGTAAATTTATATTTTATTTCAGATAACTGTATTAATAATTGTTTTTAGTAAATTTAATGTCGTAGGGCTCTCGGAATATGAAATTGTCTAGACCTAGACAAATATAAGTTTTAATTTCGTAGGTTATTAAATATCGAATGTTGAAATGAAATCATTAAATCCTTGTAAATAATTTTAATCAATTTTTTTGAACCATGTGGAATCTAAATGATTATTTTGGTGTATCAGAACTGGGACTATATTTGTAAAATATGTTCATTTATCAAAAGAAGAAATATTCAGAGATATATTTATTAAGTTGTTCAAATTGATTGTGTAAAGAATAGAAATTTTTTATCAAATTGTATAAATAAAAAACCCTATAATGTAAATATATAATTTGTAAAAATGTATAATTTCTTGTATAGAATGTGAAGGTTTTTTTAAAGAATGTTTTAAATATTTTAAGTCGTCTAGATCGTTTGAAGAAAAACTAAATAAAAATTCCTCTTATTGTTAGACAAGTTAAGCTGTTTAAATGGTAGGAAAAGTATTTACAAAAGATGTAGAATTTGATGGCACTTTTTCTTTTTACAAGTTTAAATAATCATAATTGTAAATTTTCTCAGATTCCATTATAATATTATTAATATTTATCAATGTTCAATGGGAATAAGTCGTTTTAAATTCACAAAGAATCTTTGACTAATGTAATCATCGAGGTAGTATTTGTAGGATTTTCGACGACTTGTATAAATTATTGCATTTATGACTGTTTTTGTGTTTTTTCGGGCTAACCTCTAGAAATAACCATATTTGTATCATCGAGTCGTTCACCGTTAACTGTTAACATTACTGTAGAGAATACATAAAAGCGTCAATCTTACACACACCAACCAATCTTCTATAATTTATTTTACATTATCAGATGTGTCAATGTTCTAGAATATATTGCTATCAATTTGTGTTTGTATTTAGGTATGTATTTCTTAAAGCAACATATCGTTATCAGTTTTCCTTAATTGATTTTTTTAATATATTTCGTAATATGCCTCCTTATACATATGTATTGCAACAAGTAACAATAAAGTGGTTTATTAAAACATTCCGCTTCTGAATTCTCTTAAGCTCTAATGGGCACAAGAATGTATATAATGTTAATAATTTTAATTGTTAATCATTGTGGTCTCCCCTGAAGTTAAGATATTTTTATGCCAGTTTCGTAACTTCAATCAATCTTTTTTGTTATTTATGTTAATTTCTTTTGCTTTCTTTTCAGTTCGTTTATCAACAAGTTTCGTAAATTATTTAAGGGGTTATACGCAGTTGTGAGGCTCAAAAATAACGTTTTTTATGATTTTTTTACATAAACAGCTTTTATTCATTAATTACAAGTGATGGTAAGACTGAAAGGGCACACTTTTGAGAACACAATTGTGTGTTACTCAAGTCAAAATATTAATGTGCACCGCTTTTGTAGATGATGTCCCAAACGACCTCCAAAAAAGGGCGCTTTGCGGTAAGCACCATTTCGACGGTTTGGATTATCTAAACTAAAAAATTAAGGTGAATTCTTTTAAAGTATAGATAAATGCAGGTATTGACCGAGGAATAAACAAAATATTAATTTTTGACAAAATGGCGGCTATTTGATAAAAAATCGTTTTCAATTAAAATTTTCGCTCTAAATTGTCAAAAACAAAATAGTAAATTTTTTTTACACATCATTACTTCGTTCAATACCTCAAGAATATATATCTGAAAAGATTGTGTTGAAATTTGAGCCCGATTAGTTGAGCCGTCTATGAGAAATTTTGCTCACCGACCGTTTAAAGTTTCAGAAGTAGTTTACACATACATAGTTTAATTTTTTTCTTTCTTAAACTTACATGGTATCATCGATTCCAGGCCCATAAGAGGGACCTTGTTTAGGCTCCGTAGCTTCCAATAAGTCCAGATGGTGTTGTCGTAGAGCCATTCTTCCATTCTCATCTAGCGCGCGTCATTAGTGCAGCTGCTCTTCCAGTTCTTACTGTCCCACTTTCTAACACTCTGACGCAGCCTTACAAATTTCACGTATATCTCCGAAAGTATTTATCGGATTGACTCCAAATTTTCAGAGAATATATTTGAATATATGTACATTTCGAAAATAAAATTTAAAAAAAATCGTTTTTTTGAAAATTTTAACTGCGTATAACCCCTTAATTTCATTATATTAATAAAATCGTTTTGTTGTCATCCCATAAAGTATTCATAAACAAAAAAGTACATTTTTCTGTTGGAAGCAAAAGAAAACAGTAAGCAATTCATAGGTATTCTAGGAGGATACAAAACCAGATTATTTTCAGAACACTTGATTTTAACGTTGTTGTTAGACATTTACATTAATTTTCTTTAGTTGGTAGGTGTAAGAATTCGCCTTAACCACACCCAGCATTCAAATAAATAACTATTCAGTCATCTTTGGTACGTGTACATAGACTACCTAGTTTTGTATTATATTGTAATATAGTTTCGTTCATAACATTTCCAAATATTAAAAAAAAACAGCCACTCTTCAACCTACTCGCCATTTTAATAACACTTGAGGTATCTTGTACACTTATTGAGGATAACTGCGCGGCATTAAAAAAGGACACCTACTTATATCCCCCCCACACTCTGCTAGTGATATGTATATATATAATTACGATAAAAAATGTAATGTTTTATGTGTTGAAAAAATCAATTCTTGAATTGTATCACATGTATTTATATAGAAAGAAAAATGATGTTTAATAGTGTAATAATGTAAGATATCCATTTTGTACTTAGAAATTATTTGTATTTTGTAATTTTTAACCATACGAACTAACGAGGTGTTTTTTATTTTCCACCAATAGATTTTTGCCACAAAATTAAAAGTTAATATAGTGGCATTAGAATTAATTTAAAGACTGACTAACTACCGCCATAAAAAATACATGGACAGCTTCTATTCAAAATTATAATATCTATATTAAGTGTTTTATGTTGGGAGTTAATTTAATATAATTGTATTTAAATTTTTGGTGGAAAATCATCGCGTTTATTAAAACAAATAGTGCGGAGGGGAGTAAACAAGTAAGATGGCCAATTCCTTTGAAGATGGCAGACTGATGTAAAGAATACTAAAACAAAGATGTAAAGTGTAAATTCCATTTTGGTTTTCACGTTGTAAAACTGTATAATACATGTGTAAAAATATGAGCCGTACAGGTGTCATGTAATTAAAATTGTAAACTATTGTATTTCTAAAAATTTTGGAACAGTCTGTTTCATTGTAATTTGAGATGTGGGGCCCATGCGGGCGTCCCGCTCGCTTTGTAGGGTAGCTGGAAGGGGATCACAAGCGTTCCGAGATTTCTGAATGAAATTGCCAATCAACACATTATATATGTCAACACCAAACTGTCGGAATAATTTTGTGGTTTATACATACTTTTAGAAACAGAATGGTTTTAGTACTTATTCATTTTTAAATTCAGGGTAAATGGGTCTTTTATTGTTAAAAAAAAACAATTTTGTCAAATTTTAAATAGGTGATGGTTTCTTTAAGGGAGTTATTTATTTTTTTATCATAGTGTATCAGTTCGATTTAAATTTTCTATGTCGAAGTCCTTCATTCATTAGTATGATTACAACAGATTCTATTATTAACTTCAAGATTTATTTTAGATTATAAAAGTTCACATATAATTGGTGCAGTTTGTGAATACATTGCATTTCTTTATTGACAAAAGTTTCTGATTGTCATTCATTTTGCCTTGCAATTTGTGAGTCGTCGTTTTTTTTATCAAATGCACTCACGAACAACTATTTCTCCCAAAAACTACCTCTAATAGTAGTTTACGTAACAAGTCCCGAAAGTGGTCTTTTACTGGACGAGCGGGCAATTGCAGGGCGAGCCGCAGGCGATGCCTGCAAGCCTGCGAGTCCAGTAAAAGCACTTTTGGGACGTATTACGTACAATATTTTTTTTAAACCGGTCAGAATTTAGTAATTTCCAGTTTATTTTTGGGTCAAAAAATCTCATTTTCTGGCCTTGTCCGACAAAATGAGACTTTCTGGCCTAAAAATAAACTGGAAAGTAATAATTTCTGGCCGGTTATAAAAAACATAATAATTGACAAGAAAATCTGAAAATCGAGAAACTCATAAGTAGCTATATTTGCTGTTAGCTGATTGTCATTCATTATGTCTTGCAATTCGCGAGTTGTCGTTTTTTTTTATCAAACGCATTCACACCTAAGTGTTCACATACCAAAAAACTACATTTAACATAACAATTTGATAAGGCAATCTGAATTTTGTCATAAAATCGATAAACTATATTTACTGTTATCTCTAATAAGTTCTTGTTTTTAGATTTTTATTTTGATCACTATGGATTTTCTACAATTTATTAGATATCGTAATTTCTGTTTTTAAATGAACAATTTTTCAGTTTGTTGTTGATATTAAGTTGTAGAGGCACATTCTCGGATAAAAGTTCACAATATGGCTCTCTGCGAAATACGGCTGTATATTATATTTATTATGCGATCTGTTTAATGAATGTGTAAATTTAGTTGTCGAGAATGCATGCTAGTTTTATTAGGATAATGTATCCAATATGTATAATATTGTATTTCAGTTTTATTATTTTTTACCACAGTAGTAATAAATCAATAAATAATTCAATATTCGCTTTTTTATGTTTCTATATTTAAGGCCAACTTCCAAGCAAAACAACTAATTTTAGTAATTTTAAGATTTGTGAGTTTTTAATTTTTTTTATTAAGTTTGCATAATTTGTTTTAATTATATATATGTGACAAAATTTACAAAAAGTGTAGGGTTGAAATGTCTGGAGTTTGGCCTATATCTCATTTTTCTGTGTACACACATTTTTAAGATAGAGCTTTTCTTTTTTTCTTTTTTATTAGCAAATGTTGGGATTATCATTATCCCTAGGGCTAGACTGTTCGATATTGATTCACAAATAAATGTAACATAAAAAAATAGTTTTTTTTTAATTTATTTCAAATATACACCCAATACTCCTGCCACTGTAAGACAAAAAAGTACTCATTCAAATTTCTAGAATGTATTAATAAAAAGTGAAAAATTAACTATAAAAACTTAAAAAACCATATTTATTTATTAACTTGATAATGTAACGTCAAATTTTGTTTCTCTTGTGATGCGAAATTGGTATTTAACTTCTGTACCTAGCACGTAATCGCCTAATAAGACAAGTACGGTAAATTGTTGCACCAAATATTGTTACAATAAAAGTGCATTATTTTTATCGATTTTGAACGATCGTGCAAAAGATGCTAATTTTTAATCCCTAAAACTGCATTTAGTTAAAGCGTTAGAAAACTTATATGAAATTTAAAGGGGATCTTATTACACTGCGACCTAAAAGATATTTTGTGTATACGCTAGATCTATTTATGAGTCCATACGGTCTAACCGTTTTAAGAATGTCCATTATCCGCTTAGGAAGTACGTTTGTAACCTAATCAGGCTCAATAAGACCTGTCCCAGATATTTATGTCGTTGGCGAACAATTACTCTGCATGTTCCACTGTCCATTTTGCTTATTTTACAGAGATAGTACCTCAGTGTGCAGAGTCCAGTGAGAATTTTTTCAAGTTCCTTTTCCATTTCCATTTTCGAACTTCATTTGCAGATTCAACAGAAACGTTCAGGTCCGATAAAAAGGAGTACTAGCTCCCTCTATTGCGGGACTATTAGCAATCTTATTTCCGACCATCCGCTTGAAAGATCGTTTCCTAGGATATTGAGAGCATAACATTAGAACCTGTAACTTACAAACTAACTTCTTCTGTGTTTACGACACAGTATATTAAAAGAGCGTTCATTTTTTAAATTGAGTGATTTAGTTCTGTGTTGTCACCCTCATTAATACTAAGGTTTGTGTAAAGGGCTTCTTAGACCATTCAGTCGTCTAAGTCAGGATTCAGAAAAGGAACAAAATTAGAAGCTTCTAATCACACTGTTCTAATTAGTTTACTACATCAGTTGCCTGCTGAAGCGCGATATAGAAGGTTTGTACATAAAATGGTTCCAGTACTATCCAGACATCAAAAAATTAGCCTCGCCGTAGCTCTATCCGTTAGGTCAATTAATATAAAGAAAAGAAAAAGAAAGACATGGGTTAAGAAATATTTATTACTGCGCGACAGGTTATCCGACATGAATATAATGATTGTTTTAGAAAATCTTGTAACCACATATATACAAAAACAAGATACTATCTTAAGAGGCAGTATTACTGCAAAACAAGATTGGTGGCAACATTACGATTTCTTTCAACAGGGAATTTATACAAAGATTTCAAATATAGTTCTCTAATATCCCAACTCATGCTCTCAATAATTATCCCTAAAACGTTTTCGGCTATTTTTACATGTTTGGAACAATATATAAAGGTAAGTAAATAAAAGTACTTTTTGTCATAAAAGGTATTTATTGTGTACCTTCACTTTTCTTAAAATTATTTGTTTTTTCATCAAAAGTTAAAAACTCTTTAATTACATCCCCATTTCCTCCATCAGTTCGATTCTCCAACGTAGTTAAATGAGGTGGAGGAAATAAGGTATAAAACTGTACAGATGAAGAAGGATCTGAAGACTGTGGCACTAGAATTGTATATGAAGATTGGCTGTGATAATTGTGAGGATGCTGAGGTGGTAAGGAAGTTGAGGATTGATTGTGGTATTGTGTGGCTGGTAAGTTATTTAGTGGAGTATTTGGCGATTGGGTACGGTACTGTGTGGATGGTGAAGGATACGGGTATTGGCGTAGTGAAGATGTTTGAAAATGAGCGTAAAATTCACTCTGCGAAGACGATGGTCGTGAAGGAGTGAAAGATTGATATGAAGCCATTTTCGAAAACTTGCACCTACATTTCTGACAACAAATGGCACATCAACATGCGCAGTGTTGCGCGGCGTCTGAAGCGACTAAAGGCGATTACACCTTCATATCCGTTTCTAAATGATTTAGTGAGTCAGTAGCCGTACTTTTTCCTAAATTTAGAAACTTACCTTCCTAAATGCGATTTCACTTGTCTGAATTTAGTAAGGTCTAATAAGCCTTCGAAATCTCGTTTTGGAGACTTGAATGTCTGTAGGCATCTTCATGGATTGGGTTGCCGATCCTTAGATCGACAGGTTTCAGAGATTTAGCCTTTGTTAACCTATAGGCACTTTGCAGAACAATCCTTTCTACATGGGGGAAGGTTTAAGGCCGCACTAGGACTCATTGGGCACGTAATCCTTATACAAGCGAGTCTTTGCACCTGTTGCAACTTCTATTACTGCCTTTTGTTCCACCAAACCAGGTCAGCATAGGTGATTTGGGATCTAATAACCGTTCATTTTAGGTTTAAGACTCCATGCCTTTTATTTATCTGTATAAATCATAAGTAACAGTAAAATCGTGTTTACAACCCTTTCCGGGTACCGAGTACTGCGCAGACCTTTGCCGACAAGCAGTGAAAATTTTTATGCTCGCATTTAAAAAATAAATATTCATTTGAAAAAAATAACAAATATAATTTGACTAAACTCAATACAGATTAATATTTGGGTTAAATATCTACATAAAAATGAGTAAAATACGGTTGGTTGATGGAAATATATTTAGCAAAACTTGATATGAATATAAACAAATTTTGTTATGTACTTCACAAAATAACAACTAGAATAAAATTTGGTTTTAATATGAAGAAAGTATACGAGGTGTAACCAAAAACAGAACAGTTTCGATAATACAATTTATAACGAAAAATATACAAAATGGTCACCTAAAATAATTCAAATTTTATAATTTACATAAAAAAATTGAAACAAGTTTCCGTTTACACCATGTATACGAACAGTACGGTTTGTACTGCGCATAATAGATGTGATGGAATTTTTTAATATTAAACCGAATATATTTAATTAAACAATAAATTATAATATATAAAACGTTTACAAGATTTGTCTAAAATATTAAGACCAAATAAATAGGCACTTTGGTCTGCAATGCTTATATCCACTAAATTGTAAAAAATCTAATATTTTTTGTGTATTCAAAAAAATTGTAACAAAAATTACACAAAAATTATGACGAAAGAAAAAACACGCACAGAGTCCACCCTTATTAGACAAATATTAAATAAAACGGGTACTTTATATACTAAACCTACCTATACCACCAAATCAGTACGATTTACGATTTAAATAAAAATATAATATTAGGTTTGCCATTAAAACATTAACATATCAGGTAAGTTGATTTTAATAAATTATAATTAAAATATGTATAATTAGAAAGTAAAAAACAATTTTCTTTTTAATTTGGGTACCAAAACCTATAAGAATTATTTGTACAGTTTTTATTTTATTCTTAAGTACTTAAAAGGTGCCTCACAAAAATAAGACTAATATAAATATAAAACAAGTCCAAGATCTGGATTTAAAAAAAGGGATTTTTCACTAAAGATATTGGAAAATAATCTACAAATATACTGTTGTTTTGTGATCTATAACTTTGTTACTTTTCTTGTTTAGTAGTAAGTAAATTTTCAATATTCGCAAAAATTTAGTATGGTATATAAAAATTTAAGCGACTTACCCGATACATTACGTTTTTTTAAAATAATAGTTAACACAGATGAAAAACCATCTCAAAACCTTACATTTTGGCAAATGACATAAAGGCTCATAGGCGCAAAATGGATTTAATCACATCTGATAACGTAAAATTGATTTTAAATGTTTTATTTAATTACTTAGTAATTAATAATCTTTGAAAAATACTTGAATCAAATAAAAAGAAAGTCGGAATAATAAATAAATTTTCACATACATAGGATTTTTGAAAAACATGTTCCATTCATATCAGCTGCCAAAAAGTACACAAGTTAGTCAGTACAGACCTAAAAATATTAACCAAAACATGTCCAATAAATTTTGATGTAGCACCAATTTATTCAATAGAGTTAGACCATACAAAATTACGTCAAAAAATTGTCCATTTCTGTATATATTAAATAAAAAAACAAAAAATAAACAGAGAAGTCTAATCACTGGAAAATATTTCCGTACATCACCGACTGTAACAACGAAATCAGTCACAGTCAAAAGTCAGTCCCGCATTGTCCTTTAGAATCCACTTAAAATAATAAACTTCATATTTTAAGTCCTAATATGTACATATAACATAAAAAATAGATTTAAGCGTTTCAATTATCTAAAAATAGAATGAAATAAATATCATAGTTAATATTGTACCATAAATGCTGAGAACGTTGTGTGAAAAACTAATAGACACAAATCCGAAAACAAGTATAAAAATTACTATACCAGGATATGCAATTACATGTCACTGACGTCATTGTGACGTAAATGCAGGTGGAACCAATGCGAGGTTCGAATTAATGCTAGTTGCCATGTTTAACTTACTATCTTTGTCTTATTAACGCAATAGAAAGAGATATGTACTTTTAAGAAAATGGCAACACTGGAGAACATAATGAACTATACTTGCGATTTGTCTTAAAAGTATCTCTTTCTATTGCGCGTTAATAAGACAAAGATAGTAAGTCTTTCTAAGTTAAACCTGGCAACTACGATTCATTCAAACCTCGCATTGGTTCCACTTGCATATACGTCACAATAACGTCAGTGACATGCAATTGCCTATCGAGGTATAGTAATTACTAAAATTCTTGCCATTTTGAGCTTAGGTATGAAAAATTGTACCAAAACAAATTTAGAGACAAAAAATCAAACATTTTACATAACTTTCTCAGCCAAATTAGATTAAAGCAATTCGTGCTGAAATTTCGAGCTAAAAAAAGGCTTAACTTTAAGAAATTTTATATCAAGGAAGACGTAATTATAAATAAACCGATAATTACCGTCTGAAAGAAACCTAAAAATGAAATACAATTTGTGTATTTACGTGACCGAGTGAGGAAAAAGTATGGAAACCTCGTTGTAACTCAAAAACCATGGGTCACAGATATAAAATTTATGGGTTTTCCCTGGCTATCAGACGATTAAGATGGATTTTACTGTTACTTATAATTTCTACAGATAAATAAAAGGCATGGAGTCTTAAACCTAAAATGAACGGTTATTAGACCCCAAATCACCTATGCTGACCTGGTTTGGTGGAACAAAAGGCAATAATAGAAGTTGCAAAAGGTGCAAAGACTTGCTTGTATAAGGATTACGTGCTCAATGAGTCCTATTGTGGCCTAAAACCTACCCCCTTGCATTTACATGTAGAAAGAATTGTTCTGCAAAGTGTCTATAGGTTAACAAGGACTAAATCTCTGAAACCTGTCGATCTTAATGACATCTAAGGGTCGGAATCCATGAAGATACCTACAGACATTCAAGTCTCCAAAACGAGATTTCGAACTTAAAGGCTTATTAGACCTTACTAAATTCAGACAAGTGAAATCGCATTTAGGATAGTACGGCTACTGACTCACTAAATCATTTAGAAACAGATGTGATCGCCTTTAGTCGCTTCAGACGCCGCGCAACACTGCGCATGTTGATGTGCCGTTTGTTGTCAGAAATGTAGGTGCAAGTTTTCGAAAATGGCTTCATATCAATCTTTCACTCCTTCACGACCATGGTCTTCGCAGAGTCATCATCATCTTCACTACACCAATACCCGTATCCTTCACCCAATCGCCAAATACTCCACTTTATAACTTACCAGCCACACAATACTACAACCAATCTTCAACTTCCTTACTACCTCAAGCTCTTTCGATTCCCCTTATCAAAAATACATGGTTTTATTTAAAAAAAGTGACCTAACCATCGCCTGACCATGATGGTCATGGTCAATTCCATCTTAACCATCTGATAGCCAAAGAAGAACCATAAATTTTATATTTTAGTTTTTTTCTGTGACCCATGGTTTTTGAGTTACAACGAGGTTTCCATACTTTTTCCTATCTCGGTATATTATAAATTTATCAACAATATTATAGCCTAAGAATCGCCATCTAAAAGGACTGCAACTACAGCAAATGGTTTAAAAGTTAAGCTAAAATTTCGGAATAAGTTTTATATGAAACAAGTATGTAAATAAGCTCATTTTTTGGTAAATTTGAATTATATTTATTTACATTTTGGATTTCATATTTGAATGTTTAAACAATATTCATTGAAATTTGTTCTAAACCGAAAAATAAGTAAACTCTTATCATTAAAATTACATTTTAGTACTCACAAAAAATGAGAAATGCGTAAAAACATGCAATAAAATCTTTAATAAACTATCCGCACGAAAAGCGTTGGAAACCAGTCCTGAAAAAACTGCGGAGTTTGAAGATATTTAAATTGAAAGTTGAAAATTTTGAAAGTTTTTAGAAAGTATACAAATGAGAATATATTAAATGACATTAAGGAGAAATTGAAAAAATGTCGCACCCAGCGAGACTCGAACTCGCAACCTTCAGCTCTACGCGCTGACGCTCTAACAACTAAGCTATAGATGCTTAGCCATCAAATCGTGTCGCATGAGTTGAATTTAACGACCGTTCGACGATTTGATGGCTAAGCACCTATAGCTTAGTTGTTAGAGCGTCAGCGCGTAGAGCTGAAGGTTGCGAGTTCGAGTCTCGCTGTGTGCGACATTTTTTCAATTTCTCCTTAATGTCCTTTAATATATTCTTATTTGTATACTTTCAAAAAACTTTCAAAATTTTCAAAAAATCCAATGAGAGAAATCTCAAATAATCGTTTACTAAATATTTAAATTTGATTTTGATTTTTTTAAAGAAATTAAAATTTGGCTCAATTTGTACAATCAGTGTTTTTATGGCAATTACCATGTGTATATCTTTGCTTATGGGCAAACAGGATTTGGCAAAACGTACACTATGAATTTATCTTAAACCAATTCTTTGTCAGTCTTTGAAAAATTCGCAAATTATCTGATTGCACATATATTAATATTTTTTATATCTTAAAAATATTAAGCCTTTTTTAAAAACAACCATATACGACGTCTTTCTTACTTCAAATGTACAGTGGACTCTGCGAATTTTTACCTAAATATTTATAAATCTAAAAAAAGTTTGGTACACCCCGTAGAAAAATATACAAAGGCGAGGTACAAATTTCCATAACAAAACCATACAGAAGATTAAATTACCAGAATTTAAATCATTACCCTGTATATATATATTGTCCAAAATTCCAATTTTTTCAGGTAAAAGTCCCCAAAATAATTACAAAATTTGGTGTTCGACACGGAACACTAATAAGGCCACTTCATGTGACAATATACAATAAACAACAAAATCGTTTGTAGGTAAATAATTTAATATATATCCAAATGTACATGAGAACTTATTCGAAAGGTATCTCAATTTTTAAGAAAAATAATTATTTAACCGATATTGTATACTAAACTTATATACAATACTACGACTCACGAAATTTCGATGTTTATATTTTTCTACGAGGCAAATATTCTTTAAGTGTAATTTGTACAAGGGTGAGCAAAAAGTTGTTGTATTTGTTTAAGAAAGAAAATCATAATCAAATAGATCCGCTAAGCCTTCTGTCGCATCTAAACTGAAATTGTACTCGGGTTGCAACAGTGGTTCTAAGGGGACCAGTTCACTGCACAAGAGAGGATCCATAATTCCTGAAAAAATAAATAGAATGTAAAAACACAACTACATACACACCGCTACTTTGTACACATAAATAACTTTGAATTTTTATTTCCAGTCAGGAAACAATTGTTAAGCATATTAAAGGCGTGCAATTCACGTAAGTTAGTAAGCACAATTAGCATGGAGTTAGGGTGAAGTGTCCCAAAAAGTGAGCTGAATCCCATGGTGCTACGCATTTATAGCAGCACACATAAGATTCAACACGCTCTAAGGGATTAAGCAGACCGAAAGCAACCATAACATTCATATTTACAAACTAAAAATGGTATTTTATTAATAAATCTTAAAATAATAAAGTTGAGATACAAGTGTGTATATTTATGAATTTGCTGAAGTTTAGTACTGAGACGCCATTAAACCTTTCATTGAAAATAAAACAAAACAACATTCACTAAAAACTACTTAGCTCCAACAAAACGGAAGTCGAGCTCTAATTATCAACAGCAATTAAAATAAAATATGTTGATGTCTCGTCCTTTGAAATCTGCTGTCATCTTGCCATATCGAACAATAAAAATTGATTTTTGTTAATATAGGGTTCGGGAAAAAGAAATGTCGTATTTGTGATCGAAATTTGACGCTTTGTTTAACATACTTAGAAATTATCCGATTTAAGACAAATATGCGCCGTTTTCTTCACATACTTGTTGCCATTTAGAAGGCAACTTCATTATACCCCTCTTATAAAACACCCCCTCCTTATTTGCAAAAAACTCAGGCAGCCAGTTTTCGCAAGCCTCTTTTGAGGCCAACTTAGTATCACCGAGAGCGTTTTGCATGGACCGGAAGAGATGGTAATCACTTGGTGCCACGTCCGGACTATACGGTGGGTGTGATAGGACATCCCATCCGAGCTCCCGTAGCTTCTGGCGGGTCATCAAAGATGTGTGAGGCCGAGCGTTGTCCTGGTGGAACACAACACCATTCCTATTGACCAATTCTGGCCGCTTCTGATCAATCGCCTGCTTCAAACGGTCGAGTTGCTCACAGTAGAGGACCGAATTGAGGGTCTGGCCATAGTTGAGCAGAGCAGCTCATAGTGGATGATTCTCTTCCAATCCCACCAAACACACAGCAAAACCTTCCTGGCCGTCAATTCGAGCTTGGCGATGGTTTGGGCCGACTCACCGCTCCTCGACCACGATCTTTTTCACTTGGCGTTGTCGTACGTGATCCACTTTTCATCAGCAGTCACCATCCGCTTCAAAAATGGGTCAAATTCGTTCCGTTTCAGCAGTGCATCTCAGTCGTTGATATTCGGCCCAAGAGATTTTTTTGCGTTAACTCGTGTGGCACCCTAACATCCAGCTTTTTTTGAAATCCAATCTTCTGCAAATGGTTCCAAACGGTTTTATGGTCTACACCCAGTTTCTGGCCAATCGAACGAATGCTCACATGCCGATCTACTTGGATGATTTCGACGATTTTATCGGTTTCTACGACCATTGGCCTACCAGTATGGGGTGCATCTTCGACATCCACTACACCAGAACGAAATCGATCTAACCAACGCTGTGCTGTGCGAATCGTTACAGTATCGGGCCCATAAACTTCACAAATTTTTGCGGCCGCCTTAGTTGCATTTTTACCTCTCAGGTAGTAAAAACGTAAAATATGACGAATTTCTTGCTTGGTGGACTCCATCTTTGACGCGCTATAACTTGAGACTGAAACGTACGATCACAACACTGTCAAAGTGATACTTGTAGCACAGATTGTCAACTTCAAATCGCCTTTTAGTGTGAAAAGATACGATAAGTAAAACACAAGATATGTTTAAGTGTTGCCATATATTGACAAAATACGACACTACTTTTTCCCCAACCTACAATAAGAAAAACGTTGTTAATATGCCTGCAATAAGAGTTAGTATTATGAAGGATGAATATGAAGTGGTTACTAAGATATTTTTATGAAGAACTAATTAACGATTTGGATTGAATTAAACAATGGTGTGCAACTTGGTTTTCCAACAGATAGATTTTGGGGTTGTAATTTCAATTGACCTAAAGTCAATCGTCAAGAAGGTTAAGTGAGTAATGTAGGTACATGGTTAAGCAATCTTTCAAAAATCTATCTCCTCAATTATTAGCTACTATTTACAAAACCTACATCCGTCCCATCTTGGACTATGCTGTACCAATTTGGAACCCTTACTTTGCAACGGACACTCATGCTCTTAAGCAAGTTCAAAGGCGAATCTCCAAATTTTCTTCAGCAATTCGTATTCTGCACTATGAAGAACATCTCCAAATTTTTGGATTATGCAGCCTCCAAGAAAGTTGACTCCGTGGGGTCTGACCGAGTCATACAAAATTCTATATGGTCAGTATTCCTTTGACCTTAGTTTAATTGTGCTCAGTGACAATGTGAAGAATCGTGGTCATAGATATAAACTAGTGCGCAAAAAGTTTCGACAACACTTTCTTGCAAACAGAATCTTCAGAGATTGGAACGCGTTTCCTGATTTAGTGATCGACGCTACCTCTGTAAATGCTTTTAAAAATTCTTTAAACAGACTAGCTTAAATTTTGTATTAATAATAATAATTTTTAAATCTTGTATCTCTTTTCTGTAGTACGGTTTAGGAACTAAGTTGTATCTATTAACAGCAGAACAAGAACCTTTAAACATTGCAGATCTGTGTTTTGGTTCTCCTTAACATGCATATTTTTAGTTAAACATCAAAAGTAGCTGTAAGCGGTAGTCGCCACGGTTTTTTAAAATTTTGGTACCTCTCAAACGAGTATATAAATAAAATCCAGAAGTATTATATCCTTTGTGTTGTGAATCCAAATAACCACCATACACTACAATTAAAGTGACTGAATGCTTCAACATTTCACTAATTTCTGTATTCACATGTAACTTATTTCAGTAAATTCTTTAAACCATAGAATGCTAGATACAAACCTCTTCTGTTACTTATCGTCTTTGGATGTAAGCGATCACATTTGACCATATTACTTTATTACTCGCTAACCGAAACAGTGTAGCTGATATCAGTTCAGTCTACTGTCTCAGGTTTTTTAGCCAAGTTATTCTTCTAAAGCAATAAACGGGCGGATGTGTCTTCTAAGACTTAGAGGAAAATTCCAGAAAATAAGCCTATTATATTAGTTAAGGAGGAACTTTATAATATATTAAATGAAGAATTTGAACAAATCCCGAAGTACGACGTCAAAATTGTATCAGGAGATGCAAATACAAAAATAGGTAAAGAGACAATATATGGAAATACAATTGGCAAATATAGTAAACATAACCATACGTCAGAGAATGGTGAATTTTTAATAGACTTTGCAAAAGAAAATAATATGGTTATCAAAAGCACGGACTTTGAAAGAAAAGAAATATATAAGGGAACTTGGAAATCTCCGGATGGGAAAACGGTAAATTAAATACACCATGTTTTAATTCAAAGGAAAGAAGTAAGCAGTATAAAAAATATCAAAACATATAGAGGATTAGATGCGGACAGTGACCACTTCATGGTGGGAATCAAATTTCGGCAGATAATACCTGTGCAAAGAAATAAAAAAAAGGAGAAGAATACTGTTATAAATGTTAATCGATTAGCAAGTCAGAAAGAGAAAGACAGATATAAGAGAATATTAAATAAAGAGCTAAAGAGAGAGAGCGAATATAGAAGAATTGGACAGTGTGGATACAAAATGAGATTTAATAAAAGGAGAAAATGAAAAAATGTGTTGCAGAATGCAAGCAAAAATTGAGAAAAAGCAAAAAAGATTGGTTCGATGAGGAATGTGAATAGGAAATAAACGAAAGATTGGTAGCGATGAGCCAAGCGACAGAAATAAATAAACAAAAGTACATGGAACAGCGAAAAGTTTGCAAGAAACTGCTTAGAAAGAAGAAAAGGAAGTATAAAGAAAGCCAGATTTGTGAAATAGAAGAATTACATAAAAATAGGAAGATAAGAAATTTATATTAAGGTGTAAAGACAAAAAAATGGCTACGAAGCAAAACCAGTGTTTATAAGGGGTAAGGATGGAAAACTCATTGCAGATGAAGAAGAAGTATATAAGGTGTTAGCGACCTGTATAAAGAGTAGACCTTCAGCGAAAATGGATGGAAGAATAGGGGAATACCAATGTGGGTTTAGGACAGGAAGAGGAGTACTGGACCAAATTTTTGCACTTAGAGAGTTACCAACATCAATAAGAGACATATGTATTATTTATAGATTTTAAAACTGCATATGATACAATCAGAAGATCGGCAGTATACCAAGGAAAATTAGGGGTGGGTGAAAAAATTGTAAAGCTAATAAAGTTGACTCTTCGTCTAAATTTTTTCCGTCTTAGTCTCCTTCGCAACGCGCGATGAGGAATTACGTTCCAAAATTTATTACTTTACTAATACAATAGAAGAAAAAAGATGCAAATTAATACAGTTAAAGATTACATAACATAAAAAATTGATCCGCTATCCTTCGACATTACTACGTAAAAATCTATGTGTAATGACGTAAGTAATAACTTAAAAAAAGTATGATGTAAACCGATCTTATGCAAAATAATGAAAAATTATACAAAAACACACGAATAATTTTGAGGTTAAATTAGGTTTATTTTATTAGTAGTGTTAGTTACACATTTATTATTTGCCCCAAAAGAGATATTACAAGTGTAGCTCTAAATAACCGCATAGCTAGAACTCTGCCTGTGATGTGAATAGAGTAAAAACACAAGTCACAGATAGAGTTCCGGAACGCAGTTATTATATAAGAAAGGATTGAATCCCAAAAAAATATTTTTATTTCTTAGATTACTCTTACTAACCTAAATTACTATTATGTTCAGTCTGTGAAAAGTGAAACCGACCGAGGCCCAACTCATCGTTATCCCACATTTCATTTTTAATCAGCGGTCCCGTTGGACTTGGTTGTGTCAGGTGCGACGTATGCTGATACAAAGGTTGATTTTGAACATTTATTGAGTTATGATTTGTTTGCTGCCCGGAAGTGCTTGGACCCGGATCAAAAGAATCTCTTGAGAAATTCAGGTTCTTACAGAACTAAAAACAAAAAAAAAACATAATGCTTTGAAAATTCAATTATACCTTCAACTCTTACTTCTCTAGATATTGGTTTAAGCGTTGGGCTATCCAACTGAGGCACTGGTGGAGTCCTTAAATCAAATAATCCTCCGGCCGGACTAAGCTTGATGTCCTTCAAGAGTATGTCCATGGCCGGCACCTGTTTTGGTTTAACGGGAGGAATGTTCTCAGGACAGAGAAAAACTTCGATTTGACCCGATTCACTTTTCATTTGAATACTACAATTAAAAAAAAATAGAGACAAATCCAAATGGAACCATATCAACAATACTCAATTACTTAATGAAAAAATAAGCAAGGTTGATACCAGAAACTTTAATTAAACATTTTTCAGTTTTATTACTATTTAAGCCTTTTTAATTATTTCGGTTAAGAAAAAATTAGAATAAAAAATACCTATATTTATTTTCCTGTTTGTCGGTATGAGGTACGGATAGATGAGTGTTCGGTGGAGCTTTGATTGTTATCACGGTTTTATTCCGGAAACTATCAATAGATCGAAGATCCTGGTATGTTACGTAACCATAACTACAAAAAAACACAATTTTAAAAAAATGTCGATACTTTTAAATCATCAGTAACAGCAGTAATGATGGCGTTTATTAATAGATCTGATCTTGATGACATGTGAATTAATTCAATAAATATCTTTGATACAATTTTTAATTTTGAATAACAGATGATATAAAAAATGGTTTGATTCATTTATAAATTCATTAGTATTTTATTAATATTTATAATCGGATTTTTTTTTACACTTTATCTCCCTTTTCCTTGAGCTTTGGAGTGGCTGGTTTTGTTTTTATCTATGCTCTGTTAATCCATTTTTTCCACTCTGTCCGGTCCTGTGCTAATCTTTTCATTTCTTGTAGTGTTTTTCTTTTTGCTTCACCTATTTTTATAATCTGCGATATCCATGTTTTTCTTGGCCTTCCTTTTTTTTTGCCTACTCTCTTCATTTCCATAGTTTTACTGGTTAACCTGTTTTCTGTCATTCTTAGTACGTGTCCATACATACCATTTCAGATTTCTTTTATGTATTTTCTCTATTATAGATTCTTGTTTTAGTTGTTCTCTAAGGTTTTCATTTCGTATTCTGTCTAAGCGCGTTTTCCCTCTATTTTTCTAAGATGTTTCATTTCTATTGCGGACTCATGTTTCTTCTGTAAGACCCAGGATTCACATCCGTATGTTAAGGTCGGCACGGATATGGCATTAAATACGTGAAGTTTGACCTTATTTTCTATTTCCTTTTTTCCGAATATTGATTTATGTAGGGAATAGTAAATTTTGGTTGATTTGTTTATTCTGTTTGTTACTTCCAGGTCAAATTTACCATCCTCTGTTATTATTGCTCATAGGTATTCATATGTCGTAACATTTTCTAGTTGTTTTCCTTTACAAAAGAATTTGGTGTTGTTTGCACTGTTTTTCTTTTTGGCTTTTATTATCATACATTTGCTCTTTTTTGTGTTGACTTTCATGTTCATTTTTTCTATTTCAGAAGTCCATAAGTCTATTAGTGCCTGCATCTTCTTTCTGTTATCAGCTATCAGTACTATGTCGTCTGCGTATTTTAATCCATCCATTCTAATTGGTATAAGTTGCTTATATCCTACTGTTGTTTGGTATCGTTTACTTGTTTTCTAACGTTTTTCATAATTCTATCCATAATCAAACAGAAGAGGGCTTAGGCTATCGCCCTGTTTAATTCCTTTATTCATTTCAAATGGTTCTGATTTCTCTCCATTTAGTATGACTTTACCTTGTACTCTTTTGTAAATACTTCTGACTATACTGATCAATTTGTCTGGAAGTTTTAAATCTTTCAATATTTTTACCATTAAAGAACGATAGGTCTATAAATGTTAGATATAGTTCTTCTTCTTCTTCTTCATTTTTCTGCTCAATTAGATTTCTGATTATAAATATATTATCCGACATGCCTCTTTCTTTCCTATAAGCTGCCTGTTTATCTTCAATTTTGTGTTCTAATAGTTTTCTTATTTTTCTTTCTATTATTTCTGTATATACTTTAAAGGGTACCGTAGCGAGACTTATTGCTCCATAGTTTTCACAGTCTGCAGTTTCTCCTTTTTTATGTATAGATATTAATAAGTTTTCCTCCCATTCCTTTGGTATTGTATTTGTTTCCCAGGCTTTTACGTATATTTCCAATAAAAAGATCTTTCCATCTTCTCCTAACCATTTAATCATTTCGAGGTCAATGTTGTCGATGCCGCCTCTGCTTTACCTGTTTTAATTTTGTACAGTCCCTCCTCTAGTTCTTCTCGAGTAATAGTTTCGGTATAATCTTTTCCTGTATTTCTGAAAGTTCTTGTGGGACTCCCTCAAAATTCTTGCTATAATAATCTCTCCATGTTTTCAGTATTTTAGTTGTTAATATTTCAAGTTGATTTAATTCATTTTTAATTCCCTTCATTTCTTTTTTCTTTTTACCTTTTAGAATTTTTACCTTATTCCAGAATTTTCTAGTATTATTAGTGTGTAAGTTATTGATTTCTTCTCCACATTTTTCCCAGCTTTTATTTTTTGCTTGTCTAACCTTCGATTTTACTGTGTTTCTTGCCTCTATATATTTAAGGCGATGTTTTTATTGTTTCGTTGTGATATATGCTTTCCATGCCATTTTTTTGTTTCTAATTATTTCTCTTAATTCATTGTCCCATTGTCAGATTTATTTAAAAAAAACATAAAACCATATAAAAATGATACCAGATATTATTAAAAGCTTCGCCTACATAGGAATTCCACTTTTTTAAGGTGTTACCGACAACTTGTTTTTATATGGAACAAAATAAACAATTCATAAAAAACACAATAAAACTGATGTGTACCAAATGATTTTTTTTACAAACACCCTCTACCTTTCCTTAATAAGTACGAGTTTTTTTACTTACCTATCATTCGTTAATTTACTCAGCTCACTCTCCGCTGATACTATCATTTTATCTACATTCTTTTCCCAGTCCTGTAGCCTTTGATAATCTCGACTTAGAGCTAAGTACCGACTACTATTCCCTTGAGCACCTTTCCATTGAATATTATTTTTAGATTTCTTTTCGACTATTCCCACACCTTCTAGAACGTTTGTGATGTCGTATATTCTCCTTTTTTGTACCTTATTTAAAAAATATAAATATTTATATGTTTATGAAAAATTATAAAAATAAAAATATTACCTGTAATTGTTGTGAGGCTTTATTTAAGTCCACTACACCATCAGGACTTCTCTCTAATAGATCTGAAAATTTTTTGGTCAGCAAACTTAACGACGTATCGTACCTGGTGTTCTTTTTAGTTTCAGCTGTCGATTTCCTAGGTTTCTTAGGTTGTGGTGTCTTAAATTCGTGTCCAAGAGGAACAACCGCAGGCACGTACCGATCTGAATCCAAATTCAATTTTCTTTTTACAGGAGGCGCATGTAAAGGCACAGGAGTCATTACCTAAACAACAAATACTTGTCAGTAGAGCTATATACAAACACATATAGACTTTGGTGAAGATTTTACCTTTACCTTCTAAAACTTATTGATAAGAAATGAGTGTTGTGGAAGAAATTCATCGTTTTTTTTTATTAAGGATGTCCTCGAAGGTATAGACCTAAATACAAATGTACCGAGAACATCTATTGGGGCAGAAGAGACAATTTATTAATTTGGGATTTAAAGGCCTGCAAGTTAGGATGAGTGGGGACAACGTCGGAAGGTAAGGAGTTCCACAATCTGGAGACCCTGGGGATGAAGGAACGATCGAATCGATCCGTTCTCGATGTCCAGCATTGAACAGTATAAGGGTTCATGGAGTTGGCACGTCGGTCTGACAAGTGGAGGCATTATAGAGCGGAGTTCTTCTAAACAAAATCCGTTTATGTATCGGTAAAACAAGGAAAGATCAGACACTGCTTTTCGATGGGACAATGGGGCTAGGTTTTTGGTGATACCTTTTGGTTATTAGTCGAACTGCTCTTTTCTGTATTGCATCAAGAACTCCAAACCTTGACGGAGCCGCCGAACCCCATACATGCGAGCAGTATTCAAGATTAGGTCGTATTTGGGCTTTGTAATGAGTAGCTAAGTTGGATGGAGAAAAATATTTCCGTGCTCTAAACAGAAAGCCTAATTTATTTCCTACTGCAGTTGCTATGGATGCAATATGTTCGTTCCATAGTAAGTCCTGGGAGATCGTTATACCAACCAGCGTAATGGAGTCGCCCGCTACCAGTGTCTGATCGTTGATTGTAATGGATGAGTCGCATGTTTGCCTCTTGTTGGATAGGCAACATGTCTTTGTCTTGGAAGTGTTGAAATGAAAAAGATTCTTTCTTCCCCACTCGTCTATATTTTCAAATCTTGATTGAGAGAAGCCGTTGTGGATCTTCTGGCCTCTTCCAGAATATCTAGAGGTATGGGACGGTTGTGTGCTTTAAAGACTATAAACCCTAGCTAGGTGGACGATGGAGCTCAAATGCAAAATGACGAGATAAAAAACTGTGTATCAGTTATCTATAGATAAGCAATGGAGTAAGCTTACTGGAATCACAAAGTAGAGTAACAAAAACTATATTGAATACTGAAATGTTTTGCACTGAGGATGGATGGTAAGAATGAAAGTACTAAATTCTTAACATTCACACGCCAAGCTTATCTTAGTTATAACTAAGAGAAACGGATTTATGCACTTGATTGATTTATCTATAAATTGGTAATTCAATTACCTGGTGAAAAGGTGTGGCCCCGTAACCATGATCTAACAGGTGCGGACTTGGAGTCATCTCTGATTTCACGATGTCCATATCCGGTGTGGAGCTCGACGGAAGGGTTTTGTAAGCCCCTCGCGGGCTTTCACTATGTCGTATTGTACGAGGCATGGTGCTCTGGTTAATTTTGTTTTTTGAGTAATTGTTACTTCTTGGTCATTTTTTTTTGTTTTTTTATGTTCTGGTGTTACCTAATAACTGAAAAAAAAAGTTATGATAAGTACACGCATCAAAATAAACAAATGATGAGTGTTTTAATAATAAAATTGATGATAACAAAGAAGTAGATACATTTTGAATTGTTACAGCTGATAAATTTTAAAATAATCATAAACGTTTAATGATTCTTTAATATAGATCATAAATATTTATATGGCTTATAAGAAATAGTTATACTCTTTTTAAAATCCCTATATATGTCCAATTCTAAGTGTCCCCATTTTTGAAGATATTTGATAAAATAAAACTCTATCGCAAGCTAATTTGAGTCTTCCACTTCCAGTAGTATTTTTTTATCAACAATTTTACAGATAAGTTCGACCACCTTGTTTACAAAATTAGCGCAGTGAAATAGCACAACAAATTCGTTTCAAAGATTATTTTAAACGCGAGCTAATCATTATGAAAAAAAGTTTTGTATTTTAAATATGTATAAATAATCGGAATGGATATTTAAAGTTTAAAAATCCTGTATTTTTTATATTGTTTATATAGTTTAAAAATGTTGAGTAATGAATATAGGTGTATGAATTAATTATAATTGTTTGTTTTCTTTTTAACTTTTTTTTGTTTGTCCAGTGATTTTTGGACGGCTATAAAAATATTGCTGTTATGTTCTTAAAAAAAATTCAATATTATAGAAAAACTAAACTATAGGTTGCTTAAATAAAAAATTGTTTTCTTAACAAAATTTCCAAAGATATAAAAATCTTATATGGACATAAATTTAATTCAATGATTTTATTGTTCATTTTAATTCGAGTGTGTCCGTAACTTTATGGACATGATACCGTTAGTTTAAAAGAAAAAACATCCAAAATTTTTTTTTTTTAAATTGATCAACCTCTTTATAAAAAAATAGGTAATATGATAATTGAAATTCAAAAAATAATAATAAAATATAAATTTTGTTACAATGCAATTGTTACAAACACGTGGTTTATTAATTTAAAATTTAAATACACTGTATAAAAATATTTTAAACATTCATATAAATTGAGGTAGGTTAGTATATTTCCCAATAAGTAATAATTACTCGCCGAAATGGAAAAATATTCTTGTCTGAATTACATGTTCGAGTGCTTTCACTTTTATCTCAAATCATCTACATAGTATTATTTTAAGTAAATCCGCTTTGTAAATAGAATTGATAAAACTAAAAATTTACTTACTCGAAAACAGCACACGTTGGGAATTCATAATCTACGAGAAATCCTACGATATACTCTAACGAAAATGATTACAAGTCTACTGTTTTTAGGTTATAGATCAGCTGGCCTCGTACTGTCAAACTGATCTAAAATTTGAGGAGTTTACGGCCAACACTTTATTTCGAAAATATCCAAATTATTGATAAAAAAGCTGTGGAGTTCTTTTGCAAATATCATACATTTAAAATAATTTCACCAATATTCGCCTTAAAATTATAAATAATTTTAAATGTAAGTACAATTTTTTAAAAAATAAATTCTTTAGAAATGACAATTTTTTCGTTTAATGTAAATGGGGGTTTTGCAGTGCAAAAGAATAGTAGTTTACGTAACAAGTCCCGAAAGTGGCCCTTTACTGGACGAGCGGGCAATTGCAGGGCGAGCCGCAGGCACTTTTGGGACGTATTACGTGTAATATTTTTTTTAAACTGGTCAGAATTTAGTAATTTCCAGTTTACTTTTGGGTCAAAAAATCTCATTTTGTCGGACCAGGCCATTGCCTTTGACAGATTATTTTATAATTCCGTCACGTAAGTAAACATATAAAGTTTAGTATTTTATATTAATAATAATATTCAGTAATGAGTATTGTATTGTAGTCCATAGTACTGTCACATGGTTGCATTATATCCTGCACTATGCTTTTGAGGTTGTTGGCTACATAAACAGAGTTTTTAAGAATAGTCGAAAAGTGCATTCCGAACAGATAAAAAAATTACAACTCGTTAAGTATTCCAAATGGGCTCAATTTATGTACTCGGGGTTTTTGGGGTCGCTGAACACGAAAATCATGATGTCGAAAGTCTTTGCGGCACTTGCCTAGGGTATTTACGTCTTCTCCTGGGGTTTTATGTAAATTCTGTACAAAATTAGTGCACACTTGGTACTCGGCGGTTTTTTGGGTCGCTGAATACGAATATGATAATGGCGATGGTGTCCGAAACACCTGGTGCTTAAGACGTACCTCGTCTACAGGAATTTTATGAAAATTCGATACAAAATGGGTGTGCACTTGGTACTTGGAAGTTTTTGAGGTCGCTGAATACGAATATTATATAATAATTTTACTAAATCATTCGCATCCGGGCGCTGGCATAGAAGTATAACTTTTACCGGCATTCCCACTGACTGTCACACCCGTTTTTTTTACGTCCTGTTTTACCAAATTATCGAGTTTTGTATGTTTTCTTTAGAGTTAATAGTATTTCAGGAATTTTTAAAGTGACATTTTTTTTATTCCTTCCAATCTTTTAGAATTTTTTCCAAATGTTCACAATTTTCATAATTTTGAAAAATGTTTTCCGATTTTATCGTGCTTAATACAATTTTATATATTTCTTTCAATTCTTTACGATTTTATCATATTTTGCTTGATTTTTCCAATTTAATGATCTTATTATGATTTATTATATTTTGGTACAATATTGGAATATTTTTATGATTTCATCATATTTTTTTTATATGTTTATTTACAATTCCCTTTATATCTTCTTTTTCGCGTTTTTTAGGATTCCGCATATTTTTTCCACTATTTTGTATACTTCTTTCCGATTTTTATAATTACAACAAATTTTTATGCAGTAAAATTTTGCCAAATAATAATTAAGGATAAATAGTTGAAAAGGAAATCTATATACATATATACATATATAAAAGTCACTCATCACGATATCTTTGGAACTATAAGGCCGATCGACTTGAAACTTAGTAGGAATATTCCTTACGGGAGGTACAGGTCAGCCTGGTCAGCTAAGAACGGATTATTCGAAATTCTGCCCACAAGGGGGTTGCGGGGGGTAAAAAAAATAAAATTTAAAATCTATAAGTCCTACAGGTTTAAAACTTTGCAAAATAGTTATTTTTATAATTTTGAGGTCAATTGTGAACGGATTTTACCAAATTCCAACCACAAGGGGAGTTGCGGGGGCGTGAAAAAATTAAAACTTAAAATCTATAAGTCCTACAGGTTTAAAACTTTGCAAAATAGTTATTTTTATAATTTTAAGGTCAATTGTGAACGGATTTTACCAAATTTCAACCACAAGAGGAGTGGCGGGGGGTGTGAAAAAATTAAAACTTAAAATCTAGAAGTCCTACAGGTTTAAAACTTTGCAAAATAGTTATTTTTATAATTTTGAGGTCAATTTTGAATGGATTTTACGAAATTTTACCCACAAGGGGTGTTGTGGGGGCGTAAAAAATAAAATAAAATCTATAAGTCCTGCAGGTTTTAAACTTTGCAAATAGTTATTTTTATCAGTTTTATGTTAATTGTGAACGGATTTTACGATATTTTACCCACAAGGGGGGTTGCGGGGACGTGAAAAATAAAAAAAAAAAAAAATTAAAATCTATAAGTCTTACAGGTTTGAAACTTTGCAAAATAGTTATTTTTACCTTCTTTAGGTGAATTGTGAACAGATTTTACGAAATTCCACCCACAAGGGAGGTTACGGGGGAGTTAGAAATAATCTATACATATATATTAAACTGTAAAAATGAAAATTCTGTACATTAAAGATATTTAAAAAATAATTAGCGAGGAATGTTACTATATCGATATAGAACCCAAAAATGTGGTTAGATTTTTTTTGTCTGTCTGTATGTTTGTACATTAAAACTACTGATCCGATACGAATGCGGTTTTCACAGACGTATTTGTCTTCTTTCAACTTAACATCTGGTGTATAAATATTTCTTCTCCCACCCCTTTAACGAAGTCGGGGGAGAAATGTTTATATAACAATCAACACACCACGCGAACGACGTCGCGGGTACAGCTAGTATACGATATTTATTAGAGTAATGAAAACCAAAATAACAAAATTTATTAAGGTTAACTTCAAACAGTTGTTGAAATTAGACAAAAAATGAAATGAAGGAGAATTTGATAAATCACGTACGGCAGGAATCGAACCTGCGGTTTCCTTGATGTCACTTCTTGTTTGCCTAATTTTAAAGTATTTAAAAACTAAATTAATTTTTAAAATAATTATACGTTATTAATACAATAATGAAATTGTATCGAAGATATTAAAAAATGGCTTCAAACCAATATGATGATATAATTATAACTAACAAAAAGTGTATAAGTAAAGAAAATAAATTGAAAAACGGTTAAAAAGAACTCATCTGTCGAATATTTTATGTTTTGTTTATTTAATTTTCATCATGTTTTATAATTTAATTTACTGCAGATTTCCGGTAGCATGTAAAGCAAATATTGCAAATTTATCTAGAAAATTTTGATCTGTCAAATTAAAAGGTCGTTGACTCGTATTGTATTGTATCCTAGATATTTGAGAAGGCGATAAGGCAATACCAATTTCCTTTATAGCCATTGGATAATTATATCAATTATAATTGTTACAATACTGTTAAAAAAGAATTAGTTAATTAACTAGATAACAAAAATGGAAAAAATGACCTCTTTTTGAAACAAAATATGCGAAAAAAACGGTTGACTGATTTTCTTTTATAATTCTAAATTGTTAGTATATTAACAATTTGCAAGTTATTTTTAAATTAACCTATTTTAGCACTAAGCTACAGCTGGTTTCCTCATTTGACTTGAGCGTCACTTAGAGATAAATTTGGAAATATTGTGGTGTGAAGTGTGTTTATTTGACGAATTTAAGTGATCTTAAAAAAGCGATGTGAAAATGAGTGTTCAATATTCAATTCAATTTTGACACATTCAACAGTAAAGTAAGATTATTTGGTGGCTGTGGAATGAACGAAGGGTTCCTGCTCAAACGGACACCTTAGTGGATACAGGGGGTAACTATTAGGGATAAGAGTGACCAATTTTTTACGGGAAATTGTCGTCATCGATAATATGGATAAAAATTTTCCCAGTCGAAGACAATTCAAGATCCCGTCGGGCGGACACCTGAGTGGATACAAAGGAGATGGCGGACAAGGGTAAAGAGTGCCAAAATTTAGACAAAAAATCGTCATCGATATTTCCGCCATTTTTACTACGTAATGTTGCTCCATTAAGAAGCCTAAATCCAAAATGGCTGGGTGGATACAAGAGAGGTGCTGGACAATGGTAAAAATTGGGGCAAGGCCGAGTTGTCTCCCGTCCAGAGCTGGTAGTTTTTGTATGGTTCGAATTGTCTCCCATCATAGGTCAAGTTGTCTCCCAAGCTAATGTACATTAAAAAAGGTATTATTTTTCACAAAGTACACGGTTGTTGCTGTTACGTGTACGTAGTTGTAGCCACGACGAGTGGCTGTCAAGCACCACTGGCATGTCACTTCTCTTTTGTCTGACATCCCCTGTATTCTGGCCCAATATTAACAAACAAATTTTTAATACAATAGCATCTTGCTTGACTTGCTTAAGATATTCACGGTCAAACACATCTCAGCCGCTTCATCCTCATCCTGTGCCCCAATAACCGTGGGAAAAAATAGCGATACATTTTTTACAAATTGATAGCTCCAATTACCTGGTAGTATGTGACTATCACTCAAAATTTATAGAACTAGTAACGGTTGTTAAAAAAGATACCCCAACAGTGATTGAAGCCTTAGCAAGTATATTCAAATCACACGACTTACCAGTCACTCTTATGTCAGACAATGGACCTCCCTTTAACTCCAAATTGTTCACACATTTTCTCAAAGAACCAGACATCAACCAAGTGACGTCAAGTCCTAAGTACAGCCAATCAAATGGACTTATCGATAGACATAGGGTTTACTGGTCAAATGCCCAAACAAGCACCCGTATATACTCACAATGGAATACAACAGTACTCCTAAACAAGACTTACCTTCACCGGCCGAACTTCTAATGGGCCGAAAGTTCAATTCAACGATCTCACTCTAGAAGAACTCTTCGACCATTATTTAACACAGAACAAACACTAGAGACTCTTAGAAAACGACAGAACACAGAAGAAAAATACTATAATATGCATACAAAACCATTGACCAAGTTCTCTCCTTTGGAACCGGTACTTATTCAAAAAGGAATCAGAAATTGGATTCCAGGGGAAGATAAAAACATAGAAAGTTACATAGTCCAAACCAGCGATGGATCTCTGTTCAGACGCAATAGGATCAATCTGCGCCCGTCCTCGCAACCCAGTGTCGAGGACACCATTGCTCCGAGACAGTGTTGTTCATCAGCAAAGATCTCCGATCCACTAGAGGCCTCTCCGCCGTCTTCTCCACAGAGCAAACTACCTGGGAAGAAGAAAAAGCCGCACGAAGACGTGAAATCAAACAGCCCAGCAGATTAAAAGATTTTGTTTTAAGTTAAAATTTAGATTTATTTTTTAGGGGAACATGTTACGTGTATACTAGTAGTTGTAGCCACGACGAGTGGCTGTCAAGCATCACTGGCATGTCACTTCTCTTTTGTCATTGTATTCATATTCATGTTCGTTAAAGTTAAAAAAGTTGTTTCATATTTCATGTTTCAACCACTCACTCAATATCGTTACAGTTGCCAAATCAATAAAAAAATAGAAAAAATGGTACCATCCTACAGATGAAATTGTGGAGCATCTGCTATATATAGATGCAAATAATTATTAGGTAAATACCAAAACAACACCGATAATTTGTACAAATTAAAACGTATCAATATTCGAAATTCCTTATTAACATCCAGTTTTATAAGTAAAAGCTGATAAGCGATCAATCCGGTCAAATAAATAGCATGAAAATATTTCGTTTAAATGCAGACTGTAATTTGTATTATATGTCAGTGAAAAAAGTTTTTATATCATTTTTGTCTTGAAATACAATATTTCCGTTATTATGAAATATATGTAACGAACTTCATTTTTGTGTTATATTATTTCCGTTATTATGAAATATATGTAACGGACTTCATTTTTGTGTTATATTATTTAATAAAATATGTAATTATAATTTCCTAATTACTGTTTTATTTTAACAAAATTAGGAAATACCAAACCAATTATTTCGTCAAGATATAAGATCGATTTGGCAACAACGTTTAGAATTTAAGGTATTATAAGTACTTATGCTGATTACGGATTAAAATCATCAGCTTTTTGGGGCCAGGTAATATTTTGGGAGACAATTCGACTCTGCCGAAAATTTGGCCCTTTTACCCTTTTCCGTCAGCTCCTTTATATCCACTCAGGTGTTCCCCCGACGGGATTTCTAATTGTCGTATCAACACGTTCGACTGGGAAAATTTTCATCCATATTATCGATGACGACAATTTCTCGTAAAAATTATAGCTACCCTCAGGATGTCCGCCTGAATGGGAACGTAAATACTTGTATTGAATAAACCTCTTGCAAATGAGAAATGTCATATTAGAGATGATGGCGAAATTTCGGCTCTAGCTCTGCTGATATGATTATCATCATTAAAGATGAAAATTCAAACTAGAACACTTCTTCGTACTTCCTAATGTTACGTTTTACCATATTAGTGCTTGTTAAGGAATTACTCTTCTAGTTACCACTTTGTTTTATTTAATTTAATGTGAAGAAGTACTAAATTATATTCTAGGACGGTTGTCTCAATCTTTTGTTGATATAAATCCAGAGTTTCATTGCGTTACCACAAGTCTTATTACAGAACATTTTCGAGCAATAATTTTTTTTTTTTTAATTTTAGGAGAGGATTATCCAAACAGAAATGTATCGCTAAAATGATTTCTGTGTTTGGTAATGAAGCACCACACCAGTCAACTATTTACAGCTAGTATTACGAATTTTATTGTGGTCGCTTGAGTTTCAGCGAAGAATACAGGCTAGCTCCACCCAAACAGCAGCCACACAGCTAATTCGTCAGTTACTTAAGTGCTTTATTGCCTCAACTATTTGTTTCTCTTTCACGAATTTTTGGGTGGATTAAAAATTTATATCAAAATGGAACCTAATGATGATACACATTTTTTCTCATAATAAGTGTGTTACTGGAGTAGAAAGAAAATACCAAATTTCTTATTACAAAGTGAACCATCCTTTATATGAATTTTGTGATTGAATTGAAAATTCGTTAAGAATTAAAGTTTAACAATTTACATAAAGCTGATCAGTTTAATTTTTTTTTGGCCAACCGACATCGGAATTCCGAAAAAAAAAAAAAAGAAACGTCGAAATTGTAATTGTAAACTATGGATATTACTGGCTAAAAGTAGTTTTTTTTATCAAACTTAGATGGGGAGACCGGTACCGAGTGATCAGTGACTCGATGTAAACAATCCTAGTGATAGAATTTGATATTCAAAATTTAACTATTAATAACCATAGCTAAATTTGTTGTTAAGCTCATTGACAAATAAGTTGTTATTATTTTGTATCCCAACTATCATAAGCGTTAAAAAATTTCTGGAGAGAATATATTCCAACCCAATGAAGAAAGATTAAGGACCCCTTTCTTCGTAAGAATGGTAAACGTCTTCCGAAGGAATCAAAGTCATATAGAAATTAAACCTTACGTCCTTTCTACTAAAATGTATGGAAAATACTTGACACGCATAAAAAAAGTGAATATCTAAAATCACTTCACCAGGAAACCATCAACTTGGCAAATTTACAATATCTTGTAAGAGATATTGAAAAGGCTACTAACACAAAGGAAATGGCTTAATATGTGTGTATACTAATACTTAATTTATTTTCCAAGTTCCAAGAGGTAATATTATTACAATGTGTTAATAGATTTAGAGGGAGTAATCGATAAAACCTCATTTCAGGTGAAACTAAAATACCTCGAGAAGTTATGCTCGACACAAAACATACGTGGAGTCTACACCTCACAAATATAACTTCGAAAGCTACAAGAGCTATGTGGACCTTTAGTAAGCTTTTTGGGAAACATGGAGTCTTAAACCTTAAATGATCTATTGGTAGTATCTTCTGTGAAACGCTGATTTGGTGTGACAAAACAACGCAACAAAAGACAATAATAGAGTGACTAAAGGTTCAAGAACTCGTTTGTATAGGGATCACGGGCGCAATGAGATCCCAGTGCGGCCTTAGACCTCCTAGGGTTCTAAGGGTCGAGTAACCAATCCATGAATTGCCCATACATTATGAGATTAAGAGATTTAATGAGTGTAAATTAATATAAAACGATTTACAAAAGAAGTCCTTAGGTCGGTGTCCACCCCTGAGAAGGAAGAAGCAATTTTCGCACGAGTAGAGAAGAATCCAGAAACTAGTTTGCGAGAATACTATAGCGGAGGTGAAAATTGAGGCTCCTCTGGTTTGAAAAATCCCCATAGTATTGTGGGATCTAGGCATCAAGTACGTTTTTCTATGAACATTTTTATAGGTATTTTGGGTAACCGGTTACTAGGTCCGATTGTAACCGATTAATGGTAGCAGATTACTTAAACTTTTTGCAGAACATATTGGGTGATCTTTTAGCCAATATTCCTTTAATACAAAGAAATCAAACGTAGTTCCAGCACGATGGTGCTCTGGCCCATTTTTCAATTTCAAGAGAACATCTAGACGGATTTTTTGGAGAAAGACGGATAGGAAGGGGCGGACCTCTATCATGGCATGCAAGACCGCTTGATTTAAACCCCCTTCACTTTTTCCTTTGGGGACAATTAAAAAATTTCGTATACACCACTTCTGTGAATAACCTCGATGAGCTGCAGCCAAGAGTATACCAAGCATATCATTGAATCTTAGCCAATGAAGGTATTTTGGAAAAAGTTTCAGTTTATTTATACCACATGATTTTCGACCATCATTGTGTCATTATGTCACATTTCATTTTATTTATATCATAACTTTGTAAGTTCGATTTTAATTATGTATCTGATGAAGCTATAACATAGTGAAACGCGTTATACATTAAATAAATATTGTGAAAATCTCAATACTTTTAGTATTTTAATATTCTTGGAATATGGATTTTCATCAAGTAACGACTAAGAATATTCAATAATAAAATTATTGCATTTTCGTATTTCAACTGATTTTATCTCATACTTTATGATCTTAAGTGTCTAAAAGTCATCGCAGAGTTTTTCAAATCATTAAGGATTTTTAATTTGAAAAATACATAAGAAGGTTTTTTGCTTAAAATCATTCAAGGATTACGATAATATTTCTTGTTTTTCGAAATTTTTTTTATAAAATCTCGCAACAATATTTTTCAACTCTGCGATGACTTTTTGACACTTAACCGGTTGCAATACGAAAATACAATCTTTTTGTTACTTTTTAAGGCTACAAACAATATGCATTTAATCTCCTGTACCATACCACGCAGGGTACGAATGGTATACTAAATCCTTATCTGAATTAATCACCAGAAATGATTTTCCTAATTTTACATCCCAACTAAAATCAACTGATCAAGTGAAGAAAAAGAATATTAAAGTACCTGTTAGTGACATCCAGAGATTTATATCATTAGCCAATGAGCGAAATTATCCATATCAATCATTGTTGCAATATGACTTATCGTATGATAATCCTTTATTTGATAAAAATGATTTCATTAAAAAAAAACAACAAAAGTCTTCTAACTTGAAAATTGGGAAAAATTCTTCCCTCTCATTTAGAGGAAACACCTATAACACCTATTTTTAAAAGTGGTGACAAAATTGATGTATCAAATTATAGACCCATTAGTATTATGAATGCTTTAGCTAAAGTGTATGAGATGATATTATGTGAAGACTTATCCAATTTTTTAGGTCCTAAGCTATCCAAATCTCAACATGGTTTCGTGGCAGATAGATCAACCTTGACAAATCTCTCTATCACATCAGAAGCTGCTGCCGAAGCAATATTAAAGAAAACCCAGTTAGACGTTGTTTATACTGATTGTGAAAAGGCATTTGACAAGGTTAATCATGATCTGCTTCTTGGAAGACTGGTTGAGCTGGGTATTACACAGGATGTTTATTTTTTCATTAAATCATATCTATCGAACAGAACCCAATGGGTCAAGGTTGGCATGTCCACATCAGAACACTTTATTGCTACATCTGGTGTTCCACAGGGAAGCAATTTGGGGCCACTACTCTTTCTATGCTTTATAAACTCACTGCCCGATTGCCTCTGTGGCTCCACTGGGTTACTCTTTGCAGACGATTTTAAGGTTTACAGAGCTATTGAAACACAAACAGACTGCAATTTACTTCAGGCTGACATTAACAATATAAGCAAATGGTTTAAAGATAATAAAATGTCTCTCAATGTTAAAAAGTGCTCTGTAGTAACATTTACAAGAAAAACCAGTCCAATAGTAAATAAATACAAAATCTGTGATACCACTCTAAATTCTGAAAATGAAATAAAGGATTTAGGGGTTTTCTTTCAGTCAAATTTGAAGTTTAATAGCCATTTCTTATACATGACAAAAAAAGCCATTAAAGCACTAGGATTTGTAATCAGAAACTCAAAAAACTTCAAAATTTCAACCCTAGTCAAATTATATAATACAATAGTGCGACCCCACCTGGAGTATGCTTCTCAAATATGGATGCCGTTGGAGGCTGTACACATTGATCATATTGAAAGGGTACAAAAAAGATTCCTTAGATACCTTTATGTCGTTAAAAACAATACATACCCATACAAGATCTCGTACAACTCCATGCTTGAAACCTTTAATTTTAAATCTCTCTTACAAAGAAGAGAACAGCAAGCTGTGATTTATTTATTTTGTATTATAAATAGTATTAAGTACAAAGATAGTCATCTTATAAATTATATTAATTTTAATGTACCAAAGGTTAATTTAAGGAACTTAACCAAACAAAAAATATTTCATGTTGATCCCTGTAGTATAGGTCCCATCAACAGAATGATGACTGTTGCCAATGAGATTTTTACTGAGGTCCAAATAGACATATTTAATATTAACATAAAACACTTAAAGGCTGTACTATAGTGATGTTCTTACCTTCTAGGGTTAAGTTTGTGTGTTTATGTATGTGTGTACATGTATGTATGTTTATGTGTATATATGTACATATTTTCCTTCTTGTTGTTCTTACTTATATTTTTACTCTTTGTTATTAGGCTAGCTAAAAAATTTTTTTAAGTTCGTTTGTTTAACACTTTACTTGTAATTACCTAGCATTGGTGTTTGTAAAGTATGCAATAAATAAATAAATAAATAAATATGCGAAACCTAAATATGCGAAACATTAAATACTGATGAAACTCATTTGTTAAATAAATAATTGATGTTATCATCACGTACAATATCATGGAAAGAAATGCAGACATTTAAAGATGTTGCCAAAAAATTTTTAAATTTGATACAGTGGATGGCAGCATTTCAAAATATATCTAGAATGGATCTAATATTTGACTCATATTTTGAAAAATCCAGAAAGACATCAGAGCATTAAAGATGAGTAAAAAGTGAATCAATATATATAATAAAATTATTTCTAACACTCCAATACCGAAACAAGAAGAAAAATTTTGGAGTGATTCAGAAAACTACGTGATTGTTGCGAGATTTTATAACAAAAATTTCGCAAAACAAGTAATATTACCGTAATCCTTGAATGATTTTAAGCAAGAAACCTTCTTATGTATTTTTCAAATTAAAAATCCTTAATCATTTGAAAAATAGCATTTTTGACATTTTTCAAATTTGCATAACTTTTTATATAACTAATATTTTTTAACTCTGCGATGACTATTCGACACTTAAGATCATAAAGTATGAGATGAAATCGGTTGCAATACGAAAATACAATAATTTTATTACTTTTTAACGCTATAAACAATATGCATACCCTTCATACGTCGTACGTTACAGGAGATTAAATGCATATTGTTTATAGCATTAAAAAGTAACAAAAAGATTGTATTTTCGTATTGCAACAGGTTTCATCTTATACTTTATAATCTTAAGTGTCTAATAGTCATCGCAGAGTTGAAGAATAATAATTATATCAAAAGTTATGCAAATTTGAAAAATGTCAAAAATGCTGTTTTTCGAATGTTTAACAATTTTTAATTTGAAAACAGTGCGTCTGATGAAAAAATAAATAGTAAGCTTTTTTGCTTAAAATCAGTCAAGATTTACGGTAATATTTTTTGTTTTGCGAAAAAACAATTTTTTTATTAGTAACAAATTATTTGTTAATAAAAAAATTCCTAACCATTTCTCGAAAATCCACCCTTTATATTTGTAATCAGGGGGCCAAAATACATAGAAAAAACTTTGGTGGAGTCTTGTCTCTTTAACGGCTACGAAAACCCTCTGGGCTCCCGAACTATATTTGTTTTTTTTTAAGTAACAATGGCGATTTCATTCTTATAAAGTTTCCTATGCTTTTTATATATGGTTGAATCATAAATAATAGTCTTTACTAATATTTGGGTTAATATTAGATTTAATGGAATCGAACTTATCTTTTGTATTTCGACTGTTAAAACCGATTGATTTTTCATTTGAAATGCGATAAAATTATAAAAATAGTTAAATTGCTTTTTCATCTATAAAACTGCTAACATTTTTACAAAATATATTTTCTTATACTGTTACTTTTTGCTCCTCAAGAATATCAAGTTTGCAATATTGAAAAGAAATTTGAAAATACAGATATTAGGGAGGGAAGGTTGTGTCAATGTAAATTAAAATCTAACCATGGATCAAGTGGTAGGAATGATTTCTCACACTGAAGACAAAGAAGTTAGAGATATGTGACAAAATCATTCGACAAAATCACGATTAGTAGTTAGTTACCGAGAGACTGGACTTTATGAAAGACGAGCTTTAACAACAGACCAGCCGAGAGCAACTACACTTGCAGCTAACCGATATTTATCCCTGTCGGCTTTGCCTCGGAGAAATGTTACGTATGTCTTCAGAAACTCTAAGACACATCTTAAGACTGTAATTATGTCCAGAGCAGCTGCCACTGCCCCAAGACTTACTAGGTACCTCTAATATTTGCAAAGCAAGACGTGTATTGGAATATCTTGAAAAAAAAATACTAGTTTACAGACGAGATGTCGAGCGTTATTCTCGATGCAACATAAAACCTTCGACAAATTTTGGAAGAAGATCTATTAAGCTGAGGCTTAAAATCTTTAAGGGGTTTAAACTAAATTGGTAAAGGTAGATGGAAGATGCTTAACTGCTGATAGATACCTAAGAGCTATTTTGTATCTACACGTACGTTCGTAATAACTTCATTTTAATAGATAAAAATGCATACCCACACATCGCAAGAATTGTTACCGAGTACCTTCAAGAGGTAGGTAAATATCCCAGTTTAACGTTGGCCAGCTTGCAGTCCGGACTTAACTCTTTAGAGCATGTTTGGGACTACCTTAACAAAAGAGCGAGATCTGGTAATGTAACGCCAGCTATTCTTCATGACCTTTTAATTGTTTGGAATTATAGCACAATATTGTCGAAATGTTATAAGAGCTAGAGGAGGCAATAAGTCTTACTAAATTATTATTATGATTTGGATTTATATTTTTTTCAGTCAATGTTGTTCATGCATTTATAGTCGAGGCAATGAAGCACTAAAAAGGTCAAATATAGGAAATCTTTTAGGATAGGACGGATCGGAATGCGGTTTTTTGCATTTGCTTTTAAAAATTATTTATACCATTCCTACCTACTTTCTACTTAGTACAAACCGGAAGTTGCATCGCTGCAGCCAAAAATGCTTTAAAAAATGCATTTTTTGAGAGATTTTTTGGAAAATTTAATAACTTTGTAAATAAGAGTCAGAATTGGCCCAAGTTAGGTAACCAGGGAGTTTTAAGGTCGCTGATCACGATTATGATGTGTAAATTGACCCCCCGAACACCTGGAGCTCATGAACGTCGACGAACGTCATCTCCAGGGGATTATCCCGAACTTTATGCGAGGAAGGAGAGAAAATGGAGACCACGGGGTTTTTTGGGTCGCTGAATTCAAATATGGCTCCAGCGAACACCCCACGGACACCTGGTGCCCCCTAACCTGGATGCGGACGTCATCTTCAAGAATTTTCCCGGAAATAGCGACAAAAACGAACCGAAAGTCATTATGGAGGCATTTTGTGTGCGCTGAATCCGAATTTCATGTGGAAAACGACCACCCGAACACCTGGTGCGCCCTAACCTGGCTCTGAAAGTCATCCCCGAGGTTTTCCCAGACACAACTGAAATATAGGAACCGACAATCGTTACTGGGGGTTTCTTGGGGCGCTGAAGTCAAATATGGCACCGGTGAACACCCCACGGACACCTGGTGCGCCCTAACCTGGCTCTGGACGTCATCACGATGTTCAATATTTCAGTCAATAACAAGTTTTGAAATATCAATTACATAAACTTTGACTTTCTATTCATTCTCTTCCATTCCTCCATACATATTTTAACTAGAATCAACAATTCCATACAGTTATTGCAGTACATTGACGTCAGTCTCTAAAATATCAGGTTTAGTTGACATTCATGCAGTGCACCATGTGTTGGGAGAGCATGTTCGGCGTAAAATTTTAATTTAGCGACCCAAAAAGCCCTCCTAACAATTTTGGGTTCGTCATTTTCACTTGTGTCTGGAAAAACTTCGGTGATGACGTCCAGAGCCCGGTTATGGCGCACCAGGAGTCCGTGGGGTGTTCGCCGGTACCATATTTGACTTTAGCGCCCCAAAAAAACCCCTGTAACGATTGTCGGTTCCTATTTTTCAGTTGTGTCTGAGAAATCCTTGGGGATGACTGTCAGAGCCAGGTTAGGGCGCACCAGGTGTTCGGGCCGTCGTTTTTCACATGAAATTCGAATTCAGCGCACACAAAATGCCCCCATAATGATTTTCGGTTCGTTTTTGTCGCTATTTCCGGGAAAATTCTTGAAGATGGCGTCCGCATCCAGGTTATGGCGCACTAGGTGTCCATGGGGTGTTCGCTGGAGCCATATTTGAATTCAGTGACCCAAAAAAACCCGTGGTCTCGATTTTCTCTCCTTCCTCGCATGAAGTTCTGGATAGCCCCCGGAGATGACGTTCCTGAGCTCCAGGTGTTCGAGGGGTCAATTTACACATCATAATCGTGATCAGCGACCTCAAAACCCCCTGGTTACCTAACTTAGGCCAATTCTGACTCTTATTTACAAACTTATTAAATTTGCCAAAAAAATGCATTTTTTGGAAGCATTTTTGGCTGCAGCAATGCAACTTCCGGTTTGTACTAAGTAGAAAGTAGGTAGGAATGGTATAAATAATTTTTGAAAGCAAATGCAAAAAACCGCATTCTGATCCTTCCTGTCCTAAAAGATTTCCTATTAAAATGCTTCATTGCCTCGACTATTACTCCTAATTTATAAATTAAATTAACCTGTTTTTCGTATATTCTGCATTTTTTTCTTAATACTTGTTTCAGCCTTAATAGTCTTTAAGAATACAAAAGTAATAGTATAAAAAAAACCGTGATTCGATCCTCTTTTTGGCAGGTGTATTTTTTATATTATTAATTTGATACAAAGCAGTAGTACTGATAGAAACTGATTAAATATTTAGGGAAATAGGATACACCATAGTTAAATTTGTTTGAACGATTTCTAACAGATAACAAATTGTCAATCATTTGGAATTGTTTTTTTTTTTGTAAAAATTCGCTGGAGAGGCCGGTATAAAGTGATCAGTGGCATACGAAGGACTATGATAAAAACATTTTGAAGAGTATGTTGACCTTAATATTTAAAACTTACATAATTAATATTGTTTAAATCACATCCAAAAATAACTTATAAAATTATTGACAGTAATTGTTCTCCGATAATCAGACTCCAAATCAGAAGATACCAATATTTTAGTCTCCAATTAAAATTTGTTAATTTTTAAACAATGGGAATTTCAGCATTATAAAGTTTCTGATGCTTTTTTTTAAATCATAAATAATAGTATTTAATAACAATAATAATAAACGTCTTTATTTGCTCTTTTGTATACAAACATGTGCCTGATTAGGGCGAGATTTAGCCTAGAGCTATTCTTACATCTAACCCAACATTTTTTCTTATAATAAAATATATAAATAAAGTACAAAAATATAATAAATTATAAATCACAGTGTAATTATCTTAATACTAAAAATAAAAATTAAGCAAATAGTAAAATTTTACAAATGAGAGTAAAGTAAAGTTTTTTAGTGATGATAGGTGCGTTAGTGTGTGGATAAGAGAAGGCGAACTATTTACCGATCCTTGTGTACACGAAACTGATCAGTTTGGGGGGCCTAGTTCATGGTATGGGACGGAATCAGCTTAATGGCCAAAAGGAGCTGGTAATTCTTAACGAAAGTAGGTACACTAACTGCTGCTAGCTACGCCGAGCATCGAGGTCCACAATGAGCACGATCTCAATCCAATTGAATATCTGTGGGACCAATTAAAAAAAAAACTTAAAAGTAACTCATAGTGAAGTGAACAGTCAACCGGAGCACATAAACGCATTAAAAACATGCAGGGAGCGTATACCTAAAGAAAACGTCACCAATTTAATTGAAAGAGTCCCAAACAGACTCAGAGAGGAGGACCTATCCCTGTGTAACCACCCATATTAATTTTATTGACACGTGTCACTTCAAGTTTAGTACTAGACTGTCACCAAACTCTAACTGAGACTAGCAAGAATAACGTGGTTACTCTGAGCTGGATCAAAGGACATGGGAACTCTAAAGGCAACCGTATTGTGGACGATTTAGCATGGAGGGCTGCTAACTACAAATATGTTAGCTCTCGCCCATATACCAAGCTAACAATGTCCGCTGGCGTGGACCGTATCAAACAGCACTCTCACCAAAACTTTATACAGTGCTGGGATGAAACAACGAACTGTAGACTGGCCAGTGAGTTATTACCTCATCCTGGCGAGGAAACAGCAAGAAAATTTAAGACATTGAACAGATAAAATTCCGAACAGCTGTGGGAATCTTAACAGGTTACTGCCAATTGCGACAAGGTTTCTTTAGGATTAAATTAACAGAATTGCCCCTACAAAGAGATTTCCAACAAGAAGAGGATAGTAGAGCATATAAAAGCGAGTACTGGCTTACATCAGCCGGGAGTCTCATCACGTATTTTAAATCTTTAAACCTGCTGACAGTCTACACACGGGAGTATGTACAATGGGCCATACATTGCGTCAGTGCAGGCAGAGCACTTGCCCCTCTCCAATTTTCCAGATCCAAAATTGACTAATTCGCATTTTTTTAATCAAAATTGACAAATTTGCATTTTTTTCTCGATTCCTTGTGTAAAAATGTTTTGTTTGAATCATATACTTTGTTTAAACAATTGATAAAACTGTACTGTAACCATACCTGTCCATAAAAAATACAAAAAAATATACATTTTTATTTTAAAGTCTAAAATTATAGTGGACCCTATTTTGTTTTGAGTAATTTTTATGTCATAAACAGTACTTATCGAAATTGATTAAGTATTAAATTATTAATAGCAGAATAGGGTACATCAGAGCTAACTTCGTTATAAAAATCATTGACAGATAATACTGTCAAACCGGTAACATCGTTCTATACATTTTTTAATTAACGCTCATAAACAAAGCTTTTTTTTTTCGTTGTTTTACTTAGTTTTCTAGTGAAGTTTTATTAAATTTATATTGTCAAGAAATCTCTTCATGGTTTTGGTGAGTTGAATTCAGTTTTCATGTTATTATTTCATATTGTTATACCATAAATAACAGTAGCGATAGTAAGTAATTGTAAATTAAATTACACTAAAGAACTTTAACACCTGATCTTTTCAATTTAATTAAAACCAGATTTAAAAGAAGGACCGGCTATATTGTAGGTTACAGTCCTTGGTGCGATTTTCATGAAACGTTTCAACACTATTCTATAGGTGATAGTAAACAAAATAAAAAAAAATGGTCGAAACCATTAGGTTATTTCATATTTTAAGTACGTACTTTGTAAATGTTAATTGCATAACTAATTCAATATGAATATTGTATAGAATGTAAAAGTAAGAGTGATTAACACTTTTACACATATTTTCAATTTATGATTTCACTTTTATTTGTTCTAAAATTCATAATTACTAAAAAAGTTTTACCATTTTTTGACACCTGGATCTGAATTTGAAAAATTGGATGGAGGCGAGCAAGTACTCTGCCGGCACTGAGGCCACATATGGCCCATTGTGCATCCTCCCGTCTGTAGGTATATCCACACCTCAGGCTGTCATCAGGCCTAAAGATCCCTAGGGAGATCACCCTCACATCGGAAGACGTAAGCCACTACTCGCCCAACACGGATCTTCTGATTTCAGAAAAAGCAGAGCTGGCATACATTATGTGCTCTAATGTTTCCTCTTTTTGTTCGCAACCTCTGCATATTCTGCTATAATTTCATCCTAAAGAGATGTTCTCGCAATTGGCAATGAAGAGGTAACATTCCCATAGCTGTTCGGAAATTTTTTCTGGTTAATGCCTTAAATTTTCTTGCTGTTTCCTTGCCAGGATAGGGTAATAACTCTCTGGTCAGTCTACAGTTCGTTGTTTCATCTCAGCACTGTATAAAGTTTTGGTGAGAGTGCTGTTTGATACGGTCCACGCCAGCGACCATTGTTAGCTTGGTATATGGGCGAGAGCTAACATATTTAAAGCCCGCAGCCCTCCATGCTAAATTGTCCACAATACGGTTGCCTTTAGAGTTCCCATGTCCTTTGATCCAGCTCAGAGTAACCACGTTATTCTGGTTGACGTCAGTCTCTAAAATATCAGGTTTAGTTGACATTCATGCGGTGCACCAGGTATTGGGATGGCATGTTCGACGTAAAATTTTAATTTAGCGACCCAAAAAACCCCCCTAACAATTTTGGATTCGTCATTTTCACTTGTGTCTGGAAAAACTTTGGTGATGACGTCCAGAGCCCGGTTATGACGCACCAGGGGTCCGTAGGGTGTTCGCCGGTGCCATATTTGACTTCAGCGCCCCAAGAAACCCCCAGTAACGATTGTCGGTTCCTATTTTGAAGTTGTGTCTGGGAAAACCTCAGGGATGACTTTCAGAGCCAGGTTAGGGCGCACCAGGTATTCGGGGGGTCGTTTTCCACATGAAATTCGGATTCAGCGCACACAAAATGCCCCCATAATGATTTTCGGTTCGGTTTTGTCGCTATTTCCAGGAAAATTCTTGAAGATGACGTCCGCATCCACGTTAGGGCGCACCAGGTGTCCGTGGGGTGTTCGCTGGAGCCATATTTGAATTCAGCGACCCAAAAAACCCCGTGGTCTCGATTTTCTCTCCTTCCTCGCATGAAGTTCGGCATAGTCCCCGGAGATGACATTCTTCGACGTTCCTGAGCTCCAGGTATTCGGGGGGTCAATTTACACATCATAATCGTGATCAGCGACCTCAAAACCCCCTGGTTACCTAACTTGGGCCAATTCTGACTCTTATTTACAAAGTTATTAAATTTGCCAAAAAATCTCTCAAAAAATGCATGTTTTGAAAGCATTTTTGGCTGCAGCAATGCAACTTCCGGTTTGTACTAAGTAGAAAGTAGGTAGGAATGGTATAAATAATTTTTGAAAGCAAATGCAAAAAACCGCATTCCGATCCGTCCTATCCTAAAAGATTTCCTATTAAAATGCTTTATTGCCTCGACTAGTAGTGCTTGTCGTCAGCCCGTTTGACGATTTTAGTAACAAAACTAACTCAGCTCAAACATTTTCCCTTCCAAACCTTTAAATAACCTAATAAGTAATAAGGTTTCAGATTCCTTCTTTATAAAATCAGTTGATTAAGCTAAACTGAATCAAACAATCAAAAGTATCAATAGTAAATCCTACTGCAGTACTAATGGATCCTTTATCCATCAGATAATGTGATGAAACATTTCCAAAGTGCCTAAAGACAGCCATTGTTATTCATCTTCATAAGGGTGGCGACTATAGCAATTTGCCTTGCAACGGGTACTATCTAAAATTATTGAAAGACTTATGAAAACCCGACTTATACCCTTCATCGTTAAAAACAAAAGCACTTCGGCTTTTTGTCTAATAAATTACTAACGATGTCATATTTTCGATGCTACCAAGCACTAATCATTACACCACCACGGTTTTCTGTGACTATGTCAAACCTTTCGACTGTGAGAATCACGATATTTTGTGAGAAAAACTTAATACTTACGGAATTCAAAGTATTTGTTTAAACTGGTTCAAATCTTGGGGAATAGGAAACAACTAATAAGAGTAAATGGTACTCTAATCACAAAAGCATCGCTTGTGGAGTACCGCAAGGATCAGTGATGGGTCTTTGTTCTTTTCTTTATTAATGACAACACTAATTTGTAAATAGATCGATCCATCGGCCTCGGTGAACAATCTTTTTCTCTTGAGAAAAATGAAGCACTTTCCATCTCGGTATTTTGAACAACGATTGATTTTTAAGGTCTTTTTTTTGTGAAATTTTATCAGTTTTAAAAATTTTAGTTTATCAGATACTACTGACAACGTCCAATTTTAATAATGTCAAAATATCACAAAAAACTTCAATTCAGGAAAACAGCATTTTCTAAATTCAATGCATTTTCTGTGATTTCTAAAAATTTTACACAAATTGCATTAAACGGTAAGCAGCCTAAAGTAACAATTGCTATTTTAATATTAATGTGATTACGTATATTACCAAACAAGAATAACTTTTGTTAAAAATTAAATAGTTAAGATCCGTAATATAAACGATGTACATTGTTAATTCCAACGTGTAATAGGTATAATTTGAAACCGCTTTCAGATCAATTAAATGACTATTGTTAACCGTGGACTACTTTGTTTTAAAAATAGATAACAAATTTTTATTTTTTTACCATACTGTTATATGTATTACAAGTTCCCATATAATCGATTACCTTATATAATGACCAAGCTCACAATAAACAGAAACAATTTCGAAACAAAAATGTGTTAATCAAATTACCATTTCCTGAATATTACATTAACAAGAAGGTACTGAAATGAAAGAGTTCACAATAAGAGATCTAGAAAAGAATCATATTAAAACCATTTATATACAATTAACTAATAGTGGAAATTTACAATAAAAAATTAAAGCTAATAAAAGAAATAGTTGTTTTACAAATAGATATCTGTAAATTAATAGATACCTTCTTGTAATAGGGATTGACATAATTATAAATCTATATCTATTATGTACATATAATAAAACTGTAGAAATGTATATGTTTGTGCGCGCATCACATGAAAACTACTGATCCGATTCAAATGCGGTTTTCACAGATGTCTTTGTCTTCTTTCAACTTAAAATCTGGTGTATAAAACTTTCTCCCCCCCCACCCCTTTAACGGGGTGAGGAAAAATATTTGTATACAAAAATCAACACGCCACGCGAAAGACGTCGCGGGTACATCGAAATGGAACCCAAAAATGTGGTTAGATTTTTTTGTCTGTCTGTCTGTATGTTTGTGCGCGCATCACATGAAAACTACTGATCCGATTCGAATGCGGTTTTCAGAGATGTATTTGTCTTCTTTCAACTTAACACCTGGTGTATAAAAATTTCTCTCCCATTCCTTAAATGGGGTGGGGTAAGAAATTTTTATACAAAAATCACACGCCACGCGAACGACGTTGCGAGTACAACTAGTACGAAATATAACCAACAAGAAAACCAATAAACTTTTTTATACAGGGCGTTCACAAAGTTAAATGGGTGAAGGATGTCCCAAAATAAGCCAAAAAAGTGTTAATAAAAATACGTCTGCAAATTATCGTGTACAAAAAAACAATGATATTTATTAACAAACAACAGAAACATAGAGTCAAAAAAGATGTTCAAAATGTCCTCCCTCCATTTCATGGCAGCTACACAGGTACTGTCAAAATACCTTCATTGGCTAGGATTCGATGACATCCCTGCACTTCTCTTTGCTGAAGCGCCTCGAGGTTATTCACAGGAGAGTTCCCAAAGAAAAAAGTCAATGGGATTTAAGTCAGGCGAACTTGCAGGCCAAGATCCGTCTAAATGCGCTCTTACGTCCATTGAAACATAGGCTGGGTCACCATCTAATAGAAACCAATTAAGGGGAATATCGTCTAGAAGATCACCCAACGTGTTCCGCAAAAGTTTAAGTAAGCTGCACCCGTTAATCGGTTAGGTAGTACAATCGGACTCAGTAACCTGTCGCCCAAAATACCTATAAAAATGTTCAAAGATAAACATACTTGATGATGGGGATTTTCGTCGGCCGAAATATGCGAATTATGGAAATTAAAAACTCCCGTGTAAACCCTGCCTCATCAGTAATAAAATTGGGATCCTCCGCATCATTCCATAGAAACCAGCGGCAAAACTCCAAACGTAACTGATGATCAAGTGGATTCAGAGCATGCACTCGTTGGACATGGTACGAGTAAAGCTGCTGCCAAACCAGAGCAGCCCCAATTCCTACCTCCGCTGATATTCTTCGTAAACTAGTCTCTGCATTCTCCTTTACCCCAGCCAAAATTGCATCTTCTTCCTCAGGGATGGACACCGTCCCTGGTCTCCCGGAATTATGAGACTGTACCTGTATCACGCAACTTTTGGTGCAGTCTTCCAAACACATGAACTGAAGGAGTGAGGCGATTAGGGAAAGCGTCTACATACAGACGTAACGCTTCCCTCGCATTACCATTTGCACGACTGTACATGAAATGCATATCTGGCATATCAGTTATTTCAATACAGGCATAGCGAATATTTGTAAAATTGTTCACCAACAACTAAATAATAGCTACAAATAATATCTAGATAAAACATAGTTCGAAATCGATAAAAAAGGCAAGTTTTTGAGCACCCATTTCATTTCGTGACACTTTTTTAACTCCCTGTATAACTAGAAGTTAAAACTAACTGACGAATAAAATTGGAAAACATATTTGTAGATGAGGTCAACTACTAAGAATAGTGCCAAACTGGCTTTCAAACTCAAAGAAAACCATCAGGGTAGTCTTGATTGTTTTAGAATTAAATAATTGAGATAACAAAGTTTGTCTGTATACAGTTTCATACCGTTTACAGGGTAAGTCTTAACAAACTCTTGTTACTGCCTAAGAATAATATATAGAGAATGTTTCCGCCAATTTGTTATGAGACAGTTTGTATTTCCTTTATTCCCTTCTTTATAAAAGAAATAACTCAATGTAGGTATCTTGGTAGATAAAGAAAATCATAGCTTGATACATTTTTTAACGTATAATAGGTACAACTGAAAGAATCTTGGAGAATGCTTACGTATTTCGTAAACTACCTATAACAATACAATATAGCAAAATAAACTGAGCTATTCTAAAGTACAATAAATTCCATGACTTTTTATAGAACTGGCGACCTTCCAGGGTAAGAAAGTTCCTGATGACTTTAGGTTATACTTCAAAAACACCAGAAAGAGTAGACTTCAATAATTAATGTGTTAATGAGCTTAAAGGCAACGTAGTTAAAATATCAGTTCCATTGACTTTCAAAAGAAGTCCAATGTTTTGAAGGTATCCAAAAACATTGAATATAATTTGAAAACATTGTATACTTTGTATTACATTAAAAAACATACAAATTAGTAGACTTTGCACCATTATTCGCACACGTTTTCAAAGAAACTAAATTTAGATAATATGCAATAATTGACTCATACATCATGTAATATTAATACAATTTAAATAAATATAGGTTAAGTTTTTAAAACAATAATACAAAAATAAAACAAAAAAAAAACACCCCAACCTAACACAAGTACCCACCTAAAGAATTAATAAAGGAAATGAGACGGTTTTGACCTCTATAGGTGGTCACATTTTCAACATTACAAACATGTGTGAAATGTGGTATCTTAAACAACGTGCAGGATATCTGTATGATTTAACCTACAATAAGTAATAAACATAAATAAAAATTGTAATTTTAACAGCGTACAAAGCAAAAATAAGCTTAGTAGATCGATTAGTAAGTAGGTATACCTAAACTATGATTAGGTATTTTCCTACCTACCTACGTGAAAACGTATTCAGATACCTAAGCTTTATCGAGTTTGCTTTAATTTTATCAACAATGTAACTGTTGATTTATAAGTATTTCTATTTTCAACATAAATTGAGTTATAGAATAAGGTAAAAAAGGAAATACACAAAATAGTCGGTTTAAAAACCGTTGAAATGTATAGTTGCTATCTCCCTAAGGGAAGGAGCTGAAATTGTGAATCCTTTTACTGTATTTATTGAATATTAATATAAAGGGATTATTGCTTATTATCATTACCTGATTAGTTTTGTTATTAGTTGAAGATTTTGATTAAAAATCAAGATTTTATATGTGATATTACCCTACCCTGACCGCCATAACTACCAAAGCTGGGCATTTAAATTTAGATACAAAATACTCCATAGGGCTTACCTTTAACTTTGGTCCTATACTAGAGAGATGCACTGCACTTAATTTTGACAAAGGGTTAAGTTAGATTTAGAAAACACAAAGAAAAAAACTACATATTCTCGCCTCTTAAACAAAATGGTTTCCTAGCCGAACAGATTTGTAAACGGCAGAGAGTAGACGAAAACAACGAGGCGAAACAACATCGAGGCTAGCTAAAAAACTTAAATTTTTCTATATTCATAATCTATAAGCTTCCAGCTTTCACGTGGTGCAATTTTTTTAAAGATTGGAAACGCGGTTTATCCGTAAAAAATTAAAGAAAATGTAAGTGAAAACCGTTCTGCCGTGTACACTTTGCTGGTTACAAAACATCTGCCATCTGTACCGGGCATTGGCGCGAATTGATGCGCAGGCGTATAATTGAGGTCTTCCAGATGATCCTGTGAGGAATATCCCGTCTACCTGGACCAACGGCTACTTTGTACGTACCCGAAAATTGTTATAAATTTTATTTTTATGAATGCACTTCATTTATGTAACGATTCAGAAGTCCGATTCTACCAAATTCGCTAACCTCAATTGACAATTCCGTCCTTTGGAATGTAAACAAACAGGCAGTGGCTACTCAGCCGCCCTACAATTTGTTTTTATTTGACAGTATAAATATTTATTATAAATACATTGTTTTTTTTTTCGAGAATCTCACCAATTTTAGATTCGAAATTCATATTCGATGTTATATGTATAATACTGAAATTTAAGCCAAATATACTTTGATCGGGGTTTAAACCCCAGACCTTCTAATTTTGACACCTTATGTTCTACTTTTAAACTATCAAGGTATTTAGTAATAGATTTAATAACTAAGTTATCCTAACAATTTTGTTTATTCAATAATTTCTTAATTGGGTTATATGTATAATTCGTAAAATAAAAGATAAATGTCATAATGACAAATCGTCAGACTTCATCAGTCAGAATATTAGTTATTTCGATTCTTCATTTATATATATATTTTTTGTTTAATGATAGCTAATACAAAAATTTTGTACAGAAATTTCGGTGGTTAAAGAGTCTTTGAAGTCACCCCTTTCCTTAGAAAAGTGGGCGGTCTATAAATTAGACGCTTTTCTCGACCCTCGACCTCCGATCCGTCATGCAGTTGTATGCACTCATAATCTTACAATCTACGAGCGTTACACGTAGGTAATGCTCGAATTGCTCGCAGTGCCGTTCAAACGGAGAATTCGCGTTACATTACACGTTACATTACACATGTCTGGACGCGGCTTATGAGTGCATATAACCATATGCCCGATCGAGGGTCGAGAAAAGGGTCTCATTTATAGACCGCCCCTTGTTCCCAAGACTCTTTTCGGTATTAGGCCCAAATTGGAGAATTTGATTTTATTACATTTTAACAATTATTCTGCAACTAATCCTTTTTTTTTATAATAAGCACATTTTGATAATATTGTAACTCTATGTTAGTTACTGATCTGTTGTTGTGACATCTATCCTATTTTTATTACTTACTAGCTGACCCGCCTATTAATCAATGATTTCCTTTTCCCGTTTTTCCTTTTTTTATTTTGTTTTTGTTGATTTTATCATATTTTCTCGTTTGTTTTCACTATTTTCTGTTCGTTGTATTTTACATTTTTCGTTTTTTTTTCTAATTTTTTGTGATATCAACTCGGATTTTTTTCATTTTTTTTTTTGAATTTGTTTATTTTCCATTTTACGTTAGTTTATTAACAATTTATTACCCAATTCTAACATATTTTCCAATTCATTTTTTTTTATTATAGCCTTTCTTCGATTTTACAGATTTTTCGTTTTCTTTCTTAAATTTTGCAATTTTTCTTCTCCTGCTACTTTTTTTTTATTTTTTGTTTGTTTCCACTTCTATCGTCTTTTCCTAGTTTTTCTAGTTTTGTCATCATTTTTGTAATACTTCCTTTTTTTTTTTCTTTTTTAACTCTATTATTTAGAAAACGAAATACATTCGCATCTACCGGCTATTTTCTAACCGATTTTTTCTAATTAATCATTAATTAACGGTTTTATCGTGTTTTTTCGGTTTTTTCCTCATTCTTTGCTTTTTTTTCTTTCAAAATTTGTGCCATGTTTCAATTATATTTTTTATAATTCACGTTCACAAAGTTTCTATTTCGACACTAAAAACAGTATCGAAATAGATTCATTGTAACACTGTTTTTGGTAACTTTTTATTTTACACAATTGGTTGCACTGCACTGATTATCAACGAAAGATGAAAGAGTTCAGGTAGTAAATCAAGAATTATGTTGTATTAACTACATAATCAGCGATATTGCGAAATTCAGAATATTTTATTCAAATTTGACAAACATTCAAATTTAAAATCATTAAAACTGTCAAGTGTCAAAAGTGTCAAGATCGCCAACATAAATAAATATTTCGAAAAACTCTCATCGTTCTTTGCGAAACTCACCGTTTCGCGGTTCGTTTTACAAACTTCACTCGTACTACGAAACCTGTCATGGTAACACTTGTATTACAATATACTATTGTTTCTTTATCATTTTTTCGGGTTCATCTTATTTTTTCGCTTGTTTTCAGTTTCTGACCGATTGTTTAATAATACATTGTTTTTAAATTGTATTTTTTTTATTTGTGCTATTTTTTGTTTTTTAATAAAATTGTTTTTCATATTTTTTCCGGTTTTTGTTTCATTTTTTTTTTCGCGTTTTAATTCTTTTTTTCAATTTTAACGTTTTTTTATCTTTACTGGTTTTTACAGTTTTTCCATTTTTTTTTTCGTTTTTCTCCCATTTTTTCAAAAGGTTTTAATTCGTTTTTATGAATTTCTGAATTTTTTATAGCCATTTTTTCATATTTTAAAACATATTTATTATTTGATTCAGAACGAAGACCAATCCCTAGATATCGAATGATGTAATAGATTTATATTGATAAATTAACTTACACTGCCATCTATTAGAAATTAATAGACCTAAATACACGGCATTAGAAAATTAAATTATCGTTTTTAGTATTTTTCGTTAATTATTATGAATGGTTCTTACCGTTTAAACCTTTCTGAACCTCCACAAATAATTCAAAATCAAAATTAGCCAAATCGGTCCAGTAATTTTAGCGAGACTAACATACAGCAATAAATTTTTATGTATATAGATTTCTTAAATTGTTACTTTGACAGTTAGTGGATTTAAATATATTAAAATTTATTTTTTATCTAAATAATGATTGTCTAAATTAGCCTGAGACTGTAAACACCCTCTAAAGCTACTGGTTAAACAAAGTAACTTTGGGAACCAGAGCATTAAAGGGATTGTCGGAAACAAGATTTCTAATAGTCTCGCAGAAGAAGAAGTTTTTATCGGATCTGAACAATTCAGTGGCATCTCAAAAAGCCTCATTATGGATGAAGGTCGTAATTGAAAAAGAAGTCAGAGTAATCGCAGAAATTTCCTCAGGGCGCTGTACCATCTCTGTAAAATGGGAAAAAGAAGACAGTTGTGAGTATACAGATGAAAAGGCTGGACTTGTTATCTATAACTTCAGAGTAACCGTTTGACAATGGGACAGGTTTTTTAAGAGCTTGATCAGATTACAAAGGTAGATCCTAAGTGGATAACAGACTTTCTTAAAAGTCTAGACCTTATGGACAAAAGATCTTTTAGGTCGCAATGTTGTAAAGTTACCTGGGCCAATTGACCCCACTTATATATAATCTACAATCTACAAACAATAATGTGACTCAAATAGGACCGAGGTTAACTTTGTAATAAAGATCATTGATTGATAACAAATTTTTATTAGTTTTCATTTTACCTGGCAAACAGGATACTAGATTTATCATTCAGATTAGATTTCCCAAACAATTTTTTATAAAAACAATGACGTGTTTTTAAATAATTCCTAGCTAAAATTGGAGAGTAAAAACTTTTTATTTATAATTATTTATTGCAACAATGACTTTAATAGTACCTACGAAAAACAGATTAAGAAAAACACATGAAGCATGAAAAACAAAGTTGATAAATCCAGTGAATACAAAGAATATGTGTATTTCTTCTTCAAGGAATCTGTTGTTTCCATGAACTTTGTGGGAGAAGACACTGGCATCATGAAGAATAATTCGATGTTTTTGGTTAGGTTTAAAGTTCCTGATGATTATTCGCAAATTGTTGTATGCCATTTATACGTAGAACCGAAAAACCAAAAATCATTTTTATTAGTGTGTACTTCGTAATTCTTTTGTGGATATATCCACATTTCGATACCTATAAAGATCAGTGCTTTCATAAAAGTTCCATGTTTTTCCTTACTCCAGAATTTTCTTTTCTATTTTATTATAAAATTTGGCAAACAGAAATAATGATCCAACTCTAATAATTAATATCAATACTTGAAATATTAATACTTGTTTACAAAACTATACATCCGATCGAATGTTGAAGACTCAGTGCCAATTAAATGAGAAATAGTAATGAATAAGCAGGAGTATGCGTCCAACCGGTTGTGTACAGAAAAGAAAAAGAACGGTTTAAACAGCCCTTGCTGCCCTTATGTCATCTCACTTTTCAAGCAGTGACGTAATTAATGGGAAGGTGAGTTGGGTACACGTTACTTTCAAAGGTAACGAATTAGTTTTAATATTTACCATGTCCATCCTCTCATTTTTTCTGTCCTATATAAATTAAACAGGTGGGTACATAAAATTTACTTTTCAACTTTATTCTTTCTTTACTCTTCTTCAGCTTTTATTAGTATCGTTACCACTTATATCTTTTAAAATTTCGTAATCAACTACGTTTCTACAAACGTGTTTTTGTGCATACATATAGTTTCTATTTTCAGATTTGATCGTTGATGAATACATGTTTGTGACACATTATGTAAATGACGTTTTCGCCATCCAATAACGAAATGCAAAGACAATTCTTGTATGTAATACAAATTTTGAAGTGAAGCTTCTATACTTGCGTTATATTGTTTTCTCTAGAGTAAAATGTTGAAGCAAGCGTCACGAAACTGGTTAACGTTTTAGTTTGGTGTAGGAACACTAATAATCATAATTTATATAAAAAAAACTTTATCTACTCTACCTCATATTATGTATCAATTTTTAGTTCGTGAAAACTGTCATTGAAGACAGCAGTGCGTGAAGGATTAAAAGTGTGCGTGAAGTAACAATGTATTTTAAATGGGATTTACTTTTTCGCACTGTTTTTGACACACCTTCATATAATCAAATATCCTTAGCATTCGCGTTGTCATGGTGTTGCTATGAGAGCATTAAATTTCAACAAAAGTTATTCTGACAGTTTTGTAGTTTAAATTTTCAAATTTGAATTTGTAATTATTTTTTATTTGTTTATCGTAGATAAAATATTGTATGAAACTGTGCGTGAAGTGCCTTTCGCGCACTTACGCGATATATAGCACTCGCTTCGCTCGTGCTCTAAACATCGCGTGCGTGCGCAAAAAGCATACTTCACGAACTGTTTCATAAATAACTATTTTATATTAGAAAGTTTTTTTACTGATTTATAGGTCACATTATTATTATAGAAATTATTTTGTTACTTGAATTTGTATATTATGTGGGAATTTTGTAATCGATTTAAAACCCGTATCAACCCGAAATTGTATCAAAATCTTTATGAATATGCATAAACACAATTGAAACATGCGTTGTTATCCAGTTCTTAGCTATCCTGAAAATTTCAGAGTTCTAGGTGGTCGGCAAATAGGTTTAAATTCAATTACAAAATTCCTCCCGGAATGACAAAGAGACAAAGAATACGACGAAAATAAAAAAGCTTTATAGCATCACAAATGTTGATTAACGCTCTAGTTTTTACCTGCCGGGATTAAATTAGAAAAAAATTATACATTGCAAAATTATTGTTTATAAGCTAATATTCCAATGATGTTAGTAACAATTTTTTAAAAACTGAATTTAATTTGATTTTTAATCGTAAAAAACGTATTTTTTTCCAACAAAGAAGCTTCCTGCTAGCCTAGCTAGAGTACCGACACTACCGACCACTGTAGTATGTTTCGTTTGGTCTGGACAATCCTTTTAGTAACTCTTAGTTCTGATTTCAGATTCTATTAATTATCAAAGATTAATTAAGATTGTATATTTCTCATTGCCACTAGGATTCACAAACTTTAACCACCGAGATTCTATGTTCTATGAAAGCCCAAATTTATAGTTACAAATCTTATATAAATTTTAATCGAAAAACGAAACCTCGCAAGATTAAGTCTTAGGAAATAGGTAAAAAGGTAATATTATGACCGTATACGGACAAAATAGCTGGATCAATCTCGCTAAAACTTGTTCCATGCCGCTGAAGATCTCGGTTTGCATTTCGGTCTGCATCGTTGTTACTTACCAGCAACGTTGCCAACCTAAAATTTCTGAAATCCGTAGATTGATACAAATAAAAAAATAATTAGATTTAAAAAATGGCAGCAAATTTAAAAAAGGGTTTATTTAATAAAAAAGTTAAGTTTAAATGAGATTACAAAAAAATTAAATAATAATGAAAAAGAAAATTATAACAGTATATTGGTAGATTACCTTCTAAATCGGTAGATCTACTAAAAAATCGGTAGAGTTGGTATCGCTGCTTACCAGTTTTCACAAAACAAAGAACTTCAAAGGTGGCGGATAGAGTGATCCTACTATTCTTGTCTATGTACGGTGCATTAACCCTTCGGGTATATACTAACTGGACGCAACCTTCAACACTCTAAACGCGAGCTGAGTAAAGACAGAGAAATACAATGAAATTTGTAACTTCAATGTAAATTTGTTCAAAACGAAATATCAAATTATTTATAAATAAAATATAAGTTGGGATCTACTGCTTCAAGAAACTAGGGCGCTAAGAATCAACTTCAGAAATGAAAAACTAACCTTTATATAACTTGATACAAATGTCAATATCACCAGGAAGGTGATCCAAAACTAAGGCAAAGCTTCTACGTGGTCTGACGAGATCTATGATGCTCTAAGTAGATCTAAGCAGATCTAAATGATTCTAATTTTACAAAAATTATCTTAACTCTTGATTTGCGTCTGTCCGCTGTCCAGAGGCGTCGAAACTTCGTACAAGGGAGTTTCAAAGAATAGATTGGCGAACACCAATGTGGACTGTTCTAATCTAGTTCGATATATTCTTCCCGATCTTTCCAGGGTTCCAGGAAGGTGATCCAAAACTACAGTAAATCTTCTACCAGGTCTAACGAGATCTATGATGTTCTAAGTAGATTCAAATGATTCTAATTTTACAAAAATTATCTTAATTCTTGATTTCCGTCTTGTTCAGAGGCGACGAAATTCGTACAAGGTAAATTCAAACAATAGGTCGGCGAACACGAACGCGAACTGTTTTAATCTGGTTCAATATATTCTACCCAATATTAATAAGGTACCACGAAGGTGATCCAAAACTGAGGCAAAGCTTCTACGTGGTCTAACGAGATCTATGATGCTATAAGTGGATCTAGGCAGATCTAAGGAGATCTAAGAGCCTTTTTGAACGAATCTGGAATTTTTCTTTATATCAGTTACGCTTTTCATAAGAATTACTCAAATAACTTTTTTTCATCGAAGGACAGATTTAAAAAGGACCGAATTAGTTTGACTACCTTAAACAAGCTTCCTTCGTTGCACAATTCGTTAATTATTATTATTGGTCAAAACTAGAATTACCAATAGATTTCGTTAATAAATTAACCCGACCGGAAAAGTATCTACATGTAGGTGACCTTAATGGTTCTAATCTGTTGTTATGTTTGAAATAGATAATGAATTTTAAAACAATTGACAACTGTAAAACAAAAACAAATAATGACGGTGTTTAAATCTTTATAACCTATGTGCCATCTCTTTCTTGTACCTTGCTCTGATTGGGGGATAATTTTGTGTATGTGCAAACTTTAAACCAGATGGTCGCGTGGTGATTATTTCTCGTCGTTACTTCGCTTGCTTTCAGAACATTGAAGACTGCCTCAAGTTAGTATATGCTCGAAGAGTAAACTCGATTGATTGGTGAAAACAAATTTCTGCAAATTGTGTAAATATGAAAACATCTGGATTGGTTTTATAAATAGATTTTATATATTTTTAGAAATTATGTTTTGAATTGCTCTTAATATTTGTTATACTTGATTCAGTTTATCATTTATTACTTGATGTTAGTGTTCATAAAAATAAAAGAGGAAATATTTTACGAGGCAGTTACCGACGAATATAAAATATTAAATGATCAAAATCAAACGGTTTTTCTCAAATTGTCGAAACGCCACTGTTGGAGGGTGTAACTTGTAGGCCGTTATGTAAATTTTGTTGAACCAACGTTTATAAAATATATATATGTTCCTACATATGGCCGATAATGCTCAGTCTGTGTTTATGAATGACTTAAAACTGGATTCCTAAGAAAATAACTCACGTTGACGTTTGTTAAACTACGCTTTCTGCGAGGAAGGCAAGGAACCTCTTTTACCTATGAAGGAGCCGTTACATATATTTGAATAGCCCCAACTGATAATGACGGTTTCTATTGAATTTATCCACGTGTAAGGGTTGGCACAACGGTAATACTAGGGGCAGGCTTGGATTTCATTGTAAAGAAATCGTAATATCGTCTCTCTCGAGTCAAGAATATGCAATATTGATTTTTTTAACCCTTCAGAATATTGAAAAAGTCGTTTGAAGCGTTCGAAACAACTTCTCATTGTGAATATTGCTATCAATTCCATTTATTATAAACTTATTGATTCACACCTTTAAAATGTACTAACAATTTTAAAAAGTGTTGCAAGTGTGCCATCGGTAGTAGACTTAAATTTTTACACAATATAAGAATATTTAAAATCCCCAATCTTTTTTTCTGTTACTTACATTTTGTCCTCGTCCTTATTTGGTACCCCATAAGTATGCCAAAAATGCCAACTGTTTTAAACTACCTGAAATAGATACATTCCTTTTACCCCATTTTTTAAGGGAAGAACACAGTAGTGCCAATTATATTTGTCAATCTTCTTTCTGACTTGATGGTTTGTGAGGCAATATTATTTAGGGTTTTAAGGAGAAGCTTTTAATTTTAGTTTCAGTAGAGGTGTTGCGACAGCAAAATCGTGACGAAAATGAGTAACGGATCATCCTTTGGCCTCTCTATTTTGAGTTTCTCTCACTATTGTGAGTAATAGTCAGTTCATATATCATCGTCAAAACATCTTTTTTTTTATTATTTAAAAATAATATAGGAATTGACTATGACGCATTCCATATACAAAATCTTGATGGTGAGTTTATAAACAAGAAGCAGTGATGGTCTTTACTTCTGATATTCTTATACATGCTCAATTCCATCAGAGTTTCAGCATTTTTTAACATAAAAATATAATATAGGAATTGAGTACGATGCATTAAACCATCCCCTATACAAAAACTCGATAATGAGTTTATAAACAAAATACAGTTATGGTCTTTACTTCTGATATTAAGCTTATACATGCTCAATTCTCAAAAAACTTGAAGAGGGGATTCCCTTACCCTTTATTGATGTTCCCAGCTTTCGAAAAGTAGAAAAAGCTGTCTTTTGGATTAAATCATAATTGAGAGGTTTATGTTGTTTATTGTTACCCTGTTTTTATCGGTTTCAATTAAAACTATATTATTGAAGAACTCGAATATTTCTACCATCATTATTAGCTTACTATTAAACTGGTTATCTATTGAATCACACAGTATAAAGCAACACAAAAAAATATACCTACATGTGATGATCAATGGAATTTGTCTAAAATCTGAATAGAACAATTATTCTTCCATCACAAAATAACAAACCTGTTGCAACTTAATTTTGCACATGTGTTTAATGCTTTATGATAATGTGTGCATTTAATATACGATATAGATATAATTTTAATACCGGTAGCGAATTCTGGTGAAATCATATTTAACTATGGTGTCGGGACAAACCATATTCTTCTCAACAATATTTGCCATCTACGGTCGAAATACAGAAGTACTTTTTGGGGATTTTTTGTTTGTATGTTATCGTATCGATTTAAATTTAAATATAGAGCAGTTTTCTTCCATAAGTCCTTACGGCTGTGTGGTTACCAATCTATTGTTATAGCTATTCGTTAGTAGATGGCATCTAATGAATCGAGCAACTATATATATATATATATATATATATATATTTTGAGATGATATGAGATAATATGCTATAATTAACAAAATAAATTAAATAAAGTTATGATTAAATTAATAAAACGAGGATATTCTTGATCCCAGAGTAGAATGCAAGGTATTAGATTTTGTATAAATTTGTTCAGTATTCTTCAGTATTTTTTTTTTTTTTTGTTTTTTTCTTCTTTCCTAAAAAAGGGAAATCAAAATAAGAAAATAGAATATAAAATTAGCTTCTTAAAATATATCTATTTTAAAAAGTGCATATAATTGTTTGTTATATTGTAAATTAAAGTGATCACTTTTAAGTAAAATAAGAAAATAAAATATTTTAAATTAAAAAAAAAAAAAAAGTTATATAAAGTTCAATGATATATATTGTTGATTTGAAATAATTTAAATTAAATAATTATATTTAAATAAAACAAGAAAATTGATTGTGAAAACATCAATACTAAAGATACATAATTTCAAATAAAGAATAATTTAAATTATGAACCAAATTAAAAATTACTTACGTTTAAAATAATCAATATTGGAATTTCAAAGCCATAATATTTGTTTTTATTGATTTAATTTTGAAGAAAATAAAAAATTCTGAAATTTATTTAAAAGTATTTTAGATTATAGTTAAATAAATCTGAAATTGTAAATTCATTTTGAATGTAATAGAATTTTAGTATAGCAAATTGTGTAAGTAATAATCAAAAATCAAGTATTCGAATTTGTAATTTATGTGACATGTTATCAAGTAGGGTGAAACCAGATAGGTATGTAGTTTAAGATTGTTATAATTGTTCAATTGTCAGTTTGTTGATTCTTTGAACACTCGCTTGTTTTTTGGTCTTTTGAAGAAGTATGTTGTATTAAATTTGTTCGTGTTTGAATTTTGAGTTTTTTTTGAAAATATTCAGAAAAAAAAAGGTTTAATTGTAATAAAAGTATTAATAAAACTAAGAAGAAGTTATGGAATATATTTGGTAAGCAGAGAATTTGATTTGTAATTAAAAATAAAGTCGACAACAGCAAAAGCAGAGCAGTAGATTGTATGAGACATACTTTAATCGAATTTAGAAGAGTATATTAGCAGTCAATAGATAAGAAGTACTAGGATTTACTTACCAGTGTAGCAGTTTACAGAATTAGCAAATAATCCAGAGGTTTTAACAAGTTTTATGGTTGGAGATTTTCATATTTGGACTTGGATTGGAGACAGCTGAGGGGTGACGAAGCACTTCAATAAAACGGTATCAATTTTCCTTTTGAAAATAAAGAACTTTGTGTGTTTTACTTTTTATAGTTAACGAACATTTTTTACTGTTACACTGAACACTTTTTCATTAGTATATAAGATCATTTTCATTGTTTCAAGTTATAATAGTTACATGATTTTTCATTTTCATTTGATTCAATAAGTATAGCTTTGAAATTACAGTTAATCATTCAACCGTTTAAAGTGAAGTTAGGTTATAGAGTTTCTTCTTTTTCCAAAATCTCAACAATATAACATCATTTGGTACATTAGCGTAATAAATTTATGGTTTACATACAAAAGTATATAATTAATCTAATCAAACATTAAATTCTGCCCTGAGAGAGGAGTGATTGTCGGATAAAAAAAAAAAAAAAAAATAAAAATAAAAAATAAATTCATAATATTTAAAATCTTAAAAATAAATTTGCCTTTACAATAATTTTAAATATAATTTCATTTTCAAAATTTATAAATGTAAAGGTAAATTTTCATTATAGGATATTAACTTATAATAAAAATTCATAGCATTTTATATATATATATATAATATATATATATATATATATATATATATATATATATATATATATATATATATATATAAACAAATAAACAAAATAAACAAAACGGAAAAATTATTGGGCATGTACGCAAAAAGGATCAATAAGGCCACGAGTAGGAATGGTAACCGCAGACATGCATGTTTCTGGCTCATTAGCCGTCATCAGTGCGGCATAACCAAGTAGGGTATTGCACTTGGCTAGCAAAAGTGTTGGGTACTTGGGAGCAAAGGATGTTGGGGAAACATGTGTAAAGAAACATAAAAACACAAAAACAACGAAAGCTCACACAGGAGTCCTATCGCCATTTTGTGCTTTCAGCCAGCTGTGCCAATGGGTTTTCGGCTAGCAACTAGCGTCGCAACGTTGGCGAAACGGACTCATTGTGTTTGAGTCGTTCTAAGCCCAGGATATGAAATAAACAAAGTGCCAAGAAAACGTTGCGACGCTAGTTGCTAGCCGAAAACCCATTGGCACAGCTGGCTGAAAGCACAAAATGGCGATAGGACTCCTGTGTGAGCTTTCGTTGTTTTTGTGTTTTTATGTTTCTTTACACATGTTTCCCCAACATCCTTTGCTCCCAAGTACCCAACACTTTTGCTAGCCAAGTGCAATACCCTACTTGGTTATGCCGCACTGATGACGGCTAATGAGCCAGAAACATGCATATGTCTGCGGTTACCATTCCTACTCGTGGCCTTATTGATCCTTTTTGCGTACATGCCCAATAATTTTTCCCTTTTGTTTATATTCCAAGTTTAGCAGCCGCAAAGGAAGCATCACTTGAAAATGCCAGCTGAGATGTTGGCGAAACGTCGTGAAGACACAAACAACCAACGGATTGAAACCCGGAACACCACTACTGTTCATTCTACCATCCGTGAAACACTACATCATAACATATATATATATATATATATATATATATATATATATATATATATACATATATATTCTGTACAAAGATGATACATAAAGTATCTAATGCCATACTGTCAATAGTAATAATTTCAGTTTTGAACTGAAATGGTGTCGGTTAGAAATTTCTAACACTTTAAAAGACACCTTGGATGCTGCCATATAAATAGATATAAATATCATTCAACCTATATCAGGGCAAAACCAAACTACAGACACGTGTTTCGCTCTTGTTTGAGCTCGTCAGTGTAGTACAGGCTATGTCTCTCAAGTCACTAATCAAGGTGTCTTTTAAAGTGTTAGAAATTTCTAACCGACACCATTTCAGTTCAAAACTGAAATTATTACTATTAACAGTATGGCATTAGATACTTTATGTATCATCTTTGGACATTTTTAGACTGTCACAAAACGCTCTGTTCGTTTTATATATTCTGTATATAGTTATATTTATTCAAAAATACTTATGTAGACAAATTTTCTATTTTTTAACTGACATTGAATTAGCATTCTTTTGAATGCCACCCAAGAGAAAACGCGCTGCGGGTTAAAAATTCTCATTTTTTTTGACAGACCTATATCTCACTTAAACTACCTTAAATTTTCAATTTAATCAAGTCCCTAATATGCTACAAAACTAATTATTTTTTGAAATATCTCCTATGGGTTTTTTAAAATTTAGAAAGTATATAAACACTGTTATATTAGATGACAAAAAGGAAAAATTGAAAAAATGTCGCATCCGGCAGGATACGAACCCGCAACCTTTACTTTAACGCGGCAACGCTTTAACCGTTAAGCTACATATGCCTTAGTGATTATTCATCCTTTTGGTCGTTAAATTCAACCCATGTTACACGTGACACTTCCTCACTTCCTCCTTAAGTAGATTTATGCATGAAGTTAATGAGAAAGAGATTATTTGTCATGTTTAACGAACAAAAGGCTGACTAATGACTAAGGCATCTGTAGCTATGGGACTGAACTCCTAAACATCTGGAACGATTTTGATGAAACATTTGTGTGTATCTATTCAAATGGATTCGAGAATGGTTTAGATTCACTGTTTAGTTTTCTATAAAATATTTTTTTTAATAATTATTCATTTATAATTTGTATTTATTGTTTAGTTCTATCAATTTCTAATAGACGGCGGTGTAAATTAATGTGTCCATACTACCCTCTAACAAAAAAAAAAAAAAAAAATAGAAAATACAGAAAAAATGAACAAATATCGACAAAAATTCAGAAAATTAATTAGAAAACATTAAATATGAAAAAAAACACGTATAAATGAATAAATGGAAAAAGAATGAGAAAAAATGAGTAGGAAAAAAGAGAATATCATTACTGAATATTATTATTACTATTATTAATATAAAATACTAAACTTTATATGCATACTTACGTGACAGAATTATAAAATAATTTGTCAAACACAATGTGATACGTCAGTATGATATTAATACATTAGCTCAGACTGTTTTTTGTATATCTATCTCTTTTCAATGTACTGAATGTTTATACGGTATTCAAAGGACTTATAGTTATGACTAATAACATGTGGTAAATATTTAATCTTTGTTTTTACCGAAAAATATAACTTATATGTGTTTCTGTCTCTCTCTTACTCACACCATTACAAATGTAATGATATTGCCGATTTAATCCCATACAAATTTTCTCCGCCGTATTCACAAGAATAAGAATATTAGTTTTTTTCTTGTAGGACAAAAATTGACGAAGATATAAATTGAAATGATGCTGGGGTTCGTGTACGATAAAAACAATTTTAAAACAAACAATTAATTATATTTAACAAGAATAAAAAAAATGAATTATATCATCACACAGCCTTTTCTTTAGGTTTTTGTAAGATGTCTTCTACTTTCTGAACGAATTCCTTTATATCGTTAGTAAGTAATTCGGGTACTTCAAACGCTGCAAAGTGGCCACCATCCTTGTAAAAAGAAACATGTACCAAATTTTTATATTTATCTCTTAAAATTGACTCAGGTGTAACAGTTATCTCATTAGCAAAACGAGCACATGCACTTGGTACATTAGATGGAATCCTAAAACGAAAAGATTACAAACATTTTAATAAATAGGTATTTATCTTATAGTACTACATTGAACCAATAGCACTGAAATCAGTCAAACCTCCGAAAATTTAATCGGTAAGACGGATTTTAATGCGGTTAGGTGTGTTGGATTCCTGAGAATGTCAGTAAATTTTGTGATGATACTGAAACACTTATGGGGACTTTTACACAATTTATTTACGAAATTGTTAAGATACACTGAACTCTGCTGGATAACGTCTAACTACTTGACAATACAATGAACTCTTGTGAATACTTGAACTTGAACTGACGTTAACTGCCCATCCCCATGCATCCCCTTATATACAACTTTATTTAATCTAGTTAGTGTGTTTAGATCTTTCTAGAATTTTCTAGAAACATTATTTAATCTAGTCAGTGTGTTTAGAAGTTTCTAGAATTTTCTAGAAACATTATTTAAAATGGTCAGTTGATTTTTAGAAACTTCTAAAAATCAACTGTCAATAACAATCTTTCAAATTAAGGTCCCTTTCTTTACGGTTATCCCGTTACAATACTTTTGCGATCACGTAATTTTAAAAAAACTGTATTTGTGCATACAAAAAGTGCATCTCAAACAGACAATAGACAAAAAAATTTAAAAATGTTCTTCTGCGTAGCTAGTTGGTCTCCTGGAGTTTTCGGTAAATTCATTACACAATTAGTCAAAACTCAATACTCGGATTTTTTGATGCCACTTAAACAGGAAAAAAACATCAAAAATCATCTGAAGTACCTGGTGATTAGGATACCTACTGTTTACGTCGTCTTCTGGAGTGTTCGGTAAATTCATTATAAAATTAGTCAAAACATACCTATATGATATTGAAGTGATCTACGTAAGTACAAAGACGTCATCTCCTAAAATAACCTAATTTTTTTAAAATTTGGTGCTTCAAATTTCGTTGGTAGCATTGATGAATCTTTAGATCACTTTTGATGTGATATTCGTTCTCAGCGAGCCCAAAAACCCACGAGTGTTGAGTTTTAACTAATTTTATAATGAATTTAACCAAAACTCCAGAAGACGACGTAAACAGTAGGTATTCAAGTCTCCAGGTACTCTGTAGATCACAAAATTTTCTGACTTTTTTACGAATATAGAGCACCAAACCGCACTAATATCCGTCTTGGAGGTTTAATGTTTTTTTTGCCTTGACTACAAAAGAATAGGCTAACTATATTAAGAAATTTATTCTATTATTTGGGAAACTTTCCACTAAAATAAAAAATAAATCAATATGTTCGAAAATGGCCCTTGTTGATTTTATTTAAATCTAGAAATGTCTAACAAAAATTGTACAAATATTTTTTTACACTTTATCTTCTTTTGCCCAACTTGAGCGTCGGAGTAGCTGGTTTTGATTTTATCTATGTTCTGTTAATCCATTTTTCCACTATGTCCGGTCCAGTGCTAATCTTTTTATTTCTTGTAGTGTTTTTCCTTTTGCTTCACCTATTTTTATAATCTGCGATATCCATGTTTTTCTTGGCCTTCCTTTTCTTCTTTTGTCTCCTCTCTTCATTTTTATAGTTTTCCTGGTTAACCTGTCTTCTGTGATTCTTTGTACGTCCATACCATTTCAGATTTCTTTTATGTATTTTCTCTATTATAGATTCTTGTTTTAGTAGTTCTTTAATGTTTTCATTTGGTATTCTGTCTAAGCGTGTTTTTCCCGCTATTTTGCTAAGATGTTTCATTTCTATTGCTGTAAGTAATCATGTTTCTTCTGTAAGACCCAGGATTCACATCCGTATGTTACGGTCGGCACGGATAGGGCATTAAATACGTGAAGTTTGACCTTATTTTCTATTTCCTTTTTTCAAAAATTGTACAATTATAAAAAATATTTTTAGTTTCTTTTAGGCTTAAAAAATATATTTTTATTCTGGAAGAAGATCAAAACCTTAGATTTTTAGATTTTGATACATTTCTTATAGGATTTTTAAAATTTAGAAATAAGACAATAATAAAATCAAGAAATGTAAAAAAAACATTTTTTAATTTCTCCTTTAGGTCATTTCTTGTTTGTTATATTTCTATAATTTAAAAAGGTTATCTTTCAAGATTGTTTCTTACTTGTTTAAACTAAAAGCATCATCCCCAAACGTCTCAGCGTACAATCTTTGTGATGTGGTAATAGATCTGGTAACCCAATATATCATTACATTGTCCAATAAATTTTCTAATTTATATTTCTTTGTTAAACCTCCGTCTTCTAAATCTTTCCACGCAGGATTCGTCCAAGTAGTGAATTTCTCCAAAATATATGCAGCTAGACCTGCTGGACTTTCTCGTAGAGCGACTCCTAAAGATAAATCAATGTATAAGAAATTTGAAATATAGTTGCATACGGGGGACAAAAAATCGATCGAGCTGGGTACCACGTCTGGTAAAATTTGTTAGGTCAGGCGATGGTCAGGTCAGTTTTTTTAAATAGAAACATGTATTTTTGACAATTTACTAATTTTTAATGAAGAAAATAACGGCGACTTTGGACTTAAAACAGAGACCTTTCAGTTAAAGTGTTTTCAAGGTCGTTTTTTTTTAAATTGAGACCACAGAAGAGCTCAAATGAAGGCCTAGAGTAGATTTTGTCAAACCAGTATCCTTCTTTTAGCACTACCCAGGAACAACGACGTGGACGTAGAATGATTCTGTTCCCTTTGGGGTGCGTTTTTTTCATTAGTAAAGACCTATCATAAACTTTTATTCTGAATGCAGATTCTGCAAGATTTTCCTGAATGTACAATTTGACCTTCATACGACCTCTACAGGTCACATTGACCTTCGATCTTAATACATATCTGGTGATGATGAATGATGGTCATGGTCATGTCAAATCCAGAATTAGCATCTGATAGCCAGGGAAAAACCATAAATTTTATATCTTGCAAGTTTTTTCTGTGACTTATACAATTCGGTTATCGCGATGGTCTAGGAATTTTTAGTTTGACCTTGACCATGACCATCATGGTAAAATTTTTAAGGTCATATTTGGACGTAAAATTTCACGGTCTTTCTATTCCCCTTGTCAAAAATACATGTTTCTATTTAAAAAAACTGACCTAACCATCGCCTGACCATGATGGTTATGGTCAAATCCATCTTAACCATCTGATAACCAGGGAAAACCATAAACTTTAGGTCTTGGAAGCTTTTCTCTGCGACTAATACAATTCGAGTTATTAGGATGGTTTAGAAATTTTAAGTTTAACCTTGACCATGACCAACATGGTAAATTTTTTAAAAATGGTCAAGGTCATATTTGGACGTAAAATTTCACGTTATTTCGATTCCCGTTGTCAAAAATACATGATTCCATTTAAAAAAAATTGACCTGACCACCGCCTGACAATGATGGTCATATAGTCATGGTCAAATCCATCTTAACCATTTGATAGCCAGGAAAAAACCATAAATTTTATATTTTCCAAGTTTTTTTCTGTGACCCATGGTTTTTGAGTTACCACGGGGTTTCCATACTTTTTCCTCACCCGGTATATATATACCCGATCAAGGATGACAACACCTCTTATAAACACATATATTCAGTTAAAAGCGCGAAGAAATCGCTCATTGACGACACGGCAGTTAATGAAGCATCTCCGTGGAGCTCCTAATGTCACTGTTTCCAGACATATCATCCACAGTAGGTTGAGAGAAGGTGATTTAGTTAGCCGAAGACCTTGAAGATGTCAACCTTTAAATCGAAGGAATTGCGAAAGTCGACTACGTTGGGCAGAAGAACAAGTTATATGGGAGCAAAATCAATGGCATAATGTTTCTTTTTACCGATGAATCTCGGGTTTGGTTTGTCTCCAGATTCTCGAAGAATACACATATGGAGAAAACTTGGCACAAAAAATCGAATGCAATATACACAAGAAGTTCACAGCTACAGAGGAGGCACAATTATGTTATGGGCAGGAATTTCACTTGGCACTGGAACTGATCTCGTTCTGCCGGATCGTTTTTTGTCATCAGAGCACTACGTTACAAATTTTCTATAACCTGCAGTATTTCCATACGCGAAAAACAGTGGTCCTGATTTTATCTTGGTGCATGACAATGGTACTCCACACTCAGGGAGAGTGACAAGAAATTTCTTGGAAGAGCAGAATATTCCAGTTTTGCCGTGGTCAACTCAATCGCTCGATCTCAATTTTATTGAGCATGCGTGGGATATGCCTTAAGCTCTTCAAAAATGCTAGATGGCGATTCCCCAAGAAGGTCTGGATAACTTGATCCTCAGCATGGAGAGACGCTGCAGAGCTATCAAAAATCCACGAGGAGGACACATTTCGTATTAAAATATTTTTTTTTGTGCCGTTGTCATTTTTTTATAAAATTTTCGTTTTTTGTATACATTTTAAATTATTTTTTATGAAACTGAGTCATTTTGATAACTTCGTTCATTAAATTCTTCTCACGTTTTAGGTTTACACAAGTTATTCCATGAAATACTTTTAAACCATTTTATGAATAAAGTTTTTAAATATCCCTAGATTTTAAGCATGTGTGTTTACAGGGCCCGATTTACCATTATGCCGCCTGTAGGCTACAAGTCCTTATGCCGCCCCTTTTATATATATACCAGGTGTCCAACCTAAAGTGTTCCAATAGCAACCTTTTTTATTTCATGTCTGACAGTACCTATACTTCTTATGGGGGATCCCCTTTATTTTTTTATGTTGCTTTTAGGTATGCATTTCAATTTTTTTAATTTCCCGCCATTTTTCCAATATGGCGGACAACTTTGTTTTTTCTTATGGAACAGCCTGAATATTATTAATTTTTTGGTTACATCTCCATCTTTTTTACTCATGCCATTATTTACCTAAACGCTATTTGAATATCTTTAAATATTGGAAAATTGTTAAATTAAACTTAAATAGTTCTGCAAGGTGAAATTTAAGTTGACGAAATTATTTGAATCGCTGGTTTATTAGTTGAAATATTTACAACGACAAAGAACTTCGTGTATAGTCCAGTTCATTGAGTGATTAACAAAACATAACTAATTTATTGTATATACAGTATTTACAAGGCTTTCTTGCGAGCTTTTTTAGTTGCAAACTCTTTGAGATCTTCATAAAAAAGCTTTTTTGTTAAATTTGCTTTCTATACATAGGGGGGAAAGCGAATTCAGCCTGGTTTCAGAAATGCTTGTTCGTAAATAGTTTTTAACTCGACGCAGGCAGGAAAAGCTACGTTCTCCCGCGCAATTTGTTGCAGGTATACACAAACTTATTCGCACTGCTATATCCAAGTTAGGGTAAACATCTTGCAAGGAGTTCCTCCTCAAAAAGGTAGAAATTCCTTCCAACGTTTTATCTGAACGTTTTATTGGAAGTGAGTGCACTCTTCACTAAAATCTGAATCCAAGTCATTTTGGTACATTTGATGAAGGTTGGTGGCCTTTTTTCTTATTTCCTCTTCTGTGATGTCTGTTTTGCTGTCACACAATTGAATATCCTAAAAGCTTTATTTAAATGACATGTATAAGTTATACTTGAATTTGTAAGGAAAATAATATTGCATGTAAAACATATTTTTTTAACCCAACTAACAATTGGATATCTTTAGCGAACTAATATATTTTATAATTGCTTTATTGACGCTTCGTAAAATCTTTTATGTTTTATAAAGTATTAATTCGCGATAAATTTGTTGCGCTTAACTGTTTTGTCACCAAAATTGTTTTGAGAACGTTTTTACAGCAAAATTATAAAATAATTATAGAATAAATTATAGAGCTATTTTATAAACGTTTATAAAATACTTTTTATAGAGCATATTAGCTCTGAATTATACTTTGCTCTAAAAGCATTTTATAATGGTGCTTTTTTGGATTAATTTATCGTTATAAAAGCAATAATAAAACTGTTTTGTTACGAACATATTTACTAATAATAAAATAGTTTTTTAATTGTTATTAATAAAAGTAAATTTCTTTTTGCAGCAGATTGGTATAAAAGCGAGTAATTATAAAATTGTTGTTTTATAGTTTTACAAAAAACAGTTAAAAAACAAATATGTTGCATAAGGAGGTCTTTTAACCTTAAAATGTTAACACAACAATAATTATAAAACTGTTATAAAATATCCATCATTTTTATTTAGTCTAATAATATTTTTTGTTTGCACGTACAAAAAAAAATGTCGTGCAGTAGCTGGAGAAAAATTAAGAGAAGTGGTTCATTTTACAGAAAACTTAAAAGTAAATATTATGGGATCGTAAGTGATCCACAGATAGAAAGCAATAGTGGCTCTAGCTCTAACAATCATTCAGAGACCTTGAAGATTATCAATCGAAATGACTATACTCCAACAGAGGAGACTGATGGACTCAACATTAATTGCGTTTCTCATCAGGCAATACGAGAAAAAGCGACATTATTATTAGGGTCTATATGTACTAATATACACATTACAAAATTGTAGGTAAAACATAATGTTATTTACTTTTTATACCGAGTACACCTCTGCCCAGACAAACCCTGTTTGATTTTTATAACAGCTACATAAAGAGCATAATTGTACTGTTTCAGACAATTTTGATTTATAAGGATCGTATAAGTAAGTGGCCATCTTGTGAGGCTTCAAAGCGACAGGCTGTATATTTTAATTATATTTTTTCGTGTCTATTGTAACATTTTCATGAAATATAAATATGCTAGACTGGCTAGTTTATAATGAAGAAGGTCCTCATAAACTATTTACCAAAAATAGATATAATATATATTTTTTCATTATTAAATTATATTTTAAATTTCCTTAATTATCATAATTCGGGAGGCGCGTTAAAATTTTATTAGAATTGTACCATATACTTAACAGTAAATTTAACTTCGCAGCCAAATCTGCTCCATGGGTGAATTTTTTCAAATCATTCGTTTTATTAAGTACTTTTTATACCGAATCAGCCATATGTCATCTATTCAATTTTTGCTACCATGTTAACAGATTTAGTATCTTTCTACAACAGCTAAAGAGACTAATTGCATATTCACGAACAATTTTGTGTAAATGGGAATGTTAAAAAAACTTTTTCATCGTGTAACTATTGGCGCTCGTAGTAACAGAGCTGTTATAAAACAGTTTTATAAATGTTTTTAAAAAATCTTATTAGACATTTATAAATGTTCTTATAACTGTTTTATTATAGCAACAAACAACATCTATAGAGCATGTCTAACAGGCGATTTGTTTTATAATATGCGCCAATTCCATGCTTATAAGAGCTGTAAGAACATTGTGTAAGTGTTTATAAAACAGTGACTGTTTTATAAAATACGTTCTGTAAACGTTCTTAAAGCCATTATAAAACTTAAACTGTTAGTTGGGAAATCTGCTGCCCTTAAATTTTGCCGCTCTAGGCTGCAGCCTACTTAGCCTATTTAGAAATACGGCCCTGTGTGTGTATGTAAATAAAAATCATCATAAGATACCTGTGGATGTTTAATAGTATTATACGTTACAAGGTCGGTAGGTGACTTATTACAGTACGAGTTAGTTTACGGACGAGGCGACGCAGGAGCCAAGTCCGAAAATAAAAACGAGTACTGTAATAACACCTAACGACCATGTATCGTATTATATTTTATTTCATCCTGTTTTTATAAATTAATAAATTCATAAAATTTTAACAGTAGTTCGTAACTTGACTAAAAATAGTTCATAACTTGATTAGTTAGGTCAAATTACCTTGAAAGCCATCTGTCACTGTCAAATAATTTTTTTATTATTAAGATTTAATTGTTAATATAAAATTGAAGAACACTGACTTCTTTTTAAATATGGATTTAAAAGTAAGTAATTTATTATTTTATTTTTATTTTATAGTCATTAGAGTATTTTTAAATGTCGAAAATTAAAAGTAAATTGTCTTCCCTTAAGCAATCAGAGCAGCGTTGCTAGGCAACACATTACAGTACCTGATACCGTAATGTTTTACTTACCGGCGTCAAATTGATTATAGGGAAGTGTATTTACTAAAAGTATTTTAAAGTCGACATGTTTTTTTGTATTAATAATTACCCAATGTATTCTTACTTTTTAATGAACTACCTAGCGTGATTTGTTACAATGAATGTAATTTGTATCAAAACGATATAGCCTAAAAATATATTTGACCTCGTCTAAATGATTACTTACCAACAGTATCCGGTTTAGAAGCCTGTATATGCATATATCCACTTTCAAGTAATAAATAAGAGAAAACTTTTAAACGGGGATAAACGAAAGGTTCTTCTTCTTTTGTAACAATTAAAGAAGGAAATAGGCTTCCTAACGCATATTTGATGTTACCCAAAGGTGTATTAATAGAGCACATATTGGAATGTACACCAATGATCTTTTCAGGAAATAGGTCAGCCATTGCTGAAACAATAATAGCTCCCCAATCCCCACCTTGTATGTAGTATTTTTCGAAACCAATTCTAGCCATTAGGTTCTTCATTATAATCGCTATTTGATTAGAGGATAAACCGGGTATTTCTGCTGCTTCAGAAAATCCGTAACCTAAAAAACAATTCTAGAGCAATAATAATATTGATAATATATATTTTACCTGGTAAACTTGGAATAATGAGTTCAAAAACAAATTTTTGATCCTGTTTGGGGGTGGTTAACATCGGAATGATTTCATAAAATTCTCGTACTGATCCTGGCCAACCATGTACGAGTAACAATGGTAGTACTTTCAAACCTTGAGTTTGCTTAGGTTTTACATGAATATAATGGATATCTAAACCTTGAATGTTTGTTTTAAATTGAGGGTATTGATTTAAATACTGTTCTCTTTCTCTCCAAGTGTATTTAGTTTTCCAAAATGTAACGATTGTATTAAGGAGTTTGTCGTTCATGCCGTAATGTTGTTTAACGCCATCAAGTGCTTTTTGGAATGGCAGTGTTCGGTCTAGTCTATCTTTAAGATCGTTTAGTATCTAGAATTATAAAAAAATCTATCAGAAGGTATTAGTTTTATCTAGAACAATGAAATATTTCGCAGGTATGCTTCAACTAGTTTCTAAGGTCGAGCAAGCCATCGTTTTCTATGGTTTTTCAACCTGTCTTTTTTTAGAAAAGAATTGAAATTTTCTCACATATAAATATAGCTTATTTTTATTCGAAGAGACATTCATTTTAAGAAAGAAGTGTTAATAAAACCTTAAAAAAAATTGAACCACCTCCAAAAGAAAAGACAGAAATAAAGTCTTTATTTCTTAAAAAAATTGGAACCAACTAGGCATCTGATTTCGATTTCCTTGAAGTTGGCTCCAATGGTTTATATCTTTGTAAAAGATTTGAGTTAAGAACATTCGAAAATTCGAAACTAAATAGCTAAGATTAAATCAATCCAAACATTCGAAGTTACATTAATTTCTATCAAGCTGCAATTTTGTAAAATTGTTGAAAACAAGATTTCAAAATTCCCACACAACCTTAACTAATGCAAGTTTTTCCTCGTTCTGCTCCATGCGGGTACTATGGGGGCGACCAGGTCGACATGGCCTTCTGAAAAGTGCATCAGCATTACGATGTCTTGTTCCAGATCTGTGCTCAATTTCAACATCATATTCCTGCAGTTTTTCGATCCATTTTGCTATCTATCCTTCTGGTTTCCTAAAGCTAAGTAGCCACTTTAAACTGGCATGGTCTGTTGTGATCAGGAATTTTCTGCCATACAGATATTAATAAAAGTGCTTGACGGTTTTTCTATACTTATAATAAATCTGTAGAAAGGTCAATTCTGTACATGAAATATATTTCCAAAATAACTATCAGGGGGTGATTAGGGATCGATACTGATGCCAAAAATGAAATCAGTAAAATTTTTGTCTGTCTGTCTGTCTGTATAACCGTTATAGAAACAAAAACTACTCGACGGATTTTAACGAAACTTGGTACAATTATTTTTCATACTCCTGAGCTGGTTATAGGATACTTTACATCACGCTACAATCAATAGTAGCAGATCAGTGCAGGGAAATGTTGGGAAAACCACTTTTACGGTGTGGGGGGAGAAATTTTTATACAACATTCTATACGTCACGCGAACGACGTCGCGGGTACATCGATATAGAACCCAAAAATAGTCCGGTCAAATTAGGTCAAAAAACAAGATCAAAGGTACAATAATTACCATCCAGCTGAATCTGAGTAAACTTGTTCAAAACACAATTAAAAACATCTTTTCAAAATTCCCCATCGTTACGACCCATGGAAAAAAATTGACTCAAGGTCAAAGGTCAAAAAAATGGATTTTTCGCGATTTTCTTCAAAACGGTAAGTTTTATCGTAAAATTACCTTAGACAAAAATTGTAGATCATAAAATTGTCTATAAAAAAGGTATCAATAATTTTTTTCCTAAAAGATACCGCTTCTGAGATAAAACGATTCAAAAAGTTGTAAGCGTCATTGTATGCATAAGCACGCCACGTATATACCTCTGTAGCTGTCATATAAGTGAGAATATGTTTTTATGGGTGGTTAGTGGTGTCGTTGGTAATGACAAAATTAATTGTTACAAAGCTCGTGAAGTTGGACTTGCTTCTATGGCAAAAATGACAGGACTGACATTTAAGGATATTAAATTAAAACGCTCTGACAAAATTGTTCCTCTTTTAGCTATGAGTAGTACACTTAAAGTTCATAAAGAAAAAGTACCTGTTGACCCTGTATTATTGTTCCAGCGCATGAGTATTACTGCAGCATTTCAAGATGAAATAGAAAAATATTTTGAATATGAGCTGGCTCCGTACCCTTTATCGTTGTTTGATGATATCGGAATGCGTAAAACACAGAAGTCTGCAATTTATGATTGTTTTAAAAAAGTAGATATTGATATTAATAATGCTAATGCGATTATATATCATTGACGGAGGATATTTACTACACCGTGTTGTGTGGGATAGTGAAGAAACATTCAGCGCTATTTTTGATAAATACGTACAGTATATACGTCGACATTTTGGTTCCAAAGTTACTGTCGTATTTGATGGCTATGATGATTGTATGATGAATGTTAAAGCAGCAGAACAACGTCGTCGAACTTTAGCTACATCTTCATCTACTGATATTTTGTTTGATGAACTTATGACAGTTCCTACCAGTCAACAGAAATTCCTTGCGAATACTCACAACAAGTCTCGGTTCATTTCAATGTTAAAAGAAAAGTTTACTGCTGAAAATATATTGGTTAAACAAGCTACTAACGACGCCGACGTACTGATTATTGAAACAGCAATTGAGCAATTTAATTTGACCAATACAACTATTGTTGTTGGTGAAGATGTAGACTTACTCGTATTACTTACTGCTCGAACTCCAGCTGACAAAACTATTTTCTTCTTAAAACCAGGAAAAGCTTAAAATCAATCTGAAATATTTACATCCAAAAGTTTATCGACTTTTGGAACGTGTCAACATCATGTATTATTTTTACATGCAGTAACAGGCTGTGATACGACATCTGCATTTTACAGGAGAGGTAAAACAACAGTCTTTAAAATGTTTGAAAAGCAAGATTTAGTTCAATATGCTGAAGTTTTCAAAAAAAGTAATTCAACGCCACAAGAAGTTATCACCAACGGAATTTGCTTTCTTCTTCGTATGTACGGAGCCCCTAAAAAAACTACCTGCTTAGATAAGTATCGATATGCATGTTTTGTTAAAAACACTCGGAATAAAAAACAAGTACAATTAGCTTGTCTTCCTCCAACCTCAGTCGCAGCTCATCAACATCTTTTTCGGGTATATTATCAAGTTCAGACGTGGCTTGGTTATCAGCTGGACCCAAAAGATTGGGGTTGGAAGTTGATCGATAATGCATTGGAACCAATCCAGGCTTTACTTCCACCTGCGCCGGAAAAACTGCTAAACTCAATTTTCTGCAACTGTAAAAAAGGATGCAGTGCTAAATGTAGTTGCAAAAAAGTTGGACTGTTTTGTTCTCTTGCATGCACGAATTGTCAAGGCCAGTCGTGTTCTAACGTTGAATCACCAACAGCAGAGGATTCGCTTGATACTGATGAACAAACATGCGATACATCGCTTCTGACGCAATTTACTTGCACTCAAGATGAAGAAGAAGAAGAAGAAAAAAGAAGAAGAAAAAGAAGAAGAAGAAGACGACGACGACGATGACGATGATCAACAAGAAGTAATGGAAGATTACGAGTAGGAGTAATACATTTTTTTACTGTTTTTTAATTTCCATCGCTTTTATCAATTCCAACTTCAATTCCAACTTGCATTTCGATCGCTTTTATCAATTTCAGATTGTGGAATAGGCCTACAGGGGAAACCACGTTAAAAAAAACGCGCTAAGTACACTACCTCAGAGGTGGCGTGGAAACGTGTGCATAAAATGACGCTTACAACTTTTTAAATCATTTTATCTCAGAAGCGGTATCTTTTAGGAAAAAAATTATTGATACCTTTTTTATAGATAATTTTATGATCTACAATTTTTGTCTGAGGTAATTTTACGATAAAACTTACCGTTTTGAAGAAAATCGCGAAAAACCCATTTTTTTGACCTTTGACCTTGAGTCAATTTTTTTCCATGGGTCGTAACGATGGGGAATTTTGAAAAGATGTTTTTAATTGTGTTTTGAACAAGTTTACTCAGATTCAGCTGGATGGTAATTATTGTATCTTGCAATGTGTAAATTGACCGGACTAAAATGTGGTTGGATTTTTTGTTGTACGTCTGTCTGTCTGTATATCTTTATGTTTGTGCGCGCATCACATGAAAACTACTGATCCGATTTGAATGCGGTTTTCACATATGTATTTGTCTTCTTTTAACTTAACATCTGGTGTATAAAAATTTCTTCCCCACGTCTTTTACGGTGTGGGGGGGGGGGGGGAAATTTAAATACAACAATCTATACATCACGCGAACGACGTCACGGGTACATCGATATAGAACCCAAAAATGTGGTTAGATTTTTTTGTACGTCTGTCTGTCTATCTATATGTTTGTGCGCGTATCACATGAAAACTACTGATCCGATTCGAATGCGGCTTCCACAGGTGTATTTGTCTTCTTTCAACATAACATCTGGTGTATAAAAAATTTTCCTCACACCCCTTTAACGGGGTGAGTGAAGAAATTTTTAAACAACAATCAACGCGCCACGCGAACGACGTCGCAGGTACACCTAGTGTGGAATAAAAATCATTTATTTTCCGATAGGTAATTGATAAAACTTCAATTTATTAATTTGTTTAACTATATAAGCACGATATCTATGTGAATGCTTTTCTAATCTAATGTAAATATTAGTTAATACCGTCCCAACTGCATTAGTATCATTATTTTCGATTGAAACTTTATTGAAAATAAATTAATGTTAAAGTTTTATTTCATTCATCATTTTAATTAAATAAAATTAGGTACCAAGTTCAAGAATTCTATTATTAACTTAAGGTCATTTCAATGAAGTGAAATTTACATGAAATTATTGACCATTTATTAGAAGTTACATTAAAAACTTATAAAAAACTTACTTCATCAGAAATTTGGATTTTAAAAGGTCTGATACTTGTATCGACTTTTGACGGTTTTTCTACTTTCCACCATTTTTCCTCTATAACCGGCTTTTCCGGGACATCAAAAATTGGTTTAATAAAGAAAAAACTAAAGGCCGCCAGTGCTGCTACTAAAAGAGCAAAAATAGTTCCACACGACCCCATGGTTGTTGTTTCACTAATCGGATTACCAAGTACGACAAAACGCTGAACGGTTGATTGTTGTATTAATATCATTGATAAAATGGTAGATAAGAATATATAATGTTGTTTATTATATAATATATAAACACTGTTGCCAGACGTTGTGTTATTTCAGGTATAATTGAAGAGAGAATATTTTTATAATACAATTAATAATGTTTACCCTAATGATTACAAAAGAAAAACAAATTTTTGAGTATGTTATTTAGTGAACATTTTCTGATTATAAGCATCGAAAAGTAAACAGAAACCCCAATTGCTTTATAATGAAAACTAAAGTTTACGCAGATTTTTTGCTGAGTCGTTGCTTGCCCAGTGATAGGGGATGTCAAAATGATTGGTTTTCTGGTAGAAATGCAAGTCGGGTAAAGTAGGTTCACATTTAGTGTACCTTAACTTATGCACTTATGCACCACTTGTACACCATATTCATTGCGGTCTGCACCCGTTCTGAGACTGTGCTCAGAAACCTCCCCTTAATGATTATGGCCATATCATCTGAAACCTAGGCAGTGAAAGCCTTCATTCAGAAGTTTCTTAAGGAGGTCATCCACAAGTGCTGACCACAGCAGAGGCGACAGTACCCCTCCTGGTGGACAGCCCCTTCCCATTGTTGTCTCAATGGACGCCTCACCTAACTTGGATATTACGATTATAGCCGTTAGGTTGGCATACAACCATTCGTATATTAGTGGGGGGACTCCCTTCCTTGAAAGTGCGTCGGTCACTGACTCCGATCCCACATTACCTACTGAAGGCTACTTCTATGTCAATAAACGCTGCTAGGACTGCTAGGACTATCGACTTTGATAATAGCCTGTTCAAGTAATCCAGCGCTAGGTCTGTGGATTTTCCCCGCTGGTATGCATATTGACGATCACTTAATGGGTTCTCCGTTAAGATTTCGTCTCTTATATATCTATCGACCAGATCCTCCAGCGTTTTTGCTACGAATGACGATAGACTTATTGGTCTGTATGACTCGGTAGTTTGATCGGTCATCCTCCTCACTTTAGGAAGATACATATAGATATAAGATTTTCACCTTCTGCCACACAGATGGTATAAATCTATAGGCCAAACAAGCATTGAAGATTTTACACAGATGTCCTGCCCTTTCTGAAGTCTGGGTATATTTCGTCCGTTCTCGGTGTTTTGAATGGGCGGAATGTGCTGAAAGCACTTCTATCTTTTGTGGGTCTGGTTTTTTCGGTAGCCAGCTTCCAGTCATCCCTTGAGGGCCTTACCGGCCTTTGACCGCGGCCTGCGCTATCTGATCCTGCTACCATAAATATGTGAGCCAGGAAAGTGTGCCAGTGTTGGCATTCTTAAACTTTCCTCCAACGTTTTGGTGTATGATCCGTTCTCCTTTTTAAGGAAGCCGACCTCTTTTGCTGTACTATAGACACGAAACCATAAGGCTCAAAATTGACATGTTTAAGTGTGGGACTTGGCGATCCGATCACTTTTTTTGTAGAAGAATAGCGTTTGCATAGGGGTTATTCTATATAATCTTCTTTTTAAAATCAAAAGCAAACGGGTTTTAATCACAAACCCTGAAAGCTGAAAAATGAGATGTTTGAGGGGTGCGCGAGGGTCAAAGCGTCTCCTCTGTATAAATGTTCGTCGTAGAGTGATCAAAAGAAACCCCCTTAAATAGGTTTTTAAATCATGAAGTCCATTTCATTGATGGCCCAGGTTCCGAACTGTGACATTGACATATTAATTTAGTTATTGAGGACCGTCTTCCGCACAACTTATAAAATTGATAAATAACATTAAAATGTTTTTCCTACGTGTATTACTACACTGCATGGGCCATAAAATTTAAAACGGAAATAGTCGAATTTTTATTAATCAACACCTTGGATTTGCAGTAAAGTAGTACTTGCGTAAAAATATTATTTTAAGTAAATAATTGATTGGTAACCTTGAAAGGATTATAAAAATTACAAAACGATACAATGAACAATCATTTATTTTTAAAAAAATTAAAAACCACGTTTGGCGTTCTCAATTGAAGGTATTTTGAATCACCAAAAATATAAAACCACGCGACTTTCATTTACAATTTAAAAGTTGGCATTATATCCGACCAAACCAGGAATCTGCCATTATGAATTGGTATTTGTGTAATTTTTAAAACTGATATTTTGAATTTAAAAGAAAACCGGCAAACCCAGGAATAGTTATACAGGTGGCCCAATTTTTTATACCCATTATGTAGGTTTTACTTGTTAAAATAGTTATTTATGCAACTAGTGCGAAAAGTGACCTTTTTTGAGTCAAAAAAGGAACATTTACGCACGAGTTGCATTCAATATTTTTTCTACAACCGAATTTCTTTACAAGAAATACAAGTAAGTATAGGCCTGATTTTTTTTTTACGCTTTACTGCGAAAAAAAATATTATATTTAAAACATATTTTAGATAACAAAATATTTATTTTTTAAATTAATCTTACCTTATAATACCGATACGTAAAAACGCGAAATGCTTGAATTATAAATTAATTGAAATGTCAATCAGTCATCATTTAAATAAAAATACTTACCCTCTGACTTACCCTTATTCATGAACTGATATTTCTGTCATATTAAAAATCAAATTAAAAATTACTGAATATAATATCTAGTTTTGTATGTATTAAACTGCAATAATTTAACAATTAAATATATTTACACAATTAAATAATAAAAAAAAAGTTTCCTTACCCGGAATTGAACCCGAGTCATCTGGGTAGAAGGTAAACACACTACAATCTCCGCCAATAACACACGTAAAATTATTTGCATAATCTTATACAAAACAGTGCTTATTTTACTTTTTTTCACTAGTGAAAAAAAAACTTTTTTTTTCACTAGTGAAAAAAAGTTAAACTTTACGAACCTTAAACCGTGCGTAAAGGTAATACTTTACGCACGGTTGTAGAAAAAAAAAACTATTAAATAACAACAATTAACAGTATTTTTATTTGGTTTTTATAACAAATTTTCAACTTTTTCTACAAACTGTATCACATCATTTGCCAATACTTGCGGTACCTCGAATGCAGCGAAGTGCCCACCGTCATGATAAAGTGTAACTTGTAATAAGTTTTTGTATTTGTATCTCAAATTTGCCTCTGGGGTAATCATTAGTTCATACGCAAAACGTGCACAAGCGCTTGGAACATGAACTGGAATGCTAAAAAAAATCTAATGTGAATGTTGATAAATAAAAATAGCGTCTTGTTTATACATATATATGAATGACAATGCAACCAAAACATTAAAAACTATTAGAAAACAGTACAGATAAATTTAAAACATAAATTAAAACATTAAAAACAGATTTTTTTTTAAATTACTAAAAACTTTTGTACATTGTATTGATTTTGGTTGTGAGTAAAGCAGGATCTTAGCTGAGAACATTGTCGAGCAATATTTTTTTACAACTTTTGGAGAGGATTATCCCAACAGCAATGTCTCGCTGAAATGGTTTCTGTATTTGGGAATGAAGCACTACACCAGTCAACTATTTCCCGCTGGTAAAAATGAAAAAAATTGTTTTCCCAGGCGTGATACCCAGCTGATTGATTTTTTGCCTCCATCTGCACCTATATTTCAAATTTCAACAGTTGTGTATTCAAATGAAAAATGAAATATTAAAATAGCGTATACATTTTGATTCCTCTACTGGTTTATAGGTGTCGCTTTCGAAACTTTTTATCCACCAACCATTATTAGCAACTAAACAAATCGTAATGAAACACTTTGTAAATTTAAAATCGCGTTCATTAATATTTTTGCTATTTCTGCATATTTATTTAAAATCAGATTAAAAAAGTAAATATTCTATAATCTAATCAAGCTTAAACGACGAGTATTTCCTTTAGTACTTACTCAATCTATATATATATATATATATATATATATATATATATATATATATATATATATATATATATATATATATATATAAGAAAGCAGGAGTAGTAAACGGGTCACTAGTAAATAATAAACTTCGTTGATAACTATTAGGGAAGACCCGGGACTGAGGAAGCAATGAAAGTCAGATGCTAAATCCGAATTTATTGATTACCAAATCGGACAAAGGTAATGTTACGGTCCTAATGGAAAAAGCTAGTTATATAGAAAAATCATTTGATCTACTTAATGATAACACTACGTATGAATTGATTAATAGGGACCCTACGACTTTAATGGAAAATAATTGTAACAAACTTATTAAAAGGCTCAAAGAAGAGAGACATATCTCCGAACAGGTTGCAAAATCTATTACCACCTATAATGGGATTTGCCCAAAGTATTACGGTTTACCAAAAGTTCACAAACCAGAAGTGCCCTTAAGGCCAATAGTCTCTTGTGTTAGAGCTTCCACACAACCGTTGGCAAAAATGATAGCAGATATCCTGTCTATCTCCTTTGAGAATTTTAATAAGTTCAGAATTAAGGATACATTTGATTTCGCTTCTAAAATTAATAATATTACAATACCAGTTGGCTTCACTGTAGTTTCTTTTGATGTAGTTTCATTGTTCACTAATATTCCTCTATTTTTAATAACTTCGATAATGGAAGAACATTTTGATTTGATTCAACCAAATTGTAATATATCCAAAAAAATGTTTTTAGATATTATTGTATTTTTGTATAATCATACCTATTTTTCATTCCAAGATAAGTTTTACAAACAAAAGATGGGCTTACCGATGGGAGGGGCCGCTTCCCCAATACTAGCCGAAATAGTTATGAATAAATTATTGTATTTTGTACATCAGAACGTGCATTTTCAATTTCCATTCTTATTTCAATACGTTGATGACTTAATTACAGCAGTCCCACGTGATGAAGTACAAAGTACACTTAATATATTTAATTCTTACAACTCACACCTACAATTTACAGTAGAGGAGGAGGCTAACTCATCGGTACCATTTCTTGATACCAGGGTGGTTAGAACAGAGAATAATGTAATCTGTCTGGATTGGTACCGTAAAGGCACGAATTCAGGAAGATACATTCCTTTTAACTCTTATCACCCCCTCAAACAGAAAATTAATACTGTCATAGGAATGAAGAATAGAATAATAAACATCTCACATCCAACATTTAGAGATAAGAACTTAAAATTACTATTTGACATCTTAATTAGCAATAATTATCCAAAAAAGTTGTTGAACAAATTGTTATATTCTAACAATGAAGTGAATAATGTTAACAATCAAAAGAACACAAACTTAGACATTAATATTAAATATGGTACTTTACCTTATATCCATAATTTAACGAAGCCTCTTACGAGACTGTTTAGTAGTTTTAACGTTAAAATAACGAGTTATAACAATAAAAAACTTAATTTATTTTATTCAAATCTCAAAGATCGCACTCCAATAACAAAGTGCTGTAATGTAATTTATGGTTTACCGTGTGAATGTGGCCAATTATATATAGGTCAAACTGGCCAAAGACTCAGTAAAAGGATAAATCTTCACAAAAGCGATTGTAATCGCAAACCCACAGCTACCAGTCTCAGTATCCATGTAAATGAGACCAAACATAAAGTCCTTTACGATGAGGTCGTAATCTTAGATAAGTCTGACAAAGATTACCAACGAAAAATACTAGAAATGTGTTATATTAATAATTGTGCTAACGCCGTAAACCATAAAAAAGATATAGAAAATTTGAGTTCAATATATACGTTTTTACTAAAACAAAATTTCACTAAACGTAAAAAACTACCACAGTCCTACGTAAGCGACAATCCTGTGCAAACATTTTAATTCATTTTAACTTTTCCTCCCTCTTTTTTACTTTATTCAAAAACATCAAATGTCTATCTTTGTGTCTTTTAGAAACCAAATTAAACAAAATAATTAATATTATTTAAAGATATTTACACTTGTTAGTTTACACAATTCTAATTTAATCCTGTTTTTAATTTTTAATTTTAATTACACTTTTTAAAATGATTCTATTCCAATTTGTACATTGGCATTCGAGCAACGATAGCCCTTTACCTGTAAATAAAACAGTTAGGTTGGTTTGAATCAGAAATTCTAATTTAAATTTTCCCGCGCTCCGAACTAACCGGAAGACGAGGTGACGGATGTCAACTCAACAAGTGACAGTTGAGTTACTGTTTGCCACAACGTTTTTCGAAGTATAGTTCCAACGGAATTTTCATTATTAAATTAAGATTCAACATCGAATTTATTTTATTTCGAATCAAATCGACTTAAGAGAGTTTTATTAGTGTAAGATGGTTAACATCTCAGGTCTAGTGATCTTACCTGAACACAAATGTTTCAATCTTGTTCTGAGTTTTTACCACTGAGCCACGTGCTACTATTTCGGTAAGATGATTGTTTTTGTATTTAACACCTAATGTAAAGAATGTTATTCCATTGTAGTTAGTCCTGAAGAAGCTTATAACCGATAGGCGAAAGCTCGACGTAAATAAAAAGCACTCACTTTGAAGCATCTGACTTTCATTGCTTCCTCAGTCCCGGGTCTTCCCTAATAGTTATCAACGAAGTTTATTATATATATATATATATATATATATATAAAACTGAAAGGTGACTGACTGACTGACTGACATAGTGATCTATCAACGCACAGCCCAAACCGCGGGACGGATGGGGCTGAAATTTGGCATGCAGGTACATGTTATAACGTAGGCATCCGCTAAGAAAGGATTTTGATTAATTCCACCCCTCAAGGGGATAAAATTGGGGATGAACGTTTGTATGAAACTTTGTCAATTTTAAACCGATCGGGCTGAGATTTTGCGTGCATATAGCTTCTATAACGTAGGCATCCCCTAAAAAAGGATTTTGATAAATTCCACCCCCACGAGGATAAAATAGGCGATGAATGTTTGTATGAAACTTTGTCAATTTTAAACCGATCGGGCTGAGATTTTTCATGCATATAGCTACTATGACGTAGGCATCCCCTAAAAAGGTATTTTGATTAATTCCATCCCTAAGGGGATAAAAGTTTGTATAAAACTTTGTCAATTTTAAACCGACCAGGCTGAGATTTTGCATGCATATAGCTGCTATGACGTAGGCATCCCCTAAGATCGGGCTGAGATTTTGCATGCATGTAGCTATCATGACGTAGGCATCCCTTAAGAAAGGATTGTGATTAATTCTACTCCTAAGGGGATACAATAGGTGATGAAAGTTTGTATGAAACTTTGTCAATTTCAAATCGATCGGGCTAAGATTTTGCACGCATATAGCTACTATGACGTAAGTATGCCTTAAGAACGGATTTTAATAAATTCCACCCCTAAGGAGATAAAATAGGGGATGAAGGTTTGTATACAATTTTGTCAATTTCAAACCGATCGGGCTGAGATTTTGCATGCATATAGCTACTATGACGTACGCATCCCTTAAGAAAGGATTTTGATAAATTCCACCCTTAACGGATAAAATAGGGGATGAAAGTTTGTACGAAACGTTGTGAATTTCAAACCGATCGAGCTGAGATTTTGCATGCATATAACATGCAAGTTTTTATAGTTTTAAAACAATAATAGTCTAATACCACTCGCGCTTTAATGTGCGGGGTGTGTGGAGCGTTGAGGCGGTAGCACGCTGCTGCTAGCCAACATGACAGTGGCGATAGACGCGTCGAGTCTTAAAAATTCAAGAATAATTTTTTTTATTACGTAGTGGTGTACTAAGAAATGACTTTTTTAAATTTCACTCCTTAGGATTTAAAATAGGGGTTGAAAATTTGTATGAAATTCGGTGGCAACAAACTAAAGTTCACGCGGATAAAGTCGCGGGCGGCCGCTAGTCTATACATATAATAAAATCTATTCTTTATCTATACATATAATAAAACTGTAGAAATGTACATGTTTGTGCGCGCATCACATGAAAACTACTGATCCTATTCGAATGCGGTTTTCAAAGACGTATTTGTCTTCTTTCAACTTAACATCTGGTGTATAAAACTTTCTCCCCCCACCCCTTTAACGGGGCGAGGAAAGAAATTTTTATACAAAAATCAACACGCCACGCCAACGATGGTGCGGGTACATCGAAATAGAACCCAAAAATGTGGTTAGATTTTTTTGTCTGTCTGTCTGTATGTTTGTGCGCGCATCACATCCGATTAGAATGCGGTTTTGACAGATGTATTTGTCTTCTTTCAACTTAACATCTGGTGTATAAAAATTTCTCTCCCATTCCTTAAATGGGGTGGGGTAAGAAATTTTTATACAACAATCACACGCCACGCGAACGACGTTGCGAGTACAACTAGTTAGTAATAAATCATTAATTATGTAAATAGAGAACGATATATTTTGTCTTATTAAATAATGTAAAATATGAATTATTACCTGTCGTAACGGAAAACATTGCTAGAAAAAGTTTCAGCATACAATCTTTGGGATGTGGTTATAGATCTTGTAACCCAATATATCATTACATTGTCCAATAAATCTTCCAACTTAAACCTTTTGGTTAAACCCCCATCGTCTAGTTTTTTCCATTCAAGATTTGTCCACGATGTAAATTTCTCCAAGATATATGCTGCCAGACCTGCTGGACTTTCTCTTAAAGCCACTCCTAAAAAAAAAGATTAAATTTATAAAAGTATTGGGTACCATTAAAGAAAAGATTTTGAGACAGAATTTTAAATCTCTAAAATTATATTTTTCGCTTAATTTGAATTAATCTTTTAAATACATACCAACAGTATCCGGTTTAGTAGCTTGTATATGTAAATATCCGCTCTCAAGTAAAATTTTACTGAATATTTTACTCAATGGATATAACAAGGGTTCCTCTTCTTTTGTAGCAACTAAAGGAGGATAGATACTTCCCAAAAGTAATTTTAAATTAGTTGTTGGAGTACTTGCCGAACACATATTGGAGTGTACACCAATGATATTTTCAGGGAAAAGCATTGCCATTGCAGAGACAATAGCTGCTCCCCAATCGCCACCCTGGATGTAGAATTTTTCGAAACCTACTCTAATCATTAGATTCTTCATTATAACCGCTATTTCATTGGCGCTTAAGCCAGGTAATTCTGCTGCTTCGGAAAATCCGTAACCTAAAAAGTATGTCCACATGAGATTATCAGATTTTTTTTCGAATCTAAAAGTTTTGTACCTGGTAAACTTGGAATAATTAGTTCAAAAACAAATTTCTGTTTCTGTCTCGGTGTGGTTAACAATGGAATTATACTATAGAATTCTCGTACTGATCCTGGCCAACCATGTAATAACAATAAAGGTAGCACTTTCACCCCTTGTGTGTTAGTTGGTTTTACATGGATGTAATGGATATCCAAGCCTTGAATATTTGTTTTAAATTGAGGATATGTGTTTAAGAACTTTTCTCTTTCTCTCCAATTATATTTCGTTTTCCAAAATGTGATGATGTTATTAAGAAGTTTGTTATTCATACCATAATGTTGACTGACGCCATTCAATGCTTTTTGAAAAGGTAGAGTTTGGTCCAATCTTACTTTAAGGTCACGCAATATCTAGAGCAAGAAATCCAGACGCATATTTATTTGATTTTATTTATTCGGGACACAAACAGGACTAGCCCAAAATTTTTGAATTTTACAAAGTGTTTTACAGTAATCATTTAACAATATTACAATGTAACCTATTAGTAAATACACGCTCAAAATCTAGGGATATTTACAAACTGGTTCAAAAAGTATTTCATGTAAGCCTGATACGTGGGAAGAGGTAAATGATTCATTTTCATAAAAAAATATGAAAAATTTAAAATGTATGCAATAAACGAAAATTTATTGATCCAATTTTTTCAAAACGAGTCCATAGAGGTGAGATAACGTTCTGATTGGTTTCTATGGCGTTTGTCCCATTAATTTGACGTATTCCCACCTCAATCATCCACACAGCCCTTAACCTTTCGTTTTTGACCAAATGACGTCGAGGCATGTAAAAACAAACTTTGCAAGAAAACAATTGATAATGAAATCTCCTAAAATTTTAAATTATCAAAATAATTTCTTATCATAAATTCTCTTATTTGTATTTCTTTGAAAAAACAATCTTTTTATAGGAAAATTCTTTGCGGATACAGTATATTTGTGTAAAATAAATAAATCAATATTTAAAATATTTGGAAGACATTTAAATTAAGTGTATTTGGAGATTAATTGCATTTTTTTGATATTATTCGAAGGGGAGCATTTTTTAAATAGTAATTAGTCGCCGCCTTGTTCAGAAAATAATTGTTGATATGTCTAGTATTATAATTAGGACAGCTAAGCGTCTATACACACGAACCACCAGTGTCCGACACCGGTGGCGACCACCGGTCAGGCGAGTCTTTACGCATGAAGCCACTTGTGTCCGACACCGACCGGAACTGTTCCGGCGCACAATATCAGAGATATGAAAAAACAAAAATATCTCTGTATAGATCTCAATTTGCTCCGTTCATCTGTGCTATTCCGGTAATTTGATCCCATCTCAGAGTCTGCAAAAAAATTGCTAAACATACGCTATCAAAATCTGCGTATAATTCAGGAACAAAGGCGTCTACGGTGTTGATTCTTCGACTAATAATTTGCTCCGTTGCTAATCTAATTAGCTCCGTATGAAAAACAACGAAATTTTCATTATTTTTCATGAAATACTTAAAAAAGAAACTTACGACGCATGTGAGCAGATCATTCGGCTCGCGTCTACAATCGGCCTGCGCGAGTGCGCTAGGGAGAGTCTAGGGCTTTCTTTCAGCAGTAAATCAGTTTCAAAAGTCTTACACCTCTTACGCTAACTAAGAAATAATGGAGAGTAATAAAAGCTGATGGAAAGTAAGATTTCACTAAATCACTATACGCTATTTTAATATTTCATCTTCCATAAATATACAAAAATTGCTGTTTTGATTTGTCAATTCATTCTTTGTTAAGTTGACTTGTTAGTGTGTTTTGTTACAATGAAAAAACAAACCAAATATCGTGATAAAATTCTTTGTTTTGGAAGGTTTATCAGCAACATAAATTCATACAAAAAATGGTGAAAGAATCTGCTCCTTCATTTTCAACTGAGAATTAATGGGTTTTAGAGGTTAAACGTGATCGTACAAGGTTAGAAGATAAACCACATAGTGGACGTCCAAAAAGTGCAACAACACCAGAAATCATTAAGCAAATCTAAAATATTGTTTGTAAAGATTCAAGTTGACTAACAGTGAAATTATTGATACAATGGGCATCTGAAATGAACGAGTAGGTACTCCATATTTTACACAATGAATTTCATATTAAGGTGGTCGGAAAGTTGGTGCACCATTCGTTAACAATTCAACAAAAACTGAAACGAAAACAAATTTTTCAGCGTAATTTGGAGCATTTTAAGTAGAATAAAAACAATATTGTGTATCTATAACTATGGATGAGACTGGGATCTGCCATCATAAACCTAAACCGAACGAAGAACATTTACAAGCTGGTTCTTCAGCTTCAAAAGAGGTGAAGTCAGAACGATCGGCAAAAAGGGTTATGGCAACAGTTGTTTGTGATGCAAAGGGGTTTCGTTGATTGATTATTTATCTTAAAAAGGTAAAACAGTTAACACTAAATATTATTGCAAAATTTTGGATCAATTGGATAAAAACATTGTAACAAAAGGTCCGGTATACAGAAGAAAACAATCATTTTTCATCAAGACAATGCACGTGTTCACATAAGGTTATTGAAGCAGGTTAAATTGATCGAAGTTAAGTACGAATTGCTCGAACACCCACCGTATTCTCCAATTCTGGTCCCTTTTGACTATTCTTCTTCAGAAACATGAAACAATTCCTTCGTGGAAAGCGTCGACTGAAGAAGCTATTGCAGCTGTGGAACAACATTTTGCAAAGCTTCCCGAAAATCATTAGAAAGCTGGCATAAAATTACTGAAGGATCAATCGAATAAGAGTGTTGAAGTTGAGGCAGATTATTTTGAATAAAAAAACGAATATCATTAAAAAATACTTTTGCTTTTTCCTTTAAAACTTTTTAACCAATTTGTAGATAAAGTGAATTGTGTTGTAATGAATAATGACCGAAAAAAAAACGAATTTTAATGATGATTATAAATAAAAATAATCCTATTTTGAAATTATTTTGTTTCAACTTACTACATAAGATATCTGTATATTAAATGGTTTTATACTCGTATCCATTGTGGAAGGTTTCGACACTTTCCACCATTTGTCACCAAGGTTCGATTTTTCGGGAACATCAAATATTGGTTTAACATATTAGAACGCTAAGATCGCAAGTCCTGCTGCTAAAACCGTTACAATTATTCGACACAATTCTATCGTTGTTTGATGAGCTCGAGCTGGACCTCCTAAGTAAACAAAATCTAAGGGACCTATACGCAATAAATTTTTCCCAGTAAAGTTCAATATGCATAGACTTGTAATTTTAATAATTTTAATGGTGTCAGGTTGTTTATTACAAAGTCTTGTGTGTAAACTTTAATTTAATGCAATTCAAAATATTTATAAATACATCATAGAATGCATAATACTCGGTATCTGTCGACAAGCGCATGAGAGCGCGTAAGTTTACTAGCCAATTATATTAATTACGAGAGAAGTAGCTACCTATCTATCTATCTACTTGCAAAATGTAAAAACAAAGTACCTACTTCGACCTTAAGTATTAGTCGTTGGGACTAAACTGATATAAATATCAGGTTTAAAACAATATTGGGTATAGTTTATGTTAAATGTATTTAAGATATCTTAGAGCGACGTTGGCAGTCCCAGTTATAAATTCACCTCCATTTTATACTTGCACCCTTCTACTCTCTTGAACTATATGTATATTTATCTAGTGTAACTTTGCCTTTAAATTAATTATTTCTTTATTATCTATAGGTCTTTTCCAACAGACCAAAAAACCGTTAAGAAACATTTCAGTATATTAAAGGTATCGAGATTTTGTTTACTGCACAGATCCCGGACAGTTCTGGAATGGTTCTTTGGTCTGTTGGAACAAATCTTATGATTTACTTGCATCAAAATTCGAAAAATATATAAAACGGTTAAGTTAAGCAGGTACCTGCTCACAAACAATTAAGTATAACGAAGACCTCTTATTGCACCAACAAGACAACATTTTTAGTCTTAGCTGACACAATAAGACAATAAGTTGAGCTGCAGTGTAAATTGTTGAAATTTAGAAATTACACAAACACGAAAGTGACGTTTGGGAGAAATTAAAGAAATGGCACATCTAGCAAGACTTGAACCTGAAATCTTTACCAATAGCTAGTAACGCTTCTAAACAAGTACAAAAAAGTGAGTTAGAGTTTGATGTTTTTACTGTCGACTTGACAAATAATCTCCCCCTCATTAACGTCATGTATACATGTGCTAAAGGATAAAACTTGGATCTACCATTATAATCCTAAACTGAAATTAGAACGTTTACAGAAGAGTGAAACTGTTTTTCAGCACCAAAACAAGTGAAGTCAGAACGACCGACAAAAAAGTTATGGCATCAGTTTTTTTGGATGCAAAAGTGGTTTTATAGACTGATTATCTTTAAAAAGGCAAAACGATTAACTCTGGATATTACTGCAACATTTTGGACCAGTTGGATAAAAAAAATCGTAGAAATAGACCCGGTGCACACAAGACAACAAACATTTTTGATCAAGACAATGCACGTGAATTAAAGTACGAATTGCTTCACCAGATTTGGCTCCCTCCGACTATTACCTCTTCAGAAACTTGAAAAATTCTTTCGTGGAAAGCGTTTTTCGTTGAATGAAGAAGCTCTTGCAGCCATGAAACAATATTTTGCAGAGCTTTCGGAAAATCATAACAGAGATGGTATAAAATTGCTGGAGGATCATTCGAATAAATGTGTTAAAGCTGAGAAAGATTATTTTGAATCAAAAAACGATTTTCATTAAAAATAGACATTTTTACTTTCAAAACTTTTCAATCAACTTGTTTGTATATAAAGTGAATTTTGTTCAAGGAATAAGGACCGAAATAAAAATAATTTAATTTTGAAAATATTTTGTTTAAACTTACTTCATCAGATATTTGTATTTTAAATGGTTTTATACTCGTATCCACTGTGGAAGGTTTCGACACTTTCCACCATTTTTCACCAAGGTTTGGTTTTTCGGGAACATCAAATATTGGTTTAACATATTTGAATGCTAGGATCGCAAGTCCTGCTACTAAAATCGTTGCAGTTATTCGACACAATCCCATCGTTGTTTGGTAACTAACTGAGCTCGACCTCGCGACTCTCGCGAGTAAACAAAATACTAGTCAAGTTCGATATGACCAGACTTGTAATTTTAAACAAAATTGTCTCTCAATGTTGCCAAGTTGTTTATAACAAAGTCTTCTCTGTGAACGTTAATTTAACGAAATTCCGGACTATTGGGTGGCCATTCCATAACTGTAATTTGATTTTCTTGAAAAAAATCTCGAACTTTTTTGGCGACATGAGGACGGGCATTATCCTGTTGGAAAATAAAATCTTCTCCATAATTTTCCCACATAGGGCAATACATTGGGTTCTAAAATATCCGAAATATATCGATTTGCTGTCAAAGTACCACCCTCAATTACAACAAACTCAGTTCTTCCATTGGAACTTATGCCTACCCACACCATTACAGATCCTCCTCCAAAATGGCGAGTTTCTTGTACCATATTGTCTTGGAATCTTTTACCCAGTCTTCTGTAAACTCGAACACGTCTATCAGGTCCACACAATCGAAACTGAGACTCGTCTGAGAATGAAACTCGTTGCCATTCCTGTTCAGTCCAGTTTTCATGTTCATGGTAAAATGTTACACATTCTACGGTGTCGTCTTGTTAATTATGGTACCCTTGCTGACCGTCTAGATCTTAATCTCATTTCTCTTAAGCGATTTCTTATTGTTTGGGTTCATATGCTGTTGCTGTAAATTTGCATGATGTCGAGCCGTGAAAGTTGGATTTTGAATTGCATTTCTTACTAACATAAGGTCCTGGCCAGATGTTGTAATGTGTGCTCGGGGACCATATGGTCTTCTTACTACATCACCAATTTCCAGAGGCCTATTCCAAGTTCTTGAAATCACAGATTGGCTTACCCGAATTTCGGCAGCAATCTGAAGTTGTGACTCTCAATCTCTAATAGGATGGATAAAATTGGATGCTTGAAATATACTAAAATGTCTTCTGGGCATAATTCTGTACCAACTACTAATACTAAATAACTTCAAAATAAAACTGTTTATCGGATTTTCTTAATAACTTAAAGAATGGAATTAAAATACATTTCATCAAAATTCGATATTTATTTGGGTCTAGTGAATTTGATAGGTGATCCTTAATTCATTTTGTTTAGTATAAGTATTTATAAATACTTCATAGAGTGGCATAATACTCGGTATCTGTCGACAAGCGCATGAACTTTACAAGCCATTTACATTAATTACGAGAGAAGTATCTACATCTACCTACTAACTTCAAAATTGTAAAAATAAATGTATTTCGACCTTAAGTATTAGTCGTTGGAACACAGGTCAAGGTCAAAAATTGACTAAATTGATTTAAATAATATCAGGTTTAAAACAAGATTAATATAGTTTATGTTATTTATTGTATTTAAAATACCGTAGAGCGGTGTTGCCAGTGCCAGTTATAATTTTTTCTGAAATCGCTTGGAAATGTTTAGTTTCTCGGATCAAATTCGAGCCGCAAAATACACTATTCTCGTATTTTAGTCCGTTGCTGGAAAACGAACTTTTCCATAGGTACTCCTTACTGTACGGGAATATTTTTTTTCTACGATCACTATGAAAAGAATGTAAATAGACACGGCATACTACAAGGCAAAGTTAGTAATTCCGTACCTGTGCGGAATTCTCTGTAACGCATTCTGCACATGCGCAGGGAATAATAAAGAAGTGATATACCTATTAGATCTCCCACGCATCTGTCGTTGATTGATAGTTCGTGATTCGTAAAATAATATTCCGTATACTGTACGGGAATGATCCATAAAACATTTATTGGGAAATTTAAATCCACATTAGTAGCGGTGTTTAGTAACTCTTGAGGCGTTTTGCAACTCTGACCAACATCGTCATTGTCCATTTTAAATATAATTTAAATTATTTTAAGCAATATGTAACTAACCGAACTGACACTAATAATCAATGATAAACAATGTCAACGAAACGGTTTCATAGAAAATAAGATAATAATCAAAAACAGTTATGTATATATAAAACTTTCTTAATTTACGATTATATTTAATGCGATTTAAGAAACAATAGCATGTGTATCTCGTAGTAAAAGCACATTCCCGGACTCCAATGTTTGTTGGCCTCGGCTTGACGCCTCGGCCAACAATTTACATTGTCTTCCGGGAATGTATCGCTTTTCCTACTAGATACACAAAATACTATATACTGTAAGAAAAGGCGATATAAGCAAAATTTATAAGAGTAACAATACTTTGCATTTTTTTGAATCCCCATTTTCATAAGTTTCTTTTTATATTTTTCTGTCGTGTTTGAGAGTTTTTTTAACTCAATGTCTGTAACTGGATTAAAACTTTTATTAAATCCGTTGCAAATATGTTTTTTTGCGTGAAACTTTTTACAATCTTTTCTATTAAATTTCCATATATTGACTAAATCTATATTCCAATGTATTTCTAAATTCAAAATTTAATTTCTTACAGCTGAATCTTTAAGAAAACCATGATAGAAGTTCCATTTTATATTTTGTTAAAGGCAATGAAATTCAAGTATAATTTATGTACACTTCCATATTCTTATTTGTGATAACGATAGAAATGTACTGCCATATTGAAATTATCTTGGTTTAAAGATATAACAAGAAATTTCCGTACCTATAAAGTAGTTAAAGCTATTAAACGTTACTAAGGCGGACTTTTATAAGCCCTTGTCATACATTTTACAGTATCCAGAATATATTATTAGAGAAAACTCTAATTACTTTATTTTTAAGTACCTAAGTAAATACCTAGGTAAATCAAATTAGAAATTAGCGTCGGACATATAATCAATTCCAAGTTTAAAAATACTTATGAGGACTTTAAACACAATTTATTCACAAAATTGTGACAAGATACACTGAACTCAGTTGGATAACGCCTAAACTGATTTACAATAACAATGAACTATTCGAATTATTTCAACTCGCCTAACTGCACATACAACAAATAAACATTCTAGAATTTTCAAGAAATATTATCGAACCTAATCAGTACATACTAGAAAAAGTAAGAATATTCTAGAATAACCAAAAAACAGTCTTTCAAGTAAAGGTCCTTTCCTTATTTGGTTATCCCGTTCCAATATTAAGGTAGGCCTTTTTAGGATGATGAACTTCATCCTGTACATTTAATCCGATTTTCAGTCGTAAATACACTGCTGTCACGTCCTCAATAAAATAATAGTCTTTGTGACAATAAATAAAGTAACAATTGTGTACTCCATTACAGCGATTTGGACGGTTACGTCATCAAATTATTAAAACTTACAACAAAAAAGAAATGCTCAATTCAGAAGTAGATATTTAGATATGATGAACGTATTTACAAAATAATAATAATTAAATAAATAAAAGCAAATAAAAAAAAACATTTACAAAAAAGTCTTAATAAATTTTCTGTTTATATCAGTGTTATAGAATAAAAACTTTCATAACAAACATTAAAATTTGACCAGCCCTAAATGAGAAAATACACAATATTCTATTTTGTAGATTTTGAGGATAACTGTTACAGCAGCATTTTTCCTGGTCCTCCCCCGGCGGTGCGGAGTTATGACATATCAATTTGTTTCAGCTATTTTGATAAGTAAAGAAAAGACAAAAATCCCAAAAAAATGATATGCTTTGTTTATATATTTAACTTTTTTGAAGCTGTCAACTTTTGTTAACTTTTTTAAACCTGTCAACTTTTGTTAACTTCTTTTGAAGTTTTGTTAACTTTTTTTGAAGCTGTCAACTTTTGTTAACTTTTATTGAAGCTGTCAACTTTTGTTAACTTTTTTTGAAGCTGTCAACATTTGTTAACTTTTTTGAAGCTATCAACTTTTGTTAAAAGGAAATCCATTTAAAATAGTTTCAATAGTTTTAGTGTGATGATTGAGCAGAAAAGCACTGATCAAAAAATAAACAAAGTATAAAAAGTAAAAATACAAAATTAAAAAAACATATAAACCACAAAAATTAAAACTACCGGTTTGGTTCAAACGTTAAACTGTTCGTTATGCATTTTCAATCCATCTCTATTATGTCATTGAATATATCAAATTCACTATTAAATCCAATATCGGAATCTGATACATCGAGTGAATAAACCAAATGTGGAATGTGAACAGTTTCCCATATAAGTCCAGTCCGCCCAAATAATTTATTCTGTATGTCTACAAAAAAAATTCTACATATGTGGTGTACTTTATCTTTACGCTTCTGTCCGAGTTTTTTATTTCTATCCCTGTCCGAATATAAAGATGCAATATTTTTGTAAAGCCCCATTGGATTATATTGACAGTGGTATGAAAATAGTCGAAGTACATCATATCCATGTTGTTTTTATTTGTAATTTTTTTTGTCAAATTTCATGCTACTTCTGCTTAACCCCTACTGAAATATCTATTTTTTTTTGCTGAAATTGGAGGTGATTGTACAGAATGATATGGAGCATTATCCATGACCACTACACATTTCACTAAAGAATTGGATAAAGCAGAATTGAGTTGATTAACAATCCAGTTTTTAAAAATGTCATAGTTTTGTGATAGTCAATGTCAGTATTTGAAGAGTCTAATAACAAGATACATTCCTCTAAAAAACCCACTATCCGTTCCTGCGTGTGAACTTGTAAATCGCTTTCCTTCGAAATTCACATGCATTGTATTACTTTTTAAATCAGATTCCTGTACCCATTGAAGCGTTGGATTACCATTATTGCATATCAACGTTTCGTCTAAGTATTTAGTTGCGTAAACTTCCGAAGGAATGCGATTTTCTTAATTTTTAACATGTCGTTGCTCACTTAAAATTTGTCGCACTTTTACTTTTTTAAATTAATATCTCATTGATTTTAGGTCTATATAAAGTGGTACGTTCACCCTTAAAATCCAAGGTTTGTTTCGCGTCAGTCAAAAGTTAAATATTCGTTTTTAGAATTGTACTTCCAAATGTAATCAAATTACATTCTAATTATCAAAATTAATTAAAAAAAATATTTTATTCTCAAAACATTTTTAATTCTGGGGTATCTTATACAATCTGGCAACATTGTAAAATATTGAGTGACATTGATTTTGTAGCTAATTTTTTTTTAAATAAATCATAAGTGCTTTAAATGTATAAAAACGTAGAAGTGTATTTTATGTTACAATGTACTTCATATTTGGAACTATTTGCTAATAAAAACATCGGAATAATCTTGTATAGAACACAATAAGTACATTAAAAACCTTAGAGATATTCTGAAAATATCAGTCTTCTAAAATTTTCTGGTCTTTTTTTAACAGACTACTTTGCAACTTTTCCCTGGAATCCAGTCTGCTTTATTAACAAAGATCCATCGGCAGTTTGCAACAGTATAACTGAAATCATTCAGTGTGCCATGGAAGCTTACATTCCTCACTTTACCAAACGCTTAAAAGCCAAACAGAAGACATGGTTTAATAAAGATTGCGATGTAGCTCGGAAAGCTAAGATCAAGTCCCACAAATTATTTATACAAAATCCATCAGAAAAAACAAAAGAGGATGATACAACACCACTATTTCCAATTCCAAAAGTCTCTTTGACGCTCGAATGAGAGAGAAAGTAATGTCAAACCCTAATGGAAGCCGGTCCTTTCGGACCCTCGCCAAACATATTAACAACAATTTCACAACTAGTTCGTTCCCTCCACTCACATCAGATGACGGCTTAATAGTTACGTCCTCCACAGAAAAGGCAGAACTCTTTGCCAAAATATTCTCTTCGAACTCGACACTTAACCCACCGGACAACATAGAGCTACTTTCTATTCCACGGGCTCCCCACACAATGAAAAATATCATATTTATGGTTAAGGGTATGCAGAGTCCTTGCTACTCTAAATACCAACAAAGCAAGTGGCCTTGATGAAATACCTGCTTTACTCTTAAAATGTTGTGCTCCTGAACTAGCGCCAGTTTTCACTAAGCTATTTCAACTATCATATGATACTGGTATTTCTCCAGAATCCTGGAAAACTGCTCGAGTACAACCAGTCCCCAAGAAAGGCTGTAAAACCCAGCCTTCTAACTACAGACCTATAGCTCTTCTATCTGTTATTAGCAAAACTATGGAGAAATATGTCAGTCACGAGATCCTGAGCTACCTGGAGATACACAACCTTTTAAGTGACAGGCAATATGGTTTTCGCCAAAAAAGGTCAACAGCCGATCTACTAGCATATGTAACTCATGTCTGGAGTAATGCCATCCACCGCTATGGGGAGACTCAAATAGTATCACTAGACATCTCAAAAGCATTTGATCAAGTGTGGCATGCAGTTCTTTTGAACAAACTGCCTTCATACGGACTCTCGCAAAACCTTTGCAGATGGATATCCAACTTTCTCTCCAACAGGCACATCCAAGTTGCTGTAGATTGACTTTCTTCCAACCTCTACAAGATCAACGCTGGAGTTCCCCAAGGATCGGCTCTAGCTCCTACTCTGTTCTTATTACACATTAATGATCTACTAGAAGCCACTAATAACCCGATACATGGTTTTGCAGATGATAGCAACATACACTGTAGCAAAGCGCACAACCGTCCCATATCTCTAGATATTCTGGAAGAGAACGGACGATCCACAACGGCTTCTCTCAATCAAGATTTGAGAATTGTAGATAAGTGGGGAAGAAAGAATCTTGTTAATTTCAACGCTTCCAAGACAAATACATGTTGCCTGTCCAACAAGAGGCAAATATGCGACTTATCCATTACAATCAACGATCAGACACTGGTAGCGGGCGACTCCATTACGCTGGTTGGTATAACGATTTCCCAGGACTTACTATGGAACGAACATATTGCATCCATAGCAACTGCAGCAGGAAAGAAATTAGGCTTTCTGTTTAGAGCACGGAAATATTTTTCTCCATCCAACTTAGCTACTCTTTACAAAGCCCAAATACGGCCTAATCTTGAATACTGCTCGCATGTATGGGGTTCGGCGGCTCCGTCAAGGCTCAGCGTTCTTGATGCAATACAGAGAAGAGCAGTTCGACTAATAAACGACACCAGTATAACCAAAAACCTAGCCCTATTATCCCACCGAAGAGCAGTGGCTGATCTTTCCTTGTTTTACCGATACATAAACGGATTTTACTCAGAAGAACTCCACTCTATAATGCCTCCACTTGCCAGACCAGCCAGAGCAACGCGATGTGCCAACTACATGCACCCTTATACTGTTCAGTGCCCGACATCGAGAACGGATCGATTCGATCGTTCCTTCATCCCCAGGGTCTCCAGATTGTGGAACTACTTACCTTCCCACGTCTTCCCACTCGTCCTAACTTGCAGGCCTTTAAATCCCCAATTAATAAATTGTCTCTTCTGTCCCAATAGATGTTCTCGGTACATTTGTATTTAGGTCTATACCTACGAGGACATCCGTAATAAAAAAAAAGAAAAAAAACATGTAGTAGCATCTATGTACACATTATTTGTGTCTGCATAATTTTTTTCGGCATATTAATATTTTTTAATAAAAATAACTATTATATTTATACTATTTGTTGTCGAGCTTGTTAGTTTGTGACTTGCAGTAAATTAGTAACTTGCAAACATCAACATGACAAAAACCAATACCAACGTGAATAAATAACAGCTTACTAGATATTTTTAAACGTGGAATGATGTATAATGATGACATAAAATATGTAAATACATTTACTGTTTGTATCAGGTTTCTTTTCAGGATTGTTTAAAATTTTAATATTATTAATTATTAAGTAATTTAACAATTTTTTTAAATATAAAACATTTGATCATTTATTTTACATTACCACACCTCTTTGTCATAGAACCATTTTTTTAATAATGAATAATTGAGCTAATAGAAAAGTATCTTTAAGGATATTTCCTTTTAATTCTATTTACAACAGTAATAATCCGGTAGAATTAGTCCAGATAGCCACTTAGAACGCAGGTAATCTTTATAAATTAGAATCAAAATCCCTGTAATTTAGAGGATTAGGGGAGAGTTAAATAATATCGTTCCCCTAAGAACTGTAACATATACTTCAGACATGGTTTCATGTATAGATTTAATAATGCAGTTACTTAGTAAAGAATTTATTTAGCTCACCATCAGCTTGACAAAATGTTTAAAAAGTCAAACAGAAAGTAATTAATATATGAAAATTATAAAAAAAATAAACTAGAGAATGTGGTATAGTCCATTTCACCGATTTTGGCAGATGACAGAAATCATACTCAAAGTAAATTTAAAGTTACATATCTCTCTCAGATACAGGCAAGTAAGAAATTTAAATGAGGACGTTTGTTTTTTAATACAGCACTTACGTAACTGCATCTTGTTTCACCGGTAGATAAAAAGTATTTAATACGGAAGTCTTGACTTGATTGACATTCCTAGTAACCGTCATGTACGGCTCGTTGTTGAAGGGTTGAATTTAATAATTGTTAATGTCATATTTTTGTAGATGTCAAACCACACTGATAGTTTCAGAAACTTACGACCTAATTTAGAAAAAAAAATTCTCCGTCATTCGTAACTTGGATGACATTTTAATCTTATTTCAGTGGTTTCTAATATCAAATCGGCCAAAAACGATGAAATGGACTATATAATCTATTACATCTATTAAATATAATAAAACTGTAGAAATGTATATGTTTGTGCGCGCATCACATGAAAACTACTGATCCTATTCGAATGCGGTTTTCCAAGACATATTTGTCTTCTTTTAACTTAACATCTGGTGTATAAAACTTTTCCCCCCACCCCTTTAACGGGGTGAGGATAAATTTTTTTATACAAAAATCATCACGCCACGTGAACGACGTCGCGGGTACATCGAAATAGAACCCAAAAATGTGGTTAGATTTTTTTGTCTGTCTGTCTGTATGTTTGTGCGCGCATCTCATGAACACTACTGATCGGATTCGAATGCGGTTTTCACAGATGTATTTGTCTTCTTTTAACTTAACATCTGGTGTATAAAAATTTCTTTCCCATTTCTTAAATGGGGTGGGGTAAGAAATTTTTATACAACAATCACACGCCACGCGAACGACGTTGCGAGTACAACTAGTCGTTTAATAAAACCGTGCCCGTAATAATATTGTGAATTTCTTTAAATAGGGAAGTCAGATAATACCGACCGTCAATAAATTCCGCGCAGCGAAGCGTTGCACAAATAAACACTTTTAGCGTTTAAAAATCATGACACGAAGCGTTTATAGTCAATCAATAGACAAAAAAGCGACAATAATTCAGGAATGAATCGAAGCGGTGCTATTATGTTAAGGGCAATAACTATACATGTTGTATACAAAAAATAACCTCTGAAAGAATATTGTTTATAAGCAGGAAGCTGCCAAAGTTGGCCAGAACCAGTTTTTTAATTCTACAGGCTAAGTATGCATTTTATGTAAAAAATAAAAGTTGTAGGGAATAAAAAATTCTACAACTTTAGACTTTATTAAGTCAATTTGGTCCAATTGTTATTGCAAAAAAGTCAAAAAACCTCTTAAAATGGAATACAGCCGACTTATCAAATAACAGTACAATAATCAATAATTAAGACAAAATTTGGAGTAAAAATAAAAAATAGTTTTTCTTTGTTGAGGTTAACATTCCAAAATCCATGATAATATTTGAAGAAAATTAAACGTTGATCTTATGTCAAAAGTTGGATGCAAAAGATATATATTGATTGTGATTTTAGTGTACCTAGTCTTCAGTCAGCGATTATGCTTTAAGCTCGCTGACGGATAACATATATCTTGTACTGACGAGGTGCAAATACACCGAAACTGGTCTACAAGTTATGTTGTCCCTTCTAACTGCAAACCAGAATGGTTGGTTTAAATTATCTATTAGATATGCCAACCCCGTTTGACTTTGAAGTGTAATCCAATATCCGTCGGGGCATATAGCCCGGGAAGTGGTTGTTTCTTCTTAGTTGAACGGTCATTGTCTTTGAAAACTTGTAAAGCCTTAGAATAATAATATTCTTTGATCTTTAATACAATAGGATGTCCCCAATATTACATTTTGTCGTTTTCGGCGTTTTATTTACCAATACATCGGAACAAACGTATTTGCATCCTTTTTTACCGTCGTCGCCAGAAACCAACTAGCACTATGAATATAGATATTTTTGATTCGATTAACATTTCGTTTGGACTAAATTGTCGTATCGTATAAATGATTGTCTTAATTCGATTAAAATATCTTTTCGAGTTTATAATCGTGTTGGGCTAGCCGTCTGAACGGGCTTGTAAGCTTGCTTTTTTCATCACTATCGTTGCTAATTTTTCTTTTGTACCGGTGTCAATATGGAAGATTAAATAAACCTTAATTATGGATTTCATTTTTATTATTTACATCTGAAAGATTAAAATATTTTTTTATAGTTTAAATGAATTAATTTTGAAACAATTTGTTATATTTCAAATCACCTTTACGCCATTATGGTACATATGGAACACTATCGCCCTCTTAACATTCGCTTTTAACACAGTAAGAGTGCGTCCTCTTTACTTTATGTAGTCTCTATGCGAAATATATAAATTTATAATTAGAACGCTGCTACAGTTTGCTTTACAAAGAACAATTAACAACCTGTACTGATAATCTTCTAACCGCAGGTAGTAATTCGAAGCAAAATAGCTTAAAACGAAATTTATAGTCGAGACAATGAAGCAGCAAAATCAGCCTCCGTGAAATTTAAACGGAAAGGCAAAGTTTAATGATTCTTTTTGCATTCGATTCGTGAGAGCGTCAGGAAACTTTGTGACCCTATGCGATTACGTAACATTGGCAACTGCATTTGTGCATACAAAAAAACATTTTTAAAGTGCATTTCAAACCATAACTCGTTATTTATTGGCGGAAATGTGTTTAAAAAGTAATTCGCAGATTTTTGGGGTCGCTAAAAACGTATTGACATTAAAAGTGATCTTGGGAGTACCTGGTGTCCAGGATACCTACCACGATTATGCCTTAAGCTCGCTGACGGATAACATATACCTTGTACTGATGAGTTATGTTGTCCCTTCTAACTGCAAACTAAAATGGTTGGTTTAAATTATCTGTTAGATATGCCAAACCCGTTTGACTTTGAAGTGCAATTCAATATCCGTCGGAGCACATAGCCCGGGAAGTAGTTGTTTCTTCTTAGTTAAATGGTCAATGTTTTTGAAAATAATTTTCAAAACTCGTAGAGCGATAGGCTGACTAATATTCAGCGTAATAAATAATTAAAGTAGTTATAGAAAATCAATATAATAAGAATAAGAACATTACCAATACGTCAAAGCTCACTTTGAATATTTATGAACTTTATTTATAGTAGACTATATATTATTATTGCTGTTTGAAATTAGTATCTATAAATTGAACCTTCAGATATTCTTTCCTATAATTTATATCTCGAACTTCAACTTCCGTTTACAAGTTACATCGCATATTCATGAGAAACAAAGAATATTATCTAAGAAAGTTAGAAAGAAGTGTGGAGAAACCACTCGTTCCCGAATCGGGATCACATCGAAACGATCCGTCGCTGCTTCGATGCGGATAAAAGGGACGCAATGAAATATTCCTGGAGTTTGTAGTTTGCATATATTATGGGAGAATCTGCGGTAACAGCCTATAGTTAGAACCCTAATTTAAGACTAACCTGTTGAAGAACCTAAAATAAATTTCTATTTCTACCTTTCCCATTTACTTTTGTCAAGTTTATTGAAATCCTTAAACGTAATGCAACAGTTAAAGGCGATGAGGCAGATTGTACGTGTTTATGTGTAGATAGTAAATAAAAAATAATGTAACGTTTATTTATTTTCACAGTTTATTATTTAATTTATTTATACAACTAATACACTTAATTTATGTTATAACACAATTTATTTACAATATACTAATTTATATGAACACTGAACATTGATTTATATAAACACTTATTTACTTAGACTCAACTCAAAACTCAACTAACTATATTACCAAAATAAAGTCTATTTATATGCGCTTCGAACAATGAAGAAACATCTCGATCTCTCGCGTAAGGGCAGAGATTTTTCCAGTCGTATGTGGAAGCTTCTATATGGTTCAATAGAACATTCCACGGCGTCGCCCGCCGGTCGGACTCGCCCATTTGGCCAACCAGGACAGAGCCGGAGTCGCATTACATTGCCCCCTCCTTAAGAGATAGTTCCTCCTGGAACTAGAGCTGGATGGGAATGATTGTATCTGCAGTCGGATCCTCTTCTACAATTTCCATTTGTATAAAAAAAACAGGGGACGGTCTTCGTTGTAAACTGGACACTGGGCGAATGGCTGCAAACCAATACTTGGACTTCGGTATCTTGAAAGATTACTTCCACCATGTTTCGAATGACCCTCCAGTCTAACTCCTTACACTCGATCTTTGGCATTGCTATATTCTGTATATTGGACTCCAGTACGTGTTCCCTCAGGCTAAGTAAAGATTCCCATACATCTTGATAAGTGGGTCGGTCGTGATAGGTGTTCTTTGTCACTAGATAGAAGAGGTAACGTGATCCATCTTGGAGTCTCAAAGCTTTTCCGGGGGCTGGCAATTGGCTTTGCAGTTCTGATAGTCGACCAAATTTTTTTCGGAAAACGGACGCTAATCCTCGGGCGTCGCTGATACTGGCAGGAATATTATGGACCAACGAGCAGTCATCTGGAAGCGTGAACAGGTCTTGATGTTTCTCAATGGTTACGCCATATCTTGCTTTCCCGGTACCCCCATAAGCACCCATAAACTCATCGAAGGCAAAATCAGGAGTCTCTTGGAGTCGATTTACATCTTCTTCTTGGTTATGATCTCCTTCAAACGGTGCCAGCCGGTTTCCATGTACCACTTTCGGTTTTCCATTTGGAATCTTACTTATTCGGTATATGACATCATTGATTCTTTTCTTAACGATGTATGGACCTTCCCAAGACGTTTGTAGCTTCGGCGAGTAACCCTTCTGTCTTCTTGGGTTATGAAGCCAGACTTTGTCTCCTTCTTCGAAACATCCTTCCGTGGCTTGAGTATCATACCGTTTCTTCATTCTATCACTGGCAATTTGAAGATGTGAGCGAACCAGTTCATGCATATCGTCCATTTTCCTTCGTAACTGGATCACATAATCTTCTCCAGCTATATCTTCTCCAGGTCGGCATCCAAACTCAAGGTCGCATGGTAGCCTCATCTCTCGTCCGAACAAGACCTTTGCTGGTGTTTGGCCTGTTGTTTCATTGACTGCGGATCGGTAAGCCATCGCGAAGAGCGAAAGGTATTGATCCCAGTCCCGCTGGTGGTTGGACACTACTTTTGACAGATACTTTCCAATGGTCTTATTCATTCTTTCTACCATTCCATCTGATTGTGGATGTAACGCTGTAGTTCTTGTTTTCTTCATTTCCTAGAGTATCGCAAATTCCTTGGAAAAGCTGGCTTTCGAAATTTCTACCTTGGTCACTATGGATCTCCAAGGGTACTCCAAATCGACTGATAAACTCTCTTATTAAGACATCTGCAACAGTTGTGGCCTCTTGATTTGGAATGGCGTAGACTTCTACCCACTTCGTGAAATAATCCATAACCACCAACATGTACTTATTTCCATTCTCAGTCGTCGGAAATGGTCCAGCAATGTCTAAAGCAATCCTCTCGAATGGGCTACCGACGTTGTATTGTTTCATGGGAGCTTTCCTTTTTCGCTGCGGTCCATTACTCGCAGCACAGATGGTACACTTCTTACACCAGCTCTTCACATCATCGGAACTATTCATCCAATAAAACCTTTCCCGTACTCGTTGAAGGGTTTTCTTAACACCGAGATGACCTCCTGATGGACTGTCATGTAACTGTCGGAGTACTACAGCCACTCTAGTTTTTGGAATAACTAACTGCTTTCTGATTTCTGAACCATCATCATTCTCGAGTACTCGTTGCAATAAGTCTTCTTCCAGGATGAAAGAGTTCCACTGAGCCCAATAGGATTTAAGTACTGGACAGAATTTTGACACTTCTTGCCAAGTAGGTCGTCGATCTTCTCTCTTCCATTGGCGCATTTTCTTTAAAACAGGATCATTTTCTTGTTCCTCTCTAATTTTAGTCGGTGCCCAGTAATCGTTAACTACAGTTGTTCGTAGTATAGCAGTTTCTTTGGATTCTGTCTTGTTGCAATGGGAGCAATCTGCTGGGCACGGTCTTCTGGAAAGTGAATCGGCGTTTCTATGGCTTACTCCAGCTCGATGTTCGATCCTAAAGTCGTACTCTTGTAACCGTTCGATCCACCTGGCAATTTGACCTTCAGGGTGCTTGAATTGCATTAACCATTTAAGGGCTGCATGATCGGTCCGGATTAAAAATTTTCTTCCATAAAGGTATTGATAGAAGTGTTCCACGGACTTCACAACTGCCAGAAGTTCTCTTCTCGTAACGCAGTAATTCCGCTCAGGTTTAGAGAGCACTTTACTAAAATACCCCAGAACCCTTTCTTGCCCATCTTGAATCTGAGAAAGAACTCCTCCAATTCCTACATTACTGGCATCGGTATCTAAAATAAATTCCCCCTCTGGTTGTGGGTAGCCCAGTATCGGTGCTGTTGTTAAATGCTTCTTTAGAGTTTCAAAGGCCGTTTGACAGTGGTCATCCCAGCAGAATTCTCTTGCTTCTTCAGTAAGTCGTGTTAATGGCTTAGCAATATCTGCAAACTTCCTTATGAACCTTCGATAGTACGTGCATAGCCCAAGAAAACTTCTTATTTGATGTTTATCGGTTGGTTGTGGCCAATGCTTGATGGAAGCAACTTTGTCGTTATCTACAGCCACGCCTTCCTTGCTGACAACATGACCCAGGTACTTAACTTTATCTTGGAATAACTGACATTTCTTGGGGTTTAACATCAGTTGGGCAGCTTGAAGTCTTTTAAAAACATCGTCTAAGTTCTTTAGATGATCTTCAAATGTCTCTCCCAAGACTATGATGTCGTCTAAATAGACCAGACATGTCTTCCAAGATAACCCTCTCAATACATTTTCCATAAGCCTTTCGAATGTCGCAGGAGCATTACATAGTCCAAATGGCATGACATTAAATTGCCATAGTCCGGAACCGGTGGTAAAGGCTGTCTTTTCCTTGTCTACTGGGTCCATTTCTACCTGCCAGTAGCCAGATTTCAAGTCTAAGGTAGAGAATAATTTACTTCCAGCCAAAGTGTCCAAGGTGTCGTCGATTCGAGGCAGAGGATAACTGTCCTTCTTGGTAACATTGTTCAACTGACGATAGTCTACACAGAACCTCGTAGTTCCATCCTTTTTCTTAACCAAGACTACCGGAGAGACCCATGGGCTGGTAGAAGGTTCTATCACCCCGTCTTCCTCCATTTCTCGAACAATCCTTTCCGCTTCCTCTCTCTTTGCCTGCGGTAATCTTCTAGCTGTTTGACGAATTGGCTTGGCATCCCCTGTATCAATTTTATGCTTCACAGCAGAGGTTCTTTCTGTCTTACCTCCTTTTGGTACAAAAATGTTCCGATATCGATGAAGAAAGTCTTTTACTCTTCTTTTCTCTATTCGATTCAGAGATGGACCAGCAACTGCCACCATGTGTTCGAACTTGTCGTTGGAATTATCGGAAGTGACCGTCTGACGAATTATGGACGATACTGGTACACAGGTTCCAATTCTGGTATCTTTCTTGATTGTAATAGGGTGATCATTGATGTTTATAATTCGTACCGGAATTTCTCTAGCAGAAGTGACCAATCCTTTTCCGATCAAAATTCCTCGACCAACGTCTTCATCATGGTTCAAAGGTTCCATCATGGCAGGTGTTCCTTCATCAACAGTTCCTTGAAGACGTGCCACTATGATAGTTTCACTTCTACCAGGTATCACAGCATCCTCCTCTATAGCTGCTGGCACTGTTCTGTCCTCATACGGATGAAGGAATACTTCTTCGGCACCAACTTTAATAACTCTGTTTTTGAAATCCAGCTGGAAACCATGTAAGTTCATTACGTCCATTCCTAATATCACATCTTCCTCGATATCAGCGACAATGACAGTATGCGTGAACTTTTCTGTACCGATTCCTATTTGAACTTGGACTTCCCCATGGATGTTAGCTCTTTCACCTGTGGCGGTCCGTAGCCGTAGCCTTGTTGGTTGAAGTTTCTTGCTGCTACTTATAGTTGTTGGTCGTATAATGGTCCTGGTCGCTCCAGTATCTATCAACAGTGTATACTTTTTACCATTTACTTCACCATCTACATATACACTGTCATCGCGACATTTTAGAGATGCTATGAGTATGAGAGGGTATTTTTCCTGTGGAGTTGTTTCTCGATTTGCATTGGCCACTGGACGTTTACATGATTTGATAAAATGTCCCATTTCGCCACAATTGTAACACACGCGGGGCCTCTTCTTTTTGCTTTCAGTAAAGTTCTTCATCATGTTAACTAATTGGTCCAATTTATTTTCGTCTTCTTCGTCTTTTACAGATCTTACTTTACTGTATCCCCCACAAGCCTTCGAAGCCGCTTCATACTCAAGCGCAGCGGACAAGACATCGACTAAAGTTTTGTGACGGGCTAAACGAAGAGTCTTGTTCATTTCAGGATCACGGAGCCCATCAAGAAATGCTTCTACTGCTAAACATTCTATCATCCCTTCATCAGCTGCAGGATAGGCAAATCTGACCAACCTGGCAATATCTACTTCATATTCCTGAAGGGTCTCTTCTCGCTTCTGTTTTCGTATCTTCAACTGTGATCGGTGCAAATTCTCCAGATGTTCATGACCATATCGCATGTTTAATCTCTTCTTAAGTTGTTCAAAGTCATCCGTCTCTTCCACCGGTATAGTCTGAAGAACGTCGCAAGCATCTCCTCTAAGAGCGATCGTGAGATTTACAGCCTTTTCTTTTTCTGACCATCCGTTCGCTCGTGCAGCTGTTTCAAACTGTTTAAGGTAATTTTCCCATGACATTTTTCCATCAAAGGTTGGGGCTTTAATGCGGACCGAACTTTCACTGCTTTCCAGTTTTGGTTTTCGTTCCACTTTACAGCTTGTCTTCATCATTTTTCTCTTTTGATTCTTCCACACTAATCCTTTCTCCCTTTCCCATTTCTTCCATTTTTCGTTCAATCTCTTTTATTTTCTCCTCGAATGAAGTCATCTCATTCTTTAGAGAAGACATATCTGATGACATGGATGAAATCTCAGAAGAGACTTTATTTTCCAAAGAAGAAATTTCAGAAGAAACTTTATTTTCCAAAGAAGAAATTTCAGAAGAAACTGTATTTTCCAAAGAAGAAATTTCAGAAGAAACTTTATTTTCCAAAGAAGAAACTTTAGTATCCAAAGATGAAATTTCAGAAGAAACTTTATTTTCCAAAGAAGAAATATCAGTAGAAATATCTGCTTTCATAGAAGCAATATCACTTTTTATAGAAGACATTAATGATGAAATATCATCAGCAAATAAAAACTCTTCCGGGTCTAATTCTTGATCAACTATCGCTTGTCTAAGTCGCTCCACCAACTCGGACTTCTTTCCTGTAGTGTCCAATTCACGGTCTTCAAGCTCCCGACGCAAGTCTGCCACTTTTAAATCACAAAGTTTTTTCGACATTTTTCTACACTATTTATTTACACTATCCCACTTCTGACACCAATGTAACGTTTATTTATTTTCACAGTTTATTATTTAATTTATTTATACAACTAATACACTTAATTTATGTTATAACACAATTTATTTACAATATACTAATTTATATGAACACTGAACATTGATTTATATAAACACTTATTTACTTAGACTCAACTCAAAACTCAACCAACTATATTACCAAAATAAAGTCTATTTATATGCGCTTCGAACAATGAAGAAACATCTCGATCTCTCGCGTAAGGGCAGAGATTTTTCCAGTCGTATGTGGAAGCTTCTATATGGTTCAATAGAACATTCCACGGCGTCGCCCGCCGGTCGGACTCGCCCATTTGGCCAACCAGGACAGAGCCGGAGTCGCATTACATTGCCCCCTCCTTAAGAGATAGTTCCTCCTGGAACTAGAGCTGGATGGGAATGATTGTATCTGCAGTCGGATCCTCTTCTACAATTTCCATTTGTATAAAAAAAACAGGGGACGGTCTTCGTTGTAAACTGGACACTGGGCGAATGGCTGCAAACCAATACTTGGACTTCGGTATCTTGAAAGATTACTTCCACCATGTTTCGAATGACCCTCCAGTCTAACTCCTTACACTCGATCTTTGGCATTGCTATATTCTGTATATTGGACTCCAGTACGTGTTCCCTCAGGCTAAGTAAAGATTCCCATACATCTTGATAAGTGGGTCGGTCGTGATAGGTGTTCTTTGTCACTAGATAGAAGAGGTAACGTGATCCATCTTGGAGTCTCAAAGCTTTTCCGGGGGCTGGCAATTGGCTTTGCAGTTCTGATAGTCGACCAAATTTTTTTCGGAAAACGGACGCTAATCCTCGGGCGTCGCTGATACTGGCAGGAATATTATGGACCAACGAGCAGTCATCTGGAAGCGTGAACAGGTCTTGATGTTTCTCAATGGTTACGCCATATCTTGCTTTCCCGGTACCCCCATAAGCACCCATAAACTCATCGAAGGCAAAATCAGGAGTCTCTTGGAGTCGATTTACATCTTCTTCTTGGTTATGATCTCCTTCAAACGGTGCCAGCCGGTTTCCATGTACCACTTTCGGTTTTCCATTTGGAATCTTACTTATTCGGTATATGACATCATTGATTCTTTTCTTAACGATGTATGGACCTTCCCAAGACGTTTGTAGCTTCGGCGAGTAACCCTTCTGTCTTCTTGGGTTATGAAGCCAGACTTTGTCTCCTTCTTCGAAACATCCTTCCGTGGCTTGAGTATCATACCGTTTCTTCATTCTATCACTGGCAATTTGAAGATGTGAGCGAACCAGTTCATGCATATCGTCCATTTTCCTTCGTAACTGGATCACATAATCTTCTCCAGCTATATCTTCTCCAGGTCGGCATCCAAACTCAAGGTCGCATGGTAGCCTCATCTCTCGTCCGAACAAGACCTTTGCTGGTGTTTGGCCTGTTGTTTCATTGACTGCGGATCGGTAAGCCATCGCGAAGAGCGAAAGGTATTGATCCCAGTCCCGCTGGTGGTTGGACACTACTTTTGACAGATACTTTCCAATGGTCTTATTCATTCTTTCTACCATTCCATCTGATTGTGGATGTAACGCTGTAGTTCTTGTTTTCTTCATTTCCTAGAGTATCGCAAATTCCTTGGAAAAGCTGGCTTTCGAAATTTCTACCTTGGTCACTATGGATCTCCAAGGGTACTCCAAATCGACTGATAAACTCTCTTATTAAGACATCTGCAACAGTTGTGGCCTCTTGATTTGGAATGGCGTAGACTTCTACCCACTTCGTGAAATAATCCATAACCACCAACATGTACTTATTTCCATTCTCAGTCGTCGGAAATGGTCCAGCAATGTCTAAAGCAATCCTCTCGAATGGGCTACCGACGTTGTATTGTTTCATGGGAGCTTTCCTTTTTCGCTGCGGTCCATTACTCGCAGCACAGATGGTACACTTCTTACACCAGCTCTTCACATCATCGGAACTATTCATCCAATAAAACCTTTCCCGTACTCGTTGAAGGGTTTTCTTAACACCGAGATGACCTCCTGATGGACTGTCATGTAACTGTCGGAGTACTACAGCCACTCTAGTTTTTGGAATAACTAACTGCTTTCTGATTTCTGAACCATCATCATTCTCGAGTACTCGTTGCAATAAGTCTTCTTCCAGGATGAAAGAGTTCCACTGAGCCCAATAGGATTTAAGTACTGGACAGAATTTTGACACTTCTTGCCAAGTAGGTCGTCGATCTTCTCTCTTCCATTGGCGCATTTTCTTTAAAACAGGATCATTTTCTTGTTCCTCTCTAATTTTAGTCGGTGCCCAGTAATCGTTAACTACAGTTGTTCGTAGTATAGCAGTTTCTTTGGATTCTGTCTTGTTGCAATGGGAGCAATCTGCTGGGCACGGTCTTCTGGAAAGTGAATCGGCGTTTCTATGGCTTACTCCAGCTCGATGTTCGATCCTAAAGTCGTACTCTTGTAACCGTTCGATCCACCTGGCAATTTGACCTTCAGGGTGCTTGAATTGCATTAACCATTTAAGGGCTGCATGATCGGTCCGGATTAAAAATTTTCTTCCATAAAGGTATTGATAGAAGTGTTCCACGGACTTCACAACTGCCAGAAGTTCTCTTCTCGTAACGCAGTAATTCCGCTCAGGTTTAGAGAGCACTTTACTAAAATACCCCAGAACCCTTTCTTGCCCATCTTGAATCTGAGAAAGAACTCCTCCAATTCCTACATTACTGGCATCGGTATCTAAAATAAATTCCCCCTCTGGTTGTGGGTAGCCCAGTATCGGTGCTGTTGTTAAATGCTTCTTTAGAGTTTCAAAGGCCGTTTGACAGTGGTCATCCCAGCAGAATTCTCTTGCTTCTTCAGTAAGTCGTGTTAATGGCTTAGCAATATCTGCAAACTTCCTTATGAACCTTCGATAGTACGTGCATAGCCCAAGAAAACTTCTTATTTGATGTTTATCGGTTGGTTGTGGCCAATGCTTGATGGAAGCAACTTTGTCGTTATCTACAGCCACGCCTTCCTTGCTGACAACATGACCCAGGTACTTAACTTTATCTTGGAATAACTGACATTTCTTGGGGTTTAACATCAGTTGGGCAGCTTGAAGTCTTTTAAAAACATCGTCTAAGTTCTTTAGATGATCTTCAAATGTCTCTCCCAAGACTATGATGTCGTCTAAATAGACCAGACATGTCTTCCAAGATAACCCTCTCAATACATTTTCCATAAGCCTTTCGAATGTCGCAGGAGCATTACATAGTCCAAATGGCATGACATTAAATTGCCATAGTCCGGAACCGGTGGTAAAGGCTGTCTTTTCCTTGTCTACTGGGTCCATTTCTACCTGCCAGTAGCCAGATTTCAAGTCTAAGGTAGAGAATAATTTACTTCCAGCCAAAGTGTCCAAGGTGTCGTCGATTCGAGGCAGAGGATAACTGTCCTTCTTGGTAACATTGTTCAACTGACGATAGTCTACACAGAACCTCGTAGTTCCATCCTTTTTCTTAACCAAGACTACCGGAGAGACCCATGGGCTGGTAGAAGGTTCTATCACCCCGTCTTCCTCCATTTCTCGAACAATCCTTTCCGCTTCCTCTCTCTTTGCCTGCGGTAATCTTCTAGCTGTTTGACGAATTGGCTTGGCATCCCCTGTATCAATTTTATGCTTCACAGCAGAGGTTCTTTCTGTCTTACCTCCTTTTGGTACAAAAATGTTCCGATATCGATGAAGAAAGTCTTTTACTCTTCTTTTCTCTATTCGATTCAGAGATGGACCAGCAACTGCCACCATGTGTTCGAACTTGTCGTTGGAATTATCGGAAGTGACCGTCTGACGAATTATGGACGATACTGGTACACAGGTTCCAATTCTGGTATCTTTCTTGATTGTAATAGGGTGATCATTGATGTTTATAATTCGTACCGGAATTTCTCTAGCAGAAGTGACCAATCCTTTTCCGATCAAAATTCCTCGACCAACGTCTTCATCATGGTTCAAAGGTTCCATCATGGCAGGTGTTCCTTCATCAACAGTTCCTTGAAGACGTGCCACTATGATAGTTTCACTTCTACCAGGTATCACAGCATCCTCCTCTATAGCTGCTGGCACTGTTCTGTCCTCATACGGATGAAGGAATACTTCTTCGGCACCAACTTTAATAACTCTGTTTTTGAAATCCAGCTGGAAACCATGTAAGTTCATTACGTCCATTCCTAATATCACATCTTCCTCGATATCAGCGACAATGACAGTATGCGTGAACTTTTCTGTACCGATTCCTATTTGAACTTGGACTTCCCCATGGATGTTAGCTCTTTCACCTGTGGCGGTCCGTAGCCGTAGCCTTGTTGGTTGAAGTTTCTTGCTGCTACTTATAGTTGTTGGTCGTATAATGGTCCTGGTCGCTCCAGTATCTATCAACAGTGTATACTTTTTACCATTTACTTCACCATCTACATATACACTGTCATCGCGACATTTTAGAGATGCTATGAGTATGAGAGGGTATTTTTCCTGTGGAGTTGTTTCTCGATTTGCATTGGCCACTGGACGTTTACATGATTTGATAAAATGTCCCATTTCGCCACAATTGTAACACACGCGGGGCCTCTTCTTTTTGCTTTCAGTAAAGTTCTTCATCATGTTAACTAATTGGTCCAATTTATTTTCGTCTTCTTCGTCTTTTACAGATCTTACTTTACTGTATCCCCCACAAGCCTTCGAAGCCGCTTCATACTCAAGCGCAGCGGACAAGACATCGACTAAAGTTTTGTGACGGGCTAAACGAAGAGTCTTGTTCATTTCAGGATCACGGAGCCCATCAAGAAATGCTTCTACTGCTAAACATTCTATCATCCCTTCATCAGCTGCAGGATAGGCAAATCTGACCAACCTGGCAATATCTACTTCATATTCCTGAAGGGTCTCTTCTCGCTTCTGTTTTCGTATCTTCAACTGTGATCGGTGCAAATTCTCCAGATGTTCATGACCATATCGCATGTTTAATCTCTTCTTAAGTTGTTCAAAGTCATCCGTCTCTTCCACCGGTATAGTCTGAAGAACGTCGCAAGCATCTCCTCTAAGAGCGATCGTGAGATTTACAGCCTTTTCTTTTTCTGACCATCCGTTCGCTCGTGCAGCTGTTTCAAACTGTTTAAGGTAATTTTCCCATGACATTTTTCCATCAAAGGTTGGGGCTTTAATGCGGACCGAACTTTCACTGCTTTCCAGTTTTGGTTTTCGTTCCACTTTACAGCTTGTCTTCATCATTTTTCTCTTTTGATTCTTCCACACTAATCCTTTCTCCCTTTCCCATTTCTTCCATTTTTCGTTCAATCTCTTTTATTTTCTCCTCGAATGAAGTCATCTCATTCTTTAGAGAAGACATATCTGATGACATGGATGAAATCTCAGAAGAGACTTTATTTTCCAAAGAAGAAATTTCAGAAGAAACTTTATTTTCCAAAGAAGAAATTTCAGAAGAAACTGTATTTTCCAAAGAAGAAATTTCAGAAGAAACTTTATTTTCCAAAGAAGAAACTTTAGTATCCAAAGATGAAATTTCAGAAGAAACTTTATTTTCCAAAGAAGAAATATCAGTAGAAATATCTGCTTTCATAGAAGCAATATCACTTTTTATAGAAGACATTAATGATGAAATATCATCAGCAAATAAAAACTCTTCCGGGTCTAATTCTTGATCAACTATCGCTTGTCTAAGTCGCTCCACCAACTCGGACTTCTTTCCTGTAGTGTCCAATTCACGGTCTTCAAGCTCCCGACGCAAGTCTGCCACTTTTAAATCACAAAGTTTTTTCGACATTTTTCTACACTATTTATTTACACTATCCCACTTCTGACACCAATGTAACGTTTATTTATTTTCACAGTTTATTATTTAATTTATTTATACAACTAATACACTTAATTTATGTTATAACACAATTTATTTACAATATACTAATTTATATGAACACTGAACATTGATTTATATAAACACTTATTTACTTAGACTCAACTCAAAACTCAACCAACTATATTACCAAAATAAAGTCTATTTATATGCGCTTCGAACAATGAAGAAACATCTCGATCTCTCGCGTAAGGGCAGAGATTTTTCCAGTCGTATGTGGAAGCTTCTATATGGTTCAATAGAACATTCCACGGCGTCGCCCGCCGGTCGGACTCGCCCATTTGGCCAACCAGGACAGAGCCGGAGTCGCATTACAATAATAATTTGATATACTGTATATTTTCTGATATGAGTCAGATACTTTTAGAAAGTATCTCTAAAAGGTTGGACATACCTTTTCTACTGATTCTAGTGATAAATATACATGGCAAACTGAATGATTTCAGTTATACCTACTGTTTCAAACTGCCGATGGATCTTCGTTGATAAAGCAGACTGGGTTCCAGGGAAAAGTTGCAAAGTAGTCTCATAGTTCTTTCCAATCTCCATTTTTTAAGTTCTCCTGGGTGGTGGCTCGAATGGGTTCGATTGCATATTTTACCTCTACTACAGCATGATCAGAATTACCCTCAGGAGAGACAGAACATTTACATTATATTGCTCAGGGTGAGTGGTCAGAAAAAGATCCACAATATTAGAACTGTGATTGGCAGCTCTGGGAAAGTAAGTGGGCTTGTCGATTAGTTGGGATAGCCCGGGGCTGATTGCAAACTCTTTGGTTAGCCTGCCATCTGTGTTTAAGAGTCTAAGAAAAAAATATATATACAAAAAGTGGCAGAATCCCATATAATTTAAATGGAAAACGTATCGTCTTTGGGAAAGGTTTGTTATATATTGTTATATTTTTCCTTCGTGGATTCGGGATAAGTGATAAACAGTAACAATTTATTGATAAACACAAATAAATAACAATTTCTTAAAATATTAATAATAAATACTGAATAACGTCTTTAAAATACACCTCCGATAACAATTCGCACTTCAATCACTATCTTTCGCCAACTATTACAATTACAATTATTATTCTCCGTCCAAGCGGAGCGTCTGTCTCGCACTACTATTTGGGCGACAGGTCCGGACCGGCTCGTAACAATATATTAAAGGCTTATGATTGTCTTATTTTTGTTTAAGATAATAAAAAAAAAATTGAACGTCACAAAAAATATTAATTTCGTAAATAACGAACATTCTAATAATATTAGAAACCCCTTTAAATAATTTATTTAAAATAATTATAAAATCAATTACCTCTTTAATTACTAATAAAAATTTGAGTTTCTTAGAATATTAATTTGGTTAATAAAAGTTTTTCTTAAATTAGGTAGTTTATCTCTTTCTGTTTCAAGAGATCTGCCTCTGTTGTTATCGGAATAGTTTCTTCAGGAAAGAATTGTCCTCAATTTTCAATAGTAGTCGAAACCAGGGTTTCCAATCTGCTCGGCTTTCTCCACAAAAAGGCCGAAAATTTTGTGTCGCCTCAAGAAACAAATATGAAACTCTAACTTGGCCCTTCTCGTAGATATGGACTGACCCTAACGATAAAATTAATAATCAGAAATCGATCCCTTAATGAAATTACAATCAAGTAGAATCAGTTTCTAGCCAAATTGGATTTTTTCATATTATTGAGAGTAAATTAATTCTTTACACGTGTAAACACCGATCTAAAATTTATTCAAGATAACCAAAACGGATATTTGGCGAAAGTAAAACTACTTGAAAATTAGTTGTTATCTATCTATCTATATCTATATCTATACATATAATAAAACTGTAGAAATGTATATGTTTGTGCGCGCATCACATGAAAACTACTGATCCTATTCGAATGCGGTTTTCAAAGACGTATTTGTCTTCTTTCAACTTAACATCTGGTGTATAAAACTTTCTCCCCCCACCTCTATAACGGAGTGAGGAAAGAAATTTTTATACAAAAATCAACACGCCATGCGAACGACGTCGCGGGTACATCGAAATAGAACCCAAAAATGTGGTTAGATTTTTTTGTCTGTCTGTCTGTTTGTATGTTTGTGCGCGCATCACATGAAAACTACTGATCCGATTCGAATGCGGTTTTCACAGATGTATTTGTCTTCTTTCAACTTCTGGGGTTTCTCTCCCATTCCTTAAATGGGGTGGAGCAAGAAACTTTTATACAACAATCACACGCCACGCGAACGACGTTGCGAGTACAACTAGTTAATAATAAAATATAACCTCAATTTAAGACACTTCTACAAATAAAAATAATTAAATGAAACAATAAAATCGACTTACTTGTATTAAAGAGAAGATACCACCTAGCGATCGGATAATAAAATGAACTAAAAATTCGGACCGCCGCGCGAAAGAAGGACAGTTAAACAGTAACAGCACTAGTGGTACAATTTATAATTACGTCGATTACATGAAAATAGATCTCACCAAATATAGGTCGGGAAACAATAGTCTGGTGAATTCTATTACGAAAACGATCCGATAGATAGTGTAAAGTAGAATTCTGAGCTAGTTTTATATTCTTACTGTTTGCTACAGTTTACTTATCGAGTTGGGGAAAATGGGGTAATGGGAGTCACTTAAGCAAGATATAGAATAAAACACACAATTTTTACTTTATTTTTATTTTCATCAACTTTTAAATTATTTTAATCATTGTACAGTTTCCTTACCGTTGGAATCATATATTAATTAACATTAAACTTAAAAAAAAAACGTCTTTGACCCCCATTGTCCGTATCTGAGGGTAATTATAGTCACTATGGGGACAATGAGATTCAGCCTGGTCTAACAATTGTCACATACGTAACCTATTAGAGAATCCCATCCTGTGCAACTCGCGTGTCCCCAGAAGCCACAAGAAGTGCATCTATACCATAATTCATTGTTGCGATCAAATTCATCACATACCAAAAATTCATTCAAATCTTCGTCTTCATTATCGTCACATATCTGATTAAGACTAATATCTGATTCTGAAGAAGTGTTTAGATCTTAAAGTACGCGCCTTTTGGCTTTATTTGCAATATCTTTCTGCGTCAATATTGTGTGAAATTTGAAGTTCTTTTGCATAGTGGTATGCTGCTTTCCTAATTTGAATCACTGTAACTCCATAAAAAATGGAAGATAAGTATTTTATCCGGTCTGACGAAACCTTTTCAACATCTGTTCTAAATACAGGAAGTCGTCCGAGACGTGGTTCCGATGAATTGTTCTCCTTTAACCGCTTTTGTAGACTTGAAAAAGGTATATTCATAGCTTTAGCAGAACTACTCATAGAGTGGCCTTGACTCACTGCACACGTAAAATTACATCAAATGAGCGCGAAACTGCGCAACGGGCTTCCCGTGCAAACGTAGGACTCGAACTGAACAAGCGAGCGGGGGGTGCAAGTTGTCACTTAACTAGTCTTTATGGACGATATTCGTTTGTTTAGCTAATGTCGTCTAGGAACTAGAACGCTGACCACCATTGCCCACTGACTCTCATTGCCCCTTTTTCCCCTAAATATCTAGGTGTAATCAAAATTATTATTAGTATTTAGGGCTTTAAGGTTTTACACCGCCTCAATGAACATGACAAAATCTATACAGTAGCCTACGCAGACGACATTGTTATTCTGCCAACAGGAAAGTTTGAAAGCACCCTTTGCGACAGAATGCAAGTGGCTTTCAGAACTTTAGAGACATGGTGTAAAGAGCAATCGCTGTCTATTAACCCCAAAAAGACAGAAATGGTTCTCTTCACGAAGAAAACGAAACCTAGGGGCTTAAACGCACCCAGTCTTTTCAACGTTAAATTAAGCTTTGCTACAGAAGTGAAATACTTAGGTGTTATTCTTGACAACAAGCTGACGTGGAACTCACACATAGAAAGCAGAGTTAAAAAAGCATTTATATCTTATGAGCAATGCCGCCGAACCATAGGACAGACCTGGGGATTATCCCCCAAGGTCACCATGTGGATCTACACGGCAATCATAAGACCTATGCTAACATATGGCGCTGTCGTGTGGTGGCCTAAAGTAAATCAAACGACAGCTATCAAAAAATTAAACCAAATCCAAAGATCAGCATGCCTTCTCGTAACAGGAGCCATGCGAAGCACACCGACCAGCGCAATGGAAGTCATACTCGGTCTCACCCCCCTTGACATATTTGTTAAGGAGGTCGCATTGATGACCATGGTACGCTTTCGCACGGTTGGTATCGAACCCACTGTAGGGACTGGCACCCATAGGGACAGTCTGTGGAGGGAATCGATAAAAGTGATACCACTCCTACAGGCAGACACGGATGCCGTCGCACCAAGATTTGTCTTTGACAAACCCTACAAAATATTAACAAACAAGACAGCAGACCCCAACGTAGTGAACGCTCTGAGCGTATATACGGATGAATCAAAAACAAAGCAAGGTGGTGTAGGATGTGGAATTTACTCTAGATCCTTAAACCTAAAAATAAAATGGGATATGGATGGCTTGTCAAGTGTGGTTCAGTCAGAACTCACAGGCATAACCATAGCTGCAAAAGAATTAATCAATAGAAACACCACATGCAGGAATATAAATATATACACAGACTGCCAACAAGCACTACTGACCTTGAATAGACCACGTTTCACTTCAAGTTTAGTACTAGAATGTCACCAATCTCTAGCTGAGGCCAGCCAGAATAACGTGGTCACTCTCAGCTGGATCAAAGGACATGGGAACTCTAAAGGCAACCGCATTGCGAACAATTTAGCAAGGAGGGCTTCGGGCTACAAATATGTTAGCCCTCACCCATCTACCAAGCTAACATTGTCCGCAGTCGTAGACCTTATCAAACAGCACTCTCACCAAAAATTTATACAGTGCTGGGATGAAACTACGAACTGCAGACTGGCCAGAGAGTTATTACCTCATCCTGGCGAGGAAACAGCAAAAAAATTTAAGGCATTAACCAGACAAAATCTCCGAACAGCTGTGGGAATCTTAACAGGTCACTGCCAATTGCGACAACATCTCTTTAGGATGAAATTAACAGAATCGCCGCTATGTAGAGGCTGCGAACAAGAAGAGGAAACAGTAGAACACATTATGTATGACTGCTCTGCTTTTTCTGAAATCAGAAGATCCGTGTTGGGCGAGAATTGGCTTACACCAGCCGATGTCAGGGAGATCCCCCTCGGGAGCCTCATCACCTATTTTAAATCACTAGGCCTGGTGACAGCCTGAGATGAGGATATCCCTACAATACGGGAGGATGCACAATGGGTCATATGTGGCCTCAGTGCTGGCTAAGCACTAGCTCGCCCCTCCCCAAATTTCCAGATCCAGAAGGTTTTACACCGCCTTAACCAGAGAAATTTCGATATAGGTAGTTGAATTAACACATCTGATTTTTATCCCAGAATTCTGTAGTAAAGCCACGTTCTAACTTTTTTTGGAGACACCTGTGCTGAAGTGGTGATTTTTAAGTCTCAAGGAAATGATGATTAAGTCCAGTTAGTGCGACTAAAATTGAATCCTCTGCTACTTCTCACTATTCGCTGTAGGTTACTTAGTGAATAAACTATTTACGTATAATTAATAAAATCGTGTTTTCTCCATGGTTTTAACGTAATTTAACTTTGTCAGCTACTTGGCCACTAAGCTCATGGAAAGTTTTATTTAATAGGAACTTCAGTAATTACTCACTAGTTTTCTTGTCAGTAGAGAGTAAACTCACTTATTGTAATTGATTTTCCAACTATTAGAATTATTATAACAAAGACAATAATTCATTTAAATAAATATTACAAAGAAAATTGCAATAAAGCTCTAAGTCTGGGTTATCACAAAACTGAATAAAGTTAATTTAACAAGAATAACCACTAAGCAATTTTCAAATTCCAGAATGACAAAATAAAGACAAACTGTTAAAATTTAAATTAGGTAAATCGTCAAGACCTATTGTACAATACACGTTCGTGAGCTCCTTCGTTACCTTGACTCTAAACATCTAACACATACCATATTTAATCAGTTTCTGGCTTTGTAACGTAAATTACTACGTATTACAGTCTTCTCAAATGAATTTCTCTTTAAGTTAAATTGAATTGTTCGATATAATATATTTCTAATTTTAGATTAGATTGTTAGGTTTTTATGATTGTCATCTACTGTTTTAATTTGTGGTTTGTTAGCCTTAAAACTGTCATTCTTATTGCTGATCCGGAGCTAACAATGCCAATTTTATACATTTTTTGTATCTCTCTCTACGTTTCCTTGTTCTTAACTCAAGCTTTGCGGTATTTGTATAACAAGCATCTCTGCCAATCAAGTGGCCAGATAAGCTGACTGTCGACTGTCACATGTCATTGATTCCCTTCTGGTTTCTAATACACACTAGATTGATATCAGATTCCGAGATAAATGGATGTTTGGGCACGTTGTTCTTTTGTTTGACCGAGTCTAGAACAATCAGAAGGCTGATAATGGATGTAATTGATTGCTGTTTTTGTCGGTAATTAATTATAGTTCGGGTTTCTGGGAAATGCTCTCTTCACTCAAAATAAAATTCATCAAAACACGAAGCCAATTTAAGCTCAAATACTACACAACCGTGAGAGAGGATTATAAAAAAGTGACTTACTTTTTGTAATATGGTTCTATGTTTTGTGTGTATACCAGATGATTAAGCGGTTTTTATTTCTAAATAATGAAATGAAAAACGGAAAATTTTAACATTATGAACATTTTAAGTGCTACTTGTATTCTGAATAGCGTTCATAATGCGTAATTTTCAATTAGATACATTTTTCATATTTCATCTCAATGATCGGATTGGATCCCTAATCTATATTAACGTTTCTTTTTTCTTTTGTTTGACCTTAATTTTCCCATTTATACCGCCTGAATAATAATAAGTTAAATTTACTGGGGAGACGATTTGGAAAAAATAATATGGCGTATGCAAAAATGCTCCAGATTTGTGGTTCCGCAATGGGAAGGTCTCAAAAACAGGACCGAATTTAAATGCGTAGCGGTTAAGGATATGCATATTTACTTGTTAAAGATCTGAAAGGTGATTTAAACTAAAGTAGAAATACTTTGTAGGGCAACCTAATATTAGAAAATGAATTTAGATATATTCACAATTTACTTTGAATGTATTTACATTCGATGAAGTTCTTTATAATAGAGTTGTTTAAGAAAAATTAAGATTTGGTAGACATATAAGCTTTCAGACCAATAAAATGTGAAAAATATTTTTAAAAATAACATAAAATCAAATAAAAACAATTTTAGATACAGATTTAGATGTAACGGGTCTATGTTGTGTGTTAAAACTTTTCCATTATTTCACTGGTAGATAAGAGTCACGATCAAATCCAAAATTGGAATCGTCAAAATCTGAATCCTCCAATGAAACAATTAAATTGTTATGTGGGCAATTTCCAATATAAGTAGTTATAAGTAGTTTAATCTGCCAAAATAAGTTCGCCTGTATGTCTACAAAATTTTTGCCACATGTCTGGTGTACATTTAGGCAATGCTTCTGTCCAATTTTTTTTTAACTCTATTCTATTCAAGATATGTAGATATTATATTTGTTATAATATGTCTTAGTAAACCCCCATGCTAGTTCTATTGGATTGTAATGACAATGGGTAGTGGAAGTACTTCAAGTTCAAGTTCAAGAATGAGTTCTTTGGGAGAAGAATATGGAGATTTTTAGGAGTTTGGTGCGTATGAGGACCCTGTTGTAGGACTTGCGTCCTTTTCAGGGGATGGATGGAATGTTGGGAAGGAGTTAGCATCTGTCTGTCATCGGCCCTGCTCTCACAAATCTTCCTCCTTTGTTCCTGGAGTTGGTCTTCTTACTTCTGTTTCTTTCTTCCGTGATGGTCATTTCTTTTTGGTGTGAGTGTAAGTGTGTGTAGGAGTGTAACCCACGTGGTGCAATGTGGGGTTGGGAGATTGACGCTGTGGCGTGTCTCCTCCGTCTTGGAGCCCTTCCATTTGGCAAGGACAAAGGGAACCACAGAAACCTTCACCAAGGGCCCATTGGAAGTACTTCATGGTCTCCTTGTTTTAAAATTTCATCCACTACATATATCTTTTTGCCAGTTTTATTAGGGAACATTATTGAGTACAGTTCTTTGTTTGTCATTTTTGTTTTAAATGTAATGTTATTGTTTGTCTTTGTACTACTCTTTTAGCAATAAACGTTCTGCCTATGCTATGATACAAACGTGATGCGCTAGGATAAATTTCTTCTTCCATTCTTCCTTCATTGTCAATTTCTACTCCTTGATAATTAAACACACGTACTTATTGTATTCTTTGATCATTAAGTTCTATCGATATATTTTTGTTTTCATTTCCAATTATTATCACTCTAGTATTTTCTAGATTTATCTTTAGATTTATGTTTCCTAATTTTTTGTTCCATATATCTGGAAAAAGCTGAAGAGCATTTTCCTTGTCAGCCAAAATCATCAGGTCGTCATCAAATGAACATTCAGGTATTCCTATAGATTCAAGTTGTATGTAATCGATATGATGTTTCTGTATTTTCTTTTCTACTGCTTTGGTAATAGCGTCCATAACCAAAATAAATAATGTCGGACTTATTACTCCTCCCTGCCTTAGTAAGCCTTTATTTATTTGGAACTCTTCGGATCCGGTGTTATCTTTTCTGATGTGACATTATTCATTCTTGTGTGAACTACTTATATATTTCTCTTTTCAATCTTGGGTTGATGTTTCTTTGCTCTAAACTTCTCCAAATCTCTTTTTATGCGACACTTTATCGAACGCCTTGTTCAAGTCAAGAAATGCAGTGTATATCTCGGTACTTCTTATTCTTGTTTTCTCAGTGAGCTGTTTAATCGTACATATATGATTCTGCGTACTACGACCTTTTTGAAACCACTCTGCTAATTTTAGTGTTATAATGGTTTTTAGCCTCTTATCTATATATATAAAAGCGAAAGTTCACACATCACCGTATCTCAGAAACTATAAGACATACACACTTGAAATTTGGCAGGTAGGTTCCTTATAGGGTCTAGACGTCCGCTAAGAAAGGATTTTCCGAAACTCTACCCCTAAGGGGGTAAAACGGGGGTTTGAAGTTTGTATGAAAGACCTATGTTTTTGAAATGAGGGACTTGAAAATTTAAATGTTTTCTTTGGAGGTTGTGGAGGTGTACAAGTTTCGTTTCAAATTAGTTAGTAATATTTGTTTTTTTCTTCGTTGATTAAAATTTTGTTTATTTCAAAGTTTCATGCCAATTAGGTGCTAGCTTAGATTTGTTTATTTTGCATTGATTATACTGACGTTTGTATCAAAGTGTCATATCGATTACTTACTTAAAGAAGTTTGTATTTGTCGTTAAGTAAACTTACGTTTGTTTGAAAAATGGATGGAGAAATTGTAACAGTCACAGTTGAAGGATTAGCAATCCGATGTAGTGTGAAAGAGATACCTGGCGATGGAGCGTGTTTATTTTTATCTCTGTCTTATTTGCTTTATGGAAATATTTCAATGGCTGCTCAAGTTAGAGCTAATATAGTAAGCCACGTGTCCAACGATTAGCAAAGATTTAGGTGTTTTACTATAGACCGATCCGGGACCCCTTACGATACAAAACGCCTCGGTAGGGATATGGGTAGGTTGTATACTTATGGCACAATTTAAACTGAAAGCAGCTGGAGAAATATTTCCATTTGAATTCCAACTGTTTTAAGGTAGCAGACTTATTGCCAGATTTAGAGAGTCGATACAAGGGATAAAAAGAGTGCGTTTTAGCGGACATTTTAACGACGGACATTTTGACGTATTGATTCCTATTAATTATAAATGCGAAAGGTCACTCATCACCATATTTCAGAAACTATAAGGCCTACAAACTTTGGCAGGTAGGTTCCTTATAGGGTCTAGACGTACGCTAAGAAAGAATTTTACGAACCTCTACCCCTAAGGGGGTCAAACGGGGGTTGAAAATTTGTATGAAAGTCCTATTGAAATAAGGGACTGAATTAAAATGTGTGTTCTTTAGAGGTTGTGGAGGTGTACTTATATTAGATTTTTAGAAATCAACCCCCTTCATAAGGGTTAAACGGGGATCGGATACTTTTTATACAACAATCAACACGCCACGTGAATGACGTTGCGGGTACAGCGATTTAGAACACAAAAATGTGCTTAGAATTTTTTGTCTGTCTGTCTGGATGTTTGTGCGCGCATCACATGAAAACTACTGATTCGATTAGAATCTGGTGTATACAAATTTTGAAATGATTTTTGTATTGGTTACTTTTTATAAAACAATCAACACGCCACGCGAACGACGTCGCAGGTACATCGATATAAAACTCAAAAATGTGGTTAGATTTTTTATTGTCTGTCTGTCTGGATGTTTGTGCGTGCATCACATGAAAACTACTAATTTGATTTGAATGCGCTTTTCACAGATGTATTTGTTTTCTTTCAACTAAACATCTGGTTTATAAAAATTTCTTCCCCACCCCTTTAACCGGTCAATTGAGGGGGTCAGATTTTGTATGAAAGTATCTCATTAATACATTTAAAAATACTACTAAAATAATACACAACATGCATACATACGTGTTATAATTTAGTTTTGATATTCGAAACTAGATGACGCAAGAGGTTATTAAAACGCGCTATCGTTATTTTTTATCGCAAGTACATATACAAATGACACACAAATTACTATATCTTACAGATAATTAGGCCCAATGTAGAACTGTCACAGATCAATATTATAAGATAGTCATAATCGGTGTTGTATGATTTATTATTATCGAAATCTGTTCAGTGGTGGCGGCGTGATTGATTGACAAACATGAAATTTTTAATAAAAAAAAATAATAAAAGTAGTTAGGCAAGACTTATTTTACTAATGATATACCTACAGAATGATTAAAATTAAATTTTTATCCGTTAAATAGACAGTCATTAAATCATTTGTGAATATCCCAATTCCACGCGAGCAAAGCCGCGGGTAAAAGCTAGTTTATTATATGCTTGTTAGTTTTGGACACTATACTTAGTAATGTAATGCCTCGGTAGTTTTTACAATTTCTTATAGCCCTTTTTTAAACAAGGATAGCATAGTTCCAATCCCTCAGTCTCTGGCCTCTGTGACTTAATTTTGGAAAATACAATCCATTCGATCAAATTTCTCGGGATTTTGGGTAGTTATCAGTCAGTGTGTTTTGTATTTGAATTTTAATAGTTTCTGAAAATGGTCCTTCCACCTATTCATAATTTCTTCTTCATCGGTTATTATTTTTTTTGTCTTTTCTTTTAATCTGGCCTAGATCATGATGTTTTTCCCTTCCCACATTTTTTAACACTCTATAGAATAATTTTGTATTACTTTTTTGATTTTTTCCATTTTTATACCAACTATTACAATTGTATCATTTGAACTCAATAGTGTCCGAACTAAATTTTTCTAGTTAAAAACAAAATTTTATTGCTATTAACTGTCATTTTTAACAATAGCAAAATCCAATGAATGCAAGAATGCTTGTAAATAAATACAAACTTTGCAAGAACTATATGTCTCGTAGCTCGTAGGTATCGGCGAACACTGGAACGGAGATGTAGAAGCATATCGAATACTTTGCGGACAGACCTCGTGTAAGCTTCCGATCTTTCTGGGCCCAAATTAACTTATTTGCGAATTTTGGACGGTTATTTCCAAAAAACAAATATCACACAAAAGTTTAGAATCATTTATAAATATAGGTAAATCTAATATAGTAAACGAATATTTGAGATATCTCCTATGGGATTTTTGAAGGTATACAAATAGGAATAAATTATGTGTCATTCAAGAGTAATAGAAAAAAATGTCGCATCCAGCAGGACTCGTACTCGCAAACTTTGCCTATACGCAGCACCGCTCTTACAACTAAGCTATGAATGCTTAGTAATTATTTTGCTTTTTGGTAGTTTAATTCAATTCGAGTCCTTAAGCACTTATAGCATGAGAGTCATTTTTTTGTGTATTTTTACTAAGCATCATAGCTGTTGCCGCATAGAGGCAAAGGTTGCGGGTTTGAGTCCTATGGAATGCGACATTTTTTTCAATTTCATCTTAATGTCATTTAATATATTCTTGTTTGTATGCTTTCTAAAATTTCAAAAATCCCATAAGATATCTCGAATAATCGTATACCACAAATCCATGGTCCCGGTCTCCTAACCGACTAAAAATATAAGACAGGACACAAAAAAAGTGACTAGAGTTTGGTGTGTCAATTGTCGATTTGACTAAATCTTTCTCTCATTACCGTCATGCTAGTTATACTTAAGTGAGTAAGTGTAAAATTTTACACAAATTGCATTTAACGACCAAAAAGCAAAATAATTACTTAGCATTCATGCTTAGTTATTAGAGCGTTGTCGCGTAAAAGCTAATGTTGCAGGTTAGATTCCTGCTGGATTCGACATTTTTTCAATTTCTCCTTCATGTTGTTTAATATATTCTTGTTTGGATACTTTCGAATTTTCAAAATTTCATAAATGTAACATACTTTACTTAAAAATATTCTTGATTTTCTTTGTAGTACGTATTTTTTATACCCTATACGCTGTCTCAGTTTTTATTAAATTTTACACAATCTTTATTGAGTATTGTATAGGTAAATTGTTGTATTTAAATGTTAATTAACGGAGCTACTAATTTTTGGTTTACTGACTCTTCAGTTATGCCAAGAGATATATTTGCTTCCCTACAATTTCCTTTAAGTGGATAAACTTAAATTATGTTGGTGCCACTCCAGTCTACGGAATGAATACATTTCATTAACGGTATATCTCCATTTTCGCCCTACATTTCCGGTTTTCTGATAGTGCTATCTAAATGCAAAAATAACATGGATGGAGATTATCTTCGCATCTTTTCGATCTATAAAAATAATATTTTTAATGTTGCGTTTTAATGCATTTAACGCTTTAGTTATAATTCGCCGAAAAATTGATTCAGGTAAATTTCACCTTAAAAACAAAACATTACTTTGTTTAGATTAGTTTTTGGCCATTGTATTGGGAGTATTAAATTAAAACTATAAGAAAACAAGCTGTCCCGGCGGACTTCGTATCGCATAACACTGTCGTGACCTTTTTTTCATTTTTCGAATATTTACTATTTGGCTTTCAATGATTTTTTTTATTTTATCATATTTTCTCGTTATCAGGTTTATACTACTTTTTCGTTGTATTTTATAATTTATTGATTAAATATATTAGATATCCACTGCGCCACCTTACGGTGGCTTCATAGTACTTAATTTAGTAAGAATTTCTCGTTTAAATATGTGAGATAATAACTGCGCCACCTTACGGTGGCGTCATAGTATTTTATTTAGTAATAATTGCTTGTTTAAATATATGAGATATTAACTACGCCACCTTACGGTGGATTTATATCATTTATTTTAGAAAGATATTTTTGGCTTTATTTTTTTAGTATTTTCCTTTTACTCTTAGTTTTTCGTTTATTTATTTATTTATAAATCAAAATTCAACATATCTATTGGGTTTTCTCACAACGTAACTGTTTAATAATCTAAAAATCAAAATACAGTGCCATCTACCGGGCGTCTATCTAACCTAGATGTCAAAGGTTTATAGAGTTACTTCAACTTAAACTGTCATCTATTAGGAATTCGTAGAACCAAACAATAAATGTCACTTAGGGGATATTGTCACTTTACCGTCGAAATATACAAAAAAGTAAAAAAGTTATTAAAAAACATTTTATAGTGGACCAAATAGTAAATCTAAACCATTCTCGAATCCATTTAAATATATACAAAAAAATTATAAAATTCGGTCCAGTCGTTTAGAAGGAGTTTAGTAACATACACACGAACACAAGAAATATATATATATATATATATATATATATATATATATATATATATATATATATATAAAGATAAAGATATATATTATAACATATATGAAAATACCTTGAAAATTTTTTTTTATTTTAATATAGATGTGAAGAAGGTAAGATTCAAGTTAATTTCTTTTATTTTAACGATTATTACTTTGACATATGTTCTTATCTATTCTTTTTCTTAGGGTCAGAGTTCAAAAAATCTCAACTAATAAATGGATTCAAATTTAACTAATATTGAAAATTTCAAAAAAAAATAATAAAATTCAACAATCATATACCAAATTATGTTTTTGAACGATAATTCTAATTTAACCTTAACCTCACTTTTTCTTATTGTTTTGTGCGCATAGATACATTACCTTCAAAATTCAAACATCGTTAAATCAAGGGTTATGAAAAATTCTGAATTTTGTAATTAATAAATCAAATTAAACTTATCAAAGAATGAAAAAAACAACTTATTTAAACAGTGAAACAGTGTACAAGTGAAATTAAATGTTCATCAAATACAGAAAAATCAAACACAGGAATGTTCTTTATTTAAAAAAAAATTGGAAATTGATACCGTGTTTTGAAGCTTTTGTATTCTCTCTGGACAAACTAAGGCACAGGCTATCCTTCCCTATTGGAATCCACCATTTCCCAGGACATCAATGATATACGGACACTTTATAGGTTTAGACAAATAAATTTGCTTCTTATCCGGAAATAATTTGCTCTTGCATCAATTGGTGAGTAAACTAATACTCTCTTTCTTATTAGAAACTAGTTTTACTTTAGTTAAATTACTCAGGAAGCATTTATATAAATGAACTGCTCAGCATACCATTTCTAACATTCATTTCTCCATATATATGAACTTTAAGTCTTACCATCGGCTATCAGGAGTTGTCTTGTGGCTTTGTTAACACTTTTTTCTACTTTTATACTTTCTTTTATAAATATTTAAAAAAAAATCGAAATTTTAACGGAGCAAAATTTATTACATGTTATCACTTCAAAAGCCCAAAAACAAGAGAGGGATTCAGAAATCAACAACTTAACAACTGAATCCCCAAACAATCTTACACTATCATTATTATGTTCTATTCGCCTACTAAATTATTGATCAAATAAAATTACTAAAAATCTAATACTTAACTCATTATTTACATTTAATACAATAATCATTCTTTTAAAATCTGCTATACTTTAAATGAATTGTTAATTTTATAATATCTTATCTACAATATAATCTAATACCTTTCTATTTTCAGAATTTTTCATTTGGAAATTAAACTAATAACAAATCACAATATGTCTTGAAAACAAACATTGTCTATTCTGAAAGTAAGTACAAGTTTTATTTATTTCCTTCTATGAGTAATATTTTATACTGAAATTTATGTAAAACTTTACATTGATGTCTTAACATTTGGTTTTCTTATTTCATTTTATCTTAATTTATTTAAAATCAGTTTTAATTACTAAGGTATCGTAAAATTTATAAACTTTTTCAATATTTACTCTCATTATCTATTTGATACATGATCATTAGAATTTTATGTGTTATAGATTAAATTATATTATTTTGATTCTTTGAAATGAATATCTCTTATATGTACTTCTATATTTTAATTTCTCATTTTGTTTTATTTTTTCTTTTTAGGTATTGAGAAGAAGACGATTATAAATTATACCAAATTTACTACATTTGCACTCTGCCTTGGAATGAGAATATATTTTCCTTTTCTCTATTTTTTTTAATTTTCTTTATATTTACTTAATCGAAATAGCATAGTAACTTATATCATCTCAATATATATATATATATATATATATATATATATATATATATATATATATATATATATATATATATATATATATATATATACATACATTCTATTTTTTGTTCTAAAGGTTTTAAATGATTTTTAAATCCCGTGTAAAGTCTAGGAATGTTTATAAAAGTTTATAAGACATTTTCCTAAAGATATTTTTAAGTTACATACGTAGGTATTTCCAGAACGTACGATTACATATATCTTTCCAGAAGTCCAGAAGCTGTTGATAATATAAAGAACGTCAAGGTCAAGCGTCGTTTGACCCCGTTTCTCTCTCACCGATGTTTGCCTCTTCGCGTCGTTCCTACTTGGTGAACCTCGGACGACTTCTGGATCGCTCGGTATCCAGACTCCGGGATCGGGCGCACAGATAGAGCTGGATGCTGGGGACCTGCGCGTCTGGAGACCGGCGTCCGCAGTGGATACACGGCAGCAGCCTGGGTAACGTCTGCCAAGTCTTTTGGGTCTTTTTGTGCAGTGTGCGGGTGTTCAAAAAATTTTCTGGATTTTTTTTGGGAGTGCGGAAAAATCGAAAAAAGTTATCGGGTTCCGGTATCGGGCGTTTTTTGGTGATAATTTTTAAAATTGTGCGAAAATAGAAAAGTTTCGTGGAGGTGGTTGATTCAAGAGCCGCATTGGTTCGGGTATGTTTCCATTCTGAATTTAACCAATAAACATCAACTAGAGAATATTTGAAAATATACCGGTCTTTAGATTTTTTTGAGGTTTATATTTATTTTTAGTTTTAATTATTTATTCACTGAATAATATTTAATTTAAATTTATTATTTATAGATGTGTCTATATAAAATTAAATAATGACTGTCTGTTTCATTAAAACGGTAATATTTACTCGATTAAATTTTATAATAATAGACGTGTAATAGACGTGTAATTGGTATGTTTTCATTAATTATTTAGTGTTTCATTATAAAAGATAATAATTTTAAATTAATGATTACTTTCTGGTAAACAATATTTAGGATTTATTTCAAAGTGTGTAATTGAAAGTTATATATAGTTTGAGATTGTTTATTAATCCTACGAATGATTTTATAACATTTTTCACCGATTAACATTGTTGTTACAAGTGTAACATATAGATTTTTTTGATAGGAACATTAACCTATGTTTCAAATTTAATATCTGCTCAATTCGATCATAATCGTAAAAACTCAAAATGAAGATAAAAATTGATTGGTTTCAAAATGTAACACTACATTCATAAAATATAATACGTCGATAAATAACCATCGTTGAAGCACCTACATTTCAATAATATTTATATAGGTTTTAGTTGTAAAGTTACATGGAAAACTTTATCGGTTCATACACTAAAGGACAAAAAAAGTGGCGCACTCAAAATGTTCAGAAAATATAAACCTTTAAAACTTTTGAGTTGGTGGTCCGATTGCAATTATTCCTTTTTTATTTTAGAAGATGGTTCTTTGGTATTACGACGCGGTTATAAGAGTTTTTAATAATTTTAGGTTTGCAGCCAGTATTGCTTAAATAACAAGTACCTACACGTTTTTTACGCTATTTTTGAAACACCCTGTGGACGTTGCTGTTACTCTAGTCGTACTAAGTCTTTTATGGGCATATTGAGTAGAGCCTCTTTTACATTTTTGGTCTTAAATCATGTCTCTATCTTAGATAGTTCAAAAGATAGGGGCTTTCAGGCAAAGTTTTGCTTTTATTAAGATTTTTATTAAGTTTACAGAACAACAACAATAATGACGACAACATAACACAAACAACAATAATTAATATCGGGTATTGGCTTCCCTTGCTCTTTTTAAAGACTCAATTATTTTCGGCATGCTATGAATTAGGTTTGCAATCCTTTCCTCAGGAATATTGTTTCACTCTTCAACAAGTGCATCACCCAAAGCAACAAGATTTTGTGGAACAATCTGACGAGACCTAATTCGACGCCATAAATCATCCCACAGTGCTCGATAGGGTTCATATCGGGGATCTTGGAAGTTGGTATAGCAACCATATTATGGTTGCTATACCAACTTGGTTCAAATATTCACAAACAATTTGGGCAGTGTGTGGCGTTGCATTGTCGTGCATTAATAAAAATGCATCTCCAACGAATGGTGCAAATGGTACTACGTGCTGCTCTAAAATGTTCTCTATGTACATATTGGCCGTTAGAGCATTTCTTGGAAGCGCACAAAGTTCTACATTGAAATTCCTCCCCAGACCATTATGGAACCACCTCCAAAACTCTTTCGTTCTCCAATCATATCCTGTTTATATCGTTTTTAGATCTACTTCATAGTCTTTGACGACCATCACTTGAATATAAACAGAATCTCGATTCATCGGTAAATAACACTCTATCCCATTCGGGATCATGCCAATCTCCATATTCCCCGACGAAGCGACGACGAGCTTTCCTAAGTCTTTGATGTAATTTTGGTCCTGTTGCTGATCTCCTAGCTCTTAGATTAACTTACTTCAATCTTCGACAAATCATTTTATCACTTACATGTGTTTCGCGTAGGTACCTCTCTTAATTGATGGTTTGTTTTAACAGCAGTTTGGAAACGATTGCGCAAAGTTTGCAATCTAATAAATCGATCATCAATATTGAAGGTACTCTTAGGGCGCCCTGAACCAGCTCTTCTATGACATTGGCCAGTTTCTTGATACCTCTGAAATGCTCGCCGTCCAGTTGTTTCGGGAAAACCAACCGCTCGTGCTGCATATCTTTTACTTTTACCATCCTCTACAAGAGCCATCATTCGTGCAACCTGATGCTCGAGTGTAATTTGTTGAACAATTATAAATTTTCGCGAAAAACTACTACACAAACTACTGACAGTCAGAAGCTTAGCCAAAATGACAGTGTCACAAATAAGGCGTGTTGTGGGTAAAACTTTGCTTGAAAGCCTCTATCTTTTAAACCATCTAAGATAGAGACATGATTTACAAAACCAAAAATGTAAGAGAGGCTCTACTCAACACGCCCATAAAAGACTTAGTACGACTAGAGTAACAGCAACGTCCACAGGGTGTTTCAAAAATAGCGTAAAAAACATGTACTTGTTATTTAAGCAATAATGGCTACAGACCTAAAATTATTAAAACCTCTTATAACCGCGTCGGAATACCAAAGAACGATTCTCTAAAATAAAATAAGAATCGTTGCAATCAGACAACCAACTCAAAAGTTTTGAAGGTTTATATTTTCTGAAAATTTTGGGTGCGCCACTTTTTTTGTCCTTCAGTGTACATTCATTTTTCATGTCATTAAAATTATTTTAAAATAATGTAAAGAAATGATAATAAAAATAAGTTAGAGAAATTTTCATCACTAGTGATGAAAGTTATATTTAAAAACAATTTTTATCTGGTTGCATGGTTTAAATAGTTTGGCCATTCTCGTTAATTGTTTAGACTTGTCAGTTTGTACTGAAAGCAGTGTTTGTTTAAGTTATGATTTTTGAATCAGACAGTGATTACAATTAATTACACTACCACCAACTTCTTTAGAGTTAATACCAGTAAAATCTAAAAAAAAAGATATGAATATATAAATACGCATATATGTATGGACCTTCGTCCTCTTGATACGGACAAAATAAATTCAAGATTCTTCAGAACGGTAAGTGTAGTAGAGAGGTTGTGGGAATAAATAAATTCAGTAAATTTCATAACGAAATCGCTCAATACTTAAATTCCCTGATCCTCACAAATATACTTGGTATTGTTTGCGTACAACTTCCGCAACGCTGTTAGTAGATCTAGGTAGTTATATACTTCAATTAAAAACGTACAGATCCTGGAAATCTAGTAACTTTGCGGAGGAATATGTTGATCAATCAATAAAATACAAAACAAAACTTTACAATCTGTACAGAATACAACGCTTTCGGATTTCGGCGCATCTTCATCTGGAGTGATATCAGTTAATAATACGAGGTCTGTCCCAAAAGTATTTGACCTGACCCTATTTTTCAGCACTTGGCATATTCTTCGTCATCTGGTTGATGGCATCCTTTGAAGTTGTCCCCATTTGATTGAACAACACGCTCATATCGATGCTTCCACTTCCCAAAGTAGTCTTGAAAATTATTTATCGGATTCGCCCTTACTGCATTTGTTGCATTGGTTTCAACAGTCTTCTTGTCATCGAATCAGTGTCCTTTAGGCGGCATTTTCAATCGAGGGAACATGCAAAAGTCGCAAGGAGCTATGTCTAAACTGTATGGAGGCTGCCGAAGCTGCACAGCACTGTGTTTTAATAAGTACAAGGATTGATTCATGCGTTTTGCCAAAATTGTGGTCGTTTTCTTCTAATTGCATCCCGCATCTCTTTTGGTCGGGCAAAGAAGCATGCCTCCACTGCGAAAATTATTGTTTTGTTTCAGGATCATAACCGTAAACCATCACCAGTAATAACCTTGGTTGGTAAATTTTCATCGCTATAGATCATTTCTAGATTGTCCTGAGCGATTACTAATGGAAAGCTTCTTTGCTGTTCAATTGCTGCTCGTAGACGCTTAACACTATCCGATGTTTTTCCCGTAGAAGGTCGATGAGAACGAGAATCACTGTCAACAGACACGCGGCTATTTTTAATAAGTTTATACCACTCTTTTATTTGATTTTTTCCCATACAATCGTCTCCAAAGGCCTTTTGCAACATTTGAATAGTATCTGTACATGTTTTTTAAGTTTAAAACTTAATGCAAATTCGTTGCTCAACTTTTTCGCTAATTAAAAATCCGACGGGGCTTGAATAACACTTTGAAAACAAATACACGCTGCTCATGAACTATTCGTTAGGCAGGTATCAGCAAATAAACAATAAATTTGTGAGGCTTTACTGTTGACGTTCCTGCCCGGTAGCGGTCGCTGGAACACGTTGACACAAAGATATAAATTTCAAGGGCGGAAACTTTTGGGACAGACCTCGTATAACAGATGTGGCATCGTCTACCCTACCACAATACATAAAAATCTGGACTTTAATAATCCCATAGTTTTGCAAAATTGTTCGAATATCACAATTAACCAATATTTAAATCATAAATGATGTTTAACGAAATTCTGTTAAATTTAATGTTTTGGAAAGAGAAAATCATCCATATCTCTAATGTGGTCCAATAGTAATACCAAGGAAAAACTCAAAGTCTAGTAGCACAAAAATATTTCATTTAAAGGGCTACTAGTTTCGGGAATATTCCCATCAACAGGCCCTCAAAAGTAAGCACAAAAAAAGAAGTAACATACGAAAATGTGGAATTGCAGTCAACTATTCCCGTTTGCAGTTAGAGGGACAACATAACTTGTAGACCGGTTTCGACCTATTGGGTCTCGTCAGTACAAGGTATATGTTGTCGTCAGCGAGCTTAAGGCATAATCGCTGACTGAAGAATGCACTAAAATCACGATCTATATATAACCACGGAATAATGGAAATATAAACGATGCGATAGTAGTGACATCTTCACCTCCAACTGCAAAACATATTCGGTGTTCAAAAGAAATTACAAAAATGACGGATGATAATCGCCAGACTGGCATCATATAGAAACAGAAAATCATCCATATCTCAAATGTGGTCCAATAGTAATACCAAGGAAAAACTCAAAGTCTAGTACCACAAAAATATTTCATTTAAAGGGCTACTAGTTTACTTTAACGAAATTCTGTTACATTCAATGTTTTACTCGTCAAAAACACTTTTTGAAGCTCGTGAACATTTCCACACTCGGCTACACATCGGCTGTTCTCTCGGCTGTTACTTTCGTCACTCGTAAAACAATATACAAAAGCAAATCCTATAATAAAACCTGTTCAGTACACTCAAAATTTGTTCTGATTTTATTTTTTTAAGTTTCCGAAACCTTGATCGGTCGTTTTCAAAGATCTAATAATAAATAAAAAGTTCCAAATTTTTTACCCTCCCTTTCTTACAATAGTGTTGCTTTTGTTATCAGTGTTGTTGATTCTTATTTTTGTTTCTAAATATACATAGATCCTTCTTCTTGTTTTAACATTGGTAGTCAAAATCTGGACACATCCAAGGTAAAATTGGAGATACATTTCTTCCATTCTAACAAAATTTAATCTGTTTTCTTTTTGCAAAAATTTGTTTCCTATAAAAAACTAGCGGACCCGCCTAACACTAATGTTTTTTCCAATTTTTTTTATTCTTACGATTAAATTTTTATATTTTTTATCATATTTTCTCGTTAGTTACCAGTTTTTACTATTATTTATAGTACTTTGTAATTTATCGGTTAGGTATATTATATATTAACTGCGCCCCCTAATGGTGGCGTCATAGTTCTTAGGTAAGTAAGTTTTGCTCTTTTAAATATATGAGATATCAACTGCGCCACCTTACGGTGGCGTCATAGTACTTAGTTATGTAAGAATTACAGGTGTAAATTTATAACATCTCAACTGCGCCACGTTAGGGTAGCTTCATAATGATTAATTTCGTAATAAACGCGTCCGATCGCAGCAAAATTCAAAGTGCTATAAGGAAAATCGCGGCCTCCGATGCGCTATTTATAGGCACGTTGCCGCCGCCCCGGCCGGCCAGTACCACCGCAAGCGCTACGTCCCGCAATTTTAAATCTGTAATATCTTAAAAAATATTCATTTAAATCTTGTGCTGTGAAGGACCATATAGATCTATATTAAATCAACAATGTACTTAAGTAATTTTATTAGATAAGGATTAATGCTGTATTGGTTAAAATCGCTTCGAAAATTAGCCATTATTTGTCGTAAAAAGTAAATGACAAAAAAATGTTATTGTGGGATATCCATAAGAGATAGACATATACCATGGCGGAGTTTTCTGTAGGCCTTTTAAATGTGTACAAATAATTAGTACATTATTTTGATAAATCTCGTAGGGTTCAGCCTGCGTTTGCAACGTAAGCGAAAAAAAATTGATAATTAACGACATCACATTAGAAACCTCAAAAATAACAGTATTTCTCCACTATTTAATGGATGTTATTATATATATAAACCTTCCTCTTGAATCACTCTATCTATTAAAAAAATCCGCATCAAAATCCGTTGCGTAGATAGTTTTAAAGATTTAAGCATACAAAGGGAAATAGGGACAGAAAAAGCGACTTTGTTTTATACGATGTATTGATTTAGTGAAAATTCACTCTATGTTCAGATATCATGGTTCAGTTTTGTTTGATAATTTTTGTGTTCAGAATTGCGAACAACATTGAAAGACCAAATCGCGAATATCGTCTACTTATCTCAGAACAAAATTAAATCAAAGTGTATCTGTAGAGCTTTTAATAAACTTTGTTGCACTTAATTAAGACTTTGATCATTTAGGCAGATAATAATGACAGAACAGTAAAGAAAAATAATTGTTTAATCGATAATAAATTGATCTTTAAGCTCAAATTTAAGAAGTTGTTAAAACAAAGAAGCAATCACAAAGTGTGAGATGGTATGGAACTGCAGTTTTTTTATGAACCGACCGACCGAAAGTGCAGTTTCGATTTAGCCCAAGAAATTTAGTTTCGGCCTTGGTTTCGGATTCGACCAAAAATAACCGAAACCTTTACTCTAGTCAACATCTTCAAAAACGTGAAAAATTAAAATAAAGGTCCTAAAAATATGATCGATAGCTCATTGTATTCGGAATCACCTGTAGAAAAATGTTTTTGAAGGAAAAGTGTGCAGGCAAAAAATTGCAATTGTTATTAACAAAATAAGATGAAAAAAAAAACAGATGTTTATGTTTTTGTTAATAACTCGAAAAATTTTAATATTTAAGCAATTTTGAAAAAAGCTCGTTAAAGAGGAAGAAATTTCCGAAAAAAAAGTCCGTCCTCCCGGAACTCTATCTCCATTATTTATAATTTTAATTTGACGTTGAAAATTGGGCTTTGAGCGGCTTTTACGGCATACGCGCGCTACCGCTAAACGGTGTTTATCAGATAAAATATTTTTTTTATGACATAAAATGTTATTTTAAAAATTTGAAAAAATTCCAGTATTTTACTAACACTTGAAAGAATCTAAATCAGTTGAAAAAAACATTTTATCACTGTTTTTCAAACAGTTATTCAATTGTTAACTAACAAATTTTTTCCTAATATTTGTTGACCTAAACAATGGGATAAAAGGTATAAATAATTGGCCCAAAAATTTGAAACTTTGTGGAGCCCTTTTCGTATGTATACTTTACAAGATTCTGTGATAAATGTTTATAAAAGTTTATTAATTTGTTAATTATGATTTTTCATAACTATTGCAAAATATTGCGAAAAAGTAAAAAAAAAATATAGAATTTTTCCAAATAAATGCACGTAGAATCTAATAAACAATCAATACGAATTTGGTCTTAGAATTATTTGAAAGAGAAAATTATTTTCTATAAAAAACTCCTGAATATCCTTTATAATATCTCCAATAGTTTAAAAGATATATCATTTTTTTAATTGGCAAGTTATTTGGCGCTACAGTTAACGTGACGTATGATATTAGAAAATATTATTAACAAATTAATAAACTTTTATGAAGATTTATCGCAGGATCTTGTAAAGTATACATATAAAAAGGGCTCTACGAAGTTTCAAATTTTTAGACCAATTATTTGTACCTTTTATCCCATTGTTTATGTCAACAGAGATTAGGAAAAAATTTGTTAGTTAACAATTGAATAACTTTTTGAAAAACAGTGATAAAATGTTTTTTCCAACTGATTTAGATTCTTTCAAGTGTTAGAAAAATACTGAAATTTTTTCAAATTTTTAAAATAACATTTTATGTCATAAAAAAAATATTTTATCTTATAAACACCGTTTAGCGGTAGCGCGCGCATGCCGTAAAAGCCGCTCAAAGCCCCATTTTCAACGTCAAATTAAAATTATAAATAATGGAGATAGAGTTCCGGGAGGACGGACTTTTTTTTCGGAAATTTCCTCCTCTTTAACGAGCTTTTTTCAAAATTGCTTAAATATTAATATTTTTCGAGTTATTAACAAAAACATAAACATCTGTTTTTTCTCATCTTATTTTGTTAATAACAATTGCAATTTTTTGCCTGCACACTTTTCCTTTAAAAACATTTTTCTAGGGGTAATTCCGAATCCAATGAGCTATCGCTCATATTTTTAGGACCTTTATTTTAATTTTTCACGTTTTTGAAGATGTTGACTAGAGTACTTCGGCATAGCCGAAACTTGAAGTATTCGAATAATATCGTGAGTCGTTGGGCTCCAATTTTTTAATTATTTTAATTATTATCGATTAGATTATTTATTTCTAAAAATATATATTTATACTTTATCGATTTTCTTTTTATTTCATTTTACTCTATTTAACCTTCTGTTTAAATAGAATATGCAAATAAACATGCAAAGAATTTAAAATATGCTAGATTTCAGTAGTTAATAAAATTTTTAAATATGTTTTCGATTCGGTTTCGGCTTAGGCCGCAACTAAGTGCGAGGCCAAAAATTTCGGTTTCTGCTGAAAAACCTGTTTCGGTCACATACTATATTTTTTCTGCACAAAAAAAAACTATTTGATGCTAAGGATCGAATTGGAATCTGAATACAATTTAAAAACAGAGCAATCTTACGAGAAACTACAATCAATGTGAAAGAAGATTTCTTACAACTATAGATAGGGAATGTGAAAAAATGGGTTTAAAAATTAATGAAGATAAAATATATGTACAATAAAAGAACACCAGCAAGAGAAAGAATGAGGCAGAACGTAACGATGGGAAAATATAACTTTAGGAGAGAAAAAGAATTAACAATGGACAATGATACTACAGAAGAAATTAAAGCAAGACTACAGATGGTTAGTAAGTACTGGTACGCAACATAGCAAAATATGAAATCAAAAAATATCACAAGACAAACGAAAATAAAATACTACTAAAATTAGACCCGAACTCACCAATACATGTGAAACGTGGACGTTAACGAAACAAAATCAAAATCGATTAGGGGTATATGAAAGAAGAATATATGATCCAGTAAAAGATAATGTTACGTTCTAGGGGTTCAAAATAAAATCACTGCTGAACGAAAATGTCTAATTTATTTACACACTACAAACTAAACGAATTATAACTAAATAACTAAACTAACTATAACACACTAATTTATGTACAACAATTAACTTCGATTTATATTCACTATTTATTTTCACTTCGTAGATCGCTCAACTATTTAGACTGTCGCTGTTAACTTTTTACTTCAACTTCCCCGTGGGTCGTGGCTCTGCGCTTATATACCTGTTCACTGCTTCCAGAACGTCCTTCCGTAACAATTTCTAGAAAGTCTGCAAGCGCCGCGTATGGTGAAGGAAGTCTCTCGATCGTTCTGTTCGAGAATTAGCGCGTTGTTTACCTGGAGGGCGACAGAGGCGTACTAAGGGAGTCTCGCTCGTTACAATAAGATAACGCAACAATACGGAATAAGAACGAACGCCGAATAAACAGAAATATATAGAGCTACACATATTGTCCAAGAAATAAAAGCCATGAAAAAGGAATGGACAGGACATGTAAGAAGAAAGGAAGGCGATATTCTTATTATATAAGTGTGGAAAGAAACACCCACAGGTAGGAGACATATGGAAACACCATGACTTAGATCGAAAGATAACATAAACGAAGATTTAAGAACAATGGGGATAACGAATCTGCTAGATCTAATGCAAGATCGAGGCGTATTGTTTGGTCAGCCAGGACTCACCAAAGGTTGTAGAACTACGAAGTGAGTAAATCTTACAAGAAGTTGCATAAATTTTCTTTAATGGAGTTTCTTACAAATGCTAAATATGGTTAAAGATTACTTAGGCTCTCCAGCTCTTCTGCAATACTACAGTTGAACAGAACAAGTAAGAACAGAAAAAGAACTTTGTCAAGCATTTCTTTTCTATTTCCCTCAAAATGAATAAATACAATTAAATATATTGCCGAATGAATTTCTAAGGACTCAACTAACGTTTGTTTTAGCTGTTTAACCTTTTCAATCATCTCTAACAAGATTTACAAAGGATTAAGTCTTACAGATTACAATACTAGTACATATATTATTGTGCAGGGTATTATACTGGGTGAATCTTATAATATTTAACGTATAATTTAATTACGTTTTAAATAAAACTGTTTTGATTTAGATGTACCTTTTCATAAAATATTTGACATTTGATAAAATTATTTATTTTCTTACCGTATCGACTTTAAGCTGCTCCGATAAAATATTCCTCAAAGTTGTGAAAATATTGGATTACAAAACTTTTCCCCATAACTTCAAACGGTCTTTAAGCGATGAAGGATTAGTTTCTGTTTAAATAATAGCATTAAGTCTAACGCTTAAACCTTGCATGAAAATAACTTTGGAGAAGAATAAATTATATTTTTAAGGATATTACTAAATGTGTCTTAAATTTTTACGATACACGATATACGGTGACGTAAAAATTGACAAAAATTATACGTGGTAGTTCACTTACTCCAAAATTGTTCTGTATACAATAATAAATGACTTGTTGTTATTAACCAGCATGAGCAAATTTTGGGTACTTGAAACTCGTAAACAGCCAACATATTGACCGTGTGAAAAACATGGAGTTCCCAGATGGAAAAGTGGAAAACTTTGATATCGTGTGTTAAATGACATTAGCGACACCTATCGTGGACGTCGACAAACTGATGAATTCGTTTAAAAGTAATTTATAACTGTTAATTTGAATGGAAAACGACATTTACAACATTTATTCAGGCCAAAGAGTAAATGCAAGAAAATTATTCAATGCCCCTTTTGTACGCACGTGCGTCGCGATAAATAAAAAAGACTGTAACTAAACTACATAAAAACATAAATTTGGTAAATAATATTCAGTTTTTCCTCTTCTCGTGAGATAAAAAGTAGCTTATGTGTTATTACCGACTAACATCTATCATTATCCAAATGTCAATCAACACCATTCAGCCGTTTTGGTGTGATTGAGTAACAAATAAAATTTGTGTTATTCCAGACCATAGTCTACCTCTGTTCCAAATTATATCTCAATCCGTTTAGCCGTTTTGACGTGATTTAGTAATAAATTGTGATGATTTTATAACATTAAACTATACCTACTTTATCCTGTTCCCGTGGGATAAAAAGAAGCATATGTGTTATTTTTTTAGACTATCATCTATCCCTAGTAAAAGGCATACCTTCTCGTAACAGAAGCCATGCTAAGCACACCGACCAGTGCAATGGAAGTAATACTTGGACGTACCGCCCTTGATATATTTGTTAAGCAGGTAGCATTGATGACCATGGTACGGTTGGTATCGGACCCTCTATAGGGACCGGCACCCATAGAGACAGTCTGTGGAGGAAATCGATAAAGGCGATACCACTCTTACAGGCAGACACGGATGCCGTCGTACCAAGATTTGTCTTTGACAAACCCTAAAAAATATTAACAAACAAGACAGCAGACCCCAACGTAGTAAACGCTTAAGCGCCTGATCGGATGGATCAAAAATGAAGCAAGGTGTGGGATGTGGAATTTCCTCTAGATCCTTGAACCTAAAAATGAAATGGGCTATGGATGGCTTGTCAAGTGTGGTTCAGTCAGAACTCTCAGGTATAACCATAGCTGCAAAAGAACTAATCAACAGAAACATCACAGGCAGGAATGTAAATATTTACACAGACTACCGACACGCACTACTGACCCTAAATAGACCACGTATTACCTACATCAAGTTTAGTACTAGAATGTCACCAATCTCTAACTATGGCCAGCCAGAATAACGTGGTGACTCTGAGCTGGATCAAAGGGCTTAGGAACTCTAAAGGCAACCGCATTGCGAACAATTTAGCAAGGGGGGCTGCGGGCTACACATATGTTAGCCCTGGCCCATCTACCAAGCTAACATTGTCCGCCGTCGTGGGCCTTATCAAACAGCACTCTTCTCTAAACTTTATACAGTGCTGGAATTAAACAACGAACTGTAGACTGGCCAGAGAGTTATTACCTCATCCTGGCGAGGAAACAGCAAAAAAATTTAAGGCATTGACCAGACAAATTCTCCGAACAGCTGTGAGAATCTTAGCAGGTCACTGCCAATTACGACAACATCTCTTTAGGATGAAATTAGCAGAATAGCCGCTATGCAGAGGCTGCGAACAAGAAGAGGAAACAGTAGAACATATAATGTTCTCTGCTTTTTTTGAAATTAGAAGATCCGTGTTGGGCAAGTACTGGCTTACACCAGCCGATGTTAGGAAGATGTCCTCAGGACCCTCATCACATATTTTAAATCTCTAGGTCTGGTGACAGCCTGAGGTGAGGATATTCCTACACACAGGAGGATGCACATGGCCATATGTGGCCTCGGTACTGGCAGAGCATTAGTTCACCCCTCCCCAAATTTCCAGATCCCTATTAAAAATTCCATATCGATCCGTTTAGCCATTTTGGCGGGATTTTGGTGATAAATGGTGATGATTTGAGAACAGAAAACTATATAAATACGTCTATGTGTTATTCCAGACCTTAATCTATCCCTGTTCCAAATTTCATCCCGATCCCTTTAGCCGTTTTGACGTGATTGAATAATAAACTAACACACTAAATCACTCGCAAACTTTCGCATTTATAATATTAGTAAAATTATTTTAAACATGATGTTAATAGTAGTAAGGTGGGTGGACCATGGAAGGCCACGCTCCTTCGAAGACCATCTATTAAAAAATCGTAGTTATTGGCATGTCTTGACATATTCCATCTACTACACATTAAGATCCACCAAACTCAAGGCCACAGACGCGGCGACGAGTATATTGCGCCGCTATTTTGTTAGTGCGGTCTCACGTTCCGTAGACTTCGGTCGTCGACGTTGCAATTGTTATTCCCGCGCTCAATAAAACGTAAGTTTTTAGTCAATAACTTATTGATATCTCCTATTTTTTTACTGTGAATTGTCGTCTAAGGATATGTTTTTGGTACAAAAGAAAGAAAAAAAATGGCCCTTAGTAAGCCAGGCGCATCAGTAGATTTATATTAATTGAATATATTAAAAGTATACGTTTTAGAAAAAAATGTTTTACATAAAAGTTGTAGGTCTCTTTAAGACAAACAAAAAAGTCCCCTAACATTTTTTTGTACAGGGTGAAGTAAAAAAGTTACGAATTTTTTTCCATTTTGATTTAATGTCACGCCCAAACGGCCTTACCGATTTGGCCCATTAACGAACTCGACCGAGATTTTTGGACGATTGATTTTTGTATCAAATTTCATTTCGATCCGTTAAGAAATGCGACCGCTATCGTGTCCACAGATTTCGTTATATCGGAACTATACATATATATATACATATATATATATATATATATATATATATATATATATATATATATATATATATATATATATATATATATAAACTTTTTAACGGAAGGTGTTTTTGAGGTCAGGGGGGCCCAAAACGAAAAACTGTAGTGAAATTTTCCCGAAGTCATGACATGCGAACCAGCTGAATAGTAGATATAAATCTACTAACATAGTTTTGACTCAATTTAAGTTAAAATATGGGTAGTGTTCCTAATAAAGCCGGTGGTTCCTTATACGGCCACTCAAAAATTTGACGTTTGGCCTTGCTATGGTACAGGGGCCTTACAAGGAACATTTACAAACCATAAACGTATAAATTAGATATAAATAAGGTGGGTGGACCATGGATGGCCACTCTAACGAGTAAACGCTTTTTATTCGTTTATTTACTATATAAATGAAGAAAACAAATCATTAAGTAATAAGTACTTAGTAATAATTGTTAGTTTGGCCTTCTTAGGAACATTTTGGCCTTACAAAGAACGGACCCATAAGAAGGCCATTATAGATAAAAATTTAAGTTTTTAATTTCATTATAAAACGCGTTGGCAAATTATTTGATGCTAATATAAAACTCATTACTATTATTTTTAAATATTTTTTATTAATATGTTCTTAGTTATACCATGGTGTTCAAATAATGTTCGTTGAATTTTTATAGATGATAAAAATATATTGAGCATTTCATGTTTTGCTTAAATGAAAGAGCTTAATAAGTAGTTTTAGTAAAAGTGGATACATTTATTGTTTTAACTCTATTTCTGAGTTTTACGCCTGATGTATAATATTGGCCTTGCATGGAGCCGTGTTCCTTGCAAAGCCATTTGGAAGAGCCTAATAAAACTTGAGTTTAATCAATAGTGATTAAAGTTAGGTAAAAAAAAGTAATTTGTATAGTGCACAATAAAACAAAGTATTACTTAATGATTTGTTTTCTTCATTTACATCTATATCTATAAAACTCAAAGGTGACTGACTGACTGACTGATATAGTGATCTATCAACGCAGAGCCCAAACCGCTGGACGGATGGGGCTGAAATTTGGCATGCAGGTAGATGTTATAACGTAGGCATCCGCTAAGAAAGGATTTTGATTAATTCCACCCCCAACGGGATAAAATAGGGAATGAAAGTTTGTATGATCTATCAACGCACAGCTCAAACCGCTGGACGGATGGGGCTGAAATTTGGCATGCAGGTAGATGTTTTGACGTAGGCATCCGCTAAAAAAGGATTTTGATTAATTTCACCCCCAAGGGCATAAAATAGGGAATGAAAGTTTGTATGAAACTTTGTCAATTTTAAACCGTTCGGGCTGAAACTTTGCATGCATATAGTTACTATGACGAAGGCATCGCCTAAAAAAGGATTTTGATTAATTCCACCCCTAAGGGGATAAAATAGGGGATGAAAGTTTTTATGAAACTCTGTCAATTTTAAACCGATCGGGCTAAGATTTTGCATGCATATAGCTACTATAACGTAGGCATCCCCTACGAAAGGATTTTGATAAATTCTATCCCTAAGGGGATAAAATAGGGGATGAAAGTTTTGTATGAAACTTTGTCAATTTTAAACCGATCAGGCTGAGATTTTTCATGCAATTTACGTTCTGCTAACTAGAAAAGCACGTTTTAAAAACAAAATCAAACTTAAATTTTGAGAACTTTATTCTACAATGAAATAAAAAGATCTGAAATTTTATTACATTTACATTAATTTATAATCTATATATATAAAACTCAAAGGTGACTGACTGACTGATTGACTGACTGATATAGTGATCTATCAACGCAGAGCTTAAACCGCTGGAGGGATGGGGCTGAAATTTTGCATGCAGGTAGATGTTATAACGTAGGCATCCGCTAAGAAAGGATTTTGATTAATTCCACCCCCAACGGGATAAAATAGGGGATGAAAGTTTGTATGATCTATCAACGCACAGCTCAAACTGCTGGACGGATGGGGCTGAAATTTGGCATGCAGGTAGATGTTATAACGTAGGCATGCGCTAAGAAAGGATTTTGATTAATTCCACCCCCAACGGGATAAAATAGGGGATGAAAGTTTATATGATCTATCAACGCACTGCTCAAACCGCTGGACCGATGGGGCTGAAATTTGGCATGCAAGTAGATGTTATGACGTAAACATCCGCTAAGAAATGATTTTGATTAATTCCACCCCTCAAGGGCATAAAATAGGGGATGAATGTTTGTATGAAACTTTGTCAATTTTAAACCGTTCGGGCTAAAACTTTGCATGCATATAGTTACTATGACGAAGGCATCCCCTAAGAAAGCATTTTCATTAATTCCACCCCTAAGGGGATAAAATAGGGGATGAAAGTTTTTATGAAATTTTGTCAATTTTTAACCAATCGGGCTAAGATTTTGCATGCAGATAGTTACTACAACGTAGGCATCCCTTAAAAAAGGATTTGATTAATTCCATCTCCAAGGGGATAAAATAGGGGATGAAAGTTTGTATGAAACTTTGTCAATTTTAAACCGATCGGGCTGAGATTTTGCATAAATATAGCTACTATGACGTAGGCATCCCTTAAGAAAGAATTTTAATAATTTCCATCCCTAAGGGAATATAAAAGGGAATGAAAGTTTGTATGAAACTTTGTCAATTTTAAACCGATCGGGCTGAGATTTTGCATGAATGTAGCTACTATGACGTAGGCATCCCTTAAGAAAGGATTTTGATAAATTCCACCCATAAGGGGATAAAATAGGGGATGAAAGTTGATATGAGACTGTGTCAGTTTTAAACCGATCCGGCTGAGATTTTGCATGCATATAGCTACTATGACTTAGGCATCCCCTAAGAAAGGATTTTGATAAACTCCACCCCTAAGGGATAAAATAGGGATGAAAGTTTGTATGAAACTTTGTCAATTTTAAACCGATCGGGCTAAGATTTGGCATGCATATCTATAGCATGCAAGTTTTTAAAGTTTTAAAATAATAATAGTCTAATACCAATCGCGCTTTACTGAGCGGGGTGTGTGGAGACGGTGAGACGGTAGCACGTTGCTGCTGGCCGACATGAAATTGTCGATAAAAGCGCAGAGTCTTGAAAATTCAAAAATAAATTTGTTTTATTACGTAGTGGTGTACTAAGAAATTACTTTTTTAAATTCCACCGCTAAGGATTTAAAATAGGGGTTGCAAATTTGTATGAAACTCGGTGGCAAAAAACTAAAGTCCACGCGGATGAAGTCGCGGGCGGCCGCTAGTGTTGTATAAAAGTACAACGTTAACACTTTTTCTAAGCATCGTCATCTATTTCGGTTATGTAACTCTTCCGGGGCTGGATGAGAACTATGGGGTTGATTGAAGTCCAGAGTTCGATATGTATGGAAAATCTTCTAAATTTGGTTCCGGGTTGGCCTTTGCTTCGTTACGATGTCTTTTCGATTTATGTCTGCAAATCTTGTATATTATAGTTATTAAAATAAAAACGAAAATCAAATACAGTAGAATAGTGTAAAAACTAATTTTGTTGAAATGAATTGGAGAAGGTTCCATTTTCTCCAAGGCTGATTTTTCTTCCTGTAAACTTTTGTGAATATTTTTTAGTTCATCAAGGTTTAAAGAGTCTATTTCCAGTGGCTTGAAACTATTATTACTTGTTGAATTATAACTCGCTTTTGTTTTTAAATTTGGTAGTTCGATATTTTCAAAATTTGGAGTTTTAAATTTGTAAGTCTTTAAATTAATTTTGTCTATTAAAATCTCACAATCACTAAGTTCTATTAAATAGGTACCACTGATCGGAATATTGTCAAAATCTTTACCACATTTTTCAACCGCCACTAAACTAGATGGTGATATCACAATCCGCTTGTTGCCTTCTAATTTTTGAATTTTAAGGTCCTTTATTTTGACTGGAATCTGTTGACACTGGGTTACAAATTTTGAATACTTTAATAGATGTATTTCACACGGTGAATATGGTGTAATGGTTGTTGGCTGAACATCCTGGCATAAGAATTGTTCTGGTGAGACTTCTTTGCAACTGGTGTCTGTCCGTCCGTAATTTTGCTCACTAAGGAGGAGGTATTTGGAATAAGGAATTATGGCTTTAAAGTGGGTCTTATTTGGGGTTGATAAGGAATATAAGTGATAGTAATTATAATCATTTTCCTCAACAATTGGGACCTCTAATATAAAGATAATTTTATTTTGCTTACTATAGCTTTTAATTTCGATAATTTTTTCAAATAATAAAATATTATTTACTGATAAATCAAAAGGAAATTTTTTATTTTCTAGTTTATTATTAGCTTCTAAGATTTCGGAAGATAACTCGTTTGGATCTGCAATAGCATTATGAAGGGCATTGAGTTTAGAAAAGCTGATTGCCACCTCAATTTTCTCTAATTATGTCATAAATTATTTGATAACTTATTGAAAACTGTGTGACCAATCTTTCTAGTATAAACCGATGAAGCGTCGATACCTCAGCTAAGTTTAATTTGTTTATCATTTCTTCAATTTCCTTGATTCGAGAACTTAAAATTTCTTGGTTATGTGCTAATATATTAGAATTATTTACAAAGTTTTTTATGGATGACTGTAGTAATGTTATTTGATCGTTGACTACTGTTTTCATTTTATTTTGATTTTCAGTTAAAGTTGTTATTGCTTTATCATAACGGATTGCATCGTCATTATCAAGATTACCAGTAAAAAATTTAATTGCAGAACCAATACCATCAAACAGTGATCTTTTTGATTTAGTTTTCCAAACAGGATTTAATTGTAAAATTATCTTGTTTTCAATGATTTGAATTAAATGATATGAATTTTGAAATTCGTTAGTAATTGGTTATTTCAGGAGAGTTACTAATTGAAAGTTTAATTTGTCTGTAGTTTCTTTGTAGTGTCAAAAAATCTTTAGTAATGTTTGTTATGTCATAAATGTGAACAAAGGTCCAAAAATCAGTCTTGATTTGTGCCGTGGCTAATTTAAGAGGAAGGAGTCCAGGATTTTTGTTTAGGATATGGAATTTGATTGAGTCTTTTCGGGCGTTGGCTGTCCAGAGCAAGAATCTGAAACGGGTGGTTTCTTTAATTCTTTAATATGAATAGTTTCAGTATGTTCAGTCAATTTCTTATGTTTTACTTTAGTAGAAGTTATTTCAACACGGTTTCTGTCAAGAATTTTGGTTATGGAGAATGGGCCTAAAAACGGTTTATCTTTTTTATTACGTTTTTGAGTATTTTTCTTAAAAACAATTTGGCCTAATTTGCATTCTAGGTTTGTATTTGCTTTAGTATTAAGTTTGTCTACTGTCTTGGTCTTTTTGTCTGTTAGCTTTTCTTTTATTTCGTCATACAAATGTTTTAACTTTTCTTTATGATTGTCAACGTACTCAGAATAAAAAGATTTTGATAGGAAAATTTCATTAGGATTTCGGGTATCCGTGTGACCGAAGGTCAGTTCAAAGGGGGTGAAGTTAGTGGAACTATGAATTGAATTATTATAAGCGATAACAGCATAGTCCATTAAGTCGTTCTCGTCTGGATAAATATCTTTTAGGATTCTTAAATGTTCTATGAGAGTAGAGTGTAACCTCTCTGCAATTGAATTTGATTCGTGATGGCCAGAGGTGGTAAAATGGATTTTAATTTTGTGTAAGTTTAACAGGTCCTTAACAGATTCGTTATTAAATTCTCTACCTTTATCAACAACAATTAATGGAGGAACTCCAAAAGAGGTGAAATACTTAATAAAGGCTTTTGCTACATGAATTGCGTTTTTACCGGAAATTAGATGAACCTGGGTAAATTTAGTGAAAGCGTCTGTAATTGTAAGGTAGTTTTGTCCGTCATAGAAAAATAGATCGGCGTGTACAATCTGAAAAGGTTAACTAGCTGTTTCGGTTAACATTAAAGGAGTATGAGGATTTTGTCTTGAATATTTGTTTTTCTGGCAAATGGAGCATTCATTTATAAAATCTGAAACCGAAGCTTTCATTTTTTTCCAATAATAATTTGTACGTAATTTTTCTAATGTTTCGTTGATACCTCGATGATTTGTTTTTCCCTCATGGTAGTTTCGTATTAATAGTATCTGTTCTTCTTTATCTTTAACGGTGTTTACAAATTTCGTACATTTAATTAATTTGGGGCCACGTTCAGAAAAATGTTTTAAATACACTTTTGTGAAATCGTTAAATAATTTATCGTTATGGAAATATAAATAGAAAGTTAAACCTGGGTTTGTGAATTCCTTTAAAAAATCTAATATAAATTTTTCGTTCCTTACAATATTTGGGATTTTTACCTTTATGATTTTATGATTTTCGTACAATTCGTGACTGATGTCGGTCTTCTGATAAATGTTTGGATAAATGAGAATTTGATTAATTTTGTTATTAATTATTTCGTCTAATATAGGTATGCCACAGTTTGTAGTTTCATTAGCTGTCGAATGTATTGTCGAATCTGTTTCACTTCGATTGTCTTTGGGAATTTTAGTGTCTGATATAATGTTTATTTTTTGTCGGGGTAGTTCGTCCATGCTAGCGGTAGGTTGTGGATCAAGTTGCATATTTTCAGCTAGGTCTTTTAAATATTCTAAAATGTCTTGGTTTACCTCGCCAGGGTTATTTACGACAGATTCGTTTTCTAAAGCATTAACTAAAATACGTGAGAGACAGTCTGCGTTAGTATTTAGTTTTCCCTTTTTGTACATTATTTGGTAATTGAATTCTTCCAATTTTAACCGCCACCGTACTAATTTAGAATTTGGTTCTTTTAAGCTAAAGAGCCAAGTCAAAGGTTTTTGGTCTGTGTAAATGACAAATTTTCTACCGAATAAGTATGCTCTAAAATGTTTACAAGCCCAGACTATGGCAAGTAATTCTTTTTCAATGGTCGAGTATTTTGTCTCAGAGTCATTTAATGTCCTTGATGCGTATGCTATGGGTCTGTCATTTGGTACCGTTCCTTGTGATAAAACTGCACCTATTGCATAATTGCTTGCATCGGTGGTTAATATAAAGGGTTGACTAAAATCGGGATACTGTAATATGGGGTCGTTAGTTAAAATATGTTTACACGTATTAAAACAGTCTATAAATTCCCTGTCATGTATTATTTTAGAGTCCTTTTTCAAACATTTGGTCATTGGTTTTGTTATCTTCGCAAAGTCTTTAATAAACCGTCTGTAACAGTCCTAAAAAGCTTTTTATTTCGGTTCTTGTCTTTGGTATGGGAAAATTTTTTATAGCAGTAATTTTTTCTGGGTTCGGTTTTACGCCGTCGGGTGTAATAACGTGTCCTAAATACATTACGGATTTATGCAAAAATTCAGATTTATCTAGTTGTACTTTAAGATTATGTTGTCTAAGTCTTTCAAACACTGTCTTAAGTCTTTCTAGGTGTTCCTGAAGGGAAGAACTGTAGATTAAGATGTCATCTAAATAAACTATACAGGTTTCATCAGTAAGTCCACGTAAGACATTGTCCATTACACGTTGAAAGGTCGAAGGGGCATTTTTAAGTCCGAATGGCATTCGCTTGAATTGAAAGTGTCCCTGGGGAGTACTAAAAGCCGTTTTATGAACGTCTTGTGGGTCAACTTCGATTTGGTGGAAACCACTGGCTAAATCTAAAGTTGAAAAATAAGTTGCACGTCCAAGTCGATCTAGGATTTCAGTAATATTTGGCAAAGGATATTTGTCATCTATCGTTCGTTCGTTTAGTTTTCTATAGTCAATGACACAACGCCAAGATTTTTCGCCGGTTACAGGATTAGGACGTTTTGGGACAATCCAAAGAAGGGACGAAAAAGGAGAGTGTGAATTTTCAATTATGCCATCATTCAGCATTTTATTAATCTGTCGTTTTACTTCTTGTCTGTGTATTTCGGGGTACCGGTATGATTTTGTAAATATAGGGGTATCGTCAGTCAATGTAAGTTTATGTTTAATCTGGTTCTTAAAACTAAGGGGTATGCCTTCGCAATAAAAAATGTCTCTGTATTGAAAGCATAAATTTTTAAGTAGTTGTTTCTCTTCACGGTTGCAATGTTCGAGACGTATGTTTTTCAAATTTTCTTTCAATTTGTTATCATATGGTTTAGAAAATTCAGTATTATCTATTTCACATTTATCAACAAAATTTACTTCTAGTGGATTTAGTATTTCAATTTCAAGAGGTTCATGAATATCTAATTTCACTGGATTTTCATTACTGTTGGTAATGGTTGTAATAGCAAAATTGTTGAAAATATTTACTAGGTATTTTGGCATTTCTAAACCTTTCGAAAATAGTTGATAGTTTAGTATACCTGTTCCATTGGAGGCTTTTACTGGTAATTTAACAATTTGTGTGCAGCGTGGAGATATAACTATTGAATAAAATTTTGAATTCATTTGTTGAATGTCTTTTTCGGAAATTATGGGAATTCTTGCATTTGGTGTTATGATTTTATTTTTTTGTATGTCAACAGAAGCATTTAGTTGTTTTAGAAGATCTACGCCTATGATACCATCAAAACGATTACTGAATTGAAATAGATAAAATTTATGAAATTCATTTGAATTAAAAATAGGAAATAGTGGAATGTGCGCGACTTCGTCGTGGTATGAAATATTATGGGCCGTTTGAATATTAAAGTTTTCCTTAAAAATATATTTACGATCAAACTTGTAAGCCAAATCAGGATTTATTAGGGATTTTGATGAGCCGGTGTCAATTAGAAATTTCGAGTTAATCTCTGGAATTTCTATATACGGTAGAACAGCTTTCATTGCATTTATAAAAATTACGTCGGGTTTGCAGGATCTTGAACTTGAGAAAAATCCTGAGTCTGAGTTTTATTTTCTGCAAGGTGTGTGGGATCGTCATAAATGTCTTGATTTCTATTAACATGTGTTGGAGGATAACCGTTGTTATCTGCGTAATATTGAGTTTCATAATTAGAATAATAATCAGGTTGAATCTCATATGTTTCTTGATAATCGTGAGAATTTTCAAGTTCGAATGGATTATCAAATTGAAATTGTTCTTCAGATTGATTGGAGTTATCGATCATTTGATTAAATAATTCAGTCGAAGTAATTTTAGATTTAGGTTGAAGCCTTGAATTACCTGAAGAGGTATCCATTGGTTCTGGTTTGTAATTTTGTGGACTATTAAAACGATTCCCAAAATTACTAGGGTTATTGATTGGAGTTTGATTAAAATTTTGTTGTCTTTGTGCAAAATTTTGGTTCTGGAAATAAGGGTGTTTTTGAGTGGGAAAATTGTTGTTTGGACGCCAATTAAACGAATTATTAGGATTTCCAAAATTATGTTGATTTGAACCAAAAGGGCGTGGGGGAAAATGTTGTAAGATCGGAGGTCTTGGAATATTGTAATGGGAATTGAGATTATTGAAATTGGGACTAAAACTTGGTAGATGATTACTGATTGGATTTCGTGCGGGAGTGATACGAACATTGGGCTTATATGATGTATTTGAATTTATATTGTTAGCACGTTGGGTTGAATATAGAAAATTTTCTTCTTCAATAAAGAGACTCATAGCTTTCTCCAAGCTATCGGGAGATCTAAGACGAACATTTGTTTGGATAGGTAAAGGTAATCCTCTAATAAAAGTTTTTAATGCTAAATTATCGTAATTACGTACTTGAAGGGTACGTTCATTATCGGGTATGACCAAAGAATTTAGTTTCGAAATTATTAAACTGCGGGAATCTTGACACCTCATGCCAAAATTATACGGAGTTTCATTTTTGTGCGGTCTCAAATTAATAAGGTCTTGAACTAGACAATCAATACTACGTTGGTCACCAAAGCTTAAATTTAGAACATTTTTTACTTCAGTCCAAGTTTTAAGTTCAGTTCTCGAACCAATTAAAATTTGAGCTCGTCCTGTTAGTTTACCGATAATTGCTTTTAATAAAAAGGTATTTAATGCAGCGTCTGTATTACTCGCAAATACTGATATTAAACTTTCACAATTACTTATAAATATCGTCAGTGTATGTGGGTTTCCGTCAAATGGGGGGATAGAGTCTAGATATAATTTTAATAATTGGTAATTTACTGTTGGGGTAGCCATATCTAAATTTTCGCTATCTGAATTACTACTACTACTACTATTATCAGTGTTATATTCTAAATTTTCTCTAAAACTAAGGTTATTTTCAATTAAATTATTTAAATTTTCAATATCGAAATTATCAGTCATTAAATTTTTGATTTATAATAAACTTATAATTACTTTCGCTTTTAGGAAAAAATAAAATAATAATAGGAAATGAAAAATAAAATGAGCTTACTCTAGTAGAATTACGATTTTCATTCTTCTTACACTAATTTCCAGGATTAGACGATTCGTGTTCTTATCCAGGATGGTTCCTTAGGACCAGACGATTTTTGTTCTGTTCCCAGTGGATTGATTCAGTACTAGACGATTTTTGTTCGTTCCTGAATTTTTGGGATTGGACGATGTTGTTCTTCTCCCAAATAGGTTGATTTTGTTTACTTTTCTTCTTAGCACTAAACGTTCGGTGAAAATAACACAAAATTCGATATTCACTCGAATTTTCACGGTAAATTCACGTCAAAGTTCGGAACTCAGTTAATTCGTTAATACGAAAAATTCGCCGTTCGATACGATCAAATTCTGAAGTATCCTACTGACTGCGCCATTTACGTTCTGCTAACTAGAAAAGCACTTTTTAAAAACAAAATCAAACTTAAATTTTGAGAACTTTATTCTACAATGAAATAAAAAGATCTGAAATTTTATTACATTTACATTAATTTATAATGTTGTATAAAAGTACAACGTTAACACTTTTTCTAAGCATCGTCATCTATTTCGGTTATGTAACTTGCATATACATAGCTACTATGACGTGGGCATCCCCTAAAAAAGGATTTTGATAAATTCCACCCCTAAGGGGATAAAATAGGGGATAAAAGTTTGTATGAAACTTTATCAATTTTAAACCGATCGGGCTGAGATTTTGCATGCATATAGCTACTATGACGTAGGCATCCCATAAGAAAGGATTTTGATAAATTCCACCCCTAAGGGGATAAAATAGGGGATGAAAGTTTGTATGAAACTTTGTCAATTTTTAACCGATCGGGCTGAGATTTTGCATGAATGTAGCTACTATGACGTAGGCATCCCTTAAGAAAGGATTTTGATAAATTCCACCCATAAGGGAATAAAATAGGGGATGAAAGTTGGTATGAAACTGTGTTAGTTTTAAACCGATCGGGCTGAGATTTTGCATGCATACAGCATGCAAGTTTTAAAATAATAATAGTCTAATACCACTCGCGCTTTACTGAGCGGGGTGTGTGGAGCGGTGAGACGGTAGCACGCGTAGAGTCTTGAAAATTCAAGAATAAATTTTTTTTATTACGTAGTGGTGTACTAAGAAATTACTTTTTTAAATTCCATCCCTAAGGATTTAAAATAGGGGTTGCAAATTTGTATGAAACTCGGTGGTAAAAAACTAAAGTCCACGCGGATGAAGTCGCGGGCGGCCGCTAGTAGTAAATAAACGAATAAAAAGCTTTTACTCGTTAGAGTGGCCATCCATGGTCCACCCACCTTACTTCGAATTTCAGTTTACGATTTTTATACCATTGAGACCAATGCTGACCATTGGCGTGAAAATGAAGAAATATGGTCAGTTCATCAAACGCAATTTCGAGAAAAATCATATCATTGTCATTAATATTATTGTCAATATTTCCGATGATGATGCACCTTAATCGTTTCAAAAGGTAGCCAAAATACCATGGTATTATAATTAATTATTTAGCAGCAAAAATATATAACTTATACTAGTTATTCTCTTATAACCGCTATTCTTCAAATGAAAGATTATGCCAGGTGTACAATTCAACCGACTTTTAGTCATCGCAGTGTTGCCATCATCAAACACGATAACGGACGCTGCAGGTTAAATGTATTCATGTATTCAATCAGGTTATTCTATGTCTTTTTCTTGTAATTAATTTTTTTACCATTGTCTTTAAAGTTTATTCACTTCGGTGGTAATAAAAGACATTTCTATTTGACACATTGTACATTGTCACGTGCAGAAATCGGCGTCAATATATTTAAAAGTTAAGTTAATGTTCAACGCGATTGTTAGCCTCCTAACAAGGTTCTGGTCACCGCCGTTTGCCTTGACCAGTAGCGAGAGTATTTCTAGTGTTTAAACCGAAAATGAGCGGCGCTTTCACTGTTTAAGCTAATAACAAAAATTTTGAATTAAGTAAATAAGTGCATCGATTCCTTTTTAATATTAATAATACATTTAGCTTCATGAATTCGATTTAATTTTAACATCATTTAGGAAATTAAATTAATGTCTAGCAAGCCGTTTTTGCACAACGGAACACACTATTTCCCCTTCTATACTCACAAGTGTCATTGCGGGAAGGTTTGCGTCGATTAGCGCGATGTTGGCTTTTTTTTGCATTTCAACAATTGTACGAACACAATAGTGCTATTACTATCGAATTAAGTGACGCCATTTTGTGAAGTTGAAGTTCTCCTGGCAATATTCAAGCCATCCTTATGGGTTTTTGAATTTCACTTCAATATACTTTATCTAAGCCTCATTTTTGGTTATTCCTTTGTGGTATTTTTGAGTAGGCGTATAGATAACTCCATATTTTTGGGATTTGATTAAATGGTGCTTTCTTCGTGTGATTGCTAAGGAGTTCGTTACGAAGAAGCGTGGACATCCGATTAAGCATCGAAATTTGCTATAGGTTGTTAGCGAAATAACATCGCAGATTAACTGCTTAACCCCAAATCTTAATATAAAAGGGGTTTTTGGACCTGGCGAGTAAAATTGTTTTTGGTTCTGGCTGAAATTATTTTTGGTATTGGCTGAACATTTGTTTTTGGACCTGGCAAGTGTATTGTAGTTCAGCTCACTACTGAGGAATCAACACCGAGCCTCACCTTCCACAGAGCAGCAGGCTATTAACGAAAGCCTCACTTCAGATCTGCGGATAAACAGATAAGCCAAAAATCTAATTTTAAGTTAAGACATTGTAAAGAGTTGGCCTAACCTTTTTAAATATTGTTTTATTTTATAGGATTTATTAATTTTGAATCTTTATTATTGCGCTGGGTGATCACTCAATATTAAAACTGCCAAGTTCTTGGCATTATTTGCTGATATTATTATTATTAACTTTCTTGTTTGATTATATATTTTTCTATATCTTGTAAATTACTCTGTTGGGTTTATTTTCGTTAATATAATTGATAGATCTAACTTTGTGTCTTACTCAGATCATCACCCACTCACCATATTTGTTATTCACTCAATTCTTTTCTTTAATTAAGATTCTTAAATTCATTATTTATCTTCAGTAAGATAGGTCAGTGCCTGGAACATCAGGGGTTTCCGATTTGAACTGTTAAAATCGGTGGCACGACTCACACTTTTGTACATACCCTCTACGGCTGAGCTGGCCACAAATTTGCCAGTAGAGAAACCACTTACCCATCTTAACTGGAGTTGGAGATTTCAATTTAAACCATAAGTTTAATTTTTCAAAATTTGATTTTTATTATTTTTACTAAAAGTACGTGGCAACATCATGCAAAAAAGAAATTAAAAAATGGTATAGGTACTGTATAATGTATAAATCTATCGATTCTATCGATATAGAATAACAGAGTTCTAAGACGACAATCTAACGTTAGGCACAATAGGGAAGATGTTTTATCGCTGAAATTATTGTAGAAAAATCAGGTATAGTACTAATTTTTTTTATTTCAAAAATAGACTGCTACGTATACCTTGAAACACTTCTTTACATTGTTCAATTTCACCGATAATCTCAATACTCTCGCTTGTGAGAATCCATTGAGAAATCATATCCAAGAGTTTTAACGCTAAAACCATCAATATGGTAATGTCAATTTAAAACTTTTTGCTTATTTCACATTAGATACTCAAAAAGGTCTTTAAGTAGAAGTACTACAGACAAGGTTGCTCTAATGCATTGGTGAGAACTCCTTTGAAATATTAAGTACCGAGTAAATTTTATTTTTAGAATATTTCCATATTATCTTTCTAAGAGTGTTATTGAATAACAATTCAAAATTAAAGTAGAAGAAACAAACCTTTTTATAAAATACTAGCAGCCCGCCCCGGATTTTCACGGGGATTAAAGAAAAATAACAAAAGCCATTAAATTTATTGGGTCAATGCTTCCCTGTAAACGATATTAACTGTTGTTTTATTTTCTGGCAGCAAAATAAATTGATTTTCAGGTGCTCCAACCCGCCTTAGGCGGTTGGCCATGAGGAAAACCGATCCCTACTAATTGGAAGGTTTGACGACTTATTATTAGTAAAAGCGAAAGATGTTTTGATAGGAAATTGAAGCGGTTTAAATGGATTTGGTAGATCAGTTGGGATCATCAGTATTCTCAGTGTATGAGCTAGTTGACCAGCTGGTGGTTCAGTTATACTGGTTGCTACAACTTAATTGTCCTTTAATTCCTTTATAAGTAGCCTCGTCCCATTGCACATGCTAAATTCGTGATATCTGTCGGGATTATGAAATAAGTTATTTTGATAAGGATTAATACCAAGATAAAAACTTTAAAAAAATAGTTATTGTGACGTAACTATAACAGTTAGACATATGCGGCATTTTTTGTAGATATTTATATATTCTTCAAAATCGTAGTACCTACATTATTTTATTCTATAATCAATAGTATTCTCAGCGCACGCGATGTAAGGATTTTAAGGTCATTTTTGGTTACATTAATGGCATTTTAGTAAGGATCCCTAATTTTTTTGAAAATGAAACATAGCCTACGTCACTCGGGAATAGTGTAGCTTGCCAACGGTGAAAGAATTTTTGAAATCGGTCCAGTAGTTTCGGAGCCTATTCATTTCAAACAAACAAACAAACAAACAAACAAAAAATCAAACCTTTCCTCTTTATAATCTTATTTGTATATTAGTATAAGTATTAGTATAGATAAACTTGGAAATTTTGGGAAAGCCGGTTTTTTGATAGGATGAGGAAGCGTGATTATGTTAGTAAATTGTGCTAAGATAAACTAAATAAGTCCGCCAAACTTTAGGAAGTGATTCTGCATGAAAAATATGACTTCGATTTCCGAGATACGGGTGTTAAACTGGGGATTTATTTATGGTTTTAAAACCGATCGAAATATGCTAATGAAATTTGGCGAGTTTTAAAAGTAGTTATTGCACTTTCTTTGACATATATTGATGTGTATAAATGTATGAAATCATTTTTGTAGAAAAAATTGGTATTTGTGAATTTCTGATCCTCCAAAGTCTTAGTAATTAGAAAACTGCTAAAAAAGTTCTTACTATAAGTACTACAGTGACTCACGCCAAAAGCTCCTTGACGAAAAGAGGTATGACGATAGACGGAAGCCAAGAGCTTAAATATTGGGTGGTAATTAAACTCACTTTAAAAAAGACTAAAATCGTTTTAAAAAGAAATCAATAAACATTAAAAAATATTTCAAACTTTCATTAAAGTTGATGCACAAAAAATAATATATGCCACATTGTATAGACAAAATGCACTTTGAGATAATAACATTAACTCCATACTAAATCTCCTACAACAAGAAAACAATAACTATAACTTATTATATTAATTTTCGACTTTAAAGAAATTTAATCCGCTTTAATAAATTCTATCCCGCTCTTTATTACTCTAGTCAACATCTTCAAAAACGTGAAAAATTAAAATAAAGGTCCTAAAAATATGAGCGATAGCTCATTGGATTCGGAATCACCTGTAGAAAAATGTTTTTGAAGGAAAAGTGTGCAGGCAAAAAATTGCAATTGTTATTAACAAAATAAGATGGAAAAAAAAACAGATGTTTATGTTTTTGTTAATAACTCGAAAAATATTAATATTTAAGCAATTTTGAAAAAAGCTCTTTAAAGACGAGGAAATTTCCGAAAAAAAAGTCCGTCCTCCCGAAACTCTATCTCCATTATTAATAATTTTAATTTGACGTTGAAAATGGGGCTTTGAGCGGCTTTTACGGCATACACGCGCTACCGCTAAACGGTGTTCATCAGCTAAAATATTTTTTTATGACATAAAATGTCATTTTAAAAATTTGAAAAAATTCCAGTATTTTTCTAACACTTGAAAGAATCTAAATCAGTTGGAAAAAACATTTTTTCACTGTTTTTCAAAAAGTTATTCAATTGTTAACTAACAATTTTTTTCTAATCTCTGTTGACATAAACAATGGGATAAAAGGTATAAATAATTGGCCTAAAAATTTGACACTTCGTGGAGCCCTTTTCATATGTATACTTTACAAGATCCTGCGATAAATTTTCATAAAAGTTTATTAATTTGTTAATAATACTTTCTAATATCATACGTCACGTTAACTGTAGCGCCAAATAACTTGCCAATTAAAAAAATGATATATCTTTTAAACTATTGGAGATATGATAAAGGATATTCAGGAGTTTTTATAGAAAATAAATTTCTCTTTCAAATAATTCTTAAACCGAATTCGTATTTATTGTTTATTAGATACTACATGCATTTATTTGGAAAAATTCTGTATTATTTTTAACTTTTTCGCAATATTTTGCAATAGTTATAAAAAATCATAATTAACAAATTAATAAACTTTTATAAACATTTATCACAGAATCTTGTAAAGTATACATATAAAAAGGGCTCCACAAAGTTTCAAATTTTTAGGCGAATTATTTATACCTTTTATCCCATTGTTTATGTCAACAGATATTAGGAAAGAATTTTTTAGTTAACAATTGAATAACTTTTTGAAAAACAGTGATAAAATGTTTTTTGCAACTGATTTAGATTTTTTTAAGTGTTAGGAAAATACTGAAATTTTTTCAAATTTTTAAAATGACATTTTATGTCATAAAAAAATATTTTATCTGATGAACACCGTTTAGCGGTAGCGCGTGTATGTCGTAAAAGCCGCTCAAAGCCCTATTTTCAACGTCAAATTAAAATTATAAATAATGGAGATAGAGTTTCGGGAGGACGGACTTTTTTTTCGGAAATTTCCTCCTCTTTAACGAGCTTTTTTCAAAATTGCTTAAATATTAATATTTTTCGAGTTATTAACAAAAACATAAACATATGTTTTTTTTCATCTTATTTTGTTAATAACAATTGCAATTTTTTGCCTGCACACTTTTTCTTTAAAAACATTTTTCTACAGGTGATTACGAATCCAATGAGCTATCGCTCATATTTTTAGGACCTTTATTTTAATTTTTCACGTTTTTGAAGATGTTGACTAGAGTATATATACGGTTTGCACAATAATACGATACAATAGCACTTTGAAACGTAAATATGTGCAATGAGTAATACAGTTCAACGTGAGGGAAATACGAAATACGTAAGAGAACGACTTCCTGTGGGTCAGTTTCTGAAAGTTTCTCTGCTTTCAAAATGGTCCCATGAACGCAATCCACAAAATCCCAATAACAAAAGTTTTGCTACAACTATAAAATGAAAATGAAAAATTTGAACAGATGCTTATCAGTGGGTGAATTCGAACCCGAAAATGTTTAAAGAAAAAGAAGATGAAAAAACATTTTTTATACAAAATCTAGAAATGCTATAGAAGTCTGGACCCAAGAAAATGTACAAATCTGAACAGAAGCGAAAAGTGTACCTCTCGGAAATAAAAGAAAAAGAGGACGGCGAGCCATAGCAAAGAAGGCACTAATAATCCAATAGTAATAGTTATGTTCATACATAATTATGAAACAATGATATTACTTTTTGAAGTTATACTTCTTATCATGGACTTGATTTGTGTGGGGTTAAATGGGAAAAATCATTACATATGTAATGGTGTGAGTAAGAGAGAGACAGAAACACATATAAGGTATCAGTACATTGAAAAGAGATAGATATACAAAAAACAATCTGAGCTAATGTTTTGGAATATCATAGTTACCTATTACATTGTGTTTGACAGATTATTTTATAATTCTGTCACGTAAGTAAACATATAAAGTTTAGTATTTTATATAAATAATATTAATAATAATATTCAGTAATGAGTATTGTATTGTAGTCCATACTACCGTCACATGGTTGCATTATATTTTGCACTATGGGGTTTTGTAAACACTTTTTTTGGACATTGATCGTTTTACTGTTTAGTTTTCGTGTTTGAAGTAAGGACACACATCAACTGGTCTTATTTTTCTAAGTATTTATTTAATTGAATACAGTTAAAAAAAAAAAAAATTATTTCTATTTGCCTGTGTTTGTAGTTATTAAGTTTTATTAGTTAACAGTGCATAGAAGTATAACTTCTGCCGGCAGTCCCACTGACTGCCACACCCTTTTTTTTATTTTCTGCTTTATTTGTTTTGCCACACTTTTTTGTAGTGCGATTCTGTTATTATCTAGTGGGATAGGTCGTAGGTTTAAATGTACCTATTCCAAAGTGCGATTGTATCATTTTATAGTTGGTAAAGTTAAAAGTTAAAATATACCAAATTCAAAGTGCGTTTGTATCTTTTTATAGCAATTAAGCTTAAAGTGAAGACTTAACTAACATAGAGTGCAAATCTGCAATTTTATAGTTTGTAGGCACAAAGTCAGAATAATTTGTAAAAAGTGCATTTATATATTCTCCTTAAATATTTCTTATATAACCGTATGTTAATCACAATAGTTATAACGTGCCGCTTTGCGGGCATTAAAACCCGACTGCCTGCAAGTATTTCCGAATCGTAGTATAACCACTTTGGTTAACTAACCCCTTTAAGAGGTAAAATTATGCAGAGAAGATCCCTAAAGTTGCCTGTTTAAACAAAACACGTGTTGTCATTCAAACAATTTGTGATTTCGAACTCAACTTCTTCACTTAAAATCGCACTGTCTATTAACGATTCAACGTTTATTTATATCTAGCAGGCTATCTTTTTATTTCTTCACATTGGTATTGGTTTTTGTCATGTTGGTATTTGAAAGTTACCAAGTCATTGCAAGTCACAATTTGACAACCTTGACAACAAATAGAATAAATATAATTTTCAATTGTATTTAAGAAATTAAATTTGCCGAAAAAAACTTGTGTAGAGACAAAAAAATGCATTCAGAGATGCTATTACATGTTTAAGAAAGAGCAGAGAATTTCAGAAGACGGATATTTACAAAAGATCTCTGAGGTTTTTAATGTAAGTACTATATGTGTTTTATACCCGATTATTCCATTATTTTCATTAGCAAATAGTTCCAAACATTTTTAATTTCATTATTAGTTGTATATGAAGATAATTGTTAGAAATAATACACTTTTACAGTTTTTACATTCAAATTACTTATTATTTATTAAATACACATAACCTAAAAACTCACTACTTTTCAATATTTTACAATGTTGCCAGATTAAGTAACATAATTAAAAATGTTTTGAAAATAAAATATTTTCTTTAATTAATAAAGTTTGGTAATTAAAATGTAATTTGATAGCAAATAGATGAATTAATGTTTATTCATTGATCCATTAAATTAAATTTTTATTATTTTTTTAATCTTTCGTGTTTTTTTAGGTTAGTGTTATATCTATACGAAACATCTTAAAAGAAGATTTAGCTAATGGCAAAGAAGCGGCGGATAAAAGGAAGAATGATAAAGCAGATACATTTGATAACTTCATTTAAAAAAAAACTTGCAGCGGCAGATTTGGACGTACAATTCCAAAAACGAATATTTTACTTTAGACAAACTTTTGACTGATGTGAAACAAAACTTGGATTTTAGGGGTGAACTTACCACTTTATACACACTTATAAAATCAATGGGATATAAATTTAAAAAAGTGAACGGACGACAAATTTTAAGTGAGCAAAGACATATCAAAATCAGCAAAATCGCATTCCTTCGGAAATTTATGGAACTAAAAAAGCGCAATGAATCAATCAGATTTGTGTACTTAGACGAAACGTGGATATACAAAAATGGCACTCCAACGCGTCGTTGGGTACATGAATCTGATTTAAAAAGCAATCCATTGCATTTGAAATCTGAAGGAAAGCGATTTACAATTTTACACGCAGGAACAAATACTGGGTTTTTAGAGGGATGTGACTTGTTGTTAGACTCTTCAAATACTGACATTGACTATCACAAAACTATGAACGGTGACATTTTCAAAAACTGGATTGTTAATCAACTCATTCCTGCTTTATCCAATTTTTCAGACAAATGTGTAGTGGTAATGGATAATGCTCCTTATCATTCTGTACAACTAAACAAACCACCTACATTTTCAGCAAAAAAAGCGAATGCAGGGATGGTTGAGCAGCAATAACATCGCATTTGACGAAAAAATGACAAAAAAACAATTATACACTATAATTCAAGCATACAAAAGTAACGATAAGACATATGTAGTAGATAAAATATTAAAGCAACATGGACATGATGTACTTCGACTACCCCCATACCACTGTCAATATAATCCAATAGAGTTGGCATGGGGCTTTACAAAGACGTACTATAACAAAAATATTGCATCTTTATATTCAGACAGGGATAGGGTTAAAAAAACTTGGACAAAAGCGTTAAGACAATGTACACCAGACATGTGGAAAAACTTTTGTAGACATACAGACGAACTTATTTTGGCAGATTGGACTACTTACATGGGAAACTGCTCACATGACAATATTCCTCCTTTAATTATTTCATTGGAGGAATCAGATTCTGACGATTCCGATTTTGGATTTGATAGTGACTCTGATATATCCAATGAAATAATGGAGGTGGATTAAAAATACATACAGAACAGATTAACAATAGTTTTAACCAAATCTGTAGCTTCAATTTTTGTTGTTTATATGTTTTTTTTTTTTTAATTTTGTATGTTTCATTTTCTTTTGTTTTTTATTTTTTTTACTATCAGTGTATCTGCTTTTCTGCTGAATAATTACACTGAAACTATTAAACACATTTTAAATGGATTACCAATATTTGAAAGCTTAGATATATAACGAAGCATAACATTTTATGGGAATTTTTGTCTTTGTTTTACTTATCAAAATGGCTGAAACCAATTGGTATGTGATAAAGCCGTACTACCTGGAAAGCTCCACGAAAAACTCTTCAATATATATCTGCTGTAATAATTATCGACAAAATAAAATATTTTGTATTTTCCTCATTTATAGCTGGTCCAATTTAAATGTTTGTTGTAAAACTTATTATATAGACATAGAAAATTTGTCCTAGACTTTTTTCTAAATGTTTTTATTGTTTGCTTTTATGTAATTACTATTATTTTGTAAATGCTTTCATTATATGTAAATATATATTTTTAAATTGATGCTTTACTTTTTTTGTGAAAGTACTAAGTTTTAATGATTTTTGATGGCGCTGAAATGGAGAACACAATTATTTTATTTATTGTCACTAACACTATGATTTTATTGAGGACGTGACAACAGCGCATTTACAACTGAGAATAAGAATAAATATACAGGGCGAAATTCATCACCCTAACAAGGCCTACTTTAATAAAAATAAGCTTTGAATGATGTATATATACATAACTTTTCTAAAGGAAAGAAATCGTAAATTTTCTTCCAACGCACAGGCCTAGTTTGCAGAGAAAGAATATAAATCTTTTATAAGGCTTAGAGGCGTTACAGGTTCGTTGTAATAAATGTATTCAATTAAGAAAAATAGCAATACTTTAAATTTTGTTTGCATCTATAGTCTGTTAAAAGTTTTGTTAATATATGTATGTAGATTCGAAAGGGTTGCTTTTACCAGAGAAAATATAAATATCTAAGAATATTTCATAAATTACCATCCTAAAAACTTCAAGATTACAATATAAATTACGAAAGACGAAACTTTTTTTATTAATATGGTAATTAATCATTCAAAATTACTCAACTTTTTAAAAGAATAGATATTTTTTAAAAATATGTTTGTAAAATATATTACGGAAATGTTTTCCCTAAAAGGCAACGCGAAGGATAAAATTAAAAAAAAATCACTTCTAGCTAGATTTTATAGTGCTTAACATAACTTTAATTAGTGTAGTTAAGTCTTTATAAATGCGTTACATTAACATATCTGGTAAGAAAAACTAAGATTCGGAATGCGCGTATACAACCAATTGACTGTAGACAAGAATACTGGCATAAATCCCACAAAAATTCGGTCCGTATTTTGGTCTCCATCCTTGTCGCTCACCAGCAGCGTAGCCAACCTAAAATTTTTGAAATTAAAAAAAATATATAATATTAATGAAAATTAATTTATGTCACGTTAGTAAAATAAATAAGTTTAGATTTAAAGTGACGGTTTTATTTTCATTAATATTATATATTATGGATCTATAAACCAAACGGAATATAATTATTTGTAGGTAATTTTTAAAATAAATAAAATAAAAACACTCCTATTTTCAATATTTGACATAGGAAAACAAAGACACAACTATTACCAATAAATTCAAGTTCGATTTTTAAAACGGTAGGTAACACTTTATTTGTAATCGTTTTTCCCAAAGATACAATGGGCTGAAAATGAATTATAGTGCAGTGGAGCCTTTCAAAAGATGGAATGATCACGTAAACGGCACGCACTCTTTGAATATTACTCTCCCCACCCAACGTCACAAGTCCGATTTACACCACTCAACAAAAAAGTACCCACCCTCGATGCTTACAGTTTATATTATCTCTGGTATGAGTACCTACAGTGTAAACTGTGCTTTGTTATTTCAGTTTAGAAGGCGTGGCATCGTACGATTACGCCGAAATTAAATTCAAATTTAAAAATGTTTATTTATAAAGTTTACATGTTTTCTTAAGATTAAATAGAAATATTTAAATTTTTCCCTATACCCTATAGGACTTAGTGTCCTTTTCAGGGTAGTGCTACATTATAATGTTTCCTGCTTTTTACTATAGGAGTTGTCTGTGGCAACTTTATCCTGTTTAAGAAAGACCATTTAGCAAGTTCTTCCTCAAACAGTTTGTTTATGAGACAGGTCAAACTTGGGTCGAGGGAAACCACAGAAAACCTCGGCCTACTTTCTGTACAATAAGTTCTTAGCTTATATTTTATTTATTACATATTTATGATTATTAGCGTAGGGCTAGTGGGGCCTCTTCTAAGTGGTTTTGGAGCTCCTCTGGAAGTTGTTGTCCTGCTGCTTGGAGTAGCCTCAGCTGGGCAAGTGGAAGTTTTCTTCGAGGTTTCCTCTGGATGACTCTATGACCTCTGTTCCAAGGGGTCAGAAGAGTATCATGGGCCCGGGTGTTGGGGCCCTGCAGGGTCCTGGTGGCATACCTCTGTTGGAAAAGGTAAGGGTGTAGTATCCTTGCTATTGGCCAGTCACTGATCATGCGTCCTTGAATTCCATCTTTTGAACGGCTTGAGTATAGTTGTGTTTAAAGTTCGTAATAAACTTTTATATTATTAATAAATAATTGGAAATCTATCTATGTTGCTAACACATTTTTAATTAATTTTTGCAATTAGAATTGAATTTAGTTATTAATATTTCTCATTTAAATAAATAAATTTCCTATATAAATGATTTTAAAATTTCATTAAAAATTTTGAAACTCTAATTCAGACTAAACCCTTGTTAAATCCTGAGCAGCATGAGTATTAATCACTAAAAAATAGTCATTTGCGTTGCTTTAAAAACTTAATTAAAAATAAATTATGGCTGAACAACATAAATTATAAGGACCATAAAAAGATCATTAAGTGCCTCTACAGCGTTATCAATTTGCTGCTAACGATGCATTATTTGCTTGAGGATGGTTACCATATACAGAGGTTAAGATTTACAGAGAATAAGTTTGTTAAAAGATATGAATACTCACACTATTTGCTGTGCTGTACATAAATATTTCCACAAGCAGAAATTATTCGGGATGCCGAACAATTCTAAAGATTCATCACGAATAATAAAATGTTCATTCTATATTATAATAAAGACACGAGAAGTGAGGAGAGATAAACAATCCTGTCAGAGAAATGTCTTCATCAGATCTCCGTGATGATCTAAAGAAGCACTGTCTTGGAGTCCTCACGTACACGATTTTGGAATAATAAACTAACTGAAAATTTGATGGAATCACGTCTGTCCGTATTAAAATGAACAGTGCTGTAGTTGTAGTTGTTCTAAAAGGAAAATGTTACTGAATAAAGACATAAAAAGTAATATCAATTAAATCAAAGAGTTAGAGTAGACCAGCCAAGTTTTCTACTGATTAGCATCCTGAACACTATAGTTAAGTCATATCTTAACCAAATGGAAGATAAGATAAAAATAGGAAACAATGAAAAAACAAACAAATACAAGGTAAACTGAATAATAAATCAATAAAAACCAGAAAACAAGCTATACTTACACACTAAACTATATAAAAGCATGTCACACTTATTCACGAAATAATGTCAGTAATCACAACGGCAAAAGACCCAAGTGGTCGGTTAAAAGACATTCCACAGAACGACTGTCAACCTTTCACTACAATGGTCCTGTTATAGGTGGTCTTTTGCAAAGTAAACAGAATCAAGAAAAGAAATTAACAATTTTTTTCGGTCCTCTTCAGAGTTAATACAGCGATTTGCACGATTTACAAATTTTTCGAGGAGGATTTCAGCATATTGACTGGGGTGTTCTTCAAAATGGTCGTTGACGCCTTTTGGGTGGCCTCTAGTCGGCATACCACTGTCCATTCATAGGCAAATTTAGTCTACGGAACAGAAAAAAGGAACAAGGTGTCATATCCGTATAATATGGGGTGTGTTTGATGGTTAAAATGCCAGTTTTTTGTCAAAAAAATCAGACACAAGTCACCATCGATGTGATCGTGCATTACTCCTTCTTCGCGATATTTTGACCGAACACGACAAATACGCGAGAGCAATCGCCTCATGACACCAAGATAGTACACAGTAATAACCATTTGGCTCTCTGGAACCAATTCTTTGTAAATAATTCCCTTCTTGGTCTGTTTAATGATGGCTCTCAAATGTTGAATTAGAAGTATTTTTTGGTCATCCGTCAACTGGGGTGAAACAAGCCATGAACACACATTTCTTATGCCCAAATTTTCGGTCAAAATGCGATAGATAAAATGTTTGGAGATATTTAATTCCATTTACACGTATCTCAATGAAGATTTTGTGCTTATTTTTGACAAACAGACGTACTTTTCAACAGTTTCTGGCGGAATCATAAATTTCAGCTGACACACTTGTTCGTTGTCTTCCAGTGACTCACGACCCTCTTTAAACCATGTGAACCATTCGTGGACTCTGCTACGAGACAAACAATCATCACTACAAACTTGTTTCAACAATCGATGCGTTTCGGTAAATGTTTTAAAAAGTTAAAAAAGAACTTAATATTGGCTCTTTCTTCGATGCTCATTTTTTTACCGATGTTAAAAAGGTACTGTCACTTTAAGCGCGATAACTCAGCGTAAAGTAGTTCGATTGTTATAAAATTTTAACAATTAAAGATGTATCTGTCGAACAGATGGCACAGCTAGTATTGGATATTTCTTAAAAGTAATGTTTACTTTGCTACAGACCTCGTACATCAGCAATGCTTCTTTGTAGTGAATCTGATATTTTACATTGAAATAAAAATTAATCTATCCAAAATATATATATTTATATATATCATAGGTTGCACGTACTGTTAATTAATTACAAAGAAGTTATATTCAAAGCAACAAGTACTGTGTTATGAAAACTGGAGTGAATGTAAATAAACGTTGGTAATTTCGTATTTCTGTATAAATGTACAGATTGTAAGCTTTGATTTATATTTTCTTATAAAAGTTTAAGTACTTGCACATAAACTTCCTGTTTCTCTAAAAATTTAATGTCTCTCAAATAAAGTTTTATTTGTTTCACACTCGAAGTTCGTTTAAAGCCCTAAAAACTTTACAACTAAGGTACACCTAATGAATTTCAGAGAGACAAAATAAAAAGACTTTTTAATTTGCACAAAGTTTCTCTAACTCGAACTGTCGGAGTCATCACAGATGAAAATTATGTCAAATTTGTTATCCCTCACAGACCAGGCCAAACTCAAGTCTGCTAATTGTTTTGGGGCACGCTTAATTCACAGTTTTCGAGGGTGAGATAAACTATAAGCCAGTCAAGTTTGTTTTATCACTTTTGTTACGGTAAAAAATACTTTATACTGAGAAAATTCTGAGTTGAACTGTGTTTTCTCTATTTATTCTCATGTTAAGCATTAAAAGTCACTGCAACTTTGTAAAAAATTCTGCTATAAGTATACAGGGTGTCCCAGAATTAACTACGGAAACTTCGTATACGTATTCCTTGATGACAAATAAGTAGGGTCTTCCCTATAAAAAAAATTTTTTTAGAGACTCCTGTCAAAGTTATAACCTACCTTGCAAATGTGCGCTCCTTGATCGCGATACACGATACTCAATTGACATGGTCCTACTTTTTATTTTTTTACTCCAAACCGAAACGATTTCGCAAAAAACGACAAGGAACAAAAAATTTTCTAAATAATCAAAACTTCCTAAAATATTTTTTTGTTATTGCAAATATTAATTGCTAAGAAAGTTACAAAAAAAATATTAAGAGGGGTTCCTTGATTTGCACCCTTAGAATGGGGTAGGGCAGGTGAAAAGTGGCAGGAGAAATGCGTCTTTATAAAAATGATGTTAACCCAAATTTTTAATTTTTTATCTTGGACCAATCAGAAGATATTAAATTAAAACCGTATTTTACCACCCCTCTTTAAAGGGTTATAACTCTGACAGGAGTCTCTAAAAAAATTTTTTTTATAGGAAAGACCCTACTTATTTGTCATCAAGGAATACGTATACGAAGTTTCCGTAGTTAATTCTGGGACACCCTGTATATTTCTTTAAAATTCTCTTTTTCCCACAGTTTTTCTGTAGTTTTTTCAAGAAGGGTTCTTTTACTTTTTTTTACACTAAGGTACGTTTTCCTTAAAAAAACATCATTCAAATCTTTAGAATTAAAAGAAAATCCATACATTTTAAAAAGTTGTAACAATAAACTATGAAAAAATAAAAAAATTATGTGAATAGTAATTTAAGTAAAATTAAATAATTATTAACAAATTATGTCCAAAACTAATCACCAAGGTTGAGTCGATTCGAGATGAAGATGCTGACGGAGAAAGGTAAAGCTTTATGGATTTTCGGGTTGTCGTCTAATCGGGTCCTCGTGCTCACTGGATGAGCTTCCAGGCGTATCTCCGGTGATAGTCATGATTCATGATGTGAGAAGTCTTCTTAGTAGGTCTGGTATAGTTTAACTAATATTAATGTAAAAAGACAACCACGCCTTCTAACCTTAACAAAGGAACCTACTTTCGAATCTAGGTTGCCAGATATATTTTCGAAAATTCCTAAGTTTATATATTTTGAAAATGTTCTCTCTACTTTACTCTTCAATTGTTCGTCAATGACTCTTAGAAAGATAATATGAAAATATTCTTAAAAAATATATACTTAAATTAATTAACTAGGTTCTTCATATTTAAACAGTTTTCACTAATGAAATCAATTTTGTATATATTACTTATACTTAAAGACATTTTTGAGTAATGGCAACATTGATTATTTTTTCAATTTTTTTGCCGGCTCTTTAGATATAAATTTAAAAAAATGGTGAAGAGTCGGTCATATACAAACGAAACTTCAAAGACGCAAAATGCGACATGAGGTGAGTACCGGGCATAGACTTGTGCCGATTACACTAAACAGTAGCGTCGTGTCTTTTTTTCCATTTTTCGTTTTTTGGAATTTTTACCATTTTGCTTTTTTTGTTTTCATTGATTTTTTATATTAGATATCCGATGCACCACCTTACGGTGGGCTTCATAATACTTAATTTAGTAAGAATTTCTCGTTTAAATATATGAGATACCTAATAACTGCGACACCTTACGGTGGCGTTATATTATTTGATTTAGAAAGGTAGTTTTTGACTTTATTTTTTCCGCATTTTTCCTGTTTTTAATTTTCCATTTTCTTTTAGTTTTTCGTTTATTTATTTTTTTATGAATCGAAATTCAACACTATCTATTGGGTTTTCTTACAACCTAAATGTTGAATAATCTAGAAATCAAAACACAGTACCATCTACCGGGTGTCTATCTAACCTACATGTCAAAGGTGTATAGAGTTAGAGTTAGTTCAAACACTCCTGGACCCCTATTTTCGAACGTGTGATGTGAAGTGAAAGTGAAGTGAGGCGGGAAGTGATCGATCCCTGACAGAACCTTTCATGGGTCGTATTTTCGATATTGCAGCGTTGCCTCGTTATATTTATAAAAATTGAAAGAATTTTCTTCAAAAAACTCCATTTTTTGCATAACAATAAGGAATAAAACCACAGATAACTATAATCTTTTATTTATGAAAGAAAAGTTTCAAAACAAAACTAGAATAACAACTCTGATAAACATGTGATTTTGACAATCCGCTGACGCCTGAATACATACAACGATAATGCGCATGTTTCACTGCTTCGACTGGGTCTGACCAGGCGAAGTGTGATGTGAGTTATCACTTATCATATAGTCTAAAAATACGGATCGCCGGCTTCTCAACAGTGATGTATCACATCACATATTCGAAAATAGGGGTCCTGACCACGAAGCTGCGCGAAGGCGTGGGTAAAATTCAGGAAGGGGTAGTAGAAGTGGAATTATACTATTCTAACTAACTAAAAGAAGCGGATAACCTAACCCTAGAATTAGAATAACTCTCAAGTCAATATTTTTAATTTGATTAGTATGCTGTATTTATCGTGGAAGGGGCGCCTGAACCAAAACTCGTCTTTTGCGCTGTGGTCAAGAGCGTTTGCACGAACTCTACTTCAATTAACTTAAACTGCCATCTATTAGGAATTCGTAGAAATAAACTATACATGTCTCTTAGGGGAGAACAAGAGAACAACGAACAACGTGTTATTATTCTTCATGCCAGAAGCAAAGACGGTTTTGTAACTTATGCGTTGCTGATGTCGGCCAAAAATATAACAAAGTCTTCTGCCGATTATCACGAAGATATGACAGCCGATTTATTTGAAAAGTAGTTTGTCGAACAGTTCTTGCCTAACATATCGCCGAATTCGGTAATTGTTATGGACGATGCGTCGTATCATTTCCGCATATTAAACAAAATACCTAATAGTAACACGAAAAAGAATCAAATTTTAAGATTAATGGCAATCAAAAATATCACTGTTCCTAAAAAGTTTCCAGTAAAGAAGGAATTAAGAATGATCAAAAGTCAGAATTTTAAAAATGAATACGTCATTGACACCATTTGTAGCAGACACGGTCTGCGTTTACCTCCATACAACTGTATTTGTAATCCAATCGAAATGGTTTGGAGTACTGTAAAAAAACGTTTACCAAAATATAATTAGTCAACAACCTTAAGCGCAATTGTCCTTGATAATATTCGAGAGGTAATTAGTGGCATTAATAGCGATGTATGGCAAAATTGCGAAGCTCATGTTATAAAAATAGAAAAGGAATATCCTGTTGTATCGCTAATAGCACCATCAGTTATTCAACCTGCGACCGATTCTATTTCAGAAGACTCTGACAATTCTTGTTAGTCGTTCTAACCAATTTCCTTTAAAACTATCGTGATGTATCTTGAAAACTTGTTTTTAAAAAGAAAACTAATTTTAGATTCTTACTAACATACCCAACCCTTTCCTTTCCAGAGGCAAGGAAGGCTTATACCCCCTCGTGGTCCTTGCTGGACAGACTATCTTTTAAGATTGTCTGACAAAATAAGTATTACTTGCAAACAATTGTTATAAAAATATTATGAGTTATGTGCCATTTGAATAACGAGTCAAATGTTCTTATTAGAAACTAAAATTAACAAGTTTTAATTTGAAAGAATTAATTTATTTGACAATTTTCAAATTGATACAAAATATACAAATATACAACAACCCTTTGTCTTTTGAAATTTAAAACAAAAATTAATAAAAATTTCTTTAATTTCACGCCAATGGTCGGAATGGTAAACAAAGGAGTTTAAAATTCAGACAAAGACCAAGAGATTTTACATTGACCGTGGAAAGAGTAGCTGGCTTCCTGAGTGTCAGTGGAAGTGGTGTTACGGGTCACGGTGGAAGAGTTCTTCTGAAAAATTGACTGAGAATTGTGCTTTTTTATGTTCGTGTCATAGAAGTTTGTAATTTGACACTGACTTGTAATACCCTGAGTGTATGTACGCCAAAGACGGTTCGCCCAATACAGAGATAATATATAATAAAGAGATGTACTGATACCTTATATGAAATTGGTCACATGTTTTGAGCGACGGTGGCGCGCCAACAATTGGGGGAAGAAGCTCATCGATTCAAAAAATTGGCGGGACAGGGTATAAATTCTGTTTCATATAGAAATACACTTTTAAAGCTCATATTTTGATTTTTAATATTTTTACTGTTGTGTAAAAATATTAAAAATTAAAATATAGGCTTAAAAGTGCATATTATCTTATAATATTTAGGTAAATAAATATAAAAACTAAATAATAAACAAATTTTTAATAAAAACAACTTTTAACACCAATATACACTTGAAACACTAAAATACTATTACAAAAATATGAAATAATATTATTATTACAAAAAATTATCTATTCTTAGAAAAGCAGTAGGTACAATTTAAAATGTTATCACAAAAAATGAATTAGTTTTATTACAAATTATTATTTACAATCACAAAAAAAGTATAATTTAAACTTTTATTACAAAAAGTATCTAAATATTATTTGTACACCTTATTATCTAGTATCACAAAACCAGGTAGGATTTACGGAAATAATAATAATAATAATAAATAGATAAACATATATGAGAATAATTACGCTAATATCACAGAGAAGTACAATTGTTATTTCAAATAAATAAATATATATAATATGGTCGAAAATTTAGAATAATATTAAGTAGCAATACACGAATAATATTAAAAGTAGAACCCATCAATAAAAGAGATTGCACAAAACGCACTCGATAACTTAAAATTATGGATAATCTTACAAAATGCATACAGATATTTTAATACGTAATATTTAAGAAGTTTCCATACATTGGCATTGTTCTTCAATACGTAGTGTTGTGTCATGTGGTATTGGAAATAGGACACCAATCCTTTGTGTACATGCAAGAACCTAAAACTTAAAAACATTACCGCAGTACTTTATCTATATAAAATTTTATATATTGTCCCTCGATCTAAAAAGATCATTACAATATTTTCTAATTATTAAAGAAACACTGATTTTTAAAAGTTTCAAAAAAACGTCTGACTTATGTTCTTGGCAAGTAAACCAATCAAAGTTAATGAATTCACACAAACACATGATTATTTTTTTAATCAGACATTTTATGTGGCCAAATACAGGTAAAATTTGGTGAACTGCATTATGTACACTAGCTAAAAAATTAACAATTTCTTTCGTAACGTAAGTCAGACGTCTTTTATTATCATTCTCTTTAAAGTACGTAAAAGTATGGTAAGGTTCCAAACTATTAGTTTTCAAATTTGAGTTACATTCTTTACAATCTAAATTTAATTTTTTTACCAAAGCACCTGCCACATAACTTATTGGTTGTGTATCAAACTGATTATTTAACTTTATATTCTTAAAATTTGAATCGGGATTTGGGTAAAAATATTTACTTGAACAATGTGGCACAGCGCATTTATATTTAAAATAATTCGGTAATGACATAATTGAAACTGTACACTGTACTTTTATACACTTTACGAATTTAAAAACTATCTTAAAATAATATTAAATTAAAACTAATACTAATAATACTTACGCTACACTGTCACTTCAACCAGTTCAACCGCCATTATAGTATAATTTCAGCTCACCTCACCAGCTGATCGAGTTTAGGTGGTATAGTTCTCGTATTTACCACCACCTCAGCGCCGAGTTCTGGGGGTAAACAAACAAACATTGTACCGCTTTTGCCCTATCTTTCAAAAAGTCTCTTTATATTATATTATCTCTGGCCCAATATCTCTCAAGGATAAAAAACTAGTAGTTTCAACTTCCGTAAACGGAGCAGTAAGAACGAGGAACGTTTATGCCTAGTGTGTGTTAGTTACGGACGGTATGCTGTCGATTAAGCCGCGTAAATGATGCCCTCTGGTGCGTTAATTTGAACCAAGCATGCGATGCCTTCTCGTGTGTTGATTTGAAACCAGGTTGCCACAGTAATAACAAATACTTCTAAATGATTTAGAGGAGAAAACAAACTAAAAAATTTAAGTAAATAAGAAGAATCTTGTAGTTATAGAAAGTATGTGTATGGGTACTAAGAAATTATTGGGTTCGTATTTTTTAAATAATTTACTCAGAAAGTATGGCTTTTTACAAACCTATTTGCAACTTTTCCATTTTCCTTGAAAAAAATTAAAAATACTTCTACAATTATCGTGTTAACCAGAAAATGCATTTTTTTTATATTTTTTTGCTCAGTCCCTAGCAAAATCGTGTTAAAACCAAATTTAATATATTTTAGTTCAGGATTATGTGAAAATTTTAGAGGACGCATGAAAGGCCCCTAATAGATCCATTGAGCTGAAAATTTGCATAGGTGATAATGATGAAAGTTGCTAAATTTCAGGCGATTCGGAGAGGGTCTGTTTATGAACTTTGCCAACTTGACTTGGAATTACTCGATTAAGAAATATTCAGTCTTTTATTAAAATTCTTTACAAGTCTTCGCTGAAATATTTTTTAATAGCTGTTTTCTTTTAAGGGTATTAATATATGAAATTAATATAATTTTCCATATATTTTTTAATGCTTGAGAGTAATAGTAAAATTAACATATTTTTTAATAATTAATATATTATTAAAATTCTATTCATGATTTTAATATGTAAATTTCGCATTTTCGAGGTTACGTTTTTTAATATATATAGTATATATATAATTCATTTTTACACAATTTGTTTATAATTAAGTATTAAATCAAATGCTCACATTGTCCGACAAATTTATTGCTGCGTTTTTGCTGTCCGACAGCTTAAATATTACGTTTATTTCTAGCTCGAAAAAGCAGCAGTTTTAAATTTAGAGAATTTTAACCTTTGTTGGACTCGTCAATAGGAAGCTATACACAAATTTTCAAGTATGTAGTAATCATTTTAAAAAAAGTGTTGTGCGTGGTGGACTATTTATAAACAAATGTCTTTACAACGGGTCCATTCCAAAAACATGCTTAAAAAAACCTACTCCTCAAACAGGGAGATAAATTAAATCTAAGCAACTACCGCCCAATAAGTCTATTTTCACACCCTTACAAATTGTTGACCAAAATTCTTACCCATCGATTGATGACCACACTCAACGAATATCAACCGTGTGAACAGGATTTCGCACCATTGAACTCCTACAATGGGTTCGAACACTAATAGAAAAATGTACAGAGTACAACGTACACTTCACCTAGCCTTTATTCATTTTTACAAAGCTTTCGACTCGGTTGAACTTTGGTCAATATTCTAAGGCCTGAGTAATGCTATAATAGATTCTAGATACACCGTTCTGTTAAAAGAGCTATATAGGGAAGCTACTTTATAAGTCAAAATTCGTGAAGACATAGTTACACATAGAATACAAGTTAACAAGGTAGTCTGACTAGGCGACACAATTTCCCCAAAGGTATTTACTCTTGCCCTTAAAGACGTATTCAGAAGACTGAATAAACATCGGCAAAACCAAAATTATGGCTCCGGAACCAGGCGGTATACTTTTAGATGGACAACAAGTAGAAGAAGTCAATATATATAATAATATATACCTAAACTACAACATACCAAAAGGTACAGAAAATCAAACATCCAAAATAACTATACGAATCCGATTTATATCCCTATCAACCTAAAAAAGAAAGTTTTTAACGCATGCATTCTTCCAGTTATGACTTATGGTATAGAAACCGGGACCCTCACCGTTAACCTTGCCAACAAAGTAAGAGTAACTCAAAGAGCAATTGAGAGAAGTCTGCTGAGAGTAAGCAAAAGACCATATTAAAAATGGGGATATCAGAAAGAAGACAAAGGTGGATGATATCATAGAATATATTGCTCCTCAGAAATGGAATTGGCAAGACAGGGAAATGAAAGATGGACAAAACGAATTGTGCAATGGAGACCTACGGAAACCAAACGAAGGACGTCCACAAAGCGTTGGAGAGATGAGACAAGAGAGAGTGTTGAGAGAGAGACAATAAACTTATTGGGCAGTAGTTACTTAGATTTAATTTATCTCCATTTTTGTAGAGTAGGATGTTTTGAGCATTTTGCCATGTCTTTGGAATAGACCCGTTGTAAAGACATTTTTATAACTTCTATCTTTGTCACACCCCCCATTTTTTACATTTGGATTGCTATTTTGTCTTCACCAGGAGCACGACCGTTCTTCAGTTGACACAGAGCCTTCTCGATTTTGGCACTGTTTATGTCGGGAAAACAGCGCTAGTGAAACATCACTTCAAACAAAATCACGATTTCGAATTTGTAAATACCTGAATTGTGGATAAGGAAAAGAATTATTATAAACGATGTATTAATGAGATGATCCACATCACCATAAATAACACTGTGAATATGCGTACAGATATGTTACAACTCAACAACTATTATTAGTTTATTTTGAAAAAAATTTATGATCACTCTACTAATATTAAATGAATTCCCTTAAATCATAAAACAAGTACTTAATAACATCTGTACAGTTAAACTAGAGGAAACCAGTTTCTTCATAAAAATTTTTGGTTCTTTTTACATATCGAGTCGAAGGAAATTTCATTATTATTTTAAGATTCTTACTATGATATTTAGGAGTTGATAGTTTTTATTTTGATGAATTTCATATGTATGGGACTGTATATGTTATTATTATTACATCAAGAAAATCATGACCCTAAAATTTGCAAGTTGTAACCTCTAAAAGGTATGTGTTATACTTTTTCCAATCTAAATGTGAAATTTTGTGCTCTTTGGCGGTTTTTAAGTGCATTTGATGACATTTCCGACCATTGGCGTGGAATTAAATAAAAAGGGTTCATAATTTTTATTAATTTTTGTTTTAAATTTCAAAAGAAAAACGGTTTTTGTATATTTGTAAATTTTGTATCAATTTGAAAATTGTCAAATAACAAATTAATTCTTTCAAATTAAAACTTGTTAATTTTAGTTATTAATAAGAACATTTGGCTCATTATTCAAATAGTACATAACTCATAATATTTTTATAACAATTGTCTACAAATAATACTCATTTTATCAGACAATCTTAAAAGATTGTCCGTCCAGCAATGACCATGAGGAGGTATGAGCCTTCCTTGCCTGGAAAGGAAAGAGTTGGGTAGGTTAGTAAGAATATAAAATTAGTTTGTTTTTAAAAACAAGTTTTCAAGATACATCACGATAGTTGTAAAGGAAATTGGTTGGAATTAATAACAAGAATTGACAGAGTCTTTTGAAGTAGAATCGTTTCCAGGTTGAATAACTAATGGTGCTATTGGCGGTAAAACAGGATATTTCTTTTCTATTTTTATAACATGTGTTTCGCAATTTTTCCATACATCGCTATTAATGTCACTAATTACCTCTCGAATATTATCAAGAATAACTGCGCTTAAGGTTGGTGACTGATTATATTTTCGTAAACGTTTCTTTACAGTACTCAAACCATTTCGATTGGATTAAAAATACAGATGTATGGAGGTACACGCAAAAGGGTATGACCGTGTCTGCTACAAATGGTGTCAATGACGTATTCATTTTTAAAATTCTGACTTTTGATCATTCTTAATTCCTTCTTTACTGGAACCTTTTTAGGAACATTGATATTTTTGATTGCCATAAATCTTAAATTTTTATTCTTTTTTGTGTTATTATTAGGTATTTTGTTTAATATGCGGTAATGATACGACGCATTGTTCATAACAATTACTGAATTGTAAGAAAACCCAATAGATAGTGTTGAATTTGGATTCATAAATAAATAAATAAACGATAAACTAAAAGAAAGTAGAAAATTAAAAACAGAAAAAATGCGAAAAAAATAAAGTCAAAAAAAAACTTTCTAAATCAAATAATATAACGCCACCGTAAGGTGGCGTAGTTATTATCTTATATATTTAAACGAGAAATTCTTACTATATTAAGTACTATCAAGCCACCGTAATATATAATATATCTAATATAAAAAATCAATAAAAATCAATCACGCTACTGTGTATTGTAATGGGGAAGAAGACTATTGGCGATATTTGACTGTTGTCGCATTTTGCAATTTTCCTCTTTGAAGTTTGTTAGATCCAGCACCGCGCTTAGTAAGAGCCGTCGGCATTACTTTGCATTAATATCAAAGGGCTACGCACCGACTTTGAATTTGCTAACTATATACACAATGTTGCCTTTTCTTAAAAAAATCTTTAAGTATAAGTAATATATACAAAATTGATATCATTAGAAGTGAAAACTGTTTAAATTATGAAGAACCTAGTTAATTAATTTAAGTATATATTTTGTAAGAATATTTTTATATTATCTTTCTAAGAGTCATTGACGAACAATTGAATAGTAAAGTAGAGAGAAAATTTTTAAAATATATAAACTTAGGAATATTTGCAAATATATCTGACAACCTAGATTCGAAAGTCGGTTCCTTTGTTGGGGTTAAAGGGCGTGGTTATGTTTTCACATTAATATTAGTTAAACTATAATAGTAATTAGTTTATAATTTTGATTATATTGCCAATCATGTAATTAATTTACTATCTGTGTTTTCATAACTTACACGTGTGCAACGTATATTATTTTATTAGATTTTAAGTCCATGTTTTTTTAACTTTGAAAAAGAAGCCACATAGTTAGCAATTCTGTTAATATTTGTTTAAAGAATATTTAAAAACTTTGGCAACATTAAAATTTTACATTTTTATATAGTTTCATCTATAACATGAAACAAATAACTGGCGCTGTTGAAATTCAGTTTTACGAAACGAACCGTATAAAAACGCAAATTGTTCCTCGAACGCAGTATGACATTGTAAAATATTCAATGTGACGGCCGGAAGCATAGAAAAATGAAATGTTCCGTAAAAAAGCTTGTAACAATAAAAATTTAAAATCGATAGGATAGGATTTAAAAATTTGGTGTAGTAAGTTGACCAAATCCAATACGGTGGCCACAAAAACAGTATGGTGAACGAACTGTTTAAAATAAATTAATTTGCAGCCCATTTAAATCACAAGTATTTTTGAAGTAACTAAGGAGTTCAAGGTTCAATTTTCAAAGCATAATTAAGTTGACTCGGTTCGGTAAGAATACTTTGAACTTTAAAAAATATGTACGCAATCTTAAATTTTGCAAATTGGAATTAAACTTTTTCATAATTATCGACTCCAAAATAAATGTGGTACAAATCGGCTTGAGTTTCAAAAATTCGGCTACTATATTAGATTTTAGACCAATGTTTTGGGAGTTTGTTAACTTTCTCAACATGCTACTTAATAGATTGCATATTTATTCTTATATAATGTAAACTGGGTATGCCCTAGTGTTTTGCGATAAGGGGTTGCTCTATTAGTGGCAATACCACCCAGATCTTATTATCTAACCACCCAGTTGGTATCCTACTGATGGCAGTAACTTAACCAATTTGAAGATGAAAGAAACAATGGGAAACAAAGAATAAATATTGCTTCACTGCTGAAATAAAAGTAATCCTAAATCTCACGTATCACACATTCGAGTAGAAAGTATAAACAAAAAAATAATATATAGAATGGTCAAAGAACAAACATTCAAGGAAAAACCTCGATCACTTCAATTTGATCAAACTTGGAAAATCCCTAAGGATGACATGCCAAAAAAATTTAACTTTGTAAGAAAATTCACCACAAAACTGCATAGTAAATCTGAATAGGACAAAGATATCATATTGGGCCTAAACCAAAATGGTATAAAGTGGCATACCGACGGTTCCAAGACAGATGAAGGAACTGGAGCATGCGTTTTGGACCTAGAGCCAAATACTCAAAAAGCCTGGGTGCATACTCAAACATTTGTCAAGCGGAAATGCGTGTAGAATGTATAGAATTTAATATCGAAGGGAACTATCGTGAAAGAAAAAAATGTATCATGTTAGGTAGTCAAGCAGCCATTAAAGCACTAAACTCACACGCAATCAGTTCAAAGATGGTATGAGAATGCCAAGGCTACAAAATAACACTGTTATCCTCTCCAGGACATTTAGAGATAGAAAAAAACGAAACTGCATAAAGACTGGAAAAAAAAGGAGCTGACATCCCATATTGGGGACCAGAACCATATTGTGGAATCAGCAGTAGTACAGTCTTCGAAACACTAAGGAAAGAAGTGGATAGAGGAAAATCCAAGTACTGGAACAATCTAGAAGGAGTAAGACAACCATATATGCTTCTGTGATACTATAACCAGAAGAGGTCTTTCAGCTACCTAAACCTTAGTTAAAACAATCTTTATATTATAATAGAAATATTAACCGGGCACTGCATATTAAGAGGACACACAAAAAAAGTAGGATTGGGAGATGAAGCAAAGTGCAGATTCTGTGAGGAAGAGGACGAAACCTCAATACACATATTGTCGGAATGCATAGCATTACTTAATACTAGGATCAGATACCTAGGATCATACCAAATAGAAGAGAAAGATCTACCTAACTTGAAGCCCGACGATATCCTAAACTTTCTAAGAAAGAGAAAGCTAGAAGAGCTGCTATAAGCCTAAGGAAACATCACAATTATTGCAAGAAAAGGAGGATACAATAGATCTTATAGGTCGCAAGTGTATCTGGCATCCCTGATTACGCACATACACATACAACAACAAATATATTAACAGAATAACAAACAAGAAAATTAAATTAAGGAGAAATTAAAAAAATATCTCACCCGTAGAACTCGAACCTATAAGTCGATAACGGCTCTTACTACTTCAGCCACAGATGCATTAGTAATTAGTCTGCTTTGTGATCGTCTTGGTACAAATCATGTTACGTCTCACACTTACTAACTTCCTCCTTAAGCACATGTATACAGGTTAATGAAAGAGATTATTTGTCAAATCGACAATTGAAACATAAAACTCTAAGTCAGTTTTTTGTGTCCTGTCACATTTTTTTAAAGGAGACCAGAATTATAGATTTTTAGTAAACTAATTATTTTGTGATATCTCTTAAGGAATCTTTAAAATAAGCAAAGAATAGGTATAAACAAAAAAATGACGTTAAATAGAAATCGAAAAATATCGCACCTAGCAGGATTCACACCTGCATCCTTTTCCTACAGCCGGTAATGCTTCTAACCACTTTAGCCACAGATAAATTAGTAATTAGTTGAAACTTGACAATTTAAAAACCGACTAATTACTATTGTGGCTGAAATGGTCAGAAGCGTTACCGGCTATAAGTAGTGGTTGCAGGCTCGAGACCGTACGGATGCGACATTTTTTCCATATTTTCTTGCCTGTATACTTTTTAAATTTTAAAAATTCTGTCAGAGATATATTAAAATAATAAGTTTATTAATATTAACAGATAATGGATAATTACATTGATTAATAATTAAAAACAAACAACTAAATTACATGGTGACATACGTACTCACTCACGTAAAGATGCTACAACGGTCCAGACCAAAAGGTCTCTCTAGAGACATTTTAAAGCTTGGCTCTCCCAGACAACCTCAGACCCCCAACTCTTCAGGCCGACTTCAATGACGGTTTTTTCTAGGTACTTTATATACTCTGTCACGTGCTCAAATCGGATTAATTAGCAGAAGTAATTGTAACCATTTTTAACGACGGTAGTGCAAACAACATCAAGAGTACTATGTCGCCTGTGTAAACGTTCTCCGTCGTCACCTTGATTCGTAGAGAGAAGGTTCAGGAGAGCGGAACGAAGTTTAGGAAAAACTTAACCTTTTGGGCAATCAGCGAATATAAAGTAAATAAGTAGGTACATTGAGTTTTCGATATTTATTAGACAGTTAATACATTTAATTTAATAAATTCAATTTAATTTCACCATCGTATCGGAAATCAATTCAATATTTATTGATATACTTATCGTTTCGATAACTGAACATACTATTTCCCCTTCTCTTAAGCGACACTGAGCTAGGAAATACGTCAAGTAACGGTATTTCGGCCTCCTTTTCATTTTCGACCGTCTAACGATGAATTAGTGGACAGATAGTGAATCTTATCGACGAAACAGACGCAATTTGTAATAGTGTACATTTTATCTGGCGATTTTGTAGCCATCCTAACGGGATTTTGAATGTCACACCTTTATTTAATCTAAGCCTCATTTGTGTAATATTCCTATAGTGATATTTTTGGGTAGGCTATTAGATTTTTCCATTTTATGGGATTTAATTAATGGTGCTTTTTCCGAATAATTTGCTAAAATTTTGATACGTGGATTCGTGGACTGCCGAAATAGGATTACGAAATATGATACAGGGTGTTGGTGGAATAAACATCGTCAGACTGACTGCTTTAATCCCTAATCACATAAAGGGGTTCTTGGATCTGGTTAAATTCTTGGATCTGGTTAAATTCTTGGACCTGGCGAACATTTTTTTTGGACCTGGCGAATAACTTTCTCTTGGATCTGGTTAAATTCTTAGTTCTGGCTAAACCTTTTGTTGGCCCTGGCGAATATTGCTGGGAGTGGTGTAAGATCTGTGCACTACCGGGGACCAACGCTGTACGTTACCACCATCGGACCAGCGAGGCTACTACAGTTAGCCTCTCTACAAGATCCTCTGCGCCAGAGAAGCTCATTAACCAGATAAGCCAAAATTAATTTTAAGTTTCAAGTCATTGTAACGGACTTACCTATTTCATTTTGTAATATTGATTTGTATAAGCGGATGTATCATTTTATAGTTATACATTTTTAGGTACTAATTATTTAACCATTTCTTATTGCGCTGGGTGATCACTCTTTTATTTAATACGCCAGTATATTAGCGACATTTGATTTTTATTTCTTTTTTTTGCTTTTACCAATATCCATAGGATTTGTTAAATTGAACCGTTGGGTTTATTGTACAGAGGTATTTATTATTGTTGAAAATATAATAGATAGATCTAATTTTGATGTCTTACTCAGCCAATCACCCACTCACCATATTTGCTATTCAATAATTTTTTTTTCTCTTATTAAGATTCTTAAATCCTTTATTTATCTCCAGTAAGATAGGTCAGTGCCTGGAACATCAAGGGTTTCCGATTTGAACCGTTTAAATCGGTGGCGCGACTCACACTTTTTGTACTTACCCTCTACGGCTGAGCTGGGCACAAATTTGCCAGTAGAGAAACCACTTACCATCTTAGCTGGAGTTTTAAACTCAATACAGAAAACTCAAATAACTTTTTTTTTCTTTCTAAATTTAATTTAATTTTTTTTTATTCTACTATTTTATTTAAAGTACGTGGCAACTCAGTGAGAATAAAAATGGAACTATACAACCTCGCATCGAGATTCAACGTATTGACTTTGACCCAGCTAAATCTAATATAAAACAATATAATAAAATATAAAATTAATGAATTAATAAGTATAGTAAAACCACTTTATAATTGTTAGCGTTTTTACTGAATATTTTTGTTTTTTAAGGTTCCCGGTTAAATAATCATTGTATTTGAAAAAACAAATAATTTGCGCTTTTATTAATAACTATTAGTGAAACTAAATTTTAAAGGCACCAGTAATCACTATAACATAAAATATCCAATGCACATAACCATACTAAACGTAACTTAAAAATTAAATATGGGAAAGCAAAAAAAGGTGTGAAAAGTGTATTAACTATAGATAAATATTTCTCTACTGGCACAGGAACAGGATATAAAACCAAGTTTATGTAAAGTTAAAGATGGGACGTTAATTGTTATAATTTGGGTTGGAATTACATAAGTTTCTGGATAAGAGACCTCGAGAATATTATATAATCTTAGTTAACGCGATAAATCATTTAGATGGCAAATTGTAGAATATCAACTTAGGGTTATGCAAACTTTAATAAATTAGGGGAATGAGAAATGTCTAAGTTTAGAAACACAAAACACAAAGAGAACGAATGAAATCAATGACATTTTATAACAAAGAAACTATTTCAGTACAAATTATAACTTAAAAGATCTCACAGCTCTTGATCTGTAGAAATATCATGTAGAACTTGGAAATAACTTTTTTATTTTAGTTCGTGTTATAAACGAGGAAACTAACTTAAAGTAGGAAGCGTGGAAAATTCTACATAAAAATTCAATTAATTTTTATACGCTGTTTTTTTGGAAATGTATTACAAACATTAAAAAGTTTCCATTATGAACCGAGTATACGACACAACATTAACAACTACCAACAACAAAGCAGCATTGTCAGCCGCAAATTCCGAGTACGTGGTCACCGTGTTTCGAGACCTAGGATTCTACAAACAACCAAACTCCATAGAACTTTCAAACTTCTGGACATACGGAGTTGACATTCTGGAAACCAATACTAAGACAAATTAAAATTTATTTAGGAACAGATTTTTAGTTAAGTATTAGGAAGTTGGGGATAATTTTGTCAATTAATAATTAAGCAAAGTTGTAAGAGGTTTTAGAGTTTAGACTAAGGCATGTTGTTACATGAATAAACCATAGTTTTAAAAGTAGTTTCATGAACTGCTTAAAAGATATCGATAATATTACAGAGACCTAAATACAAATGTTCCGAGGACATCTATTGTGGCAGAAGAGGCAATTTATTAATTTGGGATATAAAGGACTGCAAGTTAGGACGAGTGGGGACGACGTAGGAAGGTAAGGAGTTCCACAGAGTAGAGACTCTGGGGATAAAGGAACGATCAAATCGAACAGTATAAGGTTACATGGAGTTGGCACGTTGCGTTACTATGGCTGGTCTGGCAACTGGAGGCACTATAGAGCGGAGTTCTTCTGAGCAAAATCGGTTTAAAGTTCGTTAAAATAGGGAAAGATCAGACACTGCTCTTCGATTGAACAATGGGACTGGGTTTTTGGTGATACTGGTGTCGTTTATTAGTCGAACTGATCTTCTTTGTATTCCATCAAGAACTATCAGCCTTCACGTAGCCGCCGATCCCCATACCAGCGAGCAGTATTCCAGATTAAGTCTTATTTGGGTTTTGTAAAGAGTAGCTAAGTTGGATGAAGAGCAAAATTTCCGTGCTCTAAAAAGAAAGATTAACTTCTTTCCTGCTGCAGTTGCTATGTTTGTTCCAGAGTAAGTCCTGGGAGACCGTTAAACCAACCAGCGTAATAGAGTCGCTTGCTACTAGAGTCTGATCATTCATTGTGATGGATGAGTCGTATCTTTGCCTGTTGGATAGGCAACATGTCTTTTTCTTGGAAGCGTTGAAATTAACAAGATTCTTTTTCCCCATTCGTCTACAATTCTCAAATCTTGATTGAGAGAAGCCGTTGTGGATCTTCTGTTCTCTTCCAGAATATCTAGGGATATGGGACGGTTGAACGCTTTGCTGCAGTGTAGGTTGCTATCATCTGCAAAACCGTGTATCGGGTTATTAATGGCTTCAAGTAGATCATTAATGTGTAAGAGGAATAGAGTGGGAGCTAGAACCGATCCTTGGGGAAGTCCAGCGTTAATTTTGTAGAAGTTGGACGAATGTCCATCTACAGCAACTTGGATGTGCTGTTGGAGAGAAAGTTGGATATCTATCTGCAAAGGTTTGGCGAGAGTCCGTATAAAGGCAGTTTGTTTCAGAAAACTGCAGGCCACACTTGATCAATTGCTTTTAAGATGTCTAGTGATACTATTTGAATCTCTCCATGGCGGTGGATGGCATCACTCCAGACATGAGTTACATACTAGCAAATCGGCTGTTGACCTTTGTTGATGAAAAACACTTAAAAGGTTGTGTGTCAAGGTAGCTCAAGGTAGCTCAGGATTTTGTGATTGGCGTATTTCTCCATAGTTTTGCTAATAACAGATAGAAGAGCTATGGGTCTGTAGTTAGAAGGCAGCCTTTCTGGTTGTACTCGAGGTTTTCCAGGATTCTGGAAATATACCAGTAGCATATAATAGTTGAAATAGCTCCATGTGTTCCGGTGAGTTTAGTAATTACAATTTCTGACGTGATAAACTCATTTGATTGACCAGTGCGATGTTCGTTTTGGCAGTTTCCAATGCATCTTTTAAACTTTCATATCAGACAGCAATTCAAACTCATTGATTTTAGCCATAATAACGAACGTGTCGTGATAAAACAAGACTCTTATTTGCATGAAACTCGGCGTTGATTGATTTTCTTTTTTTAAGATAATTACAAAAAATTGTCCCAAAAAAACTGACTCCTTAACCTGGAATTATCTTTGCCTTATTTGGTATCTATTTTTTTGTGAAATGATGAATCCTTGTCTCATCCATAGTTATAAATCGACGTAAAACTCAGCCTGATTATTACGAATCATCACCAACACTTAATGGAAACATCCTCACGACCATGCGAAGTCCAATAGTTTTTGATATAACTACCTCGCACACTTTCAGTCGACTGTCATCCAATACCATTTTGCGAATTTTCGTCACAATTTCTGACGTGGTAACCTTATTTAATTAACCAGTGTGATGTTCGTTTTGGCAGTTCCTGAGGCATCTTTTAAACTTTACCACTTAATATTTTCTTCTAAAAGAGAAAGCAGACTTCGCTAAAGTGGAATCTAGCTAAGTTTCGACTGAGATCTTTCAAATGAGAATATTATCCGATTGCCAATTTTACCAAAGTATACAGATGTACTAAGACCGTTTACTATATATGATTAATTCTTCGGATGAATAGTTGTGCTTAAATGTTGAATTAAATGAACACAGATGTCAAATTTTATTGTGCGTCTTTTGAATTTACCAGAGAAAAGCTTTCTATAAAAGTTATAACAGTGCTTGGAATTAATTTCCAGTTTCTTGCTGCTTTATAGTTTCCAGTTTCCACTTGCCGGTTTGGAAATACTAAATCTAAAAACTAGTTCTGGATGTTGATTTCTTGGTCAGAAGGAACCAACGCAAGATTTGTACAATCCGGAATCTCACAATTGTTATCTACTTCAAAAATAGACTTAACTATCTTATAGGTTTATATGATTTTTTCTTTTGTTACTGTCTCTTTCTTTGTTAAAACGGGTCTGTTGATGACTATTTTATTTACGAGTATATTGTATATTTTATTCTATTTAAGAGACAATATACAAAAATCAACAAGTGTTTCCATAAACCTTTTATATTTTAGGTTTCAACCAAAGTGTATATAGAGTTTAAAAAACCTGATTGATAATTCAGGCAAATTGTACGAAAACAAGAATGTTAACAAGGGTATGCACATCATAACGAAAATATACACAAACCGGCCAAATGGAAATTGTTTGTTTATGTCAGTCCGCCTGAATGAATACTAAAGCCAACTTGTATGATGTACATACATCATACATATTGAAGTTTAAATATGAGCTCTCTATATAAAGTCGGTGTTTCTAGGAAAATAACTCAATTTAAATGTATATTTGAATCTACCTCATAGGATTTTCTTAAATACTTACTATATATAAACATTAAAAACTACTTTGAATTTTTCTCTATATTTTTATTATTGTAGTAATATAAGTATTTGCAACTATTTTTCTGAAGAAAAGTGTTTTTACGATAAATGGTTGACCACAATAAGACCCAACCACTAATACCCTGGATTAGTCAATATTAGTTGAGACGGACGGATTTAGGTAAAATTTAAGTTAATGTGTGTTGATTTATTGAGCCAATATTCCTCAAATAAACAATTCAGGATTAGAACAGTTTCACTCTATTGTCTAAAATTTGCAAAAGTATATAAAAGCAATGAAACAATTTTCAAAGTACATACTTAAAACAGCATTATGTGGCGTCCGTGGAAAAACATGGTTGGTGGTTCGTCCAGTAATACGATAACGAATAAGCATTTATCTGTTTATGATACAGATCAATGACTTGCCTTCCTATATACCACATATAAAATATTTACATATTGCATTACCAATCGCATTTAAAGGCATATGGATCAAAACTGCATTCTGGTGGGGGAACAGAAAGGATGCAAACGAGGACATCAAGGATGTTAAGAACAATTGATTATTGATTCTGTGATTTTGAACCAAGCGCAGAAGGAGAGTGCCAAAATATACACTGCTTTTATGGATTACAAGAAGTATTCCTCATTCTTGGCTCATTGAAATCTTACAAAATACACCCCACTCTTGTTTCTTTTCTCTCATTAATAACGAAGAAGTGCCGAACCAACCTCTACCTACCTACATCTGAACGGTTAGTGTCTTTGCACTAATGAAATTCCTATCCGTAGAGCAATCTATCAAGTCTACTATCTTAGCCCACTTTGGTTTTGTTTGATAATGCATCCACTCTTCAGTAGGCTTAATGACTCAAGATATGGATTTAATATCAAAGCTAATAGAAACATCATTTTGAATATCTCCCATCTTTTATAGATGGACGACATAAAATATATTGTAAAGTTTTCCAAAGCTATACAAATGAAATTTGGTCTAAACAAGTGGAAAACCTTAAATATCGAAAACGGAAAAGTGGTTAACGAATATGTGGTTTTGCCAAATGGAAATATAGATACCATGACAAATGGAGATACCTACAAATACCTATGGTTTCAGCAGACTTAGATTATTGACCAGAACCAAGCCAAACAAAGAAATAGGGAGCAAATGTTGCAAAATGCATAATATTATTTATTCTATAGCTTTACTAGTTTTGAAAAATATTTTCAAAAACATATTTAACTAAGAAGAAACAACTACTTCCCTGGCTATGTGCCTCGACGGATATTGAATTACACTTCAAAGTCAAATGGGGTTGGCATATCTAACAGATAATTTAAACCAACCATTTTAGTTTGCAGTTAGAAGGGACAACATAACTTGTAGACCGGTTTCGACCTATTGGGTCCCGTCTCGTATGTTATCCGTCAGCGAGTTTAAGGCATAATCGCTGACTGAAGATTTGTCTAAAATCACGAACGATATATTACTTTCAGTAACGAAAGTGTAAACGTCGTGATAGTAGTGAATCTTCACCTCTAATTGCAAACCAAAATTCGATGTGACAACAAGACCCTGGTCTTGATACTATCATTGTATAAAGACTAACATACTATTAAAGTATTATTACAGAAAACTGTAATAGTACCTTACTTAATAAAGCGAGTTATTAATGGTCAATGTTTTTGAAAATAGTTTTTAAAACTAGTAAAGCGATAGAATAACTAATATTCTGCATTTTACAACATTTGTTCATTAATAACTCGCTCTTTATATAATCAAAAAACAACTGAATTGAAAGAAATTTAGCGATTGACTCGAATTATGATGACAAAAGACAAATGACATCACCCGAAGGCAATACTTCTAAGGACTACACTACCGCGAAAAGAAGTAATAAAATCTTTTTTTATAATTCACGTTCACAAAGTTTCTATTTCGACACTAAAAACAGTATCGAAATAGATTCATTGTAACACTGTTTTTGCTAACTTTTTGTTTTACACAATTGGTTGCACTGCACTGATTGTCAACGAAAGAGTTCAGGTAGTAAATCAAGAAGTATGTTGTAGTAAATTATTAACTACATTATCAGCGATATTACGAAATTCAGAATATTTTATACAAATTTGACAAACATTCAAATTTAAAATCATTAAAACTGTCAAGTGTCAAAAGTGTCAAGATTGCCAACATAGATAAATATTTCGAAAAACTCTTATTTTATTTATTTTTTTATACTTTTAAAAGTTCATTATAAAAAATAGTATGTAACACTCGAATTACAATGACAGTTTGTAGTACTCGTTCTTTGCGAAACTCACCGCTTCGCGGTTCGTTTCACAAACTGCACTCGTACTACGAAACCTGTCATTGTAACACTTGTATTACAATATACTATACTAACATTGTAAACCAACATCACAAGTAGATTAAAACATTACGAGATTTTTTTTAGGAAATCTTAGACATCCAATTTGCATGATGTAGTGAAAACAGATAAAAACTCTTCGGCTCTAAATCTCGCAAACGCAGACTTAAATCTGGAAATCATGGCAGACTGTGATAAGCTGCAGAAGTACTACATGGAAGACACCAACCTGACCTTAACCAAAACCATATTGAAAAATAACCGTCAAATAGGTGGCTTGCTGAGCGCACATTGTTTCCTGAGACGAAAGAATTTTTGATTGCGATTCATAAAGCACGTAACATCGGGCTGTTCAACGTTAGATGGCACCGATTACCTACGCAGACATAACCAGGATTGCAAAACCGGAGGTTGGCCAATAAATTTGGATTACTAAGGACCTAAACTCCTTATAACAAGTAAAATCCGCAGGCAGTTCTTAAGAATGCTGATTTTAGACTCTACTACGATATACCTGTTATCATCGGCAGATAGGTGACGCCTAATTGGCCAGATATTGTGGTAGTGGATTAAAAAGTTTACTTAGTTCGTCTAGTGTATGTTGCTCCCTAATCATAACAACGTATTGGATATATAAACGTACGAGAATGTAGCAAATTGTACCAAACTTGCCATTGAGGTACAACAAATGTGGCATACTGAGAAGGTCGAAGTGATTGTGTCAACTACAAGCCTGATCCCCAAGATTCTTTTAGAAAGCCTTGATAAGCTGGAATTTCAAAGGAATACTTTCATCGACATCCAGAATGCAGTGATTCTGAACACGTGTCACATTGTTCGCAAATTTCTGAATTGTGTTCATTTGCCAATAAGTAGTTCTGGATGTCTAATTTTTTATTATTTGCACTTGGAGACTTATGTTATTGACGACTGTGGTAGCTTGATCCTTCTGTTAATTTCTGAAAGTAGTGAATCAGATTTATGTACTATAGTCGGGCCGTTCAAAAAATGGAATTCAAGGACGCGTGATCAGTGAATACCGGCATCTGTAAGGCTTAATCTTACGATGTAACGCCTTCTAAACTGCACTAAACGAAGGACAGTTTAGACTGTACTTATTCCAGAGATGATATAAACTGTGGGCCGAAATAAAGGAGTACATTTGTCTCGTGATCATTCCATCTTTTGAGCGGCGACTATAGTTGTCTCATGAATATGTATTCGTTTAATCTCGGAAGATTTGTTCGAATGTTGCTGAGAAGAATTTTTGGGAAATTGCGTCTCCTTGTCAAACGAGTGTCTTTATATACTTATTTTTACTTTAGCCCTGTATATATTGCTTAAGGTTTCATTGTCTATTCCCTGTCTTGTTAGGGCTTCGATTATTGCTTTCAACACACAGTAACTTAAATTTTACCTGAATCCGTCCATCTCAACTGATATTTACTAATCCAGGGTATTTGTGGTTAGTTCTTATTGTAGTCATTAAAAGATCAACCATTTATTGTAAAATAAACAATACATCTGTGATCCAATGCTTTAAGTGGTATCGTATAAAGGTAGAGATAGCAGGTTCGATTACTTAATATCATTTCGTGTTTACCTATTTTCTAGATTATATTTTACAAACAAAAATTTAACATAAAGAATAAAATTTATTTTATTTCTTTCTGTCCAGTAAATAAACTTCCCTATAATCAATTCAGCGCCGGTAAGTAAAACATTGCGGTATCATGTACTAATGTGTTGCATAGCAACTCTGCTATGATTGCTTAAGGGAAGACAATAACTTTTTTAATTTTTGACATTTAAAAACACTATACGCTTCTCAGGCATCTCGACTTTGCGACGCCAGTGCTACCTCGTGGCGCAAGGCCGCATTAGGTTGAGTCAGGTGCTGTGTATTGCCTATTGTTTATCATGCAAAATCACTCTTCTGTATTGAGCGTTATTTAAAAACTTTAGTTGAAAAACCGCTAATTCTCGATTGTGAAAATGAACATCACGATCAAGAATCATTTTCAGGCCGTCAAACTTGGTTGCTTCCGTTTGTAAATCTCAGGAAAAATGGTCGGGTTATATGCATTTTGTCGAGGATCTTCCGACTTCTTCGCTCCCTCGAAATGCAAACTGCATATTATAGTTGAATTTTTCGATGGTTCCCACAATTTACCATCGGTACCTACTACAATTCATTTTCATTACTGTTAGCAGATCTGTAGGGAATTTTAAAGATGTTCTGAAGTGACTTTCATAAAAAAAAGATTTCTTTAAGATTGATAACAAAATTTGGAAAAAATAGTTAGCTACTTTTAGAGTAATTGAGCACATAATATTATATAGGTTCTAATGAGAAAATTGGTATTTTTCTCACAATAAGCTTTTCCTTTCAAACTTAACAATAAATTTGAATGCTTCTGTGTCTAACTAAATGTCCAAGAAAAAAAAACAGAAATAAAAAAACCTTGTCACTCCATAACATTTTATTTGATAAACATTATTGGTACATACTCGACTCGACGGACTGCGACAATCCAATCCTTGCGACGAGCTACTTCCCACGATTTCGAGGGAAATCTATAATAACTTATTCCTGGGATAGTATAACCCCGGGAATTGCACCCAACAACACAACAAGTGTGACCACTAACTTTTTTCGCGGACATTTCACGACAATCGATTAAAGTTTTAAATTTAAAAAAGCACAAACTCTGCTGGAATTACATAGCATATGACACTTATGACAGCCGATTGACCCAACCGCAAGTCGCGGCAGTCCGTTTGGTGGCGCCACTAGAGGTGCCTGAGAGGCGTATAATGACGATAAAATAAAATAATTAATTACTTACTTACTTTTTATTTTAATTTACAACACGAATTAACAATTAATACAAAAATTTTAAAATTTTTGACAGTAACTGATAGTTAAGGTAATTTGACGTAATTAGTAAAGTTACGAACTATTTTAAATTTTTTTATGAATTTATTAATTTATAAAAAGAGGATGAAATAAAATATAATACGATACATGGTGGTTAGGTGTTATTACAGTACTCGTTTGTCTTTCCAGACTCGGCTCCTACGTCGCCTCGTCCGTAAGCTAACTCGTACTGTAATGAGTCACCTACCGACCTTGTAACGTATAATACTATTTAAATCTTCGTAGGTTAACTAGGTTTTTTGATAACTTAATTTTCATATAAGGATAATGTATTTATATTACGGTAAAATCTTTCATAAGAAAAAGCTATGTACTTACCATTACTAAATACTTTGTCGATTATACCGGAAAACAACTGATTTTATAAAAGGAGTAATAAGAAGTTAAAGAATATGATAATTCGTCAGTAAACCTTTTTTTTATCCGTTCGCGAACTCATTAAAAAACACTTGCTATTGTTTAATCTTCTTTCTACAAGCACTTCTAGAGATTTTTTTTAGTAAAAATTCATAGCGTTCGCAAAGGCATGAGGGCTTTTTTATGGCATGACATCACAGCACCAAAACAGCAAACACCGCATCTCGGCCAATTTCACGGCCTGCTGTGGAACATAAACCTGAACGAACAAACGAAAAATAATAGCGTACAGCCTACAGTAGACTCGAATTTAATAGCGATAGCCGTGGAAATGTTGGAAGCGTACATTATTTAAAGCTCTATGGTGTCGTCAGAGTTAGCATGGAGAACATACGGAAAAACGAAAGTTGGGAAATCTTACCGTTGGGATCTTACAGAGTCGAATATTGCTTTTTTTATGTATACTCTACATAATGAACTATCTTATATGTAATTATTCCTGACAAATCTTTTATGGAATAGAAATTGATTAAATAAATAAATCAAATAATAGTGATTTACGTTACAAGGACGGAAACTGATTAATTACGATGCGAGATAGATGTTTAGGGCCGTCGCAACGTAAGAGCCGAGGCTGGAATTTCTAAACGAGTACCGTAGGTACTGACAGTTTATGGAAGTGTATCTTACAATGTTTTATTTCATACAGTGTTGTATTAAAATTGAAATTTTTATGTTTTACAAGTTGACCCGGCGAACTTCGTATATTAGATATCAACTGCGTTACCGTACGGTAGCGTCATAGTACTTAATTAAGTAAGAATTCCTCGTTTAAATATATGAGACTAACTTACCCGGTGAAATTCGGTTCGCCTAACAATTATTTTCTATTTTTCGTTTTCTCCAATTTTTACTGGTTTTTCTTCTTTCTTTCGATTAATTTCTTCGATTTTATTACTGTTTTGTTTATAGTTTTTAACAGTTTTTGTACCATTTTTAACAATTTTACAAGAATTTTATTAATTTCTTATAATTATTCATGTGTTTCTAGATTTCTTTAAAACTTTGGACATGTACTATGATTAATTACTTTGAAAAGTCCTAATGTTGATATTGAACTCTATCGCAAAAAAACTTTGAAAACCGCATCAAAATTGATTCAGTTAATTACGAGATAATCGCGAACAAACATACTTACGTACATACAGATCAAGCTGAGAACCCTTTTTTTGAAATCAGTTAATTATAAAGGTTTAATTCTAATAAGTGGTGAATACACATTAGATCTAACCAATTATTTAATGGTGAATACATGCAGGTGAAACTAGAAAGCTTCTTATTTTTTAAAGTCAGTTAAAAAGACAAAACCTTCTCCTTCCTGTGACAAATACTATGCTGAAAACCGCATCAAAATCCTTTTTTTGAAGTCGATGAAAAATGGTTCCCATCCATACTAGAGGAAAATCGGGATATTTGCCTCAGATGAACCAGAGAAAAAGAAAGAAAATGAGGCCTACCGTTTTTTTGGTCACCAGTTGGCGCCACTGGTGTTGTAGGTCCATCCATAGAATAAATTTGTAGCTGACACTTATCCTTAGAACATGTTTTTACAACCCGTACTCTTAGCTCCAAAATAAGCGAAACGTTTGCTTTGATTTTCCGAAAAAATTAGGCATTTTTGGATGCCTTAAATACCTAAGTGGTACTAAATGTGTGTTTATCCAAAAATCTCGTCCATCTCTATAGGAGTGAGAAGGGGTTTTAACAAACTCATATTTCACATACGATAGGGTTGTTTAACTCTACATATTAATGTAATAATTTTATATTTCACTAATCATTCAGGTCAAAGTCAGTAAGCTAGTTCTCAAGTCAAGCTTAATTAGTATAAATTTTATTCTCACGTAGAATATGAATTGTCTATAAAAGAGCGTCTTTGAGGTCGCACTTAAGAGTCTATAAAGATGTGTAAACTTTATCCAAACGAAATTGTACCTAATGCCAATCATCTTTACGATTATTTCAGGGCAACTTTAAAAGAACGTCTTTATTTAAACGAACCTAGTAAAATTCCTATTTAATTTTTAACATTAGCAGTTACCACGTAAGCTTTTTAGCGCCTCCATCTAAACACTTGCAAGTTTCTGTACACCAATCAGCGCATGCACTAGTTGACCAGCTAGTTAATATTACTCAATGAGATTTGTATTCGATAAATATTGATTTGCACAAATGTTTAGTTCTTAGAAAAGAATTGAGCGGGAGAGAACTAGTTGTACAGCAATCGTTGAAACGTTACTTTAACAGTGATGTATTTTATTATATTTAAGTGAAACCGTAAAAAATACTATTTGTCTGTACGACACAAACAAAAACGAAGTTTTAAGTGTTATAAATTCACTCAAAACGAAAAAAGCTCCCGGATGGGACAGTATAAGAGCAGAAACTGTAAAGAATGTTAAAAACGAAATAATTAAACCTTTAACTAGGTTAATAAACCAGTGCTTTACTTATGAATGTTTTCCAGATTGTCTTAAGATAGGATTAATCAAACCTATTTATAAAAATGGAGAAAAAACTTTAATGCAAAACTACAGACCAATATCTTTGCTTTCAGTATTTTCAAAAATTATTGAAGAGGTTATAAAAATTAAAATAACGAACTTCTTAAATAAATACAATATAATTTCCGATAAACAATACGGTTTCAGAGAAAAATTATCAACAGAAGATGCAATACTTGAGCTGACATCAAAACTATATAATGCCTTAGACCAAAAAAAACCCACAATATCCATCTTCGTCGACCTATCTAAAGCCTTCGACACTGTATGTCATCAACGCCTCTTAAAAAAATTACACGTGTATGGTTTAAGGGGGAAAATATTCAATCTATTGAAAAGTTACCTGGAGCACAGAGTTCAATATGTAGACATTGAAGGAGAACGCAGTGGGCAGAGAATAGTTACTTATGGAGTCCCACAGGGAACGGTACTCGGCCCATTGCTATTTTCCTTGTATGTCAATGATCTGTTGCACCTAGATACTAAAGGAAATATTATATGTTTCGCAGATGACACGGTGATAACGTATTCTGCTACAAGCTGGGATGAACTAAAATTATTTTTTTTGGAAGATTTTAAAATAATTGAACAATGGTTCAGATTAAATAAATTAATTTTAAATATTGATAAAACCAAATACATACCTTTTACATCATATAATAAATATCAGCCAAACCTAGGCACATTACGCCTAGATGACAAATGCCAAATCCCAGAGGCCGTATCTATTAAATACCTAGGCATCACAATAGATCAACACCTTAGATGGGATCTACAAATAAAAAATATTACTACTTAATAAAATTAGAGGCTTACTATATAAATTTAGGTACTTACGTGACTTTTTAGAGCAAAAACAACTAAAAATTTTATATTATTCCTTGGCTCAGTCTCTCTTATCTTATGGGCTTATTGCATGGGGTGGAGCAGCTGATTTTTATATGAAAAATTTAAAAACAGTTCAAAAATTTCTATTAAAAATAATGTACAACAAGCGAGCAACTTATCCTAGCGAAAACCTTTATAAAGAAACCCTTATGCTTGATATGAGGCAATTGTACTGCCATAGTATGCTAATAAATATTTTTAACCAAAAAATAAAATTCAATTCACTTCCTCATAACTATGGTACACGAGAGCAAAATATATATCTTACCACCAGTAACAAAACTATAGGCCAGCGCTCCCATCAATACTATGCAGCAAGACTTTACAAACTATTACCAACTAGTATCAAAAATATACACAGTTTTCCTAGATACAAGAATGATATGAAAAATTGGGTTGTAAATAACAGATATATTTTAAATAATTTAATAGACTTAAGGTACGTCAGGTAATAGTTATTATCCTAACAAGTGCGGAAAGTTATACTTTCCCGCACGCGAACTGCAGATGCCCGAACGACGCGAAGCGGAGTTCGGGCAAGCAGTTTAAGTGCGGGAAAGTTAATTTCCGCAAGTGTTAGGATCAATACTTTATACAACTACTGCTCTGGAAGTAGAATTTAAGAGGAATATAACAAATAATTTTTTCTTTTGACACATCTGGCAATAAATTTGTTGTTGCATTTTTAGCTGATTCAACTAGTTCAGGTGGAGTTAAACATCTTGTTAAATCGACCATTATTTTAAATAATACACTTTTTTTAATTACCTACACTTTCTTTTTGCGTTTAATACAGTTGCGTTGTGACAGTTGTGACATAAATTAAAAAGGGTTAGGACTGATCGAGTAGTCTCTCTAGTCAAATAAAAACGATAGATAGTTTAGGCGGAATCCGTGTAGTTATGTGGTCATAACCAAACATGTGCGTTTATGAAATACATATAGTCAAGTATGCGACTATTGTGTACTTCGGAGATGACATACTGCGCTCGAAAAGTCAACTTCCAGAGCAGGCGTTGTATAAAAATAATTATTTTTGTGTGAATGTCTAATTAAATTTAGTATATTGTTTGCGTATTTTTTTTCCTATTTCTCTAAATTGTTGTATCCTATTTTAATCTATTTAATTTCTATTACTATTTTATCAAATTCTGTAAATATATGTATGTTAGGTGATAATATTTATGTTAAATTATTAAGTTGGCACATACTATTTTATTCATTATATTTTATTTTACTTTATTCATATACTATACTTACTTATAATTAATGCGATTCTTGCGCACAGGCGTTCTAAACGCCTCAGCAAGAAACCTATGTTTATTGAAATGTCCTTTATTGTATAATTATTACTCACAATCTAATAATAATAATAGTAATCTTTATTTAGAAGTAATCCTAATATACAACAATATATCTATTTCGATTCACTTGCCAAACAACAAAAAAAAATTACAAATAAGTAAGTTTTTACATTCAATAGAGTAATAAAAATAACCATTTATACATACAAACAAGATATATCACAAACACAAAGTTGATAAACAAAAAATAAAAATAAGGGAGAGAAATTCTTGAACAAAAATTTAGGATAAGTATTGTCGAAGTTTTCTTTTAAATATTGATAGTGACGGTGATTCTTTTATTTCCACTGGTAAATTATTAAACCTGTTTATACCTTTAAAGAAAATAGAGTTCATAGAACTTTTATAGTGCATTCTAAAAATGTGTAAATTTTGTGATCCCCTTGTTCTATACTGATGAAGCTCACTATTCCGAATGAAATATTGTTGAAAATACTCGGGTTGCTTTTTTATTAAAATTTTGTAAATAAAAATCATACTGAGATAATAAAGTCTCTTTGAAACTGATAACCACTGCAAGGAATTTTGCATAAATTCAATAGGCGTAAATCTGTTACATTTTAATATTATTCTCATTCCTCTATTTTGTAGTTTCTGAAGTTGGTCAATCTGATTTTCATTAAATAAAAACATTACACTAGCACAATAGTCAAAATGAGGGCGTATGATGCAATTAAAACAAGTGATGCGTGTTTTTAAAGATATTGAATTAGATATTCTGCAAAAAAAATATAGTTTCTTCGATATCTTTTTTATTATGTAATCAGCATGAGCTTTAAAATTTAACCTTTCATCAACTATAACACCCAAATATTTCATTTCATTTTCAATTTTAATTTCACTGTTGGATACACAAATTTTTAAAACAGTCTTGTCTAAAGTCGAATGTTTATAAGGAGTTGTTATTACCATCGCTTTTGTTTTAAGAACGTTTAATTTTAGCTTATTGATTTGCAAGTAATTTTCAATATTTATTAACGACTCATTTAGTTTTTCTACGGCTGTCTTTCAATTTTCAAAACAAACATAAATAAGCGTATCATCAGCAAATAAATTTATTTTATGAGTGCCAGGTACGTAAGTAATGTTATTTAAGTAAATTATAAACAAAAGTGGTCCTAAAACACTTCCTTGAGGAACACCTACATTATTTAAAATGACATCTGACAATTGATCTCCTATCTTAACTACTTGACATCTATTATCCAAATAACCGGTAATCCATGTTAGTACTTTTCCACCTATACCATAAAAAGATAGTTTTTTTATTAATATCTTCCTATCAATGGTTTCAAACGCACGTTTAAAATCCAAAAATACTGCTAAAACATACTTACCATTATCTACATAATTTTTCCAATCAGTTATAATATACTGAAGTGCTGTTTCGCAGGAATGGTCTTTCCTGAACCCTGATTGATATTCAACAAACAATTTATTTTTATTAAAATATTCGGATAACTGATTATGGACCACAATTTCCAATACTTTTTCAATAGTTGGTAGAGTATTTATAGGCCGGAAATCCGCAGCATCATTTGAATTATTTACTTTCGGTATAGGTGTTATTGTACTAACTTTGAGTTTGTTTGGAAAGACACCTACATGTAAAGAAGTGTTTACAAAGTTTAAAATTACATGACCGAAAATGTCAAAGGTTTCTTTAAGGAAAATATTGTTTAAAATTTCATTGTTATTCGTTTTTACTAAAGAAAAAATAATTTTACGCAAATCCTTCATACTTATTTTAGCAAATTCATTTAAATTGCAATTTATGCTTTCATGGTCCAACGGTGACCATTCAGCATTATTTCCTATGCTATCTACAATATCATTTATGCTGGTCACTAAAAATGTGTTAAAATTATTTGCTATATCTAAAGGTTCAATACAAACTTTACTGTTATGGTGTGAGTTAAAAACCATATATTTTATGGACTGATATTCTGTCGGTTTTATTAACTGTTTTAGGTAAGTCCACATAACTTTAGGGCTTTGTCTATTTTGATCTATTTTAGTTTCATAAAATGCCCTTTTCTTCTGTTTCAACATATTGGTATATTTATTTCTTAAATTTTTATAATTCTGCCAATTTTGCTCCCTTTCTAAAACCCTACTTTCTTTAAATTTTTTATACACCCTATCTCTCTCTACAGAGAGTGTTTTTAATAAGCCACTATCATAATAAGGAAGTTGGTTTGTTTTAATTTTAACCTGTTTTAACGGTGCAACTTTATTTACAATATCTGAGCAATGTTCAAGAATTTCCTCAATAACAATATTAACATTATTAGTATCTAAATTCCAATTTGTTGATAAAGTGCTAGATTTATTTCATTAAAGCTATTTGTGTTTAAATTTCTAACTGTTATAAATTTGTCAATGTTCGGTTTTTTGGTATTAAATAGACTTATTGAGATTACAGAATGATCGGTAACTTTTGGAAAATCATGAACACATGTTATAATATCCTCATAGTTTGAAACCACATAGTCAATTAAAGTTTGTGAGGTATTTGTGATTCGAGTATAATCAGTAATTAATTGATCAACACCGTAAGAGTTAAATAATTGTTTAATTTTTTTTGAATAAAAATAATCTGAATTTTGAAAATCGATATTAAAATCCCCAACTAAAATACACTTCCTATTTAAAAAATATTTATCAAGTATTTGATCCAATCCATCTAAAAATACAGAATGACTTACATTAGGTGAGTGGTATATACCTGCTATAAGCCATTTTTTCCCATTAATTTTTATCTCTACTAGTTGAAACCAATAATTTTGATCTAAAACTGTATCTTCTATTTTTCGAAAATCAATATCATCTCGAATATACAATACAACACCCCCTGTATGTCTAGATGAACTGTCACACCGAACTATGTTATAATTATCTAACGCCACTTCTTGTTGCAAAACGTCCGCTGTAGTCCTAGCTTCACTTAAAATAATTATGTATGGGCTATAGGATGCAATATCCGAAATTAAATGGTCTTTATGTGCAATTAAACTTTCAATGTTTTTACATAAACAATATCTTGATTAAACATTAATTTCCTATTAATTTTTTTATGCATATTAGGATCTTCTAGTTTTTTATAATTTTATTTCCACTGTCCTTTTCAACATCCGATTTTATTACTATAGTAGGAACGGATTTAATGTACTTTATTGTTTTTGAATTGTCCCCATTTTCTATTAATTGTTGTAATTTATTTTTTACATATTTAAAATACTCACGTTGCTTTTTAGTTTGATCTCCAAATACCGTTACTCGTATTTTCTTTTTCTTTTTCAGAATCTGTATAGCATCATCACATTGGTTAAAGGTAACTTTAAGTGGTCTGCAATTTTCTTTATTAAATCTACCCAATCTCTGAATTTTTATAATTTTATTCGAAACATCTGGATCCACATCATGAAGTATTTTTATTAAGGTATCCTTTTCATCCACCATTCTTTCAGTGTGATTTTGCTTAATTGATTCCTTTATATTTAGTAGTACTATAGATTTTTCACATTGCTTTCTTTCTTCCATCTCCATAAACAATTCTTCAAATTGTTGTATTTCAATATTCTTTTTATTTGTTTCATCCGCTCTGGTATCTTCATTGTTTCTTAGCTGGTTTTGTAAAGTTGTAACTTGAGTTTTAAAGTTTTGATTTACCTCTTTCAAATCTTTTACTTCTTGGTTTAGGTTTCTCATTTCTTGATTTAAATTTTTAAAATCGTTTTTTAAAGTATTTACATCTCTCTCCAACGATATCAACTATTACAATTTCTATGCATTCATTACAGAAGAAGATTACTGATCTCTGTTTTAGTACCAACGCTTTATATTCCTTGCTGTGATGTATGTTGCAGTTACTTGTTGCGTGAAAGAAAAGTTTGCAAGAATCGCACGAAACAAATGTTTCATCAGATTTTATTTCTAATTTGCATTTCGCACAGTTATTTGGATTCATTTTGATGAACAATTATATTCCGATTTACCGGAGCAGTATACACTACTGTATAAATAAAGGTCAGCTTTGTTTTCAACTTTTTGTTTTGTTTTACGTAGAAAGAAACTGGTTTGTTTAAAAATAATTTTCCATTTTACTCGAACACTATGAAAACTGCACAATTCACATGAAAATTAACAATATATTCTTCTTCCTTGTAATTTTCACGATAATTTGGTATAAAATTTGACTATTATTTTACACTTTTTACCAGTAAAAACTTACAATTTCTGAAGAGAATCAAAAACGAGTGAATGGCACGATACGATATATAGTGATGTATATAATGTATAATGATGTATATTGTATTTACTATCTCAATATACTTATATTATATTATTATTTCTGTGTGTGTGTTAATAAACATGACATTCTAGGGATCTTTTGAAGATCGTGTTATTTAGGTTAGTGAAAAATCAGTAACAACGACTAGGTGTACTTGTCATAGGCCCATGAAGAGATATTTTTTGTAGTTATAAGTGACGCCAGTTGACGCCTATCCAAGTTGTATCGGGAAAACAATAAGATTAGTTACAAAATGCAAATAAATAAAAATAAAACAACCTGGCAGGCAGTTCGAAGAAATTCAAATCCAGTAGAATAAATTTCACAAGCTTTCACATGCAAAAATGATGAAATAATCATACATGGTTACAAAGAAATAAAATATTTCAAAGTTAAATCAGTCATTATTTGTTAAATAAACAAAACTATGTTTTAAGATATGTATCCTTTTAAACAGTTTAGCATAAATTTGACTTAAATTTCATTCTTTGCAGTTTTCTGAAAAGAATCCACAATCAAGTAAACTTATTTAAAACCGACGTAAATTTCTCAATTAAATTTTTAAAATATTATTGAAATTCAGTGACCACGGTGATGGTATTAACACATAAAGTAACTAAAGTGCTTGCGCCATTTTAAGATTGTCTCATTAGGTCGAAGTATCCGAAGATATTTCAGGATTTTAATTAAGCTCATACCAACGAAGCTGAATCGTGGCTCACGATTAAATTAAAAAAAAAACTCCTTAAAAAGTTTCCACGAAAAGGATCACATGAAATATTTACAACTTCACTGTTTTCCATCATTTCAACATCTTTTATGTAAACTTTCGCTTTCCCTACTTTGAATTCAATGAATTACGTTCGTTAGCGAACCGGTTTATTAAGTGTTTCGGTGTGAATTATTAACTTTTATCTACATCTTGCTGTAATTAAAAAGTTTCTTTATATATATCGCCGTTTTTTTAATTTGTTTAGAAGGCATAATACAACTCACTAAATAGACCGTGAGCCAGCACACATGGATTTGGTGCAATCATGTCTTGCATTTGAGGTATGAAATAGGTAAGTTAGTTGTTAATAAGCACAATTTACAAAAAGAACTTTTTATAATAGAAAGTTTTTTACTGATTTATAGGTCATATTTTGTGTCATCTCAACAATGCACAGCATCCCTGACATTGTAAAAATATTAAGTCATACAACGCTGTGAATGATCATAGAGAAGATTGTTTCCTTGTTAACAAAATCAAGGGTAGTTGTATCTAAAAACTTTCTAAACCAGTTTATTTTATTACCAGTTAAAATAATAATTACTGTTTTCACATGTAAGAACAAAAAAAAAAAAGAAAAAAAAACTTCTCTGTCGCGTAATCGATCCCATTATGATAACATAACACAACTGTCACAAGTGGACTGAACCGTCGCCTAACCAACTACGCTACGAACGATTTATTTAATAACTTTCAAAATAATATTATCTATACACAACTTAGATCATGTTTAATATCAATTCGGTATAAATTTCGAAATCTATGTATATGCCTAAACACACTTGAAACATGCATTGTCATCCAGTTCTTAGCTATCCTGAAAATTTCAGAGCTCTAGGTAGTCGGGAAATAGGTTTAAATTCGATTACAAATTCCACGGAATGACACAGAGACACAGAACACGGCGAAAATATAAAAAACTTTCTAAAAATAGGGGTGGTTTTAATGGCTAACCTATGTTAAAAAATTTCAAAAATCAACTTCCTTTTACATAAAAACATTCGTTTTTCATTTATCCTAAAGTATCTGCCAATTAATCGGAAAATAGACATTAATAAATACTTAACGATGCCAGGTGGTTTTAACCAATGTAAAAATTGGATAAGGATAAAGAAAAAAATGCATTTATCGTTTATTTTTTGTCTGACAATCGAAACAATAAACATTTTTGTTATAAAAATGATTGAAAAAACTGTCGGGGGTTTCAGTGTTAGCTTTTTGTTGTACTTTAACATTGCTAATGTCTTTTTAAGCTTTTCACATAACTCTCTAAAAAGAAACTCATTTCAAACATTGAAAATTGTCTAGCATTTTATTCACAATGTTCATTTTTGAAATTTAGAAAGTATATACACAGAAACATGACAAAAAGGAAAAATGTCTCTTCTAGCAGGAGTCGAGCATACAAACATTAACTATACGCGATAACGCTCTAACCACTTCAGTCACATTGAAAAAATGTAGCATTGGGCAGGACTCGAACCTGACAAATAATCTTTTTCTTATTACGTCATGCATATACGTGCTTAAGTAGGAAGTGAGCAAGTGTCACATGTTGAATCAAGATGTCTAATTACTAAGGTATCTGTGGTTGAAATAGTTAGAGCGTTAAACTGTAAAAGGCTTTCGCGGCCATTGTCTAATGTATCAATGGTTTTTGGGCTGTTAGGCCGGCGTCGATTGTCATTTTGACTTGACGTTTCGCCAACATGAGCGGTTGGCATCTTCAGAAGTTGCTTTCTGGCTGACAGTCTGCGAACTACTAAGCTCTGCGTGAACGGAGCCCGTATTTATACGTCGGGAAGGAAGTGGGTGGGGCCTCAGTTGCTTTCGATTCCAATCGGTTCTGGTCGGTGTTGTTCGTTAAGGGTAGAGTTTTCGCACCCTTAATTATGGGGACCCATGTTTTGTTGATCTTGACTGCTTCCTCTTTTTTATTAAAGTTGTTCGGGTACTTCTCTATCTCTATGGCTTCTCTATAGAGTCTGGAATGGTATGCTGATGTAGTAGCGAGGACTTGGGTCTCCTCAAACTTAATCCGATGGTCCATAGTGAGGGTATGTTCCGCTACGGCGGATTTGTCCGTCTGCCCCAGACGACAGTTGGCCTTGTGCTCTTTAATCCTGGTGTTGATCGAGCGTTTGGTGGTTCCTATGTACAGGCTTCTACATGTGCACGGAATGCGGTAAATTCCCGGAGCCGACAGTGGATCTCTTCTGTCTTTTGCCGATCGAAGACATTCTTTGATTTTTCTCGTTGGTTTGAAAATAGTTTTCACATTTTTCTTTCTTAGCAATCGACCAATTCTGTCTGTCACTCCCGGAATAAAAGGCAGAAATGCTTTTGCCACTGGTTGGATTTGCTCATTTTCTTTGGGTCTACGATTTGTTGGGCCAATCGATCTTATGATTTCCCGTTCTGAATAACCATTGGCCCTTAAAGCATCATGAATATGAGTTTTCTCTGCGTTTAGTGCCTCGGGTTCGCAAATCCTTCTTGCCCTTTCTGCTAAGGTTTTGATGACTCCATATTTCTGACATGGGTGGTGGTTGGAATCCCTATGTAAATAACGATCCGTATGTGTTGGTTTTCTGTACACTGTGTGGCTCAATGATCTTCCTTTTCGTGATAATAACACATCAAGGAACGCTAGCTTGTTGTTGTCTTCGATTTCCATCGTAAACTGTATGTTTTCATGGATGCTTTTAATGTGTGTCAAAAATTCTTGCAATTTATTCTGCCCATGGCTCCATGTTACAAATGTGTCATCGACATATCTATACCAAACCTTTGGCTCTTATGGGGCACTGTCCAAAGCCAGTTGTTCGAACTTTTCCATAAAGAAATTTGCTATTACCGGGCTGAGAGGGCTTCCCATTGCTAATCCTTCGATCTGTTCGTAAATCTTGTTGTCCCATGCAAAATAAGTGGTGGTGAGGCAATGTTTAAACAAATTGGAGATGTCCTCTGGGAATTTATCATATATATGTTCCATTGCATCGCTTAGGGGCACTTTTGTAAACTTACTAATATATCATTCTCTTCAAGAACTAAGTCTTTAATTTTTGAAATAAAATGGGTGGAATCTTTGACATACATCGGACTTACTGATTCGTATGTCAGTATGAAGATGCCAACCGCTCGTGTTGGCGAAACGTCAAGTCAAAATGACAATCGACGCCGGCCTAACAGCCCAAAAATCATTGATACAGTTAGAGCGTTACCGCGTACCTATAGGTAAAAGTTGCAGGTTCGATTACTGGCGGATGCGACATTTTTTCAATTTCTTCTTAATGTCCTTTTTTTCTTTGTAAACTTTCTTATTAACTGCCAGACACTTTAAAATCAGTAAAAATTAATTTGAAGGAAAATTGATTCTTCCAAATTTACGAACACACGTCAACTATTAAAACTATTTTCATTAACGAACTTTTTTCAGACCTCGAATGGCTAGACATGAATCCAAATCCATGTCCACTTCCTTACGGTCTAAAAGTTATTTAGATATAATTTACTTTATACTGATTTATTATATCATTTCAAACCGTTATTTAAGCAAATGGATATTTATTGCAAAGCGTTTTTGTCTCCGAGTAAGTTCAATTTAAGTTCAAATCCTTCCAATAAATTTACATTTCAATAAATAATCCTAAACAATCGAACTGTCGAGTCCAAAAATGACGGCTTTGTGCCTTTCTGTATTTATTTGTAATTTCGGTGAAGTTTAGGAGCCACAATCCCAGTCGTCCATTAAACGAGAAACCCCAACTATAAAATTGAACCGAAATAAATCTTGAATCGGCTTAGTACTCGGCTGTTTCAATTATTGGCGGAAATCCAACATTTAAAACGGAGTTACGCCTCTTTTCAGTCACACTTATTGAATATTCATTTTAAAATAAATCTGATAACCTATATATTTGTTTTAAGCAAAATTTATCTATACATATAAAAAAACTGTAGAAATGTATATGTTTGTGCGCGCATCACATGAAAACTACTGATCCTATTCGAATGCGGTTTTCAAAGACGTATTTGTCTTCTTTCAACTTAACATCTAGTGTATAAAATTTTCTCCCTCCCACCCCTTTAACGGGGTGAGGAAAGAAATTTTTACACAAAAATCATCACGCCACGCAAACGACGTCGCGGGTACATCGAAATGTGATTTTTTTGTCTGTCTGTCTGTCTGTATGTTTGTGCGCGCATCACATGAAAACTACTGATCCGATTCGAATGCGGTTTTCTAAGACGTATTTGTCTTCTTTCAACTTAACATCTGGTGTATAAAATTTTCTCCCTCCCACCCCGTTAACGGGGTGAGGAAAGTAATTTTTACACAAAAATCAACACGCCACGCGAACGACGTCGCGGGTACATCGAAATGTGATTTTTTTGTCTGTCTGTCTGTCTGTATGTTTGTGCGCGCATCACATGAAAACTACTGATCCGATTCGAATGCGGTTTTCACAAATGTATTTGTCTTCTTTTAACTTAACATCTGGTGTATAAAAATTCCTCTCCCATTCCTTTAATGGGGTGGGGTAAGAAATCACACGCTACGCGAACGACGTTGCGAGTACAACTAGTAGCCAATAAGTTTAAAGTGTTATATTAGTATTGTTTAACAAAGATGGTTAAAAAGTTGAAAAGTTGAACCCATAACAAATTCTTTTGATACGTTTGGCCATTTGTTATCCCTTTTTTTCTTAAAACTAGAACCAGATTGCATGTTTTTTTTTATTTTCGATGTAGTATTTCTGCGTCAGTCGTATGTTTTGTCATTACTCTTAATTAGCAATCCTGTTAATATTCTACATTTTGATATTAGTCCAAGAGCTGGCTGCAAAAAACCTGGCCTATCGAGTAACCGGATGAAATATTTTTTAAATAATACTACTCACGGTATCTATTGAAAAAATCATTTAGTGCCAGGGCAAATATGGTGCATAAAATTGCTATGTTTTTTCTAAGGTACATTTTTTGGACATAAACTGTACCTACCAATCGAGTAACCGCTTGAAACTAATTTTAAAATGTTGTTTTTAGTGAATAAAAAATAAGGATAAACAAGTGCCTCGTTAAATCTGGTGCTAACCCCATGGCACGACACTTTTTTTATTTTTTTTTTGTTGCGTTACTGTACCCGTCGAGTAACCGCTTTAAACTATAATCAAATTAAAATTTGAACATTTCTTATTAAAAAAATACATTAGTGCCACTTCTATTCCAGTGGCAAATGCCTGGCACGATACTTTATATTTCTTCAAGTTCCATACTATTACTTATACAACCTATTACAGTTACAGAAACATTTGGGAATAAATGAATAAACATCTGATCATTATCATCATCACAGCCTTACAATCTCTAAGATTATGGCTAACGCCTGGGCGTTCAACAATCCTTTTTTTTTATTGAGGTGGATTATTCCTCTGCCTTCGTTTAAATTTGTCATAATTTGTTGTGTGTTTTTGCTTCTGTTGTAATTTTCTTCCATTGTTTCCGGTCCCTACATTGCGATTTCCAATCAGCAACGTTCATGGCCTTTACGTCCTCTTCCACATCATCTAACCATCTTTTTCTTGGTCTTCCTCTGCATCTGGGCCATAACGGTGTCCAGTTCGTTATTCTTCGAAGCATTTCTTTGTGTGGCCTTCTGAGTATATGCCCAATCCATTCTAGACGGCGTGATTTAGTATATCTAACTATGTTTTCACCATTTTGTTCCCTGTCTATTGTAATGTTTGTTTTAAGTCTTCTTTCTCCTTCGCTTGTTGTGTCAGGGCCTAGTATTGTTCTCATTATTTTTCTTTCGAATTTTAGTCTTCCTCCTTTTTATTTAGTGTTGTTGTCTCCAATGCGTATGTAACTACTGGTCGTATTAGGGTCTTATACAGATTCATTTTTGTTTTTTTAGTCAATACTTTACTTCTCAGAAGGTTTCTGTTCATACCGAATGCCTGGTTGCCTTTTAAAATTCTTTCTTCCACTCTCTCCTTCCCAGTCTTTCCTATTGTGACTCCTAAATAGTTAAAGGTGTGTACCGCTTCAAGCCTATAGTTTTGAGTAATCAATTTTTCCTGTGGAGTTGTCTGTTCCTTACCTATCTTCATGTATTTTGTTTTGTTTTCATTTATCGCTAGACCCATTTGTTTTGCCTCTTTGTCTAGTTTTTCAATTGCTTTTATTAGTGCTGTCTTTGTGTTTGCAACGATGGCCAGATCATCTGCGTAGGCTATTATTTGTAGTTGATTCGTAATGAAATTTTTATTGTCTAGCTTTGCCTTCCTTATCTGATAAACAATTATATTTATTCACAAATGTTTCTGTAATAGGTTGTATAAGTAATAGCATGGAACTTGAAGAAATATAAAGTATCGTGCCAGGCATTTGTCACTGGAATAGAAGTGGCACTAATGTATTTTTTTAATAAGAATTGTTCAAATTTTAATTTGATTATAGTTTAAAGCGGTTACTCGATGGGTACAGTAACGCAACAAAAAAAATAAAAAAATAAAAAAACTGTCGTGCCATGGGGTTAGCACCAGATTTAACGAGGCAGTTGTTTATAATTATTTTTTATTCACTTAAAACAACATTTTAAAATTAGTTTCAAGCGGTTACTCGATTGGTAGGTACAGTTTATGTCCAAAAAATGTACCTTAGAAAAAACATAGCAATTTTATGCACCATATTTGCCCTGGCACTAAATGATTTTTTCAATAGATACAGTGAGTAGTATTATTTAAAAAATATTTCATCCGGTTACTCGATAGGCCAGGTTTTTTGCAGCCAGCTCTTGGACCATATACAGACGAGAAAAATGGAAATTTTCAATAATGTTTCAGTTAGTTTACGCTGGTTTTAAACTTTATTGAATAATTAGGTATGACTCACCTTCGTCAGGTTAAAATTAGTGCGCCAACTATAAAATTCTGACAAATAAAACTTTAACATTTAATTTTTAACCGACTTCAAAAAAGGAGAGGGTTCTCAATTCGATCATTTTTTTTATGTATGTTACCCAATACCTCCGGTATTTATAATCCGATTTAAAAAATTCTTTTTGCATTCAAAAGGGTGGAATGTGTCCGTGTGGTCCCATAAAAATTTTGTTAATGTTTGGTCATTAATGTGGAAGATATTAAATAAATAAATAAATAAATACTTTATTTTCTTTCAGACGAACATAATTTGTGTAGAATTAGTCAGTTACAAAAAAAAGTATATAAAACAAACAAATAAATAAACACACTAACAACAAAAGGAGTAGCATTTAAGATTGAGATTGAAGAAATTCTTCAACTGAATAAAAAGTGTGTGTTATCAAGAATTAAACTTAGTTTAAAGCTTGTCATACTCTTACACAATCTTATATGCGTTGGTAATCTATTAAAAAGTCGTTGTCCCAATATACTAGGAGACTTGAAATATATATTTCCTCTGCACATTGGGGCACGTAAGGTATCTTTATATCTATACCCGAGCCGCTCAAAAGATGGAATTCAAGGACGCGTGATCAGTGACTGGACGACGTAATCGTACGATGCCACGCCTTCTAAACTGAAATAACGAAGGACAGTTTACACTGTACTCATACCAGAGATAATATAAACTGTAGGCAACGAGGGTGGGTACTTTTTTGTTGAGTGGTGTAATTTGGACTTGTGACCTTGGTTGGGGAGAAATATATTCAAACAATGCGTGCCGTTCACGTGATCATTCCAACTTTTGAGCGGCTCGGGTATAGTATTTCGGTTATGAACTTCGCCATTGGTTTTAAAATTTTCAAGATTATTAAACACAAATATAGGTACAAGTCTCCACGAAATAAAGAGCGGCCAAAGGCAATATTTTAAATTTTTGAAAATATTGTCTGCAACTAGTATTATGGGAGATACCAGCAATAGACCAGATTATTCTTTTTTGTGAAATAAATACTTCATTAATATGGCTACTTGTTCCCCAAAAACAAATGCCGTATCTCAGACGGGATTCAGCTTGGGCATAATAAAGCATTATTAGTTGTTTCTCAGTTAAAACTTGTTTTAAATTTCGGAAAAAAAAGTTACTGAGTTTAATTTTGCCGCAAGTACATCACAATGCTTTCTCCAATTAAGACATTCATCTATATGAAGTCCTAGGAACTTTACTGATGAAACATTTTCAATGTGATCATTATTTATATTTAAATTAATTGGGTTGACACATCGTTGCCTATTATGAAACTGCACGGGAAGTGTTTTTTGGGTATTTAACAATAGGTAATTATTACAAAACCAGCTGTTAAGGTCCGACAGTACACGATTACATTTGGATTCCAAACAGGCATCAGGACCGTTGATATAGCATTTATATCATCTGCAAATATCGTAAAATATCCATCTGAGTTAACCGAGACCACATCGTTTACGTAAATAAGGAATAGAATGGGTCCCAAAATTGAGCCTTGTGGCAGACCTATGTCAATATCAAGATAGATAGATTTATGACTCACATTTGATATTTTGCATTTCTCGGTAAAGCTGACATATTGTTGACGTGCAGTTAAATAAGATGTTAACCAATTTAATGCACGTCCTTGAATACTGATATTTTTTTATTTATAGATTAAAATTTTGTGATTTACACAGTCGAATGCCCTACTGAGATTACAAAATATCCCAACAGGACACTCTCCTGCATCTATTAAACTTGTAAGAGTATCATAAAATGAATGAATGGCTGTATTGGTAGATTTTTTGCACTGGAAACCATGTTGGTTACTAACAATCACATTGTTTATCTGTAAGAAGGAATTAAGTCTTTGTAAGAAGCTGTATTCAAAGATTTGTAAAAATACCGAAGAAATTGTTACCGGACGGTAATTACTTACTTGTTTTGGGTCACCTTTTTTATGAATTGGTATCACCTTTCCAGTTTTTATATAATCTGGAAAGTCTCCATTTGAAAACGATAAATATGTTGATGGTGATATTATAAAAGGAACAACCCTTTTTAGTAAAAATCCAGGGATTTCATCAAAACCTTGAGATTTTTTGTTTTTTAGTTTTTGGTTTAATAATTCGTTTAATTCAAATGTAGTGTACGGATGAAGAAGAAAGTGGTCATCCAAAACAGTATTGTTACAAATGTATGTACTATTAGCTCTGTTTGGAATAGTCGCAATTGCTTCTAAAGGAGCATTTTTAAAAAACCGATTAAAGTTATTGGCTGTTTCTAATGAATCTGTAATTAAGTTTGATAGCGTTATGTTACTTTCATTTCTTCCACATTTTGAAAAATCAGATATAATTTTCCACGCACTTTTAGAAGGATTATCAGACGTGTTTATAATATTTTGGTAATGGCATTTCTTGGTTAAATTTAAAAGTTTTTGGTGATCTCTTTTTTTTGTGTTTGTAATAATCACGCAACTCAGCTAATGTTTTAGATAATGCATGCAAACTTTTTAGTTGATAACTTGATTGTCTCACCTCATTATTAACCCATTTATTACCAGTTTGTTTAGACTTTTTAGTTATAATAGGGAAGTTTATGTCAAAATGATACTTAAAAATATCAAAAAAAGTATTAAAAGCAACATTTGTGTCTAATATTCCATAAATTTGATTCCAGTCCTCCTTTGAGATGTCATTTACTTATAGTAATGTCATTAAAATTTCTTTTTGTACAACTGTCATTAAAAGTGACACTTTTAATGATAGCAAACAATGTTAAAAACGATTGTTTACATAGCAGCGTGTTAAAAATACTTTTAACACTTTACCATGTAAACAAGTTTACTTTTAACACGGTTTAGTTTACTTTTAACACGGTTTGGTTTATTGTCATTGCAAATTCGCTCGTATCATTATCAAAATAGGGAAGTTGTACAAAAAACATTGTATGGTATTTGTGTTAAAAGTGATTTTATTGTGTTTGTGAAATTGTTCAATTCGCTCCGCTCATTTCACAAACGTTTTCACTCACAAAATAAAACCTCACTTTTAACACTCATATCATAAATAACTATTTTTGATAGAAAACACTTGACGCAGCTGACCCAAAATCAAACTCAATCAGTACTGTTCGATGGTCGGACACATTATTGTCATTTACACAATTAACAGAAGAATTTGAAAAATGTACAAAAACATTATCAATGGTCGTAATGCTGGTATCAGTGACTCTAGAGGGCCATTTTACTAGATTATAATTGACATTAAAAGAAGAAAGAACATATTGCACTTTGTTAACATCAGAGTTTGAATACCTTGTATCAATGTTAAAATCACCGCATACAATAAAATATGTGTTAGGTTTAAAAACAAAATTTAAAACAGATTCAAGATTTACTAAAAATGTATCAAGGGCGATCTATAACAGTTTATTCAAGGAAATACCAAAAAAATTAACAGAATAAGTTAAGTTAATATGTTAATAATGATGTATAAAATAAAAACATATAGTAATTAGACCGTTACTGTTCCACTCAAAAGCCAAATGCCTCTTCTCACAAGGAGAAGGAATGAGCAGTTAAACAATTAGCTTGCTCACTCCGGGTTGGTGATTTCAGACAATTAGTTCCACGTGAACTTAGCACCTCTTGCACGGTATTTAGAAAGTTTTAAAAATTGTACATCATGAATTCGCTCCCACATTTGGCAGAGCCAAGTAGCAACTAAAAATGATAAAATAAAATTTTTTATACTGGCGTTTACTGTATGGTGTAATCTTCCTGTTTTTCAAATTGTGTAACAGTACTGCCATTAACTAGTATTATTAGAACTTATGATAGTACTTTAAAATACAGTTTCGGATTTAGGAGGAGCAGCTGGATCCATGACCCATACCACGGGCGACAAATTCAAACTTTGTAGACAATTCATGAATAATCCAGGCAAGGAAAGCTTGTAAAATTTGAAGGTATACTAATTCCAGTACTAGTCATCGTAATAGTATTATACGTTACAAGGTCGGTAGGTGACTTAGGTGAGTGAGTTTACGGACGAGGCGACGTAGGAGCCGAGTCTGAAAATAAAAACGAGTACTGTAATAACACCTAGCGACCATGTATCGTATCATATTTTATTTCATCCTATATTTATAAATTAATAAATTCATAAAATTTTAAAAATAGTTCGTAACTTGACTAGTTACGCCAAATTACCTTAACTGTCAGTTACTGTCAAATATTTTAAAATTTTTTGTATTAATTGTTAATTCGTGTTTTAAATTAAAATAAAATAAAAAGTAAGTAATTAATTATTTTATTTTTATTTTATAGTCATTATAGTGTTTTTAAATGTCAAAAATTAAAAGTAATTGTCTTCCCTTAAGCAATCAGAGCAGAGTTGCTAGGCAACACATTACAGTACCTACATGATACCGTAATGTTTTACTTACCGGCGGCGCCGGCGCCGAATTGATAATAGGGAAGTTTATTTACGGACAGGATGAAATAAAAAAACATTAAAAACTGAACACACAAGTTGTTTTTTCAAACTTTTGTAAATAATTCTAAAACTATTTATTTTACCCATATTTTTTTTTGTAATTTCATGTGATCTTAGAAAAAATCTTGTGTGTAATTTGAGCAGAAAGCTCTTTGTCGCTTTTGTATAAATGTTTTAATCTCAACCGACAAAGTAGAACTTTCTGCTCTTAATATACAATTAGCTATCGCAATCGACTATGAGCCATGTATGTCTATCAGGTTTCGCTAATTTAGCGTTAGAAAATCAAATTCAACGTGAGATGATCTTACCACAGATTTGTTTGAAAAAAATACATTTACGTTTCATTTTAAACCGTATCATGTACCATTTTAAATAAAATACATGTCCATCAAAATATTTTTGTAAATAAATACAAATACATAAAAAAGCAGCTTTACATAGATACTTTTAAGTCTATGTGCACGAGTTTGCATCTTTACTTATAATAAATCTGTAGAGAGGTCAATTCTGTACATGAAATATATTTCCAAAATAACTATCAGGGAGTGATTAGGGATCGATGCTGATGCCAAAAATGAAATCAGTATAGTATATTGTAATACAAGTGTTACAATGACAGGTTTCGTAGTACGAGTGAAGTTTGTGAAACGAACCGCGAAGCGGTGAGTTTCGCAAAGAACGAGTACTACAAACCGTCATTGTAATTCGAGTGTTACATACTATTTTTTATAATGAACTTTTAAAAGTATAGAAAAATAAGTAAAATGAGAGTTTTTCGAAATATTTATTTATGTTGGGAATCTTGACACTTTTGACACTTGACAGTTTTAATGATTTTAAATTAGAATGTTTGTCAAATTTGTATAAAATATTCTGAATTTCGCAATATTGCTGATAATGTATAGTTAATAATTTACTACAACATACTGAACATACTTCTTGATTTACTACCTGAACTCTTTCGTTAACAATCAGTGCAGTGCAACCAATTGTGTAAAACAAAAAGTTACCAAAAACAGTGTTACAATGAATCTATTTCGATACTGTTTTTGGTTAAACATACTCCCGCGTCACCCCTTACCTGAGCCCAGTAGGGTGCTAATAAAAGAGCAATAAAAGAGACCTTTTCGCCTACCCTCACCGCATGTGGTTGTATGAATTCACGATTTTACAATCTATTGTTTATATTTAACAAATATGTGTTTAATTTTTTATAAATAAAAATAAATAAATATCAGAAACGTAAAGATATTTTTTTTCTGATTTCAACCATATATAATACTTACGCAAAATTTTGTAGTTTACAGATATGACACCAAAATATTCTAAATTACACTGAGAAACAAACAACACCCAATATAACATAAAATACCTTTAGCGCCTGTATCTAACAGGACTTGTCAATTAATATTAATACTATTAATAGTCATAAATATACCTATCACCAACATGCAAAAAGAAATCAAAATAGAAAAGAACCTTAAATACCCCAAAAATGCATATCTAAATATTAATAGTAATAAATATACCCCTCACCAACATGCAAAAAAATACCTCTGGCAAATGTATGTAATAGTAGTACTTACTTGTCAATGTAAAAAAGTGATTAGTTCATCAGTGGGTGAAAATGTTGTATCGCATTGGTAATATCCGTCCATTGCTCTTCATGTGTGGTGCATCGACTACGCCAAACATACTCCACCAAATATGTTTCAAATCTAGTTGTGCACATCCTTCCCAATCGTCGACGAAGATTCCTCTTAATGACAGACCATTTACTTTCGATATTTTGGGTGTGAATAAGTCGATTGTTTGGATCCACAAAATTTCGTTGGTGATTGACTTGATAGTGATGGTATCCAAGGTGGTTTAAACCAGTATATCCTCTCCACGAGTCAGTCATTACAATGGATCCAGGCAAAACATTTTCCTGAATAACACGCTGTAATGTAATAGCGTTTCTGTTAGGCACAAACGTAAGAAAAATTCTCTTTGTTTGTCGGTCTATTCCTCCAACCACCCACCGTGTCCTTTGCAGACGTCCGCGATGATACTTTCGTTTTCCGTAAGCACTTTCATCAATTTCCACTATGTGTCCAGGACCGCCTATTTGCTCATCGATTTCCAGCATCCAGTGAAAAAGAAGGTTTCTGAAATGTTGAAGGCAGCGACTCACAGATTTCGTGGAAACTCCAGTTTCCGCTGCTATTACTGTGACTGGATACTCACATGTCCTGGAACGTGAAACCAATCCATGTACTATCAAAAAATTTACCAAACCCAATTCCTTTATGTGATTCTTAAAAGCTGTAGAACTGCGGAGGAATTCCATCATACACAAACACATATATTTTTTATCACTACCGAACAATCAATAGGATGATGTATAGGTACCGTGCGTAAAACAAGACACAAATAATTGTTTGTGAATAATGGCTAACATTTTATATATTTTTTGTTATAACCGAACAATACAAATTGATATTAAAAAAACATTAGGATGTTTTGTAATGCAATAGCATTTTAATTAGGGTAAATCTCTTTCAATCTGATTGTTATTGGAATTGTTAAAGTTTATCTATTTTCAACACCTCATTATGAGATTATCCCTTGCTGTTTTGGATTTAAATTTGACAATTAAGCATTTTTGTAGTATTAAGGTATTCTATTACTTATATATTATTTTCAAAACATTATTATGAGATTATCCCTTGCTGTTTTGGATTTAAATTTAATAATCATTGGGTATTTTTGTACCACATTATGAGATTATCTCTTGTTTGTTTCTCAGTGTAATTTAGAATATTTTGGTGACATAACTGTAAACTATAAAATTTTGCGTAAGTATTATATATGGTTGAAATCAGAAAAAAAATATCTTTACGTTTCCGATATTTATTTATTTTTATTTATAAAAAATTAAACACATATATTTGTTAAATATAAACAATAGATTGTAAGATCGTGAATTCATACAACCACATGCGGTGAGGGTAGGCGAAAAGGTCTCTTTTATTGCTCTTTTATTAGCACCCTACTGGGCTCAGGTAAGGGGTGACGCGGGAGTATGTTTAACCCTGTTTTTAGTGTCGAAATAGAAACTTTGTGAACGTGAATTATAAAAAAATTGTTGTCTGTCTGTCTGTCTGCCTGTCTGTCTGTATAATCGTTATAGAAACAAAAACTACTCGACGGATTTTAACGAAACTTTTATATAACAATCTATATGTCACGCGAACGACGTCGTGGGTACATCGATATAGAACCCAAAAATGTGGTTATATTTTTTTGTTGTATAAAAATGCGGTTATTTTTTTTTGTACGTCTGTCTGTCTATCTACATGTTTGTGCGCGCATCACATGAAAACTACTGATCCGATTCGAATGCGGTTTTCACAGATGTATTTGTCTTCTTTTAACTTAACATCTGGAGTATAAAAATGTCTCCTCCCACCCCTTTAACGGGGTGAGGGGAGAAATTTTAATACAACAATTAACACGCCACATGAACGACGTCGCTGGTACACCTAGTATATAATAAAGGTAACATAAATGCAGTAAGAGCTGCAATTTTTAGTTTTTGCTACGCCTTGAAAAAATGTAAGATCCGGGGCTACGATAATATTTCTATCTGTATTTCAAACTGTATTGTTTTCCTCAGAAATACTTTGTTGTCGTTTCAAATTAAAAAAAGTTTTTTTTTAATCTGTTGTTTAAAATTTTAATATTTAATAAATAATTTTTTTGAAGTTTTCAATATAAGGAAAATCAATTCTGTTATTTAAAATCTTAACAATTTACTGTAAGAATAAATACATTTTTAAACTTTATTAATAGGTACCTACTTTTATTATCTTATGTAAGACCACGAATAGCAATTGTTTTAGATGTCCACTCAATGGGCCAAGTCTCTTGAATTCATTCCTCTAACATGCAGAAACTATATTACACCTCCATTACCATTTAATTACTTGGTCTATTCTAGAAGTTCGTAAATTTTGGTTGTACTAATAGTATACCAAACATTTATCTTGGGAAATTTCTCTCATTCTCTTGTGCATACGTCCCCCTCCTTCTGCTTAATGCTGCAATTCTACTAGTTTACAAATGTCTACTTGGACTGTGAATAAACGGAAGGTCCATCTCTAAAACTTTACTCTAATTCTAGGTACATGTAATACTGATTTAAAAGAATTTCTCTCTTTTTTCTGGTTTTTCAATATTTTTGAAATTATTCGAGATTTTTCAAATTATTACGATTTTTTATAAATTTTTCGGTGTTTCAAGGTTTTTTCAATTATACAAGATTTTTCAGACAATTAATATTTACAATAATTACTGTTTAGACCACGGAAATATTTTCCTCCATCCCACTTAGCTACTCTTTACAAAGCCCAATTACGGCCTAATCTTGAATACTGCTCGCATGTATGGGGTTCGGCGGCTCCGTCAAGGCTCGGAGTTCTTGATGCAATACAGAGAAGAGCAGTTCGACTAATAAACGACACCAGTATCACCAAAAACCTAGCCCCATTATCCCACCGAAGAGCAGTGGCTGATCTTTCCTTGTTTTGCCTCCAGTTGCCAGACCAGCCAGAGCAACGCAACGTGCCAACTCCATGCACCCTTATACTGTTCAGTGCCAGACATCGAGAACGGATCGATTCGATCGTTTTTTCATCCCCAGGGTCTACAGATTGTGGAACTCCTTACCTTTCCACGGCTTTCCCAATCATCCTAACTTGCAGGCCTTTAAATCCCAAATTAATAAATTGTCTCTTCTACCCCAAAAGATGTTCTCGGTACATTTGTATTTAGGTCTATACCTACGAGGACATCCTTAATAAAAAAAAATATAACTACCCTGAAAGGTTTCGTAGCAGCAAGTAATAATATAAAAGTTCTTGTAGTTCGTGGTAACTTTGATCGATGTTTAAAAAAAACTTACTCATCTCGGTCAAATGGGTGGTCACAATAGGTCTGCAAAGGTCGCAGTGATACAGGCTAACAGCCAACCCAATAAACATCTAATCTAATCTCAGTCAAACCAATTGTTGGGGGAAAGTTTACGTGGTAATGTACATTGTTTTTAGTTACAGAAGAACACCCATTATACCACTTTGAGTATCTCTGGCGCACTCTATTCAGTTAAGAAAATTTACTTTAAACGAAGTTTGGTACCGAACAGTTATCTCTTTCGCTTTTAACTCTAATAAATTTTCCTTAAAATTCTAAAATTCTTGTACGACTCTGTTTTTCTTGAGTTGAAAATCAGTATCTAATGGATCGATTAGAGTCCCGGTGCTTCAGTTAAGTATCCATTTCAGCAAGATCCAAATTTACCTTTTGAAAGTGTTCAACGAATTGTCGTTGGCAGTCGTCACACTCAAACAGAAAACGATCCCATCAACGTTTTTATATGCCAATAACTTTTTAATACTCACCAAAGAAATCGACGATGGCGTTGCCTTGTCGCAGTCGCATTGACGTAATTAATTTTCCGTTGGAGATGAAATGAGACCTTCCCGGAATCCGGAGTCCGCCGGGAACATCTAACACGCCTACTTTGATTTCATTTGAAGCAATCATATTTTATACATAGAATGTAGGTTAATAGTTGCTTAATGTAATGAGAAATTTTTAGTACTTACTGTCCGTTAATAGTTTAGTATTTCTTACATTATGAGTGGGTTTATAATGATACTAAATAGAACCATTACAAAATAAAATTGAGCAAAGCAGCATAATTTTTATAGTTGCTTTGGCGTCTTAACTAAATAGATTCAAGGTTTTAAAAAGGTTTTATAAGCAAAGTGATATAATATAATCATCATTATAGTAAGGGCGCCGAGAGGACTTTCGTGGCTGATTGAGGTTCTAATAAGTGCCCAGGTTATTTTGACGTATTTCGTTCTACTAAATTCGAATAGGTATCCAACAATTTTTTAGCAAATAGCCAGAAAATTTGTTATTAACAATTTGATTGTTTAAAACCTTATCTACATATATATACAAATGGCTGTGACAAACTGACTGACTAAGATACCCAGAGATTAACGCACAGCCCAAATCGTTAAACCTAGAATCCTAAAATTTTGCATATATTATGTTCTTTATATAAGGTAAAAACTAAGAAAAAAAACTAGTGTGGTAGTCAGTGGGACTGTCGGCAGAACTTATACTTCTATGCACGCGCATGGATTCATAAACTTGTATGCGAATAATTTAGCAAACTCATTATATGATATTCGTAGTAAGCGACCCCAAACACCTCCTAGTACCGTGTGCACACTCTTTTTGTATCGAATTTGCATAAAATTCCTGGAGACGAGGTCCGTCTTAAGCACCATGTGTTTCGAACACCATCGCCATTATTATAATCGTATTTAGCGACTCAAAAAACCACTGAGTACCAAGTGTGCACTGATTTCGTACAGAATTTACATAAAACCCCAGGAGAAGAGGTAAATACCCTAGACACCAAGTGCCGCGGAGACTTTCGGAATCGTGATATTCGTGTTCAACGACTCCAAAAACCTCGAGTATATAAATTGAACCCATTTCCAGCAATACTTACCGAGTTGTAAGTTTTCGCACTATTGTCTGTTCGGAATGTACTTTTCAAATGCAGAAATGCAATTTCCATTTTTACATTATAAAATATAGCGACAAATTTCCTGATACTTTAACGAATCCAATGCAAAAAAACGCATTCCGATCCATTTTACGTTACAAAATTCGGAGGTTTTGGTGCTTTATTTCCTCGACTATTCGTAAAAACTCTGTTTATGTAGCCAACAACCTCAAAAGCATAGTGCAGGATATACTGCAACCATGTGACGGTATTTTAGACTACAATACAATACTCATTACTGAATATTATTATTAATATAAAATACCAAACTTAATATGTTAACTTACGTGACAGAATTATAAAATAATCTGTCAAATAATCATGTCACTATGATATTGTAGCGTGTTCAAAAAACTCTGAGTATAAAATTAAATTTTTTATTTTTTTTCATAATTCTTCCTGACTTATTACCGCCCTGTACTCTCAACCTATTAGACGGTTGCACATCTGTAACGGTTTTCTGTTGCTAAGCGAGAGTATCGATCGGTAGATTAGCCAATAAGGTTCCATTTTTAACATCACATGAGGGGACGCGAAACAGAACACCCTTGCGTACCGCCATTTCCTAATCAGTCTAGCGTGGGTTTTTGTGTGGTACAGACGAAATGTACAACCCCTAGATTCAAGTACCGGCAAATTTTCTTAAGATTTTTAAAGAATTACTTGCTCTTTAGTGTTTCTAACTAAGTTAAAGTCAGTGAATGAGTGATAGAACCTTCCTGATGAAAAAGCTGTCGATTATTACCGAAGAATAACTGAATTCTACCGTATTGTATAAATTGGGTGTGGCCCCATTTAATTCTACTATCTAGGAATCAAACTGTAAGTTTTTTATATCATTACTATTGCTTAACTACCAGAAAAAGAAGGGATACCATTTATTTCTTTGGAACAAAAACTTAATTGTAATCCGCATAAATAATATCCAAGTGTGGGTAATTAACGTAAGAAGTTATCATAAACTCCATAGTGCTACCGGTGTTATAAAAAAAAACCGGTTCCTTTTCTACAGACCCCAAAAGTGTGAAAATTCGGACAAGTTTACCGAATACATGTTTCATTTATCAGTGAAAGAGTTGCGCAGAGTCTGATTTAATATTTTTGTAACACATTTATGGTAAATTTTTGATTTCTTAATGTTTCTTATAACTTAATTGTCTTAATTTAAACTATAATATGGTACCCCATTCTTTACTCGAGTAAAAAATCTTTTAAGCTAAAAGTGATTTATTATTTTTTTTACATAACATTTTGATATTTTTAAATTTCTTTCACTTCACATTCTGCTTAAATGGGTACACAAAAATAACAATATAAAATTACTTAGCTGTTATTGGATGTGTAATATTATTTCTATATGTGTGATTAAACACTAGTGTGTTTCACTGTATTTTACCTTATTTAATTTGTTGATATTTTATATGTCTATTGTTTCGTTCATACGCCTGACTTATTACTACTCTCAGTAATAAATATTGTTTATTGTTTATTTATATGTTTTATTTCTGACCTGGTGTAAGTTATTCTGATCTAGTTTCATCAACAATAAGAATGAGACGTATTTAAATCATAAATCTTAACTTTTGAATTCATTTTTATCTCATTAATATAAATGGAGCTGTTGTGATAAGTAAGAAAAAAAAGTAAGTATAACTTTCTCTTTCTAGCTTTGCCAATAAAAGTGTTTAATTTAAAGTTTTAACAAGAACATCTACCGGGTTACTCAATTTTACCGTATCTTATCTTATATTTCCTATATCTTTCTAATTTTAACTTGATCTACAACAACTTATTAATTATCCTATCCTATTAACATAGTCAGATCTTTTTCCAACTGGGTTTCTTATATTTCCCCATCCTTATGATAAAAAAATAAGTGGCGCCCATTTACCTTTCCCTTTTCCAAACATTTCTCTCATTTTCTCTTTAGTCCCTTTTAAATTCTTTTATCTTTTATTTTTTCTAGTAAATATATCCCCTTAAATCTTTCCAATACGATATCATCTAGCTCGTTCGAATCCACGCTCGCTCTCCTCCTACCCTCTGAGTGCCGTTCGCATTGGTTAACCTCTATAAAACGAGCATTTAACATCACTTGAGAAAAAAGAGGTTACAATATTAGACTGTTTTTTGTATATCTATCCCTTTTCAATGTACTGAATGTTGAAACGGTATTCAAAGGACTTATAGTTATGATTAATAACATGTGATAAATATTTCATCTTTGTTTTTACCGAACAATATACCTTATAAGTGTGTATGTCTCTCTCTTACTCACACCATTACATATGTAATGATTTTCCCATTTAACTGTACACAAATCTTTTCCACCGAGTGCATGAATAGAAGTATAACTTCAAAAAAATTTATAAATGCCATCCCTAAGGTGGTAACACAGGATATGAAAGTTTGCATGAAACTTTCTTTTCCTTTAATAAATTTGATTCGAATTTTGTATAAATGTAGGTACCAAAGTAAAAGTTATGAAACATGTATTTTGAGATTTGTTTAAATTCAACCCCTAAAGCGGTAAAATAAGTGGTGAAAGATTCTATGATGTTTACTGGGTTAGAAAAATATGTACATAAAATTTTTTATTTATGTTTTAGCTTGATAACAATAAAATGATACGTTTATTAGTTTTTGGAAATGCTACCCTCTAAAGGTTTAAAAAATGGGATGAAATTTGTATGGAAGTACCTACGTAAGCTAAAGGGTGTGCTCGAATACATATCGTAATATTCATCAGGCAAACATTCAATAGCATTAAAATTTACCAGAACAAGCTTTGCTACAATAACACCAATAGTGTCAATGACAAAATGTGCTTTAAACAATTAAAATCGGATTAATACAAGCCGAGATATTGCAAATTTAGTGGCAAAAACCTTGCAAAATTATAAACTGACTCGTGCTCATCATGGTTTTGAGCCTATATATTGGCTTCTAATAGGGATGTGGACTATTTTTGGGAAAGTGTTTAAAACCATGCATAAGTACCAAATATAGCCTAAACTACTTGTTATTATTTTTTTACTACAACTAATAGCTTTAAAATAAGTTATTTAAAATTCCATTTCAAATTTCGTGCCAAAACGAGGATATCTGTGAAACGCCATTGTCGAAGTTGTATGTAATAGAAAGTTATTTCGTAGTTTTGTGTTAATAAGATGGATTCTACATTTTATAAACATAAAGTTTAAAGTAAAAACAGTAATAATATTATCCAAATATCAACAAACACCATATTACTTGACAGCGAAAATTCTTGTTTGGAAACAAGTGACGTCACACATTTTGTTTGGTGTTCATTGTCACGTGACTTGAGAGTGAAATATTTAATTACATTTTATTAAATAAAAAATTAATCCCCTGTTTATTAAAGAAAATTTTGTGTTTTTTATTATTTTTATTATAGAAACTAACTTTTCATGGTAAAATTTTATACTTATTTAAGTACAGTCCACATCCCTATTAACTGATTTTATTTTTTCAAATCTGATTTTATGGGTAAATGATGTAGATTTAAAATGCAATGCATTTTATTGTAATACGAATATCGAATTTATATCGAATTAAATTTGAAATTAAAAAAAAGAGTGTGCGTGTAACCTTTACGCGCGATTGAAGTAAAACTTGTTGACGTACGTATCGGAAAATAAATATTTAATTACAATTCAATCATATTTATTGTCTATGTACTTTACAAAAAATGATATAATGTTATATTTATATTATTCATTAGGGGGCGTCCATAAATTACGCGAGGTGTTCAGAGGGGGGAGGGGGTCAAGCTTAATCTTTCTAAATCTCACTTGGGGGAGAGGGGGGGTTTTACCAAATATCACGTAATTTTTTTTTCAAGTAGCAAACGGTGTAAAGTTACGTAAAAGTAAAATTAAATTAAAGTACAAAAATGCTTGTGGTGTAGAGAAAAATGTCACCCTGTAAACAAATTGCTTCTACCGAATTAGTCATACCACTTCTTTGAGAATTCGAAACTTGGATTGTAAAAGCAACCCTCGCATTGTCTGTGCAGTTATTTTTATATATTTATAGTTACTATAGTCCGACATCTGTTTCTTGCAATAAAAATTACAATACCAATTAGGGTTTCTAAAAGGAAAGGTTGACTAGTTAGGAGAGAAGGCAAAGAAAGTTTTTTTAAAAAGACACTTGGTTAGTGGCACTCACGGGTCACGGGTAGCACTTCTACTTCCATTTTTATATGGTTGTTATTGTGGTTGAAAATAAAAACGTAAAAATATTAAGTTATTTTACCCACCACACGAGCATACCTGATGCTTCTAGAATGAAAATACGGCGAAATTTCCCACAATAGTGTTTGTCGTATTTGTCCAAACCCCGCAGAGTAGCACCACTGTGGCTACTGCTCATGGACTGAATTAGAATAAATAATATTATTGATTTTTAGTATCAAATAATAGTCATTGCTAGTTTTTAAAGTAAAAGTAATGTAACAAATTATGTTCTTGTATTTTTTTTAAATACAACGCGATTACAGTTAAAATACCAATTTTTTGAAAATCTCACGTGAGATTTGGGGAGGGGGGAGGGAGTTAGGGAAAATCTTATGAAATCTCACCAGAGGGAGCGGGGGGGTCGAAAAATCCAGAAAAATGCCTCACGTAATTTGTGGACGCCCCCTTAGAAATAGGAATTTGAAAGTTATTATTATTTTTTATATATGAAATAATAGGTTTATGATAACTAAAATGTGAAACATAGTTTTTACTCTCTAAATACCATTAATGTATTTGAAACCGGTTGAAAATTTCATAAATAAATTCTGAAAATTTAAGCTCCTCCCATAGCTGAAATCACACCGTTACTTCCATTAGAATCTAACGTTAGAGTTACCCCTAGTCGCGCCTAAAGAAGTTTTGCTTTAATACTAGGAAAAAAATATTAAAAATATACACACATTACGTTTAGAATGTGTGATTTTGTAGCTGTATCTACCTTATTGTAATACACCACAACACAAGAGCCTTCGATAGTTAGATAACCATTTCATTTTGTAGCATTTTATAGCATATTCCATAAAATTTGAAATCCTGAGTTGAGTTTGTTTTCTTCAGTTCTACGATGGATCTGTTATTGCTGGTAAAAGATCAGCCATCCTGACTAGTGGTTTTATGGCCTTTATGGCTACCTTACCAAACCTAAAATAAGAGTATAAGCAAGTGTTAAGACATTTCGATTATTATTATTTTATGAACAAAAACGTGCAACATACTTCTTTACTTAACGTAAAGCTTTACTATAAATAATTATTTACTATCATAATATGTATGTATGTATATAAACTTACTTAATCAAATCATAATGAATGTCGCAGTCTCGTCTTTTTTTCATTTTCATTTTTCTTCAAATCTTTCTGGCGCTTATAATATGCCCTTTGACGTTCACAATTTCTTTTTCTTTTTAGCTCTTTAAGTATATAAAACGAAAATAGCTAGGTATAAATAATAGGTATAAATAATTAGGTATAAATAGTGTAATTACACACCAAAAATAAAATGTATGCATATAGATTAGGTACTCACTCATTTTCATTCAATATTTTTTCATCACTTTCTTCATTAATAAATCCACTTTGTTTATTCATATTTAAAACAAACACTTTATACACAAATTTAATCTATTTACCACCAATGTATTTTGGTTGACAAGATGACAAGCTGTGAATTCATACAATTACAGATTTAATTTTATTTAATATAGTAGGCAGAATCGTGTTAGGTATTTTGTATCATAGTCCAAGATCCCGATATACGACGACCTTCACCGAGCTGGTTAATGGACCAAACATATTTTTTATGTAATTTAATATATCAAAAAATATATTGCATATGAGTTGCCTATCGAATTTCAGTCAAGGATATTTTTAATTAATTTTTAAAATTTTTTTGTGCGACTGAGAGGTCCCTACCTACCGTCCCATGCGATAGAAGAGGACACAACATAACAGCTTTGAATCCCGGCCTTTTAAAGAGAGAGAGAGCTCTCTGCTCTATGGTATTGAAAACAAGAAGGATAGCGATAGACGCGTACAGTATATATCAGTATATATCTATAGATACATTAATTATATAGAGCAAATTGCTTTAATTTATTTCAGTTAATATTTTTAAATAGGAAAAAAAAAGAAATAAAATTTGTAAGATAAGAATTATATATGTATTGCTATAACCTTCTTATTAACTAAAGATTTATATATACTTTAATGTAACAAAATATATACACATACATATTTAATTGATTGAAAAAAAATTAAAAACTAATCCTTTATTTTAATATGAAACTACTCCAAAATAATGCTCAGAATGTACGCGTCTACCGCTATCCTTCTTGTCTTCAAGAGCAGAGAGCAGAGAGCTCTCTCTCTTTAAAAGGCCGGGATACAAACGCTGCTATGTTGTGTCCTCTTCTATCGCATGGGACGGTAGGTAGGGACCTCTCAGTCGCACAAAAAATTTTTAAAAATTAATCAAAAATATCCTTGACTAAAGTTCGATAGGCAACTCATATGCAATATATTTTTTGATATATTAAACTACATAAAAAATATGTTTGGTCCATTAACCAGTTCGGTGAAGGTCGTCCTATATCGGGATCTTAGGCTATCAGGTTTTGTTTCCGGTACGCGGTACATTAGAATGACGTCACGTCCGTTAGAAATACTGAGTTACCCCTAGTGCCGCTAAAGAAGTTTTACTTCAAAAAATGTGCGTTATTTGTTTATAACCATATTTGGTTGATCCAAGTTCGTTGAGGCAAGATATTGATGAATGAATATTTAAGTTTTGGTAAATTTAAATTCATTTATGAAATTGATACCTAATTGTACCGACAGAAAATTGTATATCCTGTAAATCTGAAATAGAATAATGCAATTTCTGTTATTATTAAAAAAGTAGTACATGTAAAAACAATATTAATATCTAGATTATTTAATCATTGATAAATAAATATAATACATTTTTCAAAAATATTTCGTTTTGCAAATTTTATTAATCATTGAACTAAACATTACATATATACGTGAATTTTATTGTAGATGCGCCGTAACACAATTGAAAGTGGGGATATACTGGGTTGTGCTAGAGCATTTCGATATTGTAAACTGTTGCATTATTTCATTTACAATTGTACTAGCGTTATTTAAGTTTGATTGTGGATTTGTGTATTATGTATTTAATTATTTTGGGAAAAATTTGTTATCAGTTTAAGAGACAGTGATTCGGAATGGGAGTCTTCTGATGATGAAGAACCAGTTACTTACTAAAGATATCTAAAAAAATCCATTTATTCACTAATTTCTATATAAGTATAACACAAAAATACCATTATTGTTTTAGAATTTTCAGTAATATTTCAAATAATGTTATTATTATTGTTATATTAACAAGAATTTAAAATATATTTTAATACTTATTTTGAAACGTTAAATATTTAACTTGCATCCCATGAAATGAAAGTTTCTTAATTGTATTTTAATAACCTTCTATGTATTGTTTGGTATATATTATATTATAATCAAATCGTTATTTTTGTTTGTCTTTTAAGAGTCACGTTCAAAAATGATTCACATAACATTTTAGTCAGTCAATTGCTGTGTTAATTATTTTATACTCATTTTTTAAAATATTATACTAAAAAATACCCAATATTACTGTGACCATCTTTATATTGACAACATTGTAAAAATTGTAATATCTATCAAGCGTTAAATGTTCAGGTAAATTCCATCCTACTCTGACCGAATACTTTCTCTCTCTGCGCACTGCAAGATCCGCCTATTCACGAGATACTTGTTGGACTGTACATAACATAATATTGATAAATTAAATCTATTAAATTATTAAATAAATTCAACTCCGTCTTACAGCAATAATAAATTTACCAAAGTTCAAAATATTCGTCTTGAGTTTTTTAATAATTTACTTACCTTAACGGACTTTCAACTTAGATCAACCTAAATTTATTCAAAAGATTTTGAATTTAAATTGATATAGACAATACTTAAGTTTTATACTAAAAAAAAAACTAAAATATACATTTGTTCCCTATAAACTGAGCTTTGAAAAATTAAAATCGGCTAATTAGAAGCCGAGATATGGATTGATGGTGAGCGCGGGTTAGTCCTAATATTTTGCATTGTTTTTGCAATAAATTTCGGCTTCTAACAATACGATTTTAATTTTTTAAAGCCCATTTTGTTTTTTAAGAAACTAAAAACAAATTAAAAAACCTGTTGTACCTATCTGACTTGTTTTATTCGTTATTAACTTTTAAACTAAATAAAAAAAAACTTTGTCGCTTAAAAGGACCTCAAACGACCACGAAAAACCCCCTTAGCGCCGTGACTATTTGCGATAATACAGTTTTGTGTGAATTTTGTGACGATTAATTAATTGTTTTGAGTTAAGATTAATTTTACCAGAGTAAAGTTTCGATTCTCATTATTTTAATTATTTGTCGTAATTTTCCGTAATTATAAATGAGATAAATTTTTATTTTTAGAATTGTGGTTTTAATTTTATTCCGTGGTGCGCCTTCTTCGTTAATTTTATGATAGGTAATATTTTTTGTTTTGCGTAAAAAAATTTTTTTATTATAAACAAATTATTTGTTAATAAAAAATTTTCTAACCATTTCTCGGGAATCCACCATTGATATTTGTAATCAGGGGGTCAAAATACATAAAAAAAATTTTGGTGGAGCCTTGTCTCTTTAACGGCTACGAAAACCCTCTGGACTTCCGAACTAATATTAATATTGGTAATAAAAGCGACCGAAAAACGTTTAAAAAAATGGAAAAAAAGTTGGTTTATCGAAAAACAAAAAATTAAAAAAAATGTTCAAATTCAAATAAAGGAAAAAAGGATAAAATTCGTAAATATTGGAACCAAAACGAACGATGCAAAATGCAAAAAAAGATTTATTGAATAGTAGAAAATTTGTAGAAAACCAAAAAGAAGAGATAAAAATAAAAAAAAATAAAAAAGAGCAAAGAAATGGATAACTAATGAAAAACTAGTAACATAAAAAATAACCAAAAAAAAACAAATATCATAAAATTGTAAATAAAAGAAAATTGAACATAATAAAAAAGTTGAAAAAACATTCAAAATTTAGTTGGGTTCACCTTATAACGTTTACTATTAACTGGAGTTAATTAAGTACCTATTTTAAAATTATTATTAAACATATAAAGAGTAAATACAATTACTGATATAATAAAAAACAGATATTTTAAAGCTAACGATGGCACTGCTACAAAGGTGTTTCCAGCAAGCACACTGGTGAAAACACTGTAGCGCTTTGTAAAAAATCCATAATTTCCAAAGAAACAAATAGTATACCTCCTTCTTTTATTAGATGTTCAACGAAATCTGCATTTTAATTAGATGTATTTTCTTTAAAGCAAAACCTTACTTTTGGCTTTAAAATTGCTTTTTAGATAATTCCAGAATAAGGTATCACAACCCCAGCTCTCGTAGTTAAAAGGTAAAGATAAAATAATAATTTTTTTACAACTGTCATTAAAAGTGACACTTTTAATGATAGCAAACAATGTTAAAAACGATTGTTTACATAGCAGCGTGTTAAAAATACTTTTAACACGTTGCCATGTAAACAAGTTTACTTTTAACACGGTTTAGTTTACTTTTAACACGGTTTGGTTTATTGGCATTGCAAATTCGCTAGTTTCATTATCAAAATAGGGAAGTTGTACAAAAAACATTGTATGGTATTTGTGTTAAAAGTGATTTTATTTTGTTCTTGAAATTGTTCAATTCGCTCCGCTCATTTCACAAACGTTTTCACTCACAAAATAAAACCTCACTTTTAACACTCATATCATAAATCTAGACACGCGGTAGCGTGTCAAGCCAAGTTCAAGCAAAGGAACTGGCTAGCCGCGCCAAGTGTAATATTACACGAACCACTTGGTGCCACTTTTGACTCTTCTATAACTCAAAACCTCTTTAACGTACACACATAAAACTACGTGTGTTTAATTATATCCATATGACATCTAGAAGCCCAAATTTCATGAAGCTAGCTGAAACGGTTATAAAGATATGAAGGTCAAAAAGTCTTAAATTTTAGCACTGACTGACTGACATAAGTATGTACCTAAACCTAACTTACTTCCAGAGGACCTAGAAGGGTGAAATTTGGAATCCAGCTCGGTAATTGTATGTAAGCGTAGGAAAAAATCTAAAATTAAAAAAAAAGTTAAAAAATAGGGGGTGTCCCCATACAAAAAATTTTTTTTAATTGTAGCGTTGGAACCGTTAAAAGCAGATATTTGAAACTATCTCAATATATGTATGTGTATTGCTATATTAGCTATATAACAGAAATATAAAAATAAAGTTAAGTCAAAAAATAAATGGTGTCCCCATGCAAAAAACTTAAATACGCTACACAAACGGTGTGTCGTAAGCGGCGCGCAAATTAAATTGAATTCAATCGATGAAATACACTGTCCACGGTATTTAAACAAGCGAGCAAAGGAAGTGATGAAAAAGAGCGAGGATGATTCATCATTAACCGCTGGATTAGAAGACGTTATAGCGATCAAATTGGGTACACGAGTTATGTTGCGTAGGAATATACCTACATGTTAGTAAAGGGCTAGTGAACGGCTCTATTGGAGTTATAGAGAAAATAAACTGGGATGTCGATAAAAACAATAGTGCACGTAAAACTATTATCAAATTCAATAATTTAACTTATGGACTAGAACGTGTCAAGACTAAGTTTCAGATATTAAATAATGTATATGTTCACCGGGAACAGTTCCTTATGTGCTTGGCCCTAGTCAAATTAAGACACAAGATGTTCCATAGTAGAATATAACCGCCTGAGATCGTTATATCGGCTGGACTTAGCTAATTTAATTATAAACAAGAAGCAGATAATGAATGGGCAATGCGCACTATTGTCTCTAACATTCAAGAAAATGTAAATAATAGCTTCAAAAATATAACTATGCAGCGGAAACGCAAGAAAAAACATTAAATCTCAATACCTGCCTAGTTTTCTTTACAAAAAGTAATGATATCCCACCAAAAACATAAATGTAAAAAAAGGAGAGCCAAGTTCAATACAAAAATTATGCTTGGCTGTGGGCTTCGCCGCAAAAAGAATGGAGATCTAAATGAGTGCCAAGTTATATGCAAAATCAAAATATGTATTTATAGGAACAAAATAACATTATGAACAAATATTAAACTCTATTTCTTTGCTTTATTGAATACCTATAATAATTGTTGTTATTTAAAAATGTGAGATCTTAAAAAAGGATAGATTTGACTTGGCCAGTTTTTATCAGAATTAAAGAAAATATGTTGAATAGGTAACTTTATAAAATGACTGATTTAATGAAAACTGGCCAAGTCAAATCTAACCTTTTTTAAGATCTCACATTTTTAAATAACAACAATTATTATAGGTATTCAATAAAGCAAAGAAATAGAGTTTATTATTTGTTCATAATGTTATTTTGTTCCTATAAATACATATTTGGATTTTGCATATAACTTGGCACTCATTTAGATCTCCATTCTTTTTGCGGCGAAGCCCACAGCCAAGCATAATTTTTGTATTGAACTTGGCTCTCCTTTTTTTACATTTATGTTTTTGGTGGGATAACTATTACGGGAATTATCACGTAACTAACAGGGATAACTGCATGCACCCGAAAAGCATGTAATAAAGAAGATGTGTTTTTTACACGTAGGCATTCTAGGTACTGCGTTGTTTTAGGAAGTTATAAAAAATTTTAAGCAAGAGGTCCGTATTATAACATATATAAAAATGTATTCGAAAGAAATTAATGTTTTTTAAAAATGCTACAAGTAGGAGAAAAGTGTCGAAATTCGAAGAACAGCAAAATGTAGAAAACCAAAAAGAAGCATTAAAAAAACAAACTTTTCATCTCGGTATGAATTTACTATAATTTAGTATTTTGTCAGATTAAAAAAAAACGAGTGTGGCAGTCAGTGGAACTGCCGGCAGAAGTTATACTTCTATGCACGCACCCGGATTCATAAATTTGTATGCGACTGATTCAGCAAAATCATTATATGATATTCGTGGTAAGTGACCCCAAAAACCTCTTTTTGTATCGATTTTTCATAAAATTTCTGGAAACGAGGTCCTTCTTAAGCACCAGGTGTTTTGAAGACCATCGCCATTATTATAATCGTATTTAGCGACTCAAAAAACCGCCGAGTACCAAGGGTGCACTGATTTCGTACAGAATTTACATAAAACCCCAGGAGAAGAGGTAAATACCCGAGGCACCAAGTGGGCCAAGTGCCGCGGAGACTTTCGGCATCATGATATTCGTGTACAGCGCCCCCAAAAACCCCGAGTACCTATATAAATTGAACCTATTTTCAGCAATACTTACAGAGTTATAAGTTTTCTTTCTATTGTCTGTTCGGAATGCACTTTTCGAATGCAGAAATGCAATTTTTCATTTTTACATTATAAAAAATAGCGACAAATGTCCTGATACTCTAACGAATCCAATGCAAAAAAACGCATTTCGATCCATCTCACGTTACAGAATTCGGAGGTTTTAGTGCTTTATTCGTTAAAACTTTGTTTATGTAGCCAACAACCTTAAAAGCATAGAGCAGAATATACCGCAACCATATGACGTTACTTTAGACTACAATACAATACTAATTACTGAATATTATTATTATAATAAAATGCTAAACTTTATATGTAGATTTACGTGACAGAATTATAAAATAAACTGTCACATAATCATGTGGTCCGTCACTATGATATTCATACATTAGTTCAGACTGTTTTTTGTATATCTATCCATTTGCAATACCGACCAATATACCTTATAAGTGTTTTTGTCTCTCTCTTACTCACACCATTACATATGTAATGATTTTTCCCATTTAACTCTACACAATCTTTTTCCGCCGAGTGCACGCATAGAAGTATAACTTTAAAAAACATTTTTTTGACATACTGCCAAATAAAGTAAACATACTGTTGTAGTATAACAAACAAATAACATTTCTCAAAATCTAATAATTCGTTAAAATACCTAACATTGACTAGTGTAATATATACTCTAGTCAACATCTTCAAAAACGTGAAAAATTAAAATAAAGGTCCTAAAAATATGAGCGATAGCTCATTGGATTCGAAATCACCTCTAGAAAAATGTTTTTAAAGGAAAAGTGTGCATGCAAAAAATTGCAATTGTTATTAACAAAATAAGATAAAAAAAAACAGATGTTTATGTTTTTGTTAATAACTCGAAAAATAATTATATTTAAGCAATTTTGAAAAAAGCTCGTTAAAGAGGAGGAAATTTCCGAAAAAAAAGTCCATCCTCTCGGAACTCTATCTCCATTATTTATAATTTTAATTTGACGTTGAAAGTGGGGCTTTTAGCGGCTTTTACGGCATGCGCGCGTTACCGCTAAACGGTGTTTATCAGATAAAATATTTTTTTTATGACATAAAATGTTATTTTAAAAATTTGAAAAAATTCCAGTATTTTCCTAACACTTAAAAGAATCTAAATCAGTTGGAAAAAACATTTTATCACTGTTTTTCAAAAAGTTATTCAATTGTTAACTAACAATTTTTTTCCTAATCTCTGTTGACTTAAACAATGGGATAAAAGGTATAAATAATTGGCCTAAAAATTTGAAACTTCGTAGTGCCCTTTTCATATGTATACTTTACAAGATCCTGCGATAAATCTTCATAAAATTTTATTAATTTGTTAATAATACTTTCTAATATCATACGTCACGTTAACTGTAGCGCCAAATAACTTGCCAATTAAAAAAATGATATATCTTTTAAACTATTGGATATATGATAAAGAGTATTCAGGAGTTTTTTATAGAAAACAAATTTTTCTTTCAAATAATCCTAAGACCAAATTCGTATTTATTGTTTATTAGATATTACATGCATTTATTTGGTAAAATTCTGTATTTTGTTTTACTTTTTCGCAATATTTTGCAATAGTTATAAAAAATCATAATTAACAAATTAATAAACTTTTATAAACATTTCTCCCAGAATCTTGTAAAGTATACATATGAAAAGGTCTCCACAAAGTTTCAAATTTTTAGGCCAATTATTTATACCTTTTATCCCATTGTTTATGTCAACAGATATTAGGAAAAAATTTGTTAGTTAACAATTGAATAACTTTTTGAAAAACAGTGATAAAATGTTTTTTCCAACTGATTTAGATTCTTTTAAGTGTTAGGAAAATACTGGAATTTTTTCAAATTTTTAAATAACATTTTATGTCATAAAAAAAATATTTTATCTGATAAACACCGTTTAGCGGTAGCGCGCATATGCCGTAAAAGTCGCTCAAAGCCCCATTTTCAACGTCAAATTAAAATTATAAATAATGGAGATAGAGTTCCGGGAGGACGGACTTTTTTTTCGGAAATTTCCTCCTCTTTAACGAGCTTTTTTCAAAATTGCTTAAATATAATTATTTTTCGAGTTATTAACAAAAACATAAACATCTGTTTTTTTTATCTTATTTTGTTAATAACAATTGCAATTTTTTCCCTGCACACTTTTCCGTCAAAAACATTTTTCTACAGGTGATTCCGAATTCAATGAGCTATCGCTCATATTTTTAGGACCTTTATTTTAATTTTTCACGTTTTTGAAGATTTTGACTAGAGTAATATACCTACTCTAAGCGTATTCATTAGATTGATGATATTATTACGAAATATCCTAATGTTTAATATATGAAACGATACTCAAGAGAATGTGAACTTTGTTTTGACGGGAATGTGTGCCCTGAAATTTCAGCCCAAGAACAATCTCAGTTATTTCATGTATTATGTTGTTCCTGTCTCTCTCTATTGAGCCCTGATGTCCTGCTCTTAAATCTATATTAAGCGATGAGAGATGACGGGATTCAATGTGACACGTCTTCTTCATTATTTTGATATATGGTGGGTATAGTTGCTCTATGCGGCAGTGAATCATTTTCAAAACGAAACCGTTTATAAATTTAGCTACTAGACTTTTCAGAATAATTAAATTTAATAAATCATAAAACGAAACTGAAATCAATACTGAACGCTACGTAATAATAACAAAAATTACCGATTATTTAATTATAAAGCCGGAAGGTTGAAATACATACCTAGTAGAGGTATTTTTAATTGATAAGAATTTCATCGAAGTGTTGGAGTTAACCATTTCGTTTCTCGTCTATTTTTTCTTCATAACTCTATTTATTTTTAGGCTTTTTCGCTAATGGCTGGTTGAATAGCTTTGAAAGCGACATCCATTCACCAGTAAAGGAACCAAAATGTATATGTTATTTTAATCTTCCATTTAAATATAAAAAAATCTCTTTCTATATTTGAAGTTGACGTGACAGTGTATCAAGCTGGATCAAAGGACATGGGAACTCTAAAGTAAAGGCAACCGCATTGCGAACAATTTAGCAAGGAGGGCTGCGGGCTACAAATATGTTAGCCCTCGCCCATCTACCAAGCTAACATTGTCCGCAGTCGTGGACCTTTTCAAACAGCACTCTCACCAAAAATTTATACAGTGCTGGGATGAAACTACGAACTGTAGACTGGCCAGAAAATTATTACCTCATCCTGGCGAGGAAACAGCAAAAAAATTTAAGGCATTGACCAGACAAAATCTCCAAACAGCTGTGGAAATCTTGACAGGTCACTGCCAATTGCGACAACATCTCTTTAGGATGAAATTAACAGAATCGCCGCTATGCAGAGGCTGCGAACAAGAAGAGGAAACAGTAGAAAACATTATGTATGGCTGCTCTGCTTTTTCTGAAATCAGAAGATCCGTGTTGGGCGAGTATTGGCTTACACCAGCCGATGTCAGGGAGATCGCCCTCGGGAGCCTCATCACCTATTTTAAATCACTAGGCCTGGTGACAGCCTGAGATGAGGATATCCCTACAATACGGGAGGATGTACAATGGGTCATATGTGGCCTTAGTGCTGGCTAAGAACTAGCTCGCCCCTCTCCAAATTTCCAGATCCAGATCCAGACAGTGTATTTTGTTACATTGGAAAAAACCGAATATCGTGCAGTGATAAGATTCGTTGTTTTAAAAGATTATCTCAGAGAAAGAAATTTATACAAAAACGGTTAAAGTGTTAAAGTAATCTGCTTCTTCATTTCCAACTGTGTATCGATGGGTTTTAAAGTTTAAACGTGGTCGTACAGAAGTTGGAAATTAACAGGTAGTCCAAGAAGTGCAACAACAGCAGAAATCATTGAGCAAGTCTATAATATTGTTTCTGATACCATAGACGTCTCAAATGAATGGGTACTTCATATTTTACACGAAGAATTATATATGAAAAGCTGTTTGGAAAGTTAGTGCCGCATTCGTTAACAATTTAACTAAAACTGAAAACAGATTTCTCAGCGTAATTTGGAGCGTTTTAAACAGAAAAAAACTGATTTTATGCATCGTTTTAGAACTGTGGATGAACCTTGGATCATCATGATCCTAAACTGAAACAAGAACGTTTTCAGCTCCAAAATAAATTCAGAACGATCAGCAAAAAAGATTATGACATCAGTTTTTTGTTATTTAATTAAAAATTTTAAAATTTTAAAATTTTAAAAAGTTTAAAAAATCAACTCTGAATCTTATTGCAACCTTTTGAACCAGTTGGATACAAATATTCTCAAAAGAAGACCCACTTACAGAAGTAAACAACTTCGCAAAATTAAACATTTTACGAGCATACTATATTATATATTTTACAACTATCTGACCCGACAAATAATGCACGTGTTTACACAAGTTTGTTAACGGTGGCTAAATTAAACGAATTAAAGTACCAATTGCTTGAACACCAGATTTGTCTCCCTCCAACTATTACCTCTTCAGAAACTTAAAACAATTCCTTCGCGGAAAGCGTTTCTCGTCGAATAAAGAAGCTATTACAGACGTTGAACAATATTTTCCAGAACTTCCGAAAAACCATTACAGAGATGGTATTATATTACCTAAGGATCATTGAAATAAGTGCATTTTAAGTTGAGAAAGATTATATTCAATGAAAAAAAAAAAACAATTTCATTAATAATATCTCTATTTCTTAAAAAAAGTTGTAAGAAACTAGGAATCTGATTTCGATTTTCTTGAAGTCAAGTACAATGATTAATCTATCTATATATATATAAATGAATGTGTGTCTGTATGTCTGTATGTACTCAATGAACTCAAAAACTACTGGACCGATTATTATGAAAATTAGTATACGTATGTATTTTTCCACGGAGAAGGTTTGTGTGATATGCTCATTGATGCCACTCGCCACCAGGTGGCGCTGCAGAGTAGCAACTTCTGTCCCGTTCAACCGATTGTCATGAAAATTGGTATGTATATGTTTTTTTTCACGGAGAAAACGAATATGCTATGCTCATTAATGCTACTCGCCACCAGGTAGGGCTGCAGAGTAGCAACTTCTGCCCCGTTTAACCGATTGTCATGAAAATTGGTATGTACATATATGTATTTTTCCACGGAGAAGGTTTGTATGATATGCTCATTGATGCCACTCGCCACCAGATAGCGCTGCAGAGTAGCAACTTCTGCCCCATACAACCGATTGTCATGAAAATCGGTATGGTGATGTATTTTTAATGGGTAAGATGAATATGATATTCGTATTAATTGAAGTTACCACCAGATGGCGCTTCCATGTATCAAATTCAATACCGATTAATAGATATCTTTACGAATTCGAATAAATATAAGTTCGAAATAGTATATTGTAATACAAGTGTTACAATGACAGAGGTTTCGTAGTACGAGTTCAGTTTGTAAAACGAACCGCGAAGCGGTGAGTTTCGCAAAGAACGAGTACTACAAACCGTCATTGTAATTCGAGTGTTACATACTATTTTTTATAATGAACTTTTAAAAGTATAAAAACAAATAAAATGAGAGTTTTTCGAAATATTTATTTATGTTGGCAATCTTGACAGTTTTGACACTTGTCAGTTTTAATGATTTTAAATTAGAATGTTTGTCAAATTTGTATAAAATATTCCGAATTTAGCAATAACGCTGATAATGTAGTTAATAATTTACTACAACATACTTTTTGATTTACTACCTGAACTCTTTCGTTGAAAATCAGTGCAGTGCAACCAATTGTGTAAAACAAAAAGTTACCAAAAACAGTGTTACAATGAATCTATTTCGATACTGTTTTTAGTGTCGAAATAGAAACTTTGTGAACGTGAATTATAAAAAATATATTTTTGGTGCGATAAGTAAAACAAAACTATAAACTTTCTTTCCTTCTCTATCTCTTCTCCTCTTTTATTTTTCTTAAATTTATTTTAGTTATTGGCGTAGCAACGCGCGCCGGGTACAGCTAGTATCTTTATAAAAGATTTAAGTTAAGATTCAAAATGTACAATTAATAGCAAAGATTAAAATAACATTGGAGCCCACTTCAAGGAAATCGAAATCAGCTGCATAGTTGCTTACAATTTTTTTAAGAAAGAAAGTTTTTATTTCATTCTTTTTAGGTGCTTCTTGGCTTTGTTAGATGTGGGCGCAAATTCATGATGTACTATTTTCAAAACCTTCTAAATACCAATTTAAAATCAAATTGAAATGTTGGATAGGTAGTCGGTCATATAAAATTCGACACATCCAATTTTTCAGAAGCAACAAAAAATCATGATTTTGATATTTTGATATTGATATTGAACTGTATCAAAAACAATACATTTTTGAAAACTCTGTCAATAGTATATTTTGTATCTAGTAGGAAAAGCGATACATTCCCGGACGACAATGTAAATTGGAGTCCGGGAATGTGCTTCTACTACGAGATACACATACTATTTTTTCTGAAATCGCATTAGATATAATCGTAAACCAAAAAAGTTTACCTTCTTTTTTTAAACTGGGTTAAAAAATACACATTCTTTCATTTTTGCTTTCAAAACTTTTCAACCAACCTGTAGAGTGCTTTTACTTCAATTATTTTTAACAATGTTTATTTAGTGTTTTGATCTTAAATTGTATGTAAAAAGTTTCGAAAACACCAATATTTATTATCATTGCTCAAAATACAAACCGATAGCTGTTCTCGTTCATTCAAACACCCTTCAAATCGAAACTCTCTGTCCTAATTGCGCGTCAACTTGTCTCCAATCTGACGAAGTTCTTTCACCCTTACGCATCCTGACACACTAAAATGTCCCTTTGAATGGTCCACTTTTCGTTTTCTGGCATATTTTTTTAAGGAAAGCAGGTTCGGTTTTTATTTATAAAAATGTTTACAGCTAAAATTTGTTCTCATAATTTTTCTATTAATAACTTCATAAAACCACGTCGTATTGTTGTTTTCCTCGTTACAGGAAGTAATTTTATGAATAGAGAAATAGATAGATAAATAGATATTTTTTGGGTTGGCTGTTAGCCTATATCTCTGCGACCTTTGCAGATCTATTGTGAACACCCATTATCTGTGGAATAGGATTAGAGCACCTTGTCCAGCTCTGCCCTCTTAATGAGACTTAATAGCCTTGACAGTGGCAACTCCGCATAACTTGGAGCAGCTGGTTTCTCCTCTCCCAATAATAGATACCGCGTTCTTGCAAGGCCTTCACATTGGCATAGGACATGAAATGCAGTTTCCTCTTCCTCTTGGCAGTATCGACAAATGTCTTCATCTGCTAAGTTTAGCTGACTCATGTGTTTTCTGAGCCTACAATGTCCTGTCAAGAGACTGCCAATCATTCTGACATCATTTCGCCTTTATGATAGCAGCTCTGCAGTAAACTTCGCCGAGTATCCCTTTATGAAGAGTTTGCCTTGTCGCTTGCCCGGTGATTTTTCCCACCACTCCTGGGCCTTTTCTAGCCTCCATTTCTCAATGGCTGCCTTTCTGAATGTATTAGCAACTCTGCCGAATGGTTCCGGGCCAATCATTGGAGTATTAGCTCCCGCACGGGCCAATTCATCAGCCTTCTCATTGCCCCGAAACCCTGAGTGTTCTGGTATCCATGCCAGTGTGAGAGAATTTTGACTAGCGGCATGTGTCAGGGCCCCAACGCAGTCCCACACCAGCTGTGAGCTTATTTGTGCTGAGACTATCGCCTTTAGAGCTGCTTGGCTGTCCGAGTATATGACTACGGTTTAACCCGTTATACCCTGACTTACGATCTCCGTTGCACAGTGTTAGAGAAAACCAGAATTTACTTTACCTTAATTACCTTAAATTATACGTCAAAAACAAAATATTATTAACGAACTAACATAACTTGAGAAAAAAAAAGTCCCAAGTACCTAGATTACTTTTTTATCCTTTTTTATTGTTTTTTGAAATGCAAAAACCACTGCATATGATAGTCATCCTTCTTTTTCCACCATTTTTTTCTGCTATTTCCATCTCTTGTAGCCTCTAACTTTTTAACACTTTAAACTCAATTTTACTAAATATGGGCCTCGCACCTAGTGTTATTCGTGCGAACAGACTACTCTTAACAGCTACCTAAGCCGACACTTTAAAGCTTAGTGCCGTAATAGAATTTATGTTATACCAACAGGTACCGACTATAATTTGCAAGTATTTTACTTAAAGCAAAGTGTTCTTCGGTAACCCAATAAAAAATACATTTTTTAATTAAAAGGTTTCAATTCACCTATTAATTTATTGATCAGCAAAATATTAACTTATTATAGTAGAAATTAAAAAAAACGAGTATGGCAGTCAGTGGGACTACCGGCAGAAGTTATACTTCTATGCACGCGCCCGGATTCATAAATTTGTATGCGAATGATTTAGCAAAATCATTATATTATATTCGTGTTCAGCGACCTCAAAAAGCTCCTAGTACCGAGTGCACACTCATTTTGTATCGAATTTGCATAAAATTCCTGGAGACAAGGTCCGTCTTAAGCACCAGGTGTTTCGGACACCATCGGCATGATCATATTCGTATTCAGCGACCCAAAAAACCGTCGAGTTCCAAGTGTGCACTGATTTTGTAAAGAATTTACATAAAACCCTAGGAGAAGAGGTAAATACCCTAGGCACCAATTGAAGCGGAGACTTTCGACATCATGATATTCGCGTTTAGCGACCCCAAAAACTCCGAGTACATAAATTGAACCCATTTGGTATACTTACCGACTTGAAATTTTTCTATCTATTGTCTGTTCGGAATGCACTTTTTGACTGTTCTTAAAAACTCTGTTTATGTAGCCAACAACCTCAAAAGCATAGTGCAGGATATAATGCAACCATGTGACAGTACTATGGACTACAATACAATACTCATTACTGAATATTATTATTAATATAAAATACTAAACTTTATATGTATTCTTACGTGACAGAATTATAAAATAATCTGTCAAACACAATATGATACGTCACTATGATATTCCAAAACATTAGCTCAGACTGTTTTTTGTATATCTATCTCTTTTCAATGTACTAAATGTTTAAACGGTATTTAAAGGACTTATAGTTATGACTAAACATGTGGTAAATATTTCATCTTTGTTTTTACCGACCAATATACCTTATATGTGTTTCTATCTCTCTCTTACTCACATCATTACATATGTAATGATTTTTCCCATGAATAGAATAGAAGTATAACTTCAAAAAAGTATGAATCATAATAATAATTATATTGATGTAATGTTTTCTATGGATCCAGACGTTCATTCGGCTCAGAAACATACTTTTTAATACCTCAAGAGCTGGTTCTGAACCATAGAATGTTGTGGCTGATTGTTCTTTGCCTTGTATACCACCCAAACTAGTTTAACACTGTTATGACCCGCTAGTTCTGTCTCTCGTGGGGACCAGTTTAGGAGTCTCTTAAGGCTTAAGCCCCAATCAATATCAATATCGATCTCATCGTCATCACTACTGTCTATATTTATAATCAATTTATTTTAGCTCTACTTTTTTAACATGCTTAGTATTAATTGTCTATTGCAGCGACTTCACTTTCTATCAATGTTATGACAGATGCACTTAGTTTTGGAGTTTGGATTTTGCTGGCAATATTTCTTTTTAAATGACTCTAAAGTAGCTGTATAGGATTTAGGGCGCAGTAATAGGGAGGTAACCTTAATACTTCATGACCTTCTTGTTTTGCCATTCAATGGCATACTCCTTCTTGAATGTTTTTGTACGTAAAACTTCTAATGATTGTGTAGCACTCTTCAAAGTAAAGGTCATTTTGTTCCAAAAAAAATTCAACCCATCTTTCGTAGAACTTGATGTGCGTACTCTTACCTTCACCTTAAATGATATTATCCATAACAATAACTCAATTTTTCTAAACCACAAAACAATTTTTTATGTTTTTAGTGAGTGGAGAGAAGGAGCGCTCTGGAAAGTTCATTTTTATTAATTTATATAAGCTGGTTCGCGATACTTTTGTAAGGGTTTACAGAATCTTTGCTATACATTTTGTTCCATTTGAGTCCTTCATATACATTTAAAATTAATTGCTGAGAATCTTTACCATAAAAACCAATAACTTCCACTATTAGATCAGTATCAATCGAATATATATGAATCCGTAACCTGTAAACATCAGAACCAGGTAATATAATCTAATAGAAGCTATAGCCAGCAATCGTTACCCACTCATTAAGATAAGATAGGTCAGTCAACACTAGCTTGAAACGAATAATACTTTTCTCGCACTTCTACGTGAGTAAAAGTGTCATATTTAATAAAATAAATGTAACTCTTTTGGAAAAACAATTTCCTAATATGCTTCTTTTTTGTTCAATATAGCTGCGTAAAAATTGCATTTGAACCCATATATTATCTAGAATGACGAATTTCATTGTTTTTATCATTTAATTGTAATAATTTTACTGCATCTTTAAAAATCTTAACGTAATTTCATAATTTAAAACGATCAATAATGCTGCAAAAATTTGTTTGTAAATATCACTTCTTATTACGTTTCCGAGAGCAAAAATATCACTGAAAACAAAATAAATATAGTTTAAAAAAACTAAAAAACACGCTTTTATAAAGCATGTTTCTGAAAAACATCGAACCAAAAAGTTAAAAATAATTTTCAAAATAAAATTAAAACAAAAATAAATGAAAAATACTAGTATCATTGTGAAAAAAGCGTGGGCGCTTGACATTTGAAAAATATGGTATGCAGCGCCCACGCTTTTTTCACAATAATACTAGTACTTTTCATTTATTTTTGTTTTAATTTTATTTTGAAAATTATTTTTAACTTTTTAGTTCGATGTTTTTCAGAAACATGCTTTATAAAAGCGTGTTTTTTAGTTTTTTTAAACTATATTTATTTTTTACTTTTTAGTCCAATTTATTTTATTTCAATAAATTCGTTAATTTGCTGTGACGATTACAAGACCCTTACTCAATCATTATTCGTTTATTTAGTTGGAAATGCTTTGAAAGCGTGTTTTTTTGATTTCTCAAATTATATTTATTGTATTTATATTGTTTATAATTAAACGTATTGTTTTCAGAACTTGGAAAAAAAATTACTATTGTGAAATATAAAGAACTGTTAGATTAATTCTAAGACAATTTCATTCATATCGTTTATAATTAAACCTATTGTTTATTACCCACTCCCGGCACGGGGAGGTAGTGACTAAAAATAACGATATGGGACTCACCCGAGGCAGCAGCCGCGGAGTGGAGAGTTACAAACAAACAAACAAACAAACATACATACATACATACATACATACATACATACATACATACATACATACATACATACATACATACAGGTGAAGTTAATTAATAAAATAAAATAAAAAGCGTGTTTAAAACGATAACTTTTCGAGATATTCAAAAAATAGTGTTTATTTCGAAAACTGTCACTGTGACAGCTGTCATAATTTGACAGTTGATGTAAAATTTAATTCCAAACGAAAAAGTATTCTTGTGTTTTTTCAAAAAAACGATAATATTTCGAGATATTCACAAAATAGTGTTTATTTCGAAAACTGTCAATATGACAGCTGTCATAATTTGACAGTTGATGTAAAAATTAATTCTAAACAAAAAAGTATTCTTGTGTTTTTTCAAAAAAACGATAACTTTTCGAGATATAATTATATAACGGAGTGGAGAGTTACAAACAAACATACATACATACATACAGGTGAAGTTAATAAAAGCGTGTTAAAAAATGAAAAGCAATTTTGCCATACTGTTAACGTCTATTCAATTAGAAATAAAAAAATAAGTGGTAGATTTATAGAGAATTTTCATGTTCAATTTTTCTTTAAAAACGGCCCTGAAAACAAGGTAGAAAGAATGAACTGTGTTTCCAACTCAGAGACGTGATTGAAAATCTTGAGGGTTGTTGGAAGATGAATAGAAGGCGATTGTGGTCTTTTTCTCATCTTTTCTTGAGGTTTTATGTTTCATTTAGTACGTACGTTTTGTTGATGTTGATGATGATGGTTTATTAGGTATAAATTGAAAAACGTTAAAAAAATAGAACTCTATTAAATTAACAAAATTATATTTATATTATGTATCACAAACTAACAAAGTTAAATAGTTAGGAATATTATTTTATCTGCTTAGATAAGTGACGAATTTGACATTTATTTGAGTTACGTAATGAAACTCATTACTTAACTAGTGAGGTAATGAAATCAAAAACACACTCATTTTTTAATACCAACTAACGGTCAAATTTATTAAACAATTATTTATGAACATTAATAATAACATGTTTACATTTATTTAAGTGTATACCTGAGGACATTTCTGTTTTAGAAATTTCCAAACTACTGCGTTTACTGGTTGAAGTACATTCTTTTCTCCAAGAATTTTCGTTGCGATATGTTTCTTATTTTCAACCGAAGTTTCTATGTATCCTTCGGCTACTGTATTGCTCTTCCAGCCCCCGTGCCTTTTTATCGTTAGCAGCTCCGCCCCTGAGTTTGCCAACAGTGAGGTTGACGATCTTCTGAAGCAGTGACCAGTGTACTCTTTAGCATTTGGTAATTTTAAAAAAGAAGCAATATTTTTCGGCATGCTACCAATCGTGTTAATGCCAACGGGCTGTTTTATACATTTGCCATTCCTGTAACCAACAAAAAACCTCTATACGGTATTATGTGGACGCAGTGCCATGTATTTTTTTATAATGTCTACGAAATTGATCCCATCAATGTCTCCTGATGTTATAACAAACTGTCGCGAAATTTTGGTCTTTGTATTTGGTATTGTGACGCAGAAGACCTGCCCTTCGTTCCTAACGTTGGTCACTTGCAGGTAAGTGAGTTCTTCTTTTCTACAGGCTCCACCAATTCCAAAGATCAAAACTACCTGAAAATATTTCTTAATCTAAAATTTCATGCCTTGTTCTTATTTACCTTTGTTAGTAGCCACTTTTCATCATCAGCTTCTTGTAAAAATCGGGTTATATGTTGTTTTGTTAAAATATTATTGGATTTCTTCGGTTTATATCCTTCCGACTGCCTCTTCAGAAATGCGATCAATTGAATAAATTTACTGATATCTACATTTTTCTTTATTGATATCATCGCACGTATCATCGAGTAATATGCCCACAGACTTGAAGGTTTCGAAATATTTTCAAAATATACTAGAAGTACCTTTTCACTTTCTTTATTTTTTATTTTCTTCTCATCGCACCATTTCCGCAAACGTTCATAAGCTTGCCCATATTTAATTTTTGATTTTTCCGGCAATAACGTTGAAACTACCTGCGTGGCCAATTCTTCGATATTCACAGAAAAACAGAAATTAAAAATTTAATTCTTGAAGTTTTGACTTAAATTGTTGACATTCAAATTACATGTTGCTATGGTTCTACATACATACTATGATATTCCGATTTTTCGTCGAATTCAATTCAAAAGTATAATTTCCGTAATTCTGAGCAGTCGTAGATAAAAAGTTGTATCTAATACGTGGGATAAGGCATATTAACTGAGACTCATGCTCTTACTTCGACTCGGGCTACGCCCTCGTCTCAGCAATTCACCGCATTCGTCAGTTAATGATGCTCTTATCCCACTAACTAAATAAATAACTATTAATTTTCTGTACTTTTTAAGTGACAGTTTTTAGCATTAAAACTTGGTTTAATCAACTAAGTTAATTTTAAAAGGAGGAACTTTTATAGTAAAAAGAGCAACATCAATATTTAGTTTTCACAATTTTAATGAAACATCCATTTTCCCTTTAGTTTTTCAACAGTGCCAATTTAGTTTGCTGCTAGATTAAAAGAGAGCAAAAACAAGTTTATACTCTTAAAAATTCAGAATAAAAATTAATCGTCGGTTTAATTTCATAGAACAACTTTCCAGAAGAAATTCGTTAATTCCTTGGCTGCAAAATTAAATAAGGAAAACCAAACTTTAAACTAAGGAAGAGTGGAAAACCGATAGCTACTTCGTATATTCTGTGCCGGTATAATAACTCGTTAGAATAAATATTTTTAATGTCAACAACGTACGAGGTCTATCGCAAAGTAAAAATTAACAATTTTTTTCCGCATATGGATTTAATTTGAATCAAAATAGTCCCCTTAATAAAGCGATTTACATGTTCCACAAGTTTTTCGAATGAGGAGATGTTCTTTAAAACAGTCGTCGACGCCTTTTGGATGGCCTCTACGTCGGCATACTTCTGTCCCTTTATGGGCAAATGAACGAACAGAAAAAAGTTGCACGATGCCAAGTGTCGATCGATGTGATGGTGCATTATCGTGCAACAAGCGCCAGCTACCTCGCCGCGATATTCTGACCGAACACGAATACGCGAGAGCAAACACTAAGATAATACTCATTAACCGTTTGGCCCCCTGGAACGAATTCTTTGTGAATAGTTCTCTTCGAATCGTAGAAAAAAATCAACATTGTCGGATTTGGCTCGCTTCCAGGTGGAACTTTGACACTTGGTTTCGGGATCGTATTGAAAACCCCACATTTCGTCACCAGCCACAATATTTTTCAGAATGTTTTAATCTTTCTTTGCGTTTTTAATGATATCTTTCGAATGTTAAATTCCAAGCATTTTTTGATCATCAGTGAGCTTGTTCGGAACAAACCGTGAACACAACTTTGTCATGCCCAAATTATAGGTCAAAATACGATAGATCGAATGTTTGAAAATATTTAATTCCATTTGCATGTATCTCAATAAACATTTTGGCTCATCTTCTGTCTTCTATATGTATAAAAATGAATGTTTGTCTGTATGTTATCGATGAACTCAAAAACTACTGGACCGATTATTATAAAAATTGGTATATATATATATATATATATCTATATATATATATTTGGTGAAATTTTTTGGGGATAGCAGCAAAAGGTAAAAAGTAAACTCTATGTAGTTACGCTAGCTTTCGGAAATCCTACATCAAGAGGTTATTTACAAATTTCTACAATTCAGTACTTCCCATGAGTGTATTAATTCTGTTATCAAGGGTTAATCGTTGTCATGATCTATAATTTTCTTAGTTTTATCTAGATTCAATAAATACGAGTAAATGTTACTAAGATTATTGATATCAGATCTTTTATTAATACACTCATTTTCCTCAGCTATCCAGGCCATTTCCAGATTGTCATGAAAATCAGTAATAGAAGTTACCACCATGTATTATATTCAATACTGAAAAAAAGATATCTATACGAATTCTTATAAATATAAGTTCGAAAAATATATTTTTGGTGCGATAAGTAAAACAAACTATAAACTTTCTTTCCTTCTCTATCTCTTCTTCTCTTTTATTTTTCTTAAATTTATTTTAGTTGTTGGCGTAGCAACTTTTTAGAAAGTTTCTGGCGTAATCAATAATTTCGACTGGCCAACATGTTCGACGTTTTCCAGCGGATGACGACACCCATTGAACCTTGGTTTCACGAGATAAGAAATTATCAATATAATTTTTTTTAACAATCGATGCGTTTCGGTCAATGCTTTTTTAAATTTAAAACAGAACTTAATATTGGCTCTTTGTTCGATGCTCATTTTTCGACCGATATTAAAAAGGTACTGTCACTTTGAGCGAGATAACTTGGCGTAAAGTAGTTCGATTGTCATGAAATTTTCAGAGCATCAATGAAAAATGTACTTATCGAACGCTATCCATAATAACAGATGCGCTACAAGTATCGGATATTTCAGTTTACTGTATAATAAAAAGTTTACATTTCTGACATGTATCTTCATTTGTAAGCTATATAAGTTCTTACTAACAAAAAAAATAGATTCTAAAGTGTAGTGTGAAAACTTTCGATCTAAAACGGAAATAAATTTATTTATATTTATTTTTCAATATAGCATTTATAAAGCTATCCACTTCTCTCATCGATTCTCTTCTCATTAATCGTTTCAAATATTAGTTGGTGTCTTTCTCTGTAAAATAGTTATTGGGAAAGTTAATGGCCTCTTCATTTTTGTCCTTGTATAAAACAATCCACTTAAGGTTTGGTGATCAAGAAATTCGTTGATTTTCACAACGAGAATGTTGTCGTATTTTATTAATTGTCGCTTTCAGATTGTCCATTATTATCCTGTAATATACTTTTCTAACATTTTTTTCTTGTATAGGATCATCTATTAAGGTAACTCTCCGTCTATCCCAGAACTTAATAGCAGTGGCTGCGCATAGTGGTTTGCCTTGGGAAAGCACAATTAAAGAGTGAAAAAATGGGGTCACAGGTAAAATGTCACAGGCAAAGATTTTTTGGACAGCACCGGAACACGAGTTTTTTTTTGGCATAAATGACATAAAAAAGCTTATTGAGGAGTTAAAATTTGTTTCGGATAAATGCAACAAGTCTGTGACTGCCATTTTTGTCCATCCTGATGCCTCATCGCCAGATAGTAAACACGACTATTGGTAAAGTTACAATCGCATAACCAGTCAGTTTTTTCATACATATTTTAAAACAAAATACGATATCCGTGCAACTTCTGTCATTCTCATAATTTACTCTAGTCAACATCTTCAAAAACGTGAAAAATTAAAATAAAGGTCCTAAAAATATGAGCGATAGCTCATTGGATTCGGAATCACCTCTAGAAAAATGTTTTTGAAGGAAAAGTGTGCAGGCAAAAAATTGCAATTGTTATTAACAAAATAAGATGAAAAAAACAGATGTTTATGTTTTTGTTAATAACTCAAAAAATATTAATATTTAAGCAATTTTGAAAAAAGCTCGTTAAAGAGGAGGAAATTTCCAAAAAAAAAGTCCATCCTCCCGGAACTCTATCTCCAATATTTATAATTTTAATTTGACGTTGAAAATGGGGCTTTGAGCGGCTTTTACGGCATACGCGCGCTACCGCTAAACGGTGTTTATCAGATAAAATATATTTTTTATGACATAAAATGTTATTTTAAAAATTTGAAAAAATTCCAGTATTTTCCTAACACTTAAAAGAATCTTAATCAGTTGAAAAAAAACATTTTATCACTGTTTTTCAAAAAGTTATTCAATTGTTAACTAACAAATTTTTTCCTAATATCTGTTGACATAAACAATGGGATAAAAGGTATAAATAATTGGCCTAAAAATTTGAAACTTTGTGGAGCCCTTTTTATATGTATACTTTACAAGATTCTGTGATAAATGTTTATAAAAGTTTATTTATTTGTTAATTATGATTTTTCATAACTATTGCAAAATATTGCGAAAAAGTAAAAAAAAAAAAACAGAATTTTTCCAAATAAATGCATGTAGTATCTAATAAACAATAAATACGAATTTGGTCTTAGAATTATTTGCAAGAAAAACTTATTTTCTATAAAAAACTCCTGAATATCCTTTATCATATCTCCAATATTTTAAAAGATATATCATTTTTTTAATTGGCAAGTTATTTGGCGCTACAGTTAACGTGACGTATGATATTAGAAAGTATTATTAACAAATTAATAAACTTTTATAAAGATTTATCGCAGGATCTTGTGAAGTATACATATGAAAGGGCTCCACGAAGTTTCAAATTTTTAGGCCAATTATTTATACCTTTTATCCCATTGTTTATGTCAACAGAGATTCGGAAAAAATTTGTTAGTTAACAATTGAATAACTTTTTGAAAAACAGTGATAAAATGTTTTTTCCAACTGATTTAGATTCTTTCAAGTATTAGGAAAATACTGGAATTTTTTCAAATTTTTAAAATAACATTTTATGTCATAAAAAAAATATTTTATTTGATAAACACCGTTTAGCGGTAGCGCGCGCATGCCGTAAAAGCCGCTTAAAGCTCCATTTTCAACGTCAAATTAAAATTATAAATAATGGAGATAGAGTTCCGGGAGGACGGACTTTTTTTTCGGAAATTTCCTCCTCTTTAGCGAGCTTTTTTCAAAATTGCTTAAATATTAATATTTTTCGAGTTATTAACAAAAACATAAACATCTTATCTTATTTTGTTAATAACAATTGCAATTTTTTGCCTGCACACTTTTCCTTCAAAAACATTTTTCTACAGGTGATTCCGAATCTAATGAGCTATCGCTCATATTTTTAGGACCTTTATTTTAATTTTTCACTTTTTTGAAGATGTTGACTAGAGTAATTATCGCGTAATCGTAACGTACGCGTACAAAACACCGAAATGATGATAGACTGTATATATAATCTGGCGAAATATCACTGTGATCACAATGCCACTGTGCTCCAATAAATTTTACAACTTGGCCAATGCTGTGGAACGCACGAATATATCGTATTGCATTAAGCACTACATGCGGAATACCTAGGTACACTTTATTTATAGCCGAGGAGGTGGCTAGAGATTGCGACTTTGAATAAATGTTAATACATAAATAAAATAATAGATGAATTTTGCGTATAAATATTCATGTCTGTTTTTAGATTTTACTGGTAATAAATTTAAAGAAGTTTCTTTAGCATGATTTGCTATTTCTGGTGGTGTATTTGTTTAATCTGAATCACAGTCTGATTCAGAAATCATGACAAGTCTAAACATTTACCAATTTTAATTTTCATCGCTAGTGATGAAAGTTAACATTATGAGAATTTCTCTCACTTGTGACGGAAATCACGTTTTCGCAGAAAGTATTTTATTACAAAATGACGTCTTTTAGTCACGGTTGTAGAAAAACGTAGTTTTATTTTTAATTGATTTACTCTTTTTAATCTACTAACGTGAATTGTTGCTTTACCGTATTCCTGAACATATAAATTCTAAACGATTTTCAAAGCAGATTTTCATTATTGATAGTATCAAGAAAAGTATCTGGATACTTTTAAAAGTCAATTGTATCGGTATTTGCATACTCTTTTCAAAAACTATTTTATCGATATCTAGATTCTTTTATGCAATGGTATCAAGTAAAGAATCTGGGATTCTTTTAAAATGTATCGTCTCGAGTTCTACAATACCTTATATTTTCTTCAAAAGAAAAAAAAAAGGATATTAAAATATAATAAAAATATTATTCATATGTATTAGTACGGGCGCCAGTTACCTACGTTTTAGGTAGCAATATAGGGTCATGAAATTTTCCAAGTGTTTTTTAAAGTTATACTTCTATTCGTGCACTGGGCGAAAAAAGTTTATGTGGGATTAAATGTGAAAAATTATTACATATGTAATGGTGTGAGTAAAAAAGAGACAGAAACACATATAAGGTATATTGGTCGGTAAAAACAAAGATGAAATATTTACCACATGTTAAGTCATAACTCTAAGTCCTTTGAATACCGTTTAAACATTCATTACATTAAAAAGAGATAGATGTACAAAAATCAGTCTGAGCTAATATTTTGAATATCATAACGACCTATAACATTCTGTTTGACAGATTATTTTATAGTTCTGTCACGTTAGTATACTTATAAAGTATATAAATGAGTATTGTATTGTAGTCGATAGTACCGTCACATGGTTGCATTATATCCTGCACTATGCTTTTGAGGTTGTTGGCTACATAAACAGAGTTTTAAAGAATAGTCGAAAAGTGCATTCCGAACAGACAATAGATAGAAAAATTACAACTCGGTAAGTATTTTAAATGATTTCAATTTATGTACTCGGGGTTTTTGGGGTCGCTGAACACGAATATCATGATGTCGAAAGTCTCCGCGACACTTGGTGCCTAGGGTATTTACCTCGTCTTCTGGGGTTTTATGTACATTCTGTACAAAATCAGTGCACACTTGGGACTCGGCGGTTTTTGGGTCGCTGAATACGAATATGTTCGATTGTTTACAACAAAGTTATAACAAATTAATCAATCTTCTAACAAAAAATCACGAAGTAATTTGTTTATAAGCATGTTTAAGAATGTTACGTAAAATATTTAATATTTAATTGTCATGGATGTTATTTCTCATTTAAAGACGAAAATTTTAAGAGTTTGTGGACCTTTTTAAATTGAATAGACTCTATAAAATTATCGATTTCCTACCCTGTGTTAAGCAGATTCCAGCGCCATGTGGGCAGAAATCAAACATATAATTTTTGATAATTAGCATTATGCTGAATCCTTTGTTGATTTTATTTTTATCGCTTATGCACCAAAATCTGAAGAAATTTGTGTTCAGTCCAAAGCCTTTGTAGATATAATAAAAAGAAATGCAATATAGTTTACTCATCTTATAGGATCGACTTAATATTTTAAGAAATTCGTTAAGTAAATTTTAGTACAACTAATTAGGAGACTTCTTTGCCCAAACAACCAGAAAAGTTCTGGGTTAACTCAGATAACAAATTATTATTATAAAATTTAAAAAATAGTATATTGTGTATCTAGTAGGAAAAGCGATACATTCCCGGACGACAATGTAAATTGTTGGCCGAGGCGTTTAGCCGAGGACAACAAACATTGGAGTGTGGTAATGTGCTTTTACTACGAGATACACTTACCATTTTTTCTGAAACCGCATTAAATATAATCGTAAATGAAAAAAGATTTATATATGCATAACTGTTTTTAAATATCATCTTATTTTCTATAAAACCGTTTGGTTGACATTGTTTGTTAATAATTGTTTATTAGTGTCACAAAAGTGTCAGTTCGGTTAGTTAAATATTGTTTAAAATATTTTAAATTATATTTAAAGTGGACAGTGACGATGATGTCCACAGGTGCAAAACGCCTCGAGAGTTACTAAACACCGCTACTAATGTGGTTTAAAATGTATTGCCAAATAAATCCAAGGCAAAATATGAATTTGCTTATAAACGTTTTATGCACGAAGGTTTTATGGATCATTCTCGTACAGTACGGAAAAAATATTCCCGTACAGGCCGGAAAAGTTCGTTTCCCAGCAACGGACTAAAATACAAGAATAGTGTATTTTACGGCTCGAATTTGATCCAAAAAACTAGACATTTCCAAGCGATTTCAGAAAAAACTATTTTAGAAAAAGAAATTTTGAAAAATAGTTTTGGTTAATACAGAACAATATCTATTTGACGTATTGAAACACAATTTAGATTGTCAAAACTTTAATGAGTTAAGAGTGTAGGCAATTTGGCATTTAAAGAAGGCTTTAATATCAGAATTACCACAAACTTATGCAACTACTAAACTGCATATATTGCGAAGATTTTATGTAGTTTTTAATCAAGCTAGTTGTCTAAAATAAAACAACAACATTCTTAATCCCTTAGATTATAGATTTGTGGATAAAGACGATATGTCAAAACACATAAAAACACTTGGGAAAATTCCATGACCCTATAATACAAATGAAACTGTACCTGGCGTCCGTACTATGTGTTGAGTGAGTTAAATTATACTTTACAGCGTTAAAAAAAATTCGCTTCCCTTCTGTGGTCATAAATGGAGTGTCATATCTCGTTTTTGTAATTGTCAAAAAAGCACCAGGAAAATATATTATATGTAAAAAACACACACACCCACACACACACATAACTGGTCCTATGGTATGTTTATATATAATGGCACACAGCTGAGTTGTACGTTTTAATCTTCATCAAGAGATAGTAAAGCCATGCAATTTTATAGATTTCAACGAGTTTTTTTACAAAGGAACATTTCAATGAATTATTGTCGAGTTGTAGACCGGTCGAAAAAGCATAGCAATAGAAAAAGAATTTTATTTCTGTGAAATAGAGAAGATTTTATAGCGTAGATGGATATATGTGGCGGTCAATGTTTATTGTAGGATGTGTAATTTTCTCTAAATAAGAAAATGTGTAACGTAGAGTCCTTTCTATCAAAAGAAGCAATCTCGGTTTTGCTTTACACCAAATTAAGTTTTTAATTGAATTGTCATTATTACTTTTTTTTTAACCTAAACAAAGGTTATTTCTATTCTTGTTTGACTAAACAGAATTATTGTTTGTTAATTTTCTGAGACAGATTTATGTTTTTATTAATATAAAGTACATTTTAACTAGCTTTTATTATTTGATTATACGAGTTCGGTTCGAAAAGTATCCAAGATGCTTTTACGAGAGTTGTTTTTTAGTTTTGTGTATACCCGCTTAAAAGGACCCACCAATAGAACAGTCAGACATAAATCTAACCTCAATCTTTTGTTGACATAAATCCATGCATTGCGAAACAAGTCGTATAGGTAGATTTGTTTTCGGAAATTAGCAAGTCGATCGAAAAATGTGGCCTATCCAAAAACATTTTCAAGCTTTTTTTTTATAGAATTCTCGGAGAGGATTATCCCAACAGCAATGTCTCGCTGAAATGGTTTCTGTGTTTGGAAATGAACAATTACACCAGTATACTATTTCCCGCTGGTATTGCAAATTTCAGCGTGGTCTCTCCAGTCTAGGTCCAGGCTATGTCCAACCAAATCAACAATTACATAGGAAAACATTGATGCGATTTATCAGCTAATTAAGGATGGCCGCCGAGTAACATACCAGGAGATAAAGGCAATTTTAAGCATTTTAATGACTTCGATCCAAAAGATGCTACCTGAATAACTGGGTGTTACGAAGTTCGTTTCATGTTGGATCCCTCTATTTGCTCACAGAAGATCAAAAAGCGGTTCGCGTCAATTGGTGTCGAAAAACATTGGAACGGTTCAACAAAGAAAGCTTAAACACGTTTATAGTATTGTTATTGGCAATCACTTATGGATTTATTCTTAAGAACCGAAAATAAACGCCGATCCGCTGTGTAAGCGTGCCACCACAAGGAAAAACCAACAAAACTGATCCTTTCTCGAAGAGTGTCAAAGAAAATGGACGCAAATTTGGGTCAAAATCTGGGCATGAGGACACATTTACTTTCGACAATTTTGACAAATGGCGAATCATCCTATATCAGGACAATGCAAATGCTCACACTGCCCAAAAGACAAGTGTTCCGGACTAGAAGAGAGCCATGTAGTTCTTATAAATAACTTTAAGCTTCTATCAAAATTCCAATATACACCATTACAGATCCTCTTTCTCTAAGTATGTTTTGAAATCAGTTTAGTCTTAAATCAAATTCTTTTAGTTTTTTAATTTTAGAAACAATAAAAATGTCATCGCTATTCTTTAAAAACATACTTGTATTCATTCATAACATTCTCTACGAATTAAAGCAACATCGACAAACTTATATAACCGCACCAGATTGCTACATCTTATAAAAATATTATGTAATTGAAGTGCCTTAGAAGTATCTACTTAAAACTATAAAGAAGTTGAAAGTATCTGTGCATAGTAGCCCAACAAACTTTAGAAAACTTAATTCAGGTAAAGTGACCCTTGTGAACAAAGCGCCAATCGATGCATTATTTGAGAATTAAGAGAGAAAGAGAATGAAGTCTTAGCGTCAGATAATAAGCATAAAAAGTCCTCTTTTATTTATTTTCAAAAGAGCTAAGACCATCATTTGAGATTAGTAGTAAAAAGAATAGATAAATTAGAGCTTAACCTTAAATTCTCGTAATAATGATCTAAGAAATTCTCTTACACTAGCAGCTCGCCCCGGCTTTGCACAGGGATTAAAGAAAAATAACAAAAGCCATTAAATATATTGGGTCAACGCTTGCCTGTAAACAATATTACATGTTGTTTTATTTTCTGGCAGCAAAATAAACTGATTTTCAGGTGCTCCGACCCGCCTTAGGCGGTTGGCCATGAGGAAAACCGATCCCTACTATTTGGAAGGTTTTTTTTTTTTTTTTTTTTTAAAGAGGGCCAGTCTTAGAGGTAGTCCATGGGATTGCATCGCAGCTAGTACAGCTTATTGTGCACCCTCATTTACAGGTCCTCATTCTTCGTCAAATCCCAGGTTCTTAATGCACCAAGAGATTCTTTTGACTATGGTTTCCCGTTCTTCCCTTTGATCTCCAGTCGGTAGGCCAAGGGATCTCACACGCAGACCTTGCAGGGCTGGGCACATAAATATCACGTGGAAGGCTGTTTCCTCCTCCTCACCGCATTTCCTACATAGGAGGTTTTCAACTTGAATTCCCATCTTATGTAGGTGTCCGCGAAATACCCAGTGGCCGCTGATGAAGCCAACCACTTTCCGCAGGGTTTTCCTCCTCAGCCCAAGGGCATCTGCCGCTATAGCACCAGTAGGTGTCTGCAGCATTCTCTTTGACTGTATTTTACCTTCTGTTCTTTCCCAGCTCTTTCGATGTTCTATGCCCATCCACTGGCGAACAGCTCTTCGTGCTGTGTTGTAAGCAATACCACACGTCGGCTCTGGGCCAATGAGCGGGCTTTCAGCTCCTTTGTTTGCCCACTTGTCTGCTCCCTCATTGCCAGCGATACCTTTGTGCCCCGGAACCCAACTAAGGATAACCTTGTTGTACTCTCCCAGGGTTTTCATGGCCTGATGACAGTCCCATACTGCTTTAGAGGTAAAGTCAAAACTGTCAAGTGCCATTAGCGCTGCTCTACTATCCGAGTTTATGTATATGGTGTGGTCTGTCATACCACGCTCCAAACACACTCTTGCACACTCTGATAGGGCAACAACTTCAGCCTGGAAAACAGTAGCCAGCTTACCCAGGCTTACGCAAAACTGCGCCTTGGGTCTGACTCCATATACTCCCGCCCCAGTGCCTGTTGGCTTCTTCGAGCCATCCGTATACCAAGTGAACCCCCTTTTCATATATTCAGGTTCACCTTTCTCCCAGGCAGCCCTGTCAATAATATTGACATTGTATGGCTTTTCTAGATCTGTGATCTTCACCATCCTGTCTGGTAGCATTTCCAAGGTGTCTATCTGTACAGTGTCCACAATCCTTGTATGCCCACTGGCGGCGTTATACTTCCAGTTGCCACTGCAACCCATTCTGTAGGCTGCCATCCTTGCCTCCCCTTTCACAATAATGTCGAGAGGTGGGAGGTTTAGCACTACTTCCAGGGTTGCAGTTGGAGTACCTATCATGGCTCCTGTGATGCCAAGACACGCTACTCGCTGGATCTTTTGTAGTCTCTTTACAGCGGTAGTTTGCATCACCTTGGTCCACCAGACTATCGAGCCATACACCATCATCGGTCTTGCAACCCTAGTGTATAGCCAGTTAGTCATTTGTGGGCTCAGACCCCATGTCTTCCCAACGGCCCGTCTCATCATCATAAGTGTGGTCTGAGAGCGTTGCGTTATATGTGCCAAATGGCTGTTCCAGGTGAGCTTATCGTCTAGTCTTATTCCTAGGTACTTGAACTCTCTCTTAACCTGGATCTGGTTACCGAAGAGAGTTGGTACCCTAGCGATATCAACATTTCTCTTCCTTGTAAATGGTACCATTACAGTCTTCATTGGATTGACCCTCAGTCCCTCCTGGTTACACCACCTTTCCACTATGAACAATGCCCTCTGCATGAGTTCTAGGCATGTGTTCATAAATTTTCCTCTTATTAGGACAACAATGTCGTCAGCAAATCCTTGAGCGTACATTCCCTGTGCATTGAGCTCAGAAAGGAGGTCATCAACCACTAGATTCCACAGATTCGGTGACAGGACGCCACCCTGTGGACACCCTCTTTGTGCCTTGACCTCCTTTACCGTTCTACACAGAGATGCTTGCGCTCTCCTACTTTCGAGCATGTTGCCTATCCACCTCACCACAGTGTTTTCCACATTCCTTGATACCAGCTTTGACACAATAGAGCGAGTACTAGTGTTGTCGAAAGCTCCTTCTATATCAAGAAAAGCGACCAACGCTATTTCCCTATTTGAGATAGCATCTTCAATCTTGCAAACCAGCGCATGCAAGGCTGTTTCGCATGACTTTCCTTTCTGATAGGCATGTTGGTTCGGATGCAAAGGACGGCTTAAAAGGACCCTGTCCTTTATATGTCTATCCACTAATTTCTCCATGGTCTTCAGGAGAAACGATGTGAGGCTAATGGGTCTAAAAGCCTTGGGCACAGCATATGTGTCCCTTCCAGGCTTCGGTATTAATACCACCCTAGAGGTCCTCCATGCTGTTGGTATTACTCCACCGGCTAAGCTGGTCCTGAACAGACGCACCAAGGGGAGTATCAACTGGTCCCCACCTTCCTGCAGGAACACAGGATAGATGCCATCGGTACCAGGAGTTTTAAATGGTTGAAATGCCCTAAGAGCCCATTTAATGCCCGTAAAGGTGATCACAGCCTTAGCGCAATCCCAGTCCTCCTTTATCGTCCGCATCCTAGTCCCTCTATCCACATCATTTTGGACTGTGTTCTGCGGTTGTACGGACCCTGGGAAGTGAGCGCTTAAAAGGCACTCTAGCGTTTCTTCTGGGCCGTCCGTATATGTACCATCCTCTTTAAGCATTGTGCCTAAAGGATTGGTTTGACCTCGAGCTAGGACTCGATGGAGCTTTGCACATTCAGGAACACTTTCAATGTTCTGACAGAATTCTCTCCATGACTCTCTCTTAGCTCTCCTTATTGTTTTGTTATATACAGTGAGCACCCTTGAGTAGTTGTCCCAGTTTCCTGTACGCTTTGCAGCATTATACAGTCTGCGAACTTTCCTCCTCAGGGCTTCTAACCCACTGTTCACCAGCAGGCTTGCCTGCGTGTGTTCTTCACAGTCTCTGGGCAGGTTTCATGGTACGAGCTTAATATGGCCTCGTTCAGAGAATTCGCCATACCCTCCACTCCGTGCCCTTTTATGTCTTTTAGTTGGTTTAGTCTGTCCCCTAGCACCTCCCGGTACTGGTTCCAGTCTGTCCTTCTTACGTTCCTATAGGTCTCTTTTGTACAGATCGAGCCTATAGTAAATTCAATGTAACTGTGATCCGACGCCGAATGGTCATCGGATACCTTCCAGTTTGCAACTTTTGTCGCCGCATAATTGCTAGCCAAAGTTACGTCCAAAACCTCTTCCCTTAGTGCTACCCCTCTCCTCTGCCTAAAGGTTGGTTTGGAGCCCTTGTTCAATATAACTAAATTAGATTCAGCTATGAAGCTTAACAAGCACTCACCTCTTTCGTTGATGTCACTGCTTCCCCAGGCATTGTGGTGGGCGTTGGCGTCGCAGCCTAACAACAGGTGTCTCCTTTCCCTGACTCCGTATTCAATCACCATCCTCATTTCTCTGGTCGGTGGTGGTTCCCGGGAGTCATACGGCAGGTATACGGAAGCAAGTAGGATTCTGACGTAACCGTCACCTATCTGCCCGTATATCTCTGCAACGGCACAGTCCCTAGAACAGAGATTAGTGATTTTTAGTGTCTTAATATCTCTACCGACATATATGCAAGCTCTAGGTTTGTCACTGTCAGTATCGTATATTAACTCACCTTGCGCGGTGCTCATCCCCATGATTCTGCCTCTAGCGGTCCATGGCTCCTGAATCAGAGCCACGCCTATGCGGTCGGCCAGGATCTTCTGGCAGAGCGTAGCCGTAGCCGCTCTGCTGTGTTGGAGGTTGATCTGGAGCACCTCAACCATCCTCTACTTAGGGGGATCTTTACTACCATGCAGCCTGAAGGTGACCCTCTCGCAGCCCAGGAATGGGCGCATCGCAAGAGACTTCAGCTTCTGCAGGGAGTTTTCATCAATTATGATGACCAGGAATTGGCCGTCAGGGTTTGAGTTTCCCCCAACGACCGCCCAGTGGTCTGTGTCAAGGCCGTTCTGCAGCTTAAGTCCCAGCATCGCGTCCTTCTTGGTTGTTGCCCCCGTTGAGGTGGGAACAAATGCTGTAACCTTTACAGCCTTCACAAGGTTTCTGGCTGGGGCAAGCTGGAGCGTTATTCCCCCGAAGGGACTTAGCTCCTGGACTTGCTTCTTCAGCCAATCCTTTGTGGCTGCGTTGGCACAACCAACCACCAAGGCTCCGCCTTCAAGATGGCAGCTGCTTATCCTGACGTCTTTGCCACGAATGGCACGCCTGGACAGCTCCCCCTTGATTTTGTTGGATTCTGCCTCGGTTAACTTCATGTCCGGGTGTTCAGATCTGGCAATGGCCATCTTCTCCACGGACAGTTTCTCCAAATAGGTGGGTGCCGGTGCTCTCTGTGAAACACTCGACCCCTCTCCCTCATTCGCTTTTGTTTTTTTCTTTTCGCCCCCGGCATCCTCAGGTGTCAGGTGCCCTCGCCCCCTCTTCTCACCTTGCTTCCTGGAAGCTCCAGTAGAGTCGGCTTTGGGAGTGCTGCCCTCACCCTGCTTTTTCTCAGCACCCTGGTTCCCAGAGGAACCGGCTTCGCTGGGAGCAGGGTTTGGGTGCTTAGCAGCCCACGTCAGCCTCCTCTCCTTTCTGGATAGCACCTTTTCGCCCTTGGCTAAGGCCTCCGCTATCCTCTGTCTTCGCATCTCACTCCTGGAAAGTCGTTTTTTCGATTCCTTTGGAAGGTTTGAACTTGAGACTTATTATTAGTAAAAGCGAAAGATGTTTTGATAGGAAATTGAAGCGGTTTAAATGGATTTGGTAGATCAGTTGGGATCATCGGTATCCTCAGTGTATGAGCTAGTTGACCAGCTGGTGGTTTAGTTATATTGGTTGCTACAACTTAATTGTCCTTTAATTCCTTTATAAGTAGCCTCGTCCCATTGCACATGCTAAATTTGTGATATCTGTCGTGATTATGAAATAAGTTATTTTGATAAGGAATAATACCAAGATAAAAACTTTTAAAAAATAAAAAATTAGTTATTGTGACGTAACTATAACAGTTAGACATATGCTGTCGCGGCATTTTTTGTAGATATTTATATATTCTTCAAAATCGTAGTACATTATTTTATTCTATAATCAATAGTATTCTCAGCGCACGCGATGTAAGGATTTTAAGGTCATTTTTGGTTACATTAATGAAATTTTAGTAAGGATCCCTATTTTTTTTTTAATGAAACATAGCCTATGATACTCGGCAATAGTGTAGTTTGGCAACGGTGAAAGAATTTTTGAAATCGGTCCAGTAGTTTCGGAGCCTATTCATTTCAAACAAACAAACAAAAAATCAAACCTTTCCTCTTTATAATATTAGTATAGATTAATGACGCCTTTGATTATTTTTTTTATCTATTATAACTTTACACCACTATTAATCGGCCCCTCTAAAGAACCTTTTAAAGATATTTAATTATTTTTCTATCATAGAGAAAACGTTTTAGAGATATTATTAATAGATCAGTTTAAATTTTACAGTGGCGTAAATGACTACATCTTCCAATTTGGTTTAAATTTTTTCCTTAAAATTTCTGTCTATTTCATCACTAATTTGTACTGTTTTAAATTCATTTAAGTAAGCGTCCATGATATAAAAGATAAGAAAAGAATGTACTTATAAACTTGTAGTAATATTAACTTGCAGATGGTTTCCTGTTATTTGATTGCAATCTAGTGATTCGATTTTGGTTTTGTTGTTGTGGTTGAGATCCGAATGGTAGTTGATTACGTTGATGCTTGTTTCCTTACTGCTTTTGTTTGGGGTCTTTGGCTGTTTGTTTTGATGGTTTGCTCAAATTTTGTTTCTGTTTATTGCCAGTTAAATTGATATTTTGTAAATTTGTTCTTTGCGTACTGTTGTCTGTTGTTGGTGTTCCGGGGTCACTTCTAGGTGCTTCCTTATCTGTTTCTATATGGTTTTCTATTTCCTCAAAATCTGACAAATCCTCTATTTTATAGGGTTTATTATCAATATATAACTGGTTGTTTCTCACGTAACTTACAGTAGAGGGATACTTCTTTCTAATTTTGGCTAAGTTTTCTTTTAAAATTTTCTGTTCCTCTTGTTGAAGTTTGGTGTAATCATGTGAAATTGAGACTTTGGTTCCTTTTAGTTTCTTCGTATTTCGCAAAATTAATGCTTTGTTAAATTGCGACAATAGTTCAATCTTAATAGGACAGTTGGAGGCTTTTCCTAAGGGATAGCAATTTGGGATATACTAAGATTCAGCAAGTTATTTAAATCTTCACACACCTTCGATACAGATACGCTATTATCAGGTTTATTTAATCCATATATTACCATATTTTTCATTTTATTTTCCCTTTCAAGATATTCAATTCTTTCTTTTAATATATTATTTTCCTGCTTAAGATCTTTAATTTGCTGTTTAGTATTTTCTAAATTCAGCAAAATTTTTGCCTCACTAGCAAGTATCAGATTTTTAAGTTCAGAGTTTCGATCATTTATTTCCTTACGCAAAATTTCTAATGTTATTATTTCATCATCGTTTCTATCCATGTCTGACTATCTCTAGACTATTTTTATTTGTGTAGTTGATCCACATCCAAAGGTGGCGGTCTTAGAATATCAATCTCCAATAATTCTATTTCCTTCGATAGCACAATTTTTAATTTTTAATACATATTTGATGAATTTTCACAGAGCGTTTTACTAATGACAACTTTTTTTTTGAGTAAATATTTTTTTTAAATCTATATGGTTCCAAAACAGGGATTGAAACCTAATGCTGTTTTTGTTTGTACCTTTACTTCGTTTGCAAATTCAAGATATCATCGATATCTTCTTAAAGAAACAACTTTATACACTGTGGGCCGAAATAAAGGAGTACATTTTTTAGTTAAAAATAACTTTTTTGTTTTTTAAGCGATTTAATTTCTTTTTGCAGGGCTAATAGCCTAACAAAAAATGATATTTTGCGAATCCAGTAATTTTGGGAAAAAAAATTAGCTAATACAGTTTTCATTTGCAACGGAGCTCAAATCCACCGTTAAATAATTTTTTTATAAGTCCGACCCTGTACGTTATTTTGGCTTCCAAATATGCAGTCATGTTAAGGATATGTTAGGCTATCAGCCCTGCAAAAAGAAATTAAATCGTCCAAAAAGAAGGTATTTTCAATGAAAAAATGTTCTCCTTTATTTCGGCCCACTGTGTGATCGTCTTTCAACAACATCTGCTGCTTCTTGATTTACACTGCCACTTTCACCGTATACATACTTAAAGCTTATGTTGTTTTTATCCTTAAAATTATCCAACCAACCGGTACTCGCTTTAAAATCACTTTTCCCCAAACTATTTTTGATCCCAAGCTTGCTTAAACCATTCATCCACTTCTGGATGAATGTTTTTTTTTGTGGTCAGTTTCTGTTAAAGCACTGTTCCATATGTGATAGGTACTATCTCATACTTTTTATCAATGCCATTTTTTTTTTATAACGCCATGTTCCACTTCACGAATAACAGCGAGTTTTTCAGCAAATGTTATTAAATGCGTGGTTTATTTAAAGCAATTGTTATCACTCTCACAAACTAACACAACTGACACAGGCCCACAGGTTGGAAAACACTCGAATTCTCGGAAGCTGCTAGCGAAACGGAACACGTATTTAAAAAATGGGGAGGTGGGCAAATCTCGGAAAGCAACCTCGTGTTACATAAGTGTTGTTGTACGATTTTATTTTATTGTTGATGTAAAAACTTTAAATTAAAGGCAATTTCTTATTAAAGAACTGTAGAACTTGTTATACTTTTAATTAGGAAATCAGTATTGGCGACATAATGTCCTTCATAGTCAAAGAGTTACTCTGTTTTATTCACTGACAAAAATAACTTTTAATTTGATAAAGAAAAGTAGATACCTATATATCGCTATATATCGATGCTTACATAATGCTGCTATAAATAGATAGTGATGTTACCACGTGGAATTTCGAACGCAATTTATGTAAATATGCAAATAATTATCTATATATTATAATAATAACCAAATGAACGTATATATATATATATACTATTTTTGGTCCAAATTTTAATACTCCCATGGGAATCAATTAATCCTTTATTCAGATACAAAATTTTCAGCACGCTAAAAGGGGTTTAATTTCGTTAAAAGCATGGTCGGTATCAAAATTATGTAGCTACACACAATTCGAAATTTTGTAGTAAACTCTTTAACACTCGCCTTCCCATTTGGATTGAAATCAAGGATTTTCACAATTACGCCAATTGGAGGTTTTTGTTCTTGGAACGGAAAAGGTTTCCACCGGCCCGAACGCTCTTTCTTTCTTCTGTTATTTTTGTTTTCAAACCTAGTTTTAAGCATCAGAACTCGTAGAATAGCATAAAAATGCTGACTGCGGAAATTGTAGAGTACAGAATTTGACTCATAAAAAATTAAGACGTATATAAGGCATCTAAAAATTGATATTTCAATATCAATGAAACGACGCAAACTGGTTACTATATTTATAAAGCAAACGACGAGAATTTTAAACAGGCAATCGACATTTAACGATGGAAAAAATTAAGTAAATTATAGCTTTCTTAGGGCGGGGTCACGATATGTCACTTAATATGTATGTTCGGTCGAATAATACTTTGGAGCATAACAGGTGTTTAAAGGTAATCAAAAGTGATTGCAATGTGTGAATTTTGATAATTTCTGACGAGATATCACTGAGATCACAATGCCATTGTGCTCAAATATACTTTACAACTTGGTCACTATCGCAAGACCCACGGAGAGAATCGACATAGCGTTTGAACGGATCAAATATCGTATCTTATGCAGAACTGCAAGCGGAATGTCTACACTTTATTTATGCCAAGGAAGTAGCTAGAAAATGCCACTTTAAACTTCATGTGGTCTTATGAACCAACTGTGTATACAGGTCTGTACGAAAAGTATTCACTTGGGTACCTATTTTTCGTTAGTAGTTGATTGAATAACACGTTATCAGCAGTGATTTCAACTGCAGAAACAGTTCTAAAAGTCAGTTTTTCAAATAGCGTTGAATGCGCTCATCGCATTACCTTCAAACGTTTTTTTTTTCGTCCAACCATTGTTCTTTAAGCAGTATTTTTCAAATTTGGGAACAATAAAAAGTAGACTGTGTCTAGAGTGTACGAAAATTAACAAAACAGTACGACATTGTGTTAGGAAAAAATTCGATTATTGCGCAAACGCCTTAAGGTGATGAAGTTAGTTACAGGTTGGCCAAAATTGTGTTCGTTTTTCTTAACACATTACGTAATCGTTTCAGATTTTCAACGTAATAGTTATTTACGTAACGAGTTATGAAAAGTCCAATTTTGTTTAACGAGTGTGATGTTGCAGCAAGAGCGTAGCGAGTGCTGCAAATGAACACGAGTTAAACAAAATGGCGTTTTATAACGAGTTCCGTACAAGATTTTTTATAATTTTGACGAAATTCCATAATTAAAAAAAATCATAATTATCTAATAATAATTAAAAACAATACATCTAGTTCTCGTGTTTATTTTGCATTGACACCTTTCTAATGACAATTCTATTTAATACAGATATAATTAAAAGGTAAGTTTCTGATTTAAATATTAAGTATACTTATTTAATTTTTTGTTTAAAAATGTCTGCTTTTAAATATTTCTTTAATAAAGTTAGTATAAAATAGTTCTTAGTTGTTTATATTTGCTTTATATTTTTCGTAACTTGTTTTGAAATGAAGTTTTCAAAACTAGTTACGTAAAGTTTTACTTTTCAAAACTAGTTATGAAAAGTAATGACTTTCAAAACTGACAGCAGTTTTGAAAAATGTCACTTTACTTGTCAAAATTATAAAAAGTATTTTTATTAATCGTTTAACTTCCGTTACATGTTCGGACGAGAAGATTAATTTTTGTTTCTGGATATTTAAGCATATTATTATTATTACTGACCTTTTGTAAGTCATTTATCCTGAGTGATTTTAAAGCTAAGCTGTTGTTGCCCGCCACTGAGCAAGATAGAATCTAGACACGCGGTAGCGTGTCACGCCAAGTTCAAGCAAAGGAACTGGCTAGCCAGCGCCAAGTGTAATATTACACGAACCACTTGGTGCCACTTTTGACTCTTCTATATCTCAAAACCTCTTTAACAAAAACACATAAAACTACGTGTGTTTAATTATATCCATAAGGACATCTAGTAGCCCAAATTTCATAAAGCTAGCTCAAACGGTTATAAAGATATGAAGGTCAAAAAGTCTTCAATTTTAGCACTGACTGACTGACATAAGTATGTACCTAAACCTAACTTACTTCCAGATGACCTAGAAGGGTGAAATTTGGAATCCAGCTCGGTAATTGTATGTAAGCGTAGGAAAAATTCTAAAAATAAAAAAAAGTTAAAAAATAGGGGGTGTCCCCATACAAAACAATTTTTTTAATTGTAGCGTTGGAACCGTTACAAGCAGATATTCGAAACTATCCCAATATATGTATGTATATTGCTATATTTGCTATATAACAGAAATATAAAAATAAAGTTAAGTAAAAAAATAAGTGGTGTCCCCATACAAAAAACTTAAATACGCGCTAAACAAACGGTGTGTCGTCGGCGGAGCGCAAATTAAATTAAATTCAATCGATGAAATAGACTGTCCACGGTATTTAAACAAGCTAGCAAAGGAAGTGCTGAAAAAGAACGAGGATAATTCATCATTAACCGCTGGATTAGAAGACGTTATCACGATCAAATTGGGTGCGCGAGTTATGTTGCGTAGGAATATACATGTTAGTAAAGGGCTAGTGAACGGCTCTATTGGAGTTATAAAGAAAATAAACTGAGATGTCGATAGAAACAATAGTGCACGTAAAATTATTATCAAATTCAATTATTTAACTTATGAACTAGAACGTGTCAAGACTAAGTTTCAGTTATTAAATAATGTATATGTTCACCGGGAACAGTTCCCTATTTGCTTGGCTTACGCTATTACCATCCACAAATCACAAGGACTTAGTCTGTACAGCGCTCTTCTTGACATAGACACTTCGATTTTTATATAGCAGAGGACAGGCCTACGTTGCGCTCTCCAGAGTTAAAACACTAGACGGAGTACACCTTATTAATCTAGACCCTAGTCAAATTAAGACACAGTTCAATAGTAGAATATAACCGCCTGAGATCGTTATATCGCCCAGACTTAGCTAATTTAATTATAAACAGGAAGCAGATAATGAATGGGCAATGCGCACTATTGTCTCTAACATTCAAGAGAATGTAGACAATAGCTTAAAAAATATAACCATGCAGCGGAAACGCAAGAAAAAACATCAAATCTCAATACCTGCCTAGTTTTCTTTACAAAAAGTAATGATATCCCACCAAAAACATAAATGTAAAAAAGGAGAGCCAAGTTCAATACAAAAATTATGCTTGGCTGTGGGCTTCGCCGCAAAAAGAATAGAGATCTAAATGAGTGCCAAGTTATATGCAAAATCCAAATATGTATTTATAGGAACAAAATAACATTATGAACAAATAATAAACTCTATTTCTTTGCTTTATTGAATACCTATAATAATTGTTGTTATTTAAAAATGTAAGATCTTAAAGAAGGTTAGATTTGACTTGGCCAGGTTTTATCAGAATTTAAAAATATATGTTGAATAACTTTATAAAATGACTGGTTTAATAAAAACTGGCCAAGTCAAATCTAACCTTCTTTAAGATCTTACATTTTTAAATAACAACAATTATTATAGGTATTCAATAAAGCAAAGAAATAGAGTTTAATATTTGTTCATAATGTTATTTTGTTCCTATAAATACATATTTGGATTTTGCATATAACTTGGCACTCATTTAGATCTCTATTCTTTTTGCGGCGAAGCCCACAGCCAAGCATAATTTTTGTATTGAACTTGGCTCTCCTTTTTTACATTTATGTTTTTGGTGGGATTAATTTTACACACACCGTCATTTGAGGTTAAAGTTTCCCGAATTTTAGTTTTTGGAATTATAATATCTTCTAATTTATGTATAGTCAAACGTCGGCCTTTTTAATCGTAAAAAAAATTCTGCAAAAAAGTAGAAAAATCTAGAAAACTCAAGAAAAATTTCTTATTGATTCATAATATTATAAAGAGCAAAAAGTATAATGGTGTCGTGGGACACCAGGTAGGAACGAAGTTCCTTTGGCTAATGTAGAATCGACACTACTCGCTTGTGTATACGACTGTAGCGCCTGCGCACGTCTCATTTAACGGTTTTATTCCACTGACTTTTTCTTACGGTTTTACTATTACATTTTTTTTAGTTCGGTCGCGCAGCAAAGTCCCTATCTCCTCCAAGCCTGCCGTAAGGAACTTCGTTCCAAAAAAATGGAAATGAAAAAAAAAAGATTTTAATACAGCAAATTTCTCTAGAATTGGCATGGCTTATAAATATTACTCTCATGACTGCGAGGTTTTTTGTTTACTGTTAATAGTATTATTATTATGTCTATACACCTGTATACTAAGTTTTATTTAATATCTGTTTTTTACTTCTAACGAAATGAGAAACTCAACTGATTCTTTATAAAAAAGCGTTTTTGTACAACTGTCATTAAAAGTGACACTTTTAATGATAGCAAACAATGTTAAAAACGATTGTTTACATAGCAGCGTGTTAAAAATACTTTTAACACGTTGCCATATAAACAAGTTTACTTTTAACACGGTTTAGTTTACTTTTAACACGGTTTGGTTTATTGTCATTGCAAATTCGCTCGTTTCATTATCAAAATAGGGAAGTTGTACAAAAAACATTGTATGGTATTTGTGTTAAAAGTGATTTTATTTTGTTCGTGAAATTGTTCAATTCGCTCCGCTCATTTCACAAACGTTTTCACTCACAAAATAAAACCTCACTTTTAACACTCATATCATAAATAACTATTCCTTCCAAATATTTAATTTATAAAAGAATAATCTAATATTCATAATTCCTTTGAAATTTTCTCTTTTGATGGTTATAATTTTAGCAAAACTTTATTTTGTTTAAATATAAGCGATTAAGAAGACACAAGGAAGTTTCCCGCTTCCAGATCTTTTCATTTTGGACCAGGAAAGAAAGATTTTCATGAATTTTCTTCACAAAATAAATCCAACTTGTGTAAAGCAATAGTCTTGATTAATTTTGTCAAAGGTAGTACCACGAGTCCTTAAAATTTTATCGATAAATTTTTAGTTTCCACGAAAACTTTTTTATTTGGCAAAAATACGAAAACAAACTGAAATGTGATAAAATCACGAGTCCGTAGGACGAATGATTTTATCATATTCAGTTTGTTTGAGTAGTTTTGCCTAAAATAAAAAAGTTTGAGTCTGGAAAATAAAAATTTATCTAGTAAAATATTACAGGACGAGTGGTATTTGAGAAGATTATTTTTTGAACCATTCTGTACAAAAACTACTTTATTTAAAAAACTTCCTTGAACAACTTATATTTCATAATTAACACAAACGAAATGCCGTTACCCCTTCCTATTAACTTATCCTGTACACTAGATAGTATTGACAGTTGTCAGTTGTCGTGAGCGTCGTGAAAACAGGGTTATAATTTGAATAAATATTTATTTTTATACCTATTTATACAATTACCTATACTATTAAAGAGAAAATTACCAAAATATAAATTATAAGGTATATCTATTTAAAGTTTACCTACAAGACCACATTTGCCTGTAGGCATATAATAGTTTTAAATGCATGCAGAACCAGGAAGCAGGTTAGTTTTAAAGTACCTACATATTTGATTTTTCATTACCGTTTAGATAAATTTAATTGTGATAATAATAATAACAAAATATATTTCAGAATCTTTAGATAATATAAATGAATGTTGATTTATAGTAAGGTACTCATAAACAAGAAAATTGATTGTTCAATATTGTTATTGAATTTTTGACAGTTCTATAATTTTATAAATACTAGTAAAACCACTAGTGGTTTTATCAAAGGTAATACCACGAGCCCTTAAAATTTTATCTATAAATTTTTAGTTTCCACGAAAACTTTTTTATTTGGCAAAAATACGAAAACAAACTGAAATGTGATTAAATCACGAGTCCGTAGGACGAGTGATTTTATCATATTCAGTTTGTTTGAGTAGTTTTGCCTAAAATAAAAAAGTTTGAGTCTGGAAAATAAAAATTTATCTAGTAAAATATTACAGGACGAGTGGTATTTGAGAGGATTATTTTTTGAACCATTCTGTACAAAAACTACTTTATTTAAAAAACTTCCTAGAACAACTTATATTTCATAATTAACACAAACGAAATGCCGTTACCCCGCCTATTAACTTATCCTGTACACTAGATAGTATTGACAGTTGTCAGTTGTCGTGAGCGTCGTGAAAACAGGGTTATAATTTGAATAAATATTTATTTTTATACCTATTTATACAATTATATTATTAAAGAGAAAATTACCAAAATAAAAATTATTAGGTATATCTATTTAAACCCTGGTCTACTAGAGGCTTACGATTATCTTCTAAGAACATGTGCTGTTTATCATATTTAAAAAAATTCTCAGATAGCGTCTCCTTCCAAAATTATGAAAAACTGTACAGGAAAACTTATATTAAAACTATCAAAGCTGCCAAGGATATGTATTACAACAGAAGATTGGGAAATGCGGGTAACATTGCTAAAGAATCTTGGTCTATTGTAAATGAATTAAGGGACCGGGCCTCTTCATCTAACAAAATTCCTACTTCTCCAGAGAACTTAAACAACTTCTTTGTTAATGTAGCAAAGAACTTAGTGAGCTCCATAACTCCTTCCCACGATCCTTTTTCTTATCTCAGAAACGAAAATTTACACAGTTTCTTCATGTCACCTGTATCATTGGCCGAGCTTCGTAACACAATTAATGAGATTAAAAACAAATCATCTGCTGGAACGGATGGGCTTACTCTGAAAATGTTTTCAAATCTACCGGTAAACACCTCAAGCCATCTGACTAACTTGATTAACAAGTCACTTCAACTTGGAGTCTTTCCAAGCTGCCTTAAGACTGCGATAATTATTCCTTTGCACAAAGGAGGTGATAAAGATCAAGCTTCGAACTATCGCCCAATAGCACTTCTCCCCACGTTGTCGAAGATTATTGAAAGATTGGTTAAAAAAAGATTGCTATCTTTTCTTTGCAAGTATAAAATACTAACTCCCCAACAGTTTGGTTTCTTGAGCAATAAATCTACCAATGATGCTATGTTCTCGCTCTTTGACAATGTTTACTCCAGTCTTAACAATCAGAACTCTACAGCAACAATCTTCTGCGACTTCTCTAAGGCCTTTGATTGTGTAAACCACAACATCTTAATTCACAAATTACAACACTATGGGATTAGAGGAATACCACTCGAGTGGTTTAAATCTTATCTTACCTACAGAAGTCAGATGGTAAGGGTTGATGAGAGAACATCCTCCTGTAAGCCAATTGACTGTGGGGTGCCTCAAGGTTCAGTTCTAGGTCCTATCTTATTTCTGCTTTTTATTAATGATATTGCCTACCTAAATATTAGTGGTAAACTCTGCCTCTTTGCTGATGATACTAGTTTTACCTGGAGCAACCCGGATAGTACATCCCTTTATAGTATCGTATCTCGTGACTTAGTCACTATTTAATCGTGGTGCGATTCTAACCTTCTGTGCCTCAATCTCTCTAAAACTAAAATCTTATCATATAAAGGTACATTACAAACTTTTGAACTTAATAACAATAGTGTGGAAATCGTTAATTCTGTAAAGTTCCTGGGTCTCATTGTTGACAACTCATTAAAATGGGATTTGCACATCAATGCATTGTCAAAAAAATTAAGTTCTGCGTGTTTTGCGCTAAGATCAGTTTCCAATGAATTAAAGTTGTCAACAGCTCGAACAGTCTATTACGCCCTTTTTGAGTCGCATCTCCGTTACGCCATTCCATTCTGTTCTACGTGTTGTACGACTCAATTTGACCGTATTTTCAAACTTCAAAAGAGAGCTATCCGTTACATGTTAAGATTAAACAATAGAACTCATTGTGGGGAATACTTTAAAAAATATCAAATTTTAACTGTTCCTTCTTTATTCATTTTTGAATCCGTTTGCTTAATCCGCAAGCACTAGTCAGCGAATCCTGAAACGCCTTCCCACAACTATCCACTTAGAAACAGGGAGCTTGATCTTTGTTTACCAATCCCACAATCAGAGTTAATAAAAAACTCTATATTGTATAATGCAAAAAAGATGCATAATCGTCTGCCTTTCAATATCAAATCTATTTCACTCTTTCCCGCATTCCGTAGAGCTTTGAAGGCACACTTATTGGAGAGATCTTTGTACACAGTAAATGAATTTTTCATATTATGATTTTATACTTCCAAATACACACTAATTTACTACTTCAAGGAACTTTTTCATTTTTCCTTTTCTTCTTCTTTCTCTTTTTTTTTGATGACTTTCAATTTCTTTAATTGTATCTATTAATATTTTTTTGTATTTTGTTTATGTGATATGTTAGATTTTTAAGGTTTTTGTACTTTTTTTGTATGTTTTTTAGCTTTGTCGACAAATTGTAAATTTCTGACAATAAAGCATTATTATTAAAGTTTACCTACAAGACCACATTTGCCTGTAGGCATATAAAAGTTTTAAATGCAAGCAGAACCAAGAAGCAGGTTAGTTTTAAAGTACCTACATATTTGATTTTTCATTATCGTTTAGATGATTTGAATTGTGATAATAATAATAACAAAATATATTTCAGAATATTTAGATAATATAAATGAATGTTGATTTATAGTGAGGTACTTATAAACAAGAAAATTGATTGTTCAATATTGTTATTGAATTTTTGACAGTTCTATAATTTTATAAATACTAGTAAAACCACTAGTAGTTTTATAAATATAAACCGGAATGATTGGCTAGATTTAGCATAAAACATTGAAGATTAAGCGTTTTCATTGGACGAAATCACAAAATAGTGATATTTTGACAGGTGAAAAAAATAATCTACGGTAAATAATTTCAGATTTGTTCAAATAAAGCGTGCAACGATAAAACTGGAAAAAAAAATAAAATAAATGAATCAAGTGAAGAAAATTTGATTCCTCAGTTTATTGCTTGCTATTTAATTTATTCATTTTGAAAATTTGATTATTTCGTTTATACACTCAAAAATTATTTTACCACGTGCTTTAGCTACTTGGGTTGTTTGAATCAAAACACAGTTTTGTTTCTGAACATTCAAATAATAGTCTAAGAGCATATGACAATAAAAACTTTAAAAAACGAAGAAAATATCTTAACAAGAGTTTAAACCACCTGGTTTAAACTAAGTAAAACAAGACACGGTTTAATTTTTAGATTTTATATGGCTAGTCTGTATCTACATGCACAGAAAATTATATCAGGATTCGTGATTACTGACCTAAAATCTTTTGGGACCTAGTTTAGAATTACAATTTTTATTAATTTAAAAAATTTGTTCCTTAAGCAGTTGGATGATTCCGATAATACACTTGTCACAAAAAGTATCGCATAAGTGATTTATGAATAAAGTTTTTATTATTCTCTTTTCATTTTTTCGGGAAATGATAGGAAATGAATTTGGAATTACATATGTTTCAAAGTAGTTTATTTAATTAAAATTAAAAATAAAAAAATATTGGGCATAAATAATGAAAATAACAATTATTGTAGGAAAATCAAATAATACAAAGTAACAAAATAAAAAATTTAAACGATAAATTTAACATTTTAGTATCTGGTATTGCCACCTCTGGCTCTAATAACATCTCTCATTCTCCGTGGAAGGCTTCTTATCAGGTTACTTATGTAATCCAAATCCAAATTTTCCCATTCTTCTATTAAAACATTTTCCAGCTCATCAAGGTTGCCTGGAGCGATATTACGAGTTCCTATGCGCCTGTCCAGGTAGCCCAAAACATGTACAAATGGGTTTAGGTCTGGACTAACTGCTGGCCAATCTAAAACTTGGAGACCAACCTCTTAAAGGTATTCCATTGTTATTCTGGCAACGTGCCCATGATTGGAACAAATGGCACTACATTTTCCTCAAGAACCTCCCTTATATACCGATCAGCTGTCAGTGATCCCCTACGAAACAGAATTAACTCCGTGTGGCCTTCAAAACAGATGCCTCCCCATACCATAATCGAACCACCTCCATAATTTCTGGCTGCTCTTATGTTACACTGAGCAAATCGCTCACCTGCGCGTCTATAAACTGGAATACGTCTATCGGATCCAAAAAGTGAAAATCTTGATTCATCCGTAAAAAGAATATTAGCCCAATCGTTAATAACCCAATTAACATGTTCTCTTGCGAACCTTAAACGTGCTACACGGTGTGCTCTGGTTAACAACAGTAACAGGCTTTCCGGGTCTGATTCCAAAATTCCTTAATCTGTTTCTAACCGTATTGATAGATATTCTAACATTTCGGACTTCAGAGAGAACATTTTGCAGTTGCCTGGCTGTAACATGACGAGTTCGCAAAGTCTGAATTCTTAAATAACGGTCATCTGCAGGATTAGTACACCTGGAACTGGTCTTGATTTATAACTTCTAGTTTCTCTAAAGATTCTAGAAACGCTGGATTGGTTGATTCCCATGACTTCAGCAACATATTGCTGAGATCGTCCATCTTCAACTAAAGCCACGATTTGAGCTGCTTGTTCTGGGGTTAAATTACTCATTTTTACTCAAAATGTTTCTAGACACTTCCAAATGAAAAATTAAACAAACGTACTGCACACAAGAAATTTTAAAATGTAAATAATACAAAAAGGATTTATAAAAATTTATTCATTTTTTGTTTTTCAACAAAAAGGCGATTTAAACTGTGAATATTTTGGGCTTTTATACATCTAAAGGATACCATACACTCATATTAAAATATTCTGAAAAATGTGATATTTTATTTTACACCATAATTCAAGTTTTAAAATTATGAGATACTTTTTGTGAAGAGTGTATATTAAAATATTTTTAGAACTTGACGCAGGTTCTTTTTAATTCTAAAACCTTCTAATGGATTTGCTTATACTTTAAATGTAGGTCCCAGATTTAGGTCAAATTTAAATAATCCATTCTCCCAAAAATTTTAATAACACCGCTAAAACTTCAAAGTGTTATCGTAAAGGGGACGGGGGCATGCTCTAATAAACGATAATCAAAAAGTATATAAAATAAATTCTCGATTAGAGCGGTGGCTTCCAGTCGCCCTCCATTAACTACCCCTTGCTCGTTTCCAACTCGTTGCCGCCTCTCACTGGCGGTATTTTTGACGCCGTCTACGTTGGAGGTGGCAATGGGGGCACTAGTCTATAATGTTGTAATATCATTTCTGGTAATATTAGAGTAATTATAGAAGAAGAAGAAGAATTTATTTAAAATAGATTACAAAATTCACAAAAATAGGATGGTGCTAAATTATGAAGAATTTTATATATAAAAATCGTTGTTAAATAGTACAATCTCTGAGTCACTGAGAACTATTGTAGGGGTTAAAAGTACATTTTTAATTGGAGTATAACGATTTGTTCGAAGAAAATACCTCATACCCTGATTTTGTAATTTTTGTAGTTTTGTAGAGCAGAAATCAAAGTGAGGCTGGATAATTAAAATTGAAAACTGTAACTCTAGACTGTAGTGATAAATGTTTGGATACTCTTGCAAGAAAATAAAGCCTTTTACTTTACTTCTTAAACATATAGCCAAATACGAGGAGATTGTCAATATAAAATCCAAGATATTTTATGGATGTTACAATTTCTATTTTTTCTTCATTTATTTTTATATCAATTTCATTAATATTAAGAGAACTGTATTTGTATTTAGTGGTTATAATCATAGCTTTGGTTTTAATAGTATTTAATTTTAATTTATTTAATTTCAAATATTTATTTATTGCAGAAAGAGCAGTATCCATTTTATTTATGGCTTTCCATAAATCTTCAGCAAAACAGGCTACTAAAGCAAAAATATTAAGAAAATCGACATCTATAAAAAGTTCCAAGTCATTTAAACACAGAATGAATAAGAGGGGCCCTAATACACTGCCCTGTGGCACACCTACATGGACACTTATTACATTTAAAATAATATTACATACTCTAACTTTTTCTTTTATATTCATTAAGTAGTGCGACAACCACTTAAATACCGCACCTTTTATACCATACCCTTTAAGTTTCTTTATGAGAATGTGACGATCTATGGTTTCAAAAGCCCTCTTTAAATCTAAAAACACAACTACTACATATTTATTTGTGTCTACTTCCTTTTTAAATTTACTTAATGGAAGCTGAAGTGCTGCTTCTCATAAATATTACTTTTGAAAACCCGATTGATTATTAATTAAAATATTATTAGATTCAATATGTTGTATAATTTGATTATAAACCACTATTTCAAGAACTTTTTATAGAGGTGGCAGGGTATTAAAAAGTCTAAACTCGTTAGCCTTAACTAGCTTTTGGTATGGGAATCACAGTGCTAACTTTTAGCGCATCTGGGACTGTGCATGTTCTCAGGGACGTATCCACAAAATTTAATATTACATGACCACAAACTTAAAAAATTTCTTTCAGGATTTTTGAATTTAGTAGGTACTTCATATGTATCTACTACTTTAATTATCTAATGATTTAATAATTATACGCAAATTATTCACTGAAAGAGAGATAAATAATCATTTTAAGTAATTAAACTAATTAATAGCTTATTATTAACTTTTTATAAATTTTGTCATCCACTGTTTAGATACAAAAGAATTAAAGATTTAGAAAAAAAATTCAATAAGACTCTATTTGAAATCTTTCTACCTTTTGACTTCTGTTTCTTCTCTTTAATAGACGTAGTTGTATGTAAACTCATCATCTCGCGTAGAAATCAAATATCGACAAGAGAAAACCTGTGTTTATAAAACTTTTTACGAGCAACGACCTTAACTTTAACTTTGGAAATGGAGCAGATAAGCAGAAAAAGAAGTAGGCCCTTCTTGTTATTATCCACCTCAGTTTGTCTTCCTTTTAAACTGATTTCTCGATTTCCATGTGATTGAAATACCTAATTGCTTTTAAACGTCGTAATTTATTTGTCAATCAAACTTGTAGAGCTTTATAGAACTAAGGGTCGTAAAGATTTTAGTTTTACTTGTGTTTATTAATACATTTAGTATATTTTCAATTAGGGAAGCCGTTACTTGACGAAAATCCATAATTATAGCAAAACAATTAAATTTAAAATCATTATCATGATTATTTTGCATAGAAGTTATGTCACCAATACAAGATAAATAGTAGGTTTTGCATAAGGCATGCCAATTTTGTGTTGGTGTGTTAAGGCAGTGGACCCATGGAAAATTAAAACCATTGTCATTTGGTATAACAGATAAAACTTTAAAAACCGTGCCAAAATACTATATCCTGATGTTTCGTCTGTAACAAAGCCAATTTCTCATGTACCCGAACTACCTATACCAATTCTTTTTAACAACATGTCTCAGAATTTAGAACATAGTGATCTTTCTAGCAGTGGTGAGATTTTTAACTCTACAAATGATCCTCGACCATCCAGACAGCAAGAATTTAATGATTTCGTACAAGAACTTTGATAACCCAAAGATGCTGCAGAATTACTGGGATCACGCTTAAATAAAAACAATTTATTGGATACGGAGACGACATTTTCTTGGTATCAAAAAAGAGAACAAATTTTTTTACAATATTTTAAGAAAGGGATATGGTATTTTGCTGTGATATTAGCAGTTTGATACAAAAAATTGACATTGAATACAAAGCTAAAGAGTGGCGGCATTTAATAGATTCTTTTACATATTGGCTATTTTATATCAATACCAGTAGCAGCTCACTTAGATTATCTTAAAGAAAGTTACGCAAATTTGAGAACTATTTTAGAGTAAAGGTACACAAAATTTCCGTGAATGGAATAGTAGAGCAAGAAACTTACATTGGAAAAATATGGAGGTTGTAGTAAATAATATCATCAATCCGTTTTTGATAGACCCCAAGAAAGTTTTGCTTCCACCACTTCACATCAAACTTGGTCTAATTAAACAGTTTGTTAAGGCATTACTACAAGATGGCAACACTTTTAAAGTATCTAGGTATGTTCAAGTTTTTATGCCTTATTTAAGAATAAGTTGAAAGAAGGAATATTAACGAGACCTGACAACTAAAAACCGTTGAAAGACACAGAGTTTAAAAAATATTTGACAACCTTAGAACAAAACGCTTGGAGTTACTTTAAAAATCAAGTTTTCAAATTTTTAGAATATAAAAAGATCCTAATTATCAAACTATTGTTAAAGGTTCGAATATAAATTTAAAAGTTCATTTTTTGGAATCCAATATTGATTTTTTCCCAGAAAATTTAGGCGATTACAGTGGGGAGCAAGGCGAAAGGTCCCATCATGATATAAAAGAGATGGAAAGAAGATTTCAAGGAAGTTGGGACGTTATATGTTGGCGGACTATTGCTAGATGATATGTAGAGATGGAGTAAAAACTCATAAACGAAAATCAACATATTGCAGTTTAAAAAATAGTTATTTATGAAACAGTTCGTGAAGTATGCTTTTTGCGCACGCACGCGATGTTTAGAGCACGAGCGAAGTGAGTGCTATATATCGCGTAAGTGCGCAAAAAGCACTTCACGCACAGTTTCACACAATATTTTATCTACGATAATCAAATAAAAAATAATTACAAGAAAGCAATTTATTTTCAATTCATTTACAAGATACTAACAAAACTAATGCTCTCATAGCAACACCATGGCAACGCGAATGCTAACGATATTTGATTATATGAAGGTGTGTCAAAAACAGTGCGAAAAAGTAAATCCCATTTAAAATACATTGTTACTTCACGCACACTTTCAATCCTTCACGCACTGCTGTCTATAATGACAGTTTTCACGAACTAAAAATTGATACATAATATAAGGTAGAGTAGATAAAAAATATTTTTCTACATTTACCATCCGTTTAGTCTTAGGTAATAGCTTAATTTTCTTTTCAGAATCATCAGACTATATCTGTCATCTCCCACCTGCTCCCTTCCATGCAAACACGTACCCAGCGTTTTTTTCCAATTAAAAATGTCGCGATTCTCCACTAAATCTGCACTTGTTGGTGTAGTGATCGTCGAAACCACGAACTGGCGACAGTGGAGCTTCATTATATCTTCATCTTCTGTTTGCTGCCAGTGGCTGTTATCGCCGTAGGACATGGCGTGATGTCAACAGCCAAACGGCTCGTACTGAGCTGGCGAGGGGGCCGCAAGCAGTCTCACGATAGCTCATCTGGAAAGCTCGTAGGCCATCGTGTTGGCCCAATTCCGGACTGCCACGAGCTTGATGAAATCGCCGTCGTGTCCAATGCGGAACAGGGACACATCAAATATGGCAGCGGGACCACTTTATCTACTATTAATGGACCCAGGCTTGTACCAGGTAAGTATTTTTTCCTTTTTATATACTACTTTTATAGTGAACAAATTATATACAACATAGGCTCTAGTTTAAAGTCATAGGTACTGTTTCATTGTCCAATTAAACATAATTCTAACACAGTAAGTGGATTAAAGGTTTAATTTTTTCCATTGCCGCTCTAAACGTTAAGCTACCACCCACTCAAATTAAACAGAAATCAGTAGTAATTATTATTTTCTTGGTACCTATATTTATTAATATTTTAGATTTAATTGTTTTAAGGAATGTTTAAATTCATACCAAGCAATATATGCTGATAATTGAAACAACAAGTTTATTAATTAATTTCAGACAAATATAATTTGAAATTAATTGTGCTCCTCCTAAACGATTTTATTACTAACTGTGCTTTTAATAATATGTAATTGAGCCTTAATTAAAGAGTCATTAATCATACAACTTTACTTTATTAAAGTGGAGTATATATTTATTAGAACTCAAATTTCTAATATCATTTTTGATCAAAAACAGTTATTAAATTTATAATGGTGATGGTCAGGATTGATGATGTCAGAAGTCTTCGCAGGAGGTCTGGTCTTTGTGTAACAGACACTATATCTTAGCAGGCTTTCTGGCTGTAACAGTAGTGTCACGGAGCTTGGTGTAGAAGTTATTCTATAGAGCTTCTGATTCTGTAATACCATGGGCATTTAAGTGCAGTAGACGGATGGTTTAATATTTCTCGAGAATAAGTTTTAACTGTTGTAGCTGAATCAGGGAGAACGTGCATGCCTGATTTGTGTTAAACATAGCTACTTTATCTCGTACGGTACGCAGTCGATCAGGGTGCGTTTATTTGAAACCGTGTTGCCAAGCATAATTTATATACCTTTATATACTAAAGTAGGGATTTCACATATGGTATGTAAACTTTTAGTAGTTTAGTGATTTAGTTGTGATTATAACCGCGGCTCATAGGCGTGTTCCTTAGACTTACAGCAGCTGTTCTAGTTCTATCTTTATTAGTTTAAGATTTTAAATTAGGTCTTTCTCTTCTATTTCGTATGATCGTAGGTACCTGACCGTAGAATTACTTAATGCAATGCATTCTAAAAGTATATGTATTAAGGTTTCAGCTTCTACCTTACAGAATCTGCACTTTGCTTCATCTATCAATCAGAGCTTCTTTATATGTCCTCTTAATCGGCAGTGCCCGTTATAGTACGAAGGTTCTTTTCACTAAAGTTTAGGCAGCTGAAAGATTTCTTCTGGTTAGAGTTTCCCAGGAGCATCTTCGATTGTCTTAGTCCTTCTAGATCGCTCCAGTATTTGGATTTTTCTCTATCCACTTATTTCCTTAGTTTTTCTAAGACTGTACTGCTGTTGATTTTACAATATGGTTTTTATTAGTATTAACTTCTTTTATCTTCTTTTTTTGATAGTTTATGTGCTGTTTCGTTTCCTTCTATGCCTGGAAACCATAAGAGGGCAAAAGTGTTATTTTGTTCTAGTTGATTTAGTTTGCCTAGGCATTCCCAGGCCATCTTTAAACTGATTGTCTGAGAGTTCAGAGCTTTAATGGCTGCTTGACTATCTGACATAATTACAATCTTTTGTCTACGATAGTTCCTTTCTATATTAAATTCCAAAACCTTTTAATGGCATGGATTTCCGGTTAAAAAATGCTTGGGTATGCACCTAGATTCTCGGAGTATTTGGCTCTAGGTCTAAAATCTCCCACTCCTCTTTCTTTATGTGTCTTGAAGCCATTTTATGGCATTTTAGTTTAGCTCCAATATGGTGTCTTTGTCTCATTCAGATTTACTACTCAGTTTTGTGGTAATTTTGTCCTTAAAGTTAAATTTCTTTGGTATGTCATCTTGGAGCATTTTGCAAGTTTGATCAAATTGAAGTGATCAAGATCTTTTCTTGATTGTTCCTTCTTTGGCCACATTGTTTTTTTCCTTACAGTTTCTACTTAAATGTGTAAAGGCTTGGGATAACTAGATGGCAAAGAATAATATAATTTCATTCTGAACGCTTTACAAGTTTTTGAATGAAATTATATTATTCTTTGCCATCTATTGACAAACACGCTTTATTAAATATGACAATGATACAGTTTTCTGTAATTATACGTTTTTGGGATAACTTCCATTGCAACAGTGGGCATGTTTCCATTGCTCCAGTGATGCATCCACAGGCTAGTCTCTATGTCTTAGAGAGGTTTGTCCTTGTAGTAGTCAAATTAGCTCTCGTGCCTTAAGCTACTGCCCCATAAGTGGTGATTGGTCTCACTATTGAAGTGTACATCCATTGCAATATTTTTGAGTTACCATCCCAAGTTTTTCCTGCAATGTACACCATAAGGGCTTTTATAGTTTTGTGTATTGTTTCCTTTTCGTGTGTGTTCCAGATAACCTGTTATCTAGGCTAAGCCCTAGATATTTAGCCTCTGTTTCCCACTCTACGATATTTTCACCTATTTTGACGGTTTTTAGGTTTATTTTTCCTTGAAAGTGGTCTTTGTAGGATTGATATTAAGTCCCACCGAATTAGACCATTGCACTGCTTTGTGCAGTTCTCTCTGTAGGTACTATGTTACAGAGGATATTTTTATACTTCCCTCTTGGAAGGATAACCACGTCATCGGAATACCCTTGGCAAGAGTAAGCTGTCCACAGGAAATATAATTTAATTAATTTTGTCCGTAATTCAAATATATGTTAGTTGCAACTATATCTGTAAAATGATTCTTATAAGATTATTGTTTTAGAGATTTAGAGCTTTTAAAAAACAAAGCAAGCTTAAAGTAAACGTATAAAATTTGGTAGGAGACATTGTTTTTAAGAGACCATACATCGAAAAGTACTTAAAAAAAAACGATTTTTCAAGTATATAAGGTCAATTCAGCGAGTAAACTGAACCAACATTAATTTCATATTTTAAAAAAAATTGTGAAAATCAAAAGCAACTCTAAGTAATAAATTTTCTGACCATACTACGCTATACATTCTCTATTTTTCAAGGAATGATTAATAATCGCGCCAAACAGCGACTGCACCTCATTTCTCCGTGATAATTCTCGATTCCAGTGGTTGTCAAGATTTATAATTGCCAGTTTCTCTTGATTCAAAGCTACTCAGCATTGAGGTAAAAAAGGAAATTTATTTAATTTAAAAGTGGAAATTTATTTTACGTATTTCTTGTCGATGAATTATGGATTCGAAATTGGATCCAATTCGCTCGATGCACCCGCTGTATCTGCATAATATAGAAATGAAATTTTATCAGGAAATGAATTAGTCGCGTTTCCCATCTAAGAAACCGTCCTATACTTTAACAAGTTTTTTTGTTAGAACAAGAAATTGGTATTGTAAAGAATCTGTATTTAATTTAGAAGGATAGTTTACGAAGACTGAATTGAATGATTTTACTTTTTGAGTTTTTTTGCCAAAAAAACGATTAATAAGAATTTAGTAATGTTAAGATTTGTGCATTTTTAAATAGAACTTGCCTAAACTTTAACTCACTCAAAATAAAAATATCGACAGTTTAAAGTTGTTCGCAGTAGTAAAGAAGCTATGATTAGGGACCAAGATCCTGTGACCTGGTGTTTTTAGTCAATTCGAATATGGCGTTATTATTTATTCTGCCAGTGTTGCCAAATTTACACTGCTACCACTTTACCATGGTATATCACTCATACAAATTGATACAACCCCCGTATTTGTATAGACAAGAATAGTAGAATACTTTGCGCACTACCGTTGAAGTTCTTTCTACCACATTTTGCTACGGTTTGCCCACGTTTTGTTGTGCAGTTTTGTGAGAACTGGTGAGCAGCGATGCCAACTCTACACGGATTTTTTGGTAGATCTACCGATTTAGGAAGTACCGTCATAATTATTTAACTTTTTTGAAACTTTGTTTAAACCTTTTTAAAATTATCCGCCATTTTTCTATACCTACCAATTTCTAATAATTTTTTTGTACCAGTCTAACGAATTCATAAAATTTAGGTTGGCAACGCTGTTGGTGAGCGACAACGATGCGGACCGAGAGCTTTGGCGGCATGAATCCAGTTTAAGCGAATGTGATCTTTTGGCTATATACAGTTGGTACAACCGTTTAGGAGATATAACTTTAATGTCATTTTGACACTTCTTCTAGTCATTATAACTTTACAAAAAATACTCCTTTTTCAATAAAATATCCTCGTTAAAATTCGTTTAGCTGTTTCTAAAATGTACCTTTTAACCCATTTTGGCTCGTTAATTTCTTTTGGCAGCTTCTCAAACCCATCTTCACGGTGGTAAAAGGATATTGGGCAAATGTTGTTTTGGGTGTATGTTGATGTCATAAGAGTTGTGTGGTCAGATGCCCTTAAATCGTATTAAAAATTGCAATATAAAACTCCATAAAGAAATACATTTTGGCCATGACCTGTCGTAGTTCCTTTACTCGTACCTAATGCTTACTCTTCCTGTGATGTAAAAAAATGTTTTTACAATTTAAATTGTTTATTTATTACATTTATAAATACAAACGTATAATAAACCACTTTCTAGATCCATATCCCCGATATAATAGTATATTATTCAACGAGCGTATAATGGTAGCTATTATTCACGAAGATGAAGTTTACAATACGAGCCACAGGCAAAATATATTTAAAATCAGGTCTACTCGGTTACATAAGTTTCAGTTGTTCCGGTGACAACCTTCGGCCATCGACTTAGCTCAAAATCGAAGAAGGGGTGGATACCTTTTTTTAATAATCCGGACAAAAGTAGACCGTAAATATTTATGGGCGCCAACTGAATTTTTTTTCCACACTGGCCTATCGAAGTAAGTTTTCCATGCCTAAACTCAGTAAAAGGCAGGGATGAAAATATAACTAACCTTTCACTTATGTTTCTTTCTATTAATACAGACTATTTGGCAGAGAATCACAACATGACACCATCGATCATGTGAAGCATGAAGAGGGTAAAATTTATTTAACAATTTGACAAAATTTATTCTAATTAAACAAATTAACCAAATAAGAAAGATAAACTGTAAATACAAAACCCAATATAAGTATCAAAAAGGTAAAAAAAAATATACTAAACAAACCCCCTGGGTTTCAAACCCACGTCCTGATCTCCCTCAAATACTTAATTGTAATCCTTAAATCTTGTTGAATACAACCGGTCTCGGGTAGAACCGGTTCCAGTCCTAGATTATGATCCTGGGATGAATTCAATACAAGATATTCTCGTTTATTGCACTGGATCACAGCTACGCACACAAAGAACCCAGAATTCGGACTTGAAGTGTTTAGTACTTGAGGTAAAACAGACCTTAAGCTTAAACCAATACTGAACTTGGGTGTGACCCATTACTGGAACTTGGGTGTGGCCCAATACTAAAACCCTTAAACAATAGAAAAAAATAATCACTGAAAGTGACCCCTACCATTTGAATAACAATTAAACAATGTAACACAACCACTCTGTATTAAACAGAACACATAAAAGAAACAACAAAATAGACATACCTTTTTCTAGAAAAAAAGGTTCGGACAATCTCTTCCTTTATTTTTATGCTTCAATGCTTCACGCCGGTAGATACAGTGGCAAATTCACTTTCTCAATACAATCCAAGTACAATCGGTGATCTACGGGTGGCGAATAAATCCCATTTAGGTATGTGCACGGTTCCAAACAACAAAACGAGGAGAATATCCAAAACAACTACTTCCTCAAAACTACAAACTTCCGTAATCGCACAAATTCGAATTAATCGAAAATCTATATATCCCAAAACGGATTGACAGTGGTCAAATAAAATAATAGCAGATTTATCGATTACACACCACTTCGCATAAAGTCTTAACAGGAAGGAAACGGAGAATGCCTGTTCTTCACTTTTCACTAGACAAGACGAAAATGACACTCCCGTTAATTGACATAAAACAGAACAATTAAGAAAACGGACAAACGAACTACTCGAGAAACTACGTCACACAAAATCACATCTCGAAAAACAGACTACGGGTAGGTACAATCGTAGTAATGTCAAATACTTAAACCAGTTGAATGTTTATAAACAAATAAATACGAGTCGAAATACTGAAAATACCTTGTAAAAACAACGCAATAACGAACACATCGAATTTCCAGTTCTTATTTACAATAATAGTAACAAATATCTATGAAAAATCATATCAGTACCAAGGAGCTTATACAAAATAGACATAACCAATAAAATGAGAAATGAAATAACGAAACAACATTTAGGAACTACGTGAATTTAAGGTAAACTATTTAGATCGTATTTTGCATGTTCCAAAGAGTGAGAATGAACATTTTCTATTATTAAAAATGAAGTCGGAATTATTACATTCATTAATGGTCGTGGAGAAAAGTATTTTTTTACATTTTATAAACTAATACTTTCTATTTTTCTCTTAATATAAGCGCTTCTTTAAAAACTTTACCTAAATGATTTTCGGTTGTTCGTGTAGAGGAACTTCTGTGTAGAGTTGGGTTTAATAATTGATCGAGAAATTAGGGAAAACATACAAATAAACATGGAACGAGCTCGACGACGGAAATAGAAAATGGGAAGAATATCAGCCAGGCACATCCTTCTAATAATTAATGGATAATTTCCATTTCTACAGCAAATGCTACAACGCCGACGACGAAAACTAAGATTACATCGTATCTTTATATAAACAGATTTGGGATGGCATGATGGCACAGAAATTTTAAGACAGATACATCTATTTGCTTAGCTAACAGGTGCAAAATAATTACGTTATCATAAATAAAGCTGTTTATTTCCGTTGACATGTTTGGTAAATCAATCATTTTCACAAAAAGGTGATAAGGATTTTTCACAAAGGATTATCTATCTGCCTTGCCAAGTTTCCTTATTATATCTTTCAGATATTTACTTATTTATTAAAAAGTTTTTTCTATAACCACTTTATTTACAATATTTCTATGTTTACAACAGTATCCTCGTATTATTTTAAAGTTCTTACAGTAAAATACAGATTAATCTGAGGTATGATAATCAATGTTTACGTTAATAATAATTGGCAATCGGCGTTTAACATTGACGAACCTTCTTCAGCAAACATTATTATTATCTCAAACGATCCCTCTAGTACGAGGGCCAACCAATTTGACGAGCGGTCATTCAATTACCAGCCTGTTGAAATGTTAAGTGGAACTCGAAGCTTCCCCTAGGGGTCGCCAACGACGTACTGAGCCCTGAAATTTCACTCATAGCTCCCTTACTTATTATTACTGGCAAGATGTTAGCAAATTATTGGTATGGGGATTCAGGGACTTCAAACAGGGTTGGACTTGCAAAAGAAATAATTTTTAAAACAATAACTATATTTATACAAAATTACATTCAGAAAAAGAATTATTTTTTAGTAATAATAGCTGTACTAGTATAAAGATATATACCCACATGCATTTTTTTTATTAGATAATTTATTTACAATCTACTCAATTACAAACATAAGAGTATTAAGCAAAATTTATGATTTAACTGTGGCTTGCAATGGGTACCGTCCACTGACGGTTCTCCATATCTTTACCTAATCCTAGGTCTTCGGGCCAGATCCTACTAAGTCGTCTTGCATGTAGTGGCGGTTGGTACAATTCTCTAATGATTTGACTATCGTGTGCTGAGTTTCTTTCTTTTAAACGATTAGCGTGAAGATCAATGACATCTCTGACGAATGGAATTCCAAGATCGGTGTGCAGGGTTAGGTTTGAGACATACCATGGAGCATCTGCTATCATCCCAATGGTTTTAGACTGGAAGGTCTGGAGGATCTTCGTGTTTGAGGGTTTGATGCAGCCCCAAAGCTCGATTCCGTATGTCCATATGGGTTTTAATATTATTTTATATATAAGTATTTTGTTATCTAGTGATAACTGTGATTTCCTACCAAGCAACCAATGCATTTGCCGTACCTTTATGTTTAGCTGGGTTCTCTTGGCTTTAATATGGTTTTTCCAGGTTAATTTCTGATCTAAATGTAGTCCTAAGTACTTGACTTCAGATTTTTGGGGAATTGGTGCATTGTTAATGTAGACTTGAGGACAGAGCTGTCGTCTTGTAGTAAATGTAACTTGTGTGGACTTGTCAGCATTCACTTTGATTTTCCAACGTTTAAGCCAAGTTTGTACCAATTGCAACTGATTTTGTTGTTTTCTGGAAGCTGTGTCAGGATCTGCATCTGATGTTAGAAATGCCATGTCGTCAGCAAAAAATGCTGATAGGATATCATCACTAATAGGTATATTGGACGCAAAAAGGATATATAGAAAGGGGCCAAGGACACTACCTTGTGGAACACCTGATTTAATAGGACAATAATCAGAAGTTGATGAGTTTACTTTAACTCGGAAATATCGTTCTTGGAGATATGATTTAAGGATGAGGTATATTTGACTAGGCAAATGGATTTTTAGTTTATATAAAAGACCTTCATGCCAAACCTTGTCGAAGGTTTGCTTCACATCAAGGAAGACAGATGCACAGAATTCTTTTTCCTTCAGGCAACTTTTTATTTTATTAACGATACGATGACATTGTTGTACTGTGAAGTAGTGTTGACGAAATCCAAACTGATACTGAGGAATAATTTCGTCAATCATTACAATTTCTTGAATTCTATTTAGGAGAAGTCTTTCAAATAACTTGGACATAATTGATAGTAGACTGATTGGACGGTATGAACTGGGATCTGTAGGAGGTTAACCATAATCCTATCATAATTATTTGAGCATACTTCCACTGTATGGGGTAATAACATTACAGTAAGATACTACTGTATGCATATAGATTAAATAAATAAGCACGGTTCTGAACTTGGAAGTTTTGAAGGGCGAAAACTTTTTAGAAAAGGGAAACGTTCCTTGTTTGAAAATGTTATGGTTATGATTTGAGTCGAGGGATAAAGTTTTATTTTACGATATGAGGTCATAAAGGATGATTTAGTTGTAATTTAGTATTAAAGTAGGTGTATTAAAAATTGAATACCAGTTTTAAGTTAATTATGATCGTACTGTAAATTACATTTTTTAATTTATTATAAGTACCTTTTGGTTAAGAAAAGTTAAACACTTTACAGTAAATGAGTCGTAGGATTTTTAGACATATATATACTAATTTGTAACGCATCGTTTATTTGTCAATAGACTTTGATTTAATTAACCAAATACTAGTGGCGTCCGTTAGTGCGTATTAGAGCTAGGGTTTTCTGGCTTGTATTGTCTAAGTGGGTAGCGTGACTCACTTTAGTAAAATTCAATCCTCTACGGCTGAGCTCGGGCTTAATTTACCAGTAGAAAAACCGATAACCGACCTTATCCAATTTGTTTGTAATGCTTAACAGCGATTAACAAAATTTCGTGGCAACCCATGTCAAAGTTTTTATACACTTATCATATATTCAAATTACCTTTTTCAATATATTTTCTGACATTTTGCTTATAACTTCTGTATATGTTTGTCACGCATTTACAACATAGCAAAAGTACAGTGATTGTTTTGATAAATTATTTTTGTAATTTCAATTTAAATATGTGCATTAACAACAGAGGCACTGCCACAAATACAGTTTTATACTTAGAAAAGAGGTAGTAGCTGATACAATAGTTATAAAATACAAAAAAATATAACAATAATATTTGGGTTATCTATTTTTGCAGTCAGTTTAATACATATTTTAAAAAAAGATTATCTTTGATCACATATTTGTTGGGTTTAGAATATCGGTAAGATTCCTGTATATTTTAATTTGAAATCTTGTTTTTTCATACTGTTGGTATTTAAGTAGGATATGAATGACTGTTAGGCTGCTCGCAAACACGACTACTTGTGGTCGACACCGGTGGCCGCCACTAGCTGCGGACTGAAACTTTCATGGCATACCTATTACCTATATATGGACCAATCATCCAAGCGACAACCTGCAGTAGCCGTCGACTCTCGCTGCTAGTGGTCGGTGGCGGCCACTTTTTCCCCGCGTAAACACAGACACTTCTTTGAGCCACTTCAGTTGATTGCGTTCATAGGTGTAGTTAGTAAATGGACGTTGCAAGAACACACACACTAACAGAATTATAGATTTAGTGGGTAGTCCAATGATTTAAAGGAATAATATTAATTCTTTGAAAAATCTACATCTCATTACAAAAATACAAAAAAATGTAATTTTGAAGTTACATTTCTTCGAAAAAATTATAAAATTCATTTCGCTTTCAAGTTCTTAATATGGGATGCACCCAAAAACATATCCGTTTTGTCAAACTAGAGTGATTTTATTAAAACAATTTCTAGAGACTGAAGCAAGAAAATCTGCTTGTCCCAGCCACTGGTAGTGGCACAAAGCGTTTTGTCGCGACCACCAGTGGAAGCCACTTAAACGCCGTATAGAGCTGCTAGTGGCGGCCACCAATGTCGACCACAAGTGGTCGTGTTTGCGAGCAGCCTTAGATGAGTGTAAGTTTGATGTGGCCGATTCGAAATTTGCTAATTTTGATTTAAACATTTTTCTTTTATTTGAAGTGGTTTGATTTTTCTGATACAATTGGACAAATATTTCAGAGTTTGATGATAGTTCTATCCCAGTGTTGCTGTCATGTTTCTATTTGTATTACAATTGTTTTTACTTGTTGAAGATTTATATGTAGTTGTATAATAGGTAGATCGGATAAAGGGGGACGTGAATTGCAATTTTATTGCCAAGAATACCTGTATCTAAGAAAAATGAAATTGTTAAGATAGAAATACTTTGATGGCAAGTTTCAATTATTTTTTAAATCGCTTGATGCTTGATTGACTTAATGAAAAATAGTGGATCAATGCAATGGTCCATTGAACTGCCAAAGAAGTTTTCAGTGCTTTAAGATATTCAAAGAGTTCTCCGGTTAGTAAGCCAGTGTTATTAGGAAGTCGAAGGCTTACCAGCGTAGATTCTGAACTGTTGAAAGAGCTGCCAACCCCATTTTTGTCTAAGGAAAGCATGTAAAAGATGTTATATTGTTTCGAATTTATCACAAGCTTGTGTGAAAACCATTGGGGTAGTGTTTTGTTTATTATAGATATATACCAAAAAACGTACTATAATTAAGTGGTATATTCCTATTTTGTGAATTCCCGTTTTGTGACTAGATCTTTTTGGATTAAAATTTTTCCCATTTTGTGCCTGTTAAAGACCCCTAATGATTCCCATTTTGTGACAAGAATAAAATGTGATTTTATGATCTCTTAAATGTTAGGTTTTCCACAATACTGAAACGTATTAAGATAATGATAATCCCTTTAACGATGTTTTTCTTTTCGGGAAAAATTTATACTTTCTATTCATGTTTGAAGATGGCAAAGAGGACAAAATATTGGTTTTTGCTTCGCTAAAAGTGCGACAGACACTGGTAGCTTTTCTAAACATTTTCAGCAGCTTTATACAATCCACGCCGATGTTGGCAACATGGGCACTAAAACCAATATTGTTCCTGCTATTTTCGCCTTGCTGCCGGATAAAAAGGAAATGACGTATACCAGGCTTTTTTCTTTAATTGAAAAACATAACCACAGTGGAACCAAAAAAACTTTAAAATTGATTTTGAAGTGGCTACCTTCCAGGTACTTAAGAAAACCTTCCCTAATATAAACATTACTGGTTGCAATTTTCATTTTAACCAATGTTTATGGCGAAAAGTGCAAGAAATTGGATTAACTTCTCTATTCAAGGAAAACGAAATAGTGCGTACCCACATAAAGATGTGTGCTGCATTAGCACATCTTCCTCCTGAGAAAGTGGACAACGGTTGGATGTGGATTATGAAGAATTTTAAAAATCATTCACTTCTGGAAATATTTAATGATTATTTTGTGGAAAAGTGGCTTGAAAACAATATTTTTGGACTGATGTGGGTGTGCTATAACCAAAGGCACCGGCGTACAAATTCCCTAAATGGATGGCACAACCGGCTAAATATAAAAATTGCCAGGGTAAATCCAAACATTTTCGAGCTTACACAAGCACTTAAAGAAAAAGCATCATATTACGACAATATAAAACTACAAGTTGAGTTGCATATGACACCGAAACGGAGGAAAACCAAGTATGTACAACTGGATGAAAGAATTCGCCGTACAGTTACAGACTTCGTTGAAGAAAGATCGAACGTTCATCATTAAATTAGGTAGGTATTAAAATAATTGGCTTTATTTTACGCTAGTCACAAAACGGGAAATTCATCTCGGGTCTTTTCAGGTAAAAATTTGGCTAGGCACAAAATGGGAACAATTTTACCTGAAAAAGGTCTAGTCACAAAACGGGAATTCACAAAATAGGAAGACACCAATTAGGTAGACCTTTGATTAAATGAAGATTTTTTTGAAGAGAAAGGAGTTCAATATAATTCCCACTGTAATACTTTTAAAATTTGAGAAAATTTTAATTACGAATAATTATTTTTCCAAAAAGCTTATTTCAATTTTACTTAAATATCTTAATTCGATCTATGTTATAAAAATTTTAAATTTGTATAATCATGCAGGTAAATACTTTTTTCGACTATATTTTTTTTAATATTCAAGTTTCTATGCAGTTTTATTTATTTAACAATAAATTTCTTGTTTAAGTTAATTACCATTCTAAAGGTTCTTATTTAAATCTTAACTCAAATTAAGTTCGCTAAAGTTTTAGAGTAAGAAAACTCCATACGCCACACAATGTTATTGCCATCGGAATGTTGCACGAAATACATAAATTATAGACGATGGCTAAGAAAAAGAATTGGAGGCGATGTTCGGAGTTCACAATAAAATGAAACGACTGGGCGAGTGAAAAATCAGATAACAATAAAAGCAGAGAATCTACAACTGTCACTTAAAACAAGTGAAAAATTACGTTTGTTAGATTTTTACTTCAATTTTTATAATGTATTCTGTTTACAATGAAACAGACAAGTTATTAACTGAAATAAAATGTATACACTTAAATAGGTTAAAAAATAAATAAATACAGAAATGTAAAACTAGTAGGTACTTAGCAATTGCGAGTAAGTATATACAGTGAGGTCCAAAAGTAACGGATAAATTCATTTTCTCCGTTAATAAGCGTGTAAAAGAAAAATCCTGAAACATGTCAATTTTTAAATTTAAAATGACACTTGATGACGCTAAATAACCACCCCCCCTACTTCAAACCCCTTTCTAAGGGGTGAGAGCACCCCATTTTTTTAAATAGCAAGAGGGGTCATGTGATACCTCTTTTAAAAGAGCATTTAATTGCCTATTCAGCAAATTTTTAGATTTCAATTTTTTATTTTAAAGAAAATTTTATTTACAATTTTGGAATGTGTTACTTAATAGTATTATACGTTACAAGGTCGGTAGGTGACTTATTACAGTACGAGTTAGTTTACGGACGAGGCGACGTAGGAGCCAAGTCCGGAAATAAAAACGAGTAATAACTGTAATAACACCTAACGACCATGTATCGTATTATATTTTATTTCATCCCGTTTTTATAAATTAATAAATTCATAAAAAATTTAACAGTAGTTCGTAACTTGACTAAAAATAGTTCGTAACCTGATTAGTTAGGTCAAATTACTTTAAAAGCCATCTGTCACTGTCAAATAATTTTTTTATTATTAGGATTTAATTGTTAATATAAAATTGAATAACATTGACTTCTTTTTAAATGTGGATGTAAAAGTAAGTAATTAATTTTATTTTTGATTTTTATTAATCCTCTTTTAATCGAAGCTGTATTCAACAGCATTACTGCTTTTGCCGATGATAATTCCAGCACCGTTAAACTTAACCAGGAACCTTCAGTGGAATCTGCGGCAAACAAAGCCCTCAAAGAGTTGAATGATTGGTTTACCTTGAACAAAATGTGTTTAAATTTTAATAAAACACATTATATGATTTTCCGTACGTCTCAAGCCAGAGATAATTCTCAATTTCATTTGAAATATAAAAATAATGTATTAAAGCGTGAAGTTTCGGTTAAATTTCTTGGGTTGGTTTTGGACGATGTTCTTTCCTGGGAAGAACACTGTTCTTCACTATGTAAAAAATTAAGTGTTTCTTGCTATGCCATTAGAAACCTTAAGCATGTTTTGAATGAGCCACAGCTTCTGGGAGTATACCATGCTTTAGTACAATCTCGTCTTATGTATGGTGCTCAGTTCTGGGGTGTCTCGGTGCATGCGCAGAGAGTATTTTTATATCAAAAACGAGTAATACGTTGCATGTCAGGGGTATCACAGTCGACCTCGTGTGTGCCTTACTTTAGAAAATACAAAATTATGACGGTACCATCGATAGTAATTTATCAAATGTGCACTTATGTCTAGCAAAATCAAGATCTGTTTATCAGAAACAATCACTTTCACAATTATAATACAAGAAATGAAAATGATTTTATGACATCTTAAAATAGACTTAATAAATCTAAACTTTTTGTCACAAGTTTGGGGCCAAAACTCTTCAATAATCTCCCGACCAACATAAAAGATTCTTCAAATATGAATATTTTTAAAACGAAGCTTAAAACTTTTTTGACAGAAAACTGTTATTATTGCGTTGATTCCTTTTTAAATAAAAACAGTAACATACATTATAATTGTTGATGTATTATTGATGTCTTAGATATTATTTTTATCTTATTTTCTTACTTTAGACCATTGTAACCTTATTTTTCGTTCAGTATATGTTAGGTATATACATATTTGTTTGTTAGTGTAAGTCTTTTACTAATTTTACTAATTAGTAATTACTGTTTTTGTATTGTAAATTTACTATTTTATGACGATGTCCATACAATTTATTGTCAATTGGAAAAATAAAGATATTGTATTGTATTGTATTGTATTGTATTATTTTATTTTTATTTCATAGTCATTATAGTATTTTTAAATGTCAAAAATTAAAAGTAATTGTCTTCCCTTAAGCAATCAAAACAGCGTTGCTAGGCAACACATTACAGTACCAGATACCGTAATGTTTTACTTACCGGCGCCAAATTGATTATAGGGAAGTGTATTTACTGGACCGGATGAAATAAAATGTATTGTAACGTGTCGTATTGATATACCAAGCATGCCTACTAGATTATTTTATTATTAGGATATTTAACTGTAACTACCTATTACAGTAATAAATATTGAATTTTTTTGAAAATAAAAAAATTAAATCTAAATATTTTTACATTGCTAAATAGGCAATTAAATGCTCTTTCAGACGAGGTATCACATGACCCCTCATCCTATTTAAAAAAATGGGGTGCTCTCACCCCTTGGGAAGGGGTTTGAAGTGGGGGGTGTTTTTAGCGTCATAAAGTGTCATTTTAAATTTAAAAATTGACGTGTTTCAGAATTTTTCTTTTACACGATTATTAACGGAGGAAATGAATTTATCCGTTACTTTTGGACCTCACTGTATAGAGGCAGTTTTACAGCGAAGCACAAACTACTCAATCAGAAACCGAGAAAATACAATTATGGGTCATATCAAACAACTTTGAACGGACGTCACAGATTTCTTGACACAACCAAGTTAACACTGTTGCCAAGTGAAAATAAAAGCACGAAATATACATTTAAAATTTTAAACCACAACAATTAACTACTAAATTTAAATTTTAAAAGGAAACGGCTGACGGTGAAGTATTTTTTTATGTATACTGAGTTAGTAAAACACAAACTTTTATAAGCATAAGAATATTTAATATTAACAAAATATTTAAAATTGTTCACTTTAATAAATAATTTGCAATATTTTTATGTACTTACTTCTTTCATACATTTCATAAATAGTATTACATATGTCACTGGTATTTAAAAGTTTAGTATTTACAACTCTCTTATTATAGCTACGTTTTTTGGGTGGAGATGTAAGCACTTCGTTGGATTTGGTGGTCTGTGAAATAGAACTCACGGTAGTTCGACTTAAATTTAAAGCCGCAGCTACATGCTAAAATTTGCAAAGTAAATTTTACGTAAATACAGAAAATATATTGAATACATTACCTCTCTAACGGCTGTTAAAAGTAACAGTGGTCCATTATTATCTCTTTCCTTTTCAAAGTATTCAATCACAGAAGCTAAAAGCTCTTTGCAGCGACTATATAATGTTTTAGGCATATTCAAAATATAGGTACTCACGAAAAACACTACTTTTTGTTCTCAAAAGAACTGATTTAGAAAGAAAATGAAAACGCAAATATCAAACTGACAAAATCAAAACATTAAACGACTTGGCAGCTATGCAATGACAAGTGAAGTTTTCATTAAGGTTTGCAATTCCTAGTGAAATATAAATATACCCAGTATTCAATAAACCCGGTTTATACTCCAATAAATTTAATTAATTCGAATCATTTACGTAAGTGAGTTCTATATGTATTTAAAGATTATATTTATTTATTTGTAATAACTAATGACTATTATCAAACGAACACATTTTTTTAGAAATAGATTTTGTAGTGGTGCACATGTGAAAACATATCTAGTGACAGTTGTGACGTCCGTCCAGAGTTGTTTGATATGAGGTGTACATGCTGTCACTTTCGCGCCTGTCTTTTACTTGTACTCTTCTATATTCAATATGGAAATTAAAAGAGAGAGATAGCATCTAGCTTCATTGTCTCTCTTTATCGCAACTCCTCTTGAGTTATTTAGCACATTGTCAAAGGTATGGCGTGGAACATATCACCCAAGAAACAGCTTCAGGGAGTAATAATATTTTCAACTAAAACGGTATTTTGAAATTATTTGTTTAAAGTGTGACTTTTTTATCAAAGCCTTAAAATGAGAATTTTTTATTAAAACCCAACATTAAAACGTTTAATTTCGAAGAGTTTCGTTTATCAAAAATGTAATAATGTCTAAAAAAATTAAAATTGAACGTTAAACAACCACTTTAAAAGCTGCTAAAAATTTAAAACGATTTAAATAAATTGAAATAAAGTCGAAGAAATCGTTAAATCTTTAAAAAACGACTAAATGAAATGCGACGTAAAAAATAAAGAACTTTTTAGAATAGAAAAATTAACAAAATACATAAACAATATATAAACAATGATAAAATACCTAATAGAAAAAAATTAACAAGTAAAAATGTAAAGAGTGTAAGAAGTCGCAAGAATTTGAAACAACTTGTTGAAAGTTGAAAAAAAAACTCGATGGTCATATCCAAAATCGAGTTCCAGAAGTGCTTCGAAGATTGAAAGAAACGCTGGCACAAGCTACCACACTTGTAAGGGGGGTTACTTTAAAGGAAACAAAAGATATATTGATGAATAAATAAAGAATTTATGAGTTATTAAAAAATTCTCGTTTTTTTTTCTGAACATTTTTTGTCTATACTTTTATTATAAAGAGGAAAGGTTTGATTTTTTGTTTCTTTGAAATGAATAGGCTCCGAAACTACTGGACCGGTTTCAAAAACTCTTTTACCGTTGGCAAGCTACACTATTCCCGAGTGACATAGGCTATGTTTCATTTAAAAAAAAAATAGGGATCCTTACTAAAATGCCATTAATGTAACCAAAAATGACCTTAAAATCCTTACATCGCGTGCGCTGAGAATACTATTGATTATAGAATAAAATAATGTACTACGATTTTGAAGAATATATAAATATCTATAAAAAATGCCGCGACAGCATAAGTCTAACTGTTATAGTTACGTCACAATAACTAATTTTTAATTTTTTAAAAGTTTTTATTTTGGTATTAATCCTTATCAAAATAACTTATTTCATAATCACGACAGATATCACAAATTTAGCATGTGCAATGGGACGAGGCTACTTATAAACGAATTAAAGGACAATTAAGTTGTAGCAACCAATATAACTGAACAACCAGCTGGGCAACTAGCTCATACACTGAAGATACCGATGATCCATTTAAACCGCTTCAATTTCCTATCAAAACATATTTCGCTTTTACTAATAATAAGTCTCAAGGTCAAACCTTCCAAATAGTAGGGATCGGTTTTCCTCATGGCCAACCGCCTAAGGTGGGTCGGTCACCTGAAAATCAATTTATTTTGCTGCCAGAAAATAAAACAACATGTAATATTGTTTACAGGGAAGCGTTGACCCAATAAATTTAATGGCTTTTGTTATTTTTCTGTAATCCCCGTGCAAAGCCGGGGCGGACTGCTAGTATACAATAAACAAACGTAAAAAATAAAAAAATGTAGATGCTAAATAGTAAAAAAATGTAAAGAACTAAAAACTAAATTACTACAAAAATGCCAAAAGTTAGAACAAATCGCAAACAAGTAAAAAACACAGAAAAAATCTTTGGAAAGAGAGAGATTTTGCATCCAGAACGACTTGAACCCGCAACCTTTGCCTCTACGCGGCAACGCGCTAACTACTAAGCTATGAATGCCTAGTAATTATTTACCTTTTTTGTCGTTAAATTCAACTCATATCACATGTGACACATACTCATTTTTTACCTTGAGCACATATAACATTAAGTTAATGAGAGAGAGATGGACAATTGAAACATTAAACTCTATGTCACTTTTTTAGCCCTTTTGTATATTTTTATTTGATTACGATACCGAAACCATACAAAGGTTGCTGGTTCGAGTCCTGCTGGATGCGACATTATTTCAATTTCTCCTTAATGTCATTAAATATATTCTTGTCTGTATACTTTCTAAAATTTCAAAAATCGTAATGGTATATTTTAAAATCAATCAAAAATTCTGTTTCAACGCTTATTTAGAACTAAATTCGATCAAATCCAGATTTATTTTTTTAATAAAAAGCTGTTTACTCTTTGACTCCCCCATAGATTGATATCATCATCTAATACATTTTTTATGTGAGGATTTTCTTCTGGCACCAGGTGTGTATCAATTACTTGTTGAATATGGCGATACTAAGAAAACACCCTAAAATGGGGTTATAATCCTGAAATATCCGGTTTTCTGTTTCGGATTTCGACTTCCTAGGACTTCCTCGGCTTTAGCCCTTTTCAGATTTACGCTGACAAACAACACCATCAGGGATGAAAATATATTACCGATAATATACAAAAAACTCTTTAAGAGCTTTGGGTATTTGGAGAATTATAATTTGATTAAATCAGTGTTATAAATGGATTGCCAAGTTTGTTACTTATATGAGTTTTTTATACCAATTAAATTGAATATTGAATTTCTGTTTGTTTGTTTTGCCTGTTCTGTGTTTCCATCTAATTGTTACTATTATAAATGCTTTAGATTTAAGTATAGTTCCTATATTTTTTAATAATCTGTTATATAAAAAAATAATTTTTAAAACAACCGCTGTTTGATAAAGGACTAAAACAGAATATCATTTTTTTGTTGTTTATTTAGATCTTAAAAAAAGGGTGAGCGATGATGACTTTAGTAAAAAAGACAGAACCTTTTTAAACTTAAAACTTGTAGAAGGCAATATAGAAAGTTTATTAATCTATTCGTTACCTTGTATTCCTCTATGTGCTGAAACTAAAACTAGTTTGACACAAGGTATCGAGTTCCACTTTTTTTTAACAGAGGGCCAGGCTTTGGGGTAGACCATGGGATTGCATCGCAGCTAGTACAGCTTATTGTGCACCCTCATTCACAGGTCCTCATTTTCCGTCAAATCCCAGGTTCTTAATGAACCATGAGATCCTTTTGACTATGGTTACCCGTTCTTCCCTTTGATCTCCGATCGGTAGGCCAAGCGATCTCACACGCAGACCTTGCAGGGCTGGGCACATGAATATCACGTGGAAGGCTGTCTCCTCCTCCTCACCGCATTTTCTACATAAGAGGTTTTCAACTTGAATTCCCCTCTTATGAAGATGTCCGCGAAATAGCCAGTGGCCGCTGATGAAGCCAACCACTTTCCGCAAGGTCTTCCTCCTCAGCCCAAGGACATCTGCCGCTATATCACCAGTGGGTGTCTACATCATTCTCTTTGACTGTATGTAGCCTTCTGTTCTTTCCCAGCTCTTTCGATGTTCTATGCCCATCCACTGGCGAACATCTCTTCGTGCTGTGTTGTAAGCAATACCACACGTCGGCTCTGGACCAATGAGCGGGCTTTCAGCTCCTTTGTTTGCCCACTTGTCAGCTCCCTCATTGCCAGCAATCCTTTGTGCCTCGGAACCCAACTAAGGATAACCTTGTTGTTCTCTCCCAGGATTTTCATGGCCTGATGACAGTCCCGAGTTCCACTTGACATTTGTTTACTAGTCTGGAGACCAATAAAGGGTTCTTTAAAGCCCAAATAGCCACCCAAATATCTTTGTATATGTTAATACGCTTAGATTTATAACCCTCAAAATATTTTCTGTTGTGCAAGAAGGCATATAGTTCTGCTTAAACTACAGATGTACTTATATGTTTCCAGAGAGCCAGAAATTTTTAAGTTTACTTTTTTTCTGTAAATTTTTGCTAGTTGTTAGACACGTCAGTGTACTACGTTCAACTCTAAAGCAATTATTGTGTCCTGATCTATGTGAAAGTTAAACAGGACTTCCATACTTATGCCAAAACAACAAGACGATGTCATTTTTTTGTTGTTACTTTGGCTTCTATACCAAAGTGGTTGTTAGCCACTGTATTAGGATATAGGATGTCTGATTGTAAACTCCACGTTTTGCCGTAAGTGCATATGGCAACCAAGTAGATATCGCCCTCCTAGTTATGTATTGAAGATGTTGGTTTCAGATACCTAAGTTTTAAGTTTAATATAAATTCTAGGTACTTTACCTCTCCTACTACTGTTATATTTTTGTACCATTAAAGCTTAGAGAACCTGTGCTTTTTGGAACGAAGTTTCCTTTCGGGCGATACGACCAGTTACGACTGAGGCTAGAGGCTAGCCGGAAAAAATTCAGACCAAAATATGTTACGACACGACACGACACACGCATGTTTCTCTGTGTGTCTGTCTCTCTCTCTCTCTCTCTCTCTCTCTCTCTCTCTCTCTCATAGATAGATATATTACAATTAAAAAGACACTAATTTAAATTAAAAGAAAATGTACATTAAAAAGAAAATACTCTAGATTAAAAAATAAGTACCTAGAATAGTATTATATTTTATTTCATCCTGTTTTTATAAATTAATAAATTCATAAACATTTTAAAAATAGTTCGTAACTTGACTAGTTAGGTACGTCAAATTACCTTAACTGTCAGTTACTGTCAAATATTTTAATTTTAAAATTTTGTATTAAATTGTTAATTCCTGTTTTAAGTTTAATTGAAATAAAAAGTAATTCTAGGTAGATGTATGTCATCTAAACCTCTGGTATTGTATAAACTGACACTTTTGTTAAAAGAAACGAACTGTTGAAAATATTCAGGTGATACAGGATTTACTATTTTCTATTTTGCTTTAAACAGTGTAGTGTCGCGACTCTGTTAAGTTTATACAGGTTTTTTGTAAAAAATAAATAATATAATAATAGAAAATAAGAACAATAATGTATCCTGACAGTGTTTCTGCACAAGCTCTGGATATTGCTGATAGAGTTAGGTAAGTACTGTAGACATTTTATACAGACATTATGCTTATGTATGTATAAACACTCTGTTGTGTTTACAAATTACAATTCCTTTACTAATTAATCGAAAAGAACTTCGTTCCATCCGGGTGTCCCTTGATACCTTTCACTTTTTATTATTTAATTTCTTTCTTATGGTAAATGTTACAAATGTAGACTAGTGCTAATGTTAAGCCTTGTAGTTAAGGTCCATTTAGAGCCTGTTACATTCTTTTGTTGCAGTATCAGGTAACCAAATAAGTACATAGTTTCTATAGGTTTGTCCCAACTTGCGTTTTATAACCATCCCAGAATCGTTTAAGAATCCTTACAGAGTTAATTAGTGCCCAAGATCGTACAAAGAATGCAAGATAAGACTACCCAACTAACAATTTTATATTTTATAAAAACTGTAAGAACTTTACCGAACATGTTTTATAAAACATCTTTTATTGTAAGAACATTGTAAAAACGTTTATACAACCCTTATAAAGCCCAAAAAGGCGCAGGTTTATAAAATAGTTCTGCTGCTTAACAAGTTTTATAATGTTTGCGGTAGCTGCAATGCAATAGTTATATAAACGTTTATACAGCTTTTAAAAAAATACTATAAAATCACTATAAAACCGTTTTATATATCCTTCATAATAATTTCATAAAACAAGTTTAGTGATACAGAAATGTCCAGACAAACCAAAATATTTTTTTAACTGTTTCGAAAAGAACTATTTTATTTTGTAAACAAAGAAAACTTGGACAACACTTGGAATCTACAGTAGTTCTAACACTATTCACAGCGACTTTATAAAAGAATCATATACGATATGTTTAAAGCTCTTATAAAACAGTTTTTTAAAGTTTTTGTAAAAACAATTTGATTTTATTAAAGATGTATTTTCTATAAAACTGTAATAAAACTATTCTATTAATATTTTTAAAAACTTCTATAAAACTGCTTTATAATTGTCCCTAAAGAAATAAATATGTTTCAAAAGGTTAACACATACAACCGTTATAAATCAATTTAGTTGTATAGGATATAATGCTTTGAAGGATTGTTTTATAAACGTTTATAAAACAATTTTATTGCGATGTTGTAAGATATTTTATAATTTTGTTTTAAGAACGTTCTTACTGTTAAATTATAAAACTAAATAGTCCCGACGACCAAATACTTGTTAAGACAGCATTTAAAAAACAATTTTGAATTTCTACAGCAACTAAAAAACTATAATAAAACAGATTCTCTTTATTGACTAAAGGTTATAAAACCAAATTGTTAGTTGGGTACTTTAATAAAATTCTTTTAAAAGCTTTTTGAAAATTAGAAAAAATATCTAAAATGATTTGTTTCTGCAAATTTGATGTAATTACACTAAAAATCATAAAGTTTCTTAATATTCTTAAAACCTTGAAAAATAACCGAGATACTACGATTTTTGTAAAATGCTAAAACAAAATATACTCCACATTTTCTTTGATTTATTAAGATCTGTAGATGTTCACGACACTCGTAAATCTAGCTAGTTCCATTTTTTTACTTTATTTTTTTCATCTAAACATATGAAATCTTCTCAATTTTCGCTGTTCGCAGTTTTTCTTTGCGGTAACGCTCTCTGTCTCTCTCCCATTCTCTCTCTCTCTCTCGAACCCTGACTCAGAGGGGTAGCTTATTTTATTTTTCTTGTTATGAGATTTACGGTAAGCTGCTAAAAGGAAATATAGTTTTTTATTTTCTCTCAGATTTTAAAACAAAAACAGAAATGAGTTTTTCTTTGCTTTGTGCATCGAAATTTCGCCTTTCTTAGAATAATTGAATTCGTTAAATTTAATAAATGTATGCTTATAAAGTTAAAATTAAACTAACCTGTTTAGTAATGTAATTTTTTTTAGCATAGTATTTATTCATTTATTTGTTGTTAAATTTTGGTATCTTAGATCAGATCCTTGTTGGAAGTAAGTTCCTTACGGCAGGCTTGGATAAGATGGGGATTTTGCTGCGTGACCGAACTGAAAAAAATGTAATAGTAAAAACCGTAACAATAAAACCGTAACGCTTGCAGTAGTGCCACTATATCTAGTAGGCAGGTTACCGCTAGCCTCCACACAACGCTAGCCTCTACTCAGTGTTTAGTATACGATAGACATAATGTTGACAGTTATGATATAATTTTTAACTGTCACCGAAACTTTCTTGAAAGTGTTTATACAAAAAATATAATAGTTATAATGAATCAAGCAAAAGATGATCTTCTCATTACAGAATCTCCTAACGAAAGGTAAGTTTAATAATATAATATAAACATTGTAAACAATATAGAAATATCGAACGATGTCAACTTTTGTGATGTCCTATAAATTAATGAAAATCATTGGTTTTTAAATGTAAAATGTGTAAATTCTGTTGTAATATTTTATTTAATTGGATTATCTACACCTGTTACTAATGTTAATCTCAAAATTTATAATAAATTATTATTATTAATATGATCAAAATTTATGCAGTAAATACATAAAAATGATTTGACTAGCATATGATAACTCTTCACGATTGGATATCGTTGGAGGATCGAATACGCGGGATGGTAATTTTTTTTTAGTTTTTTTCCAGTGTTAAACAAAAAAACGATAAATATTATTTTAACTTTAAATAAAATTAATTCAATTATCTTATTCCGATCATAATCATTATAAAAATTATATCTTTAGAGAATTTATTGATATATAAGCTGCCCAGACGAAAAGTACAAATTATGAAAATATGTACAACCAAAAGAAATGTAATTATTAATCTATAACGTAGTATAATCCAAGGCTTGGAGGAGATAGGGATTTTGCTGCGCAACCGAACTGAAAAAAATGTAATAGTTAAACCGTCACAAAAAGTCTGTGGAATAAAACCGTTAAATGAGACGTGCGCAGGCGCTACAGTCGTATACACAAGCGAGTAGTGTCAATTCTACATTAGCCGAAGGAACTTAGTTCCTACCTGGTGTCCCACGACACCATTATAACTTGTTATACATCACTTATGTTGTGACTGAATTCTGATTTATGCTACGATTGCTTTTATACTGTGTCCTACGTAAGCTGGAATGATATGGAAAGTTATGCTTTTTGGCGGAATTAAATAAACGCAAAAGAAAATCTAAAAAGCGTTAACAAAGATTCTAAGAAGTAGTTCATTGGATTGTAAATAAAAGTTTTTATTTAACAGTTAAGAAATAAAATACAAGAGTAGCTTATATTGGTAACTACACCAAACCTAAACTTCTATCCAAAAAGTATCCAACAGCATTCATATCATCCCACCAGAGTGTTCGAGTAAACTCTGCAAGACAGGAATATCACATGTAAAGCCTCACGCACTTAACGGTTTGTTGTAGACACCTTCCGGATGTTGATAGACATCTTTGTTTTGGCCGATCGTTGACTACAATACCAATAGATAACATTGACGGCTTACGATTTGCAATAGAGAAATATCGAAGTTTGAATGTGGCGAAGTAGAACATGCTCAGGTTATTAATGCTGATGAATCGTGAGGTAACTGTTTTGATTCCTAAACACAACAACATTGTTTGCAGAGGAAGTTTTGGTTACAAAGTCTTTGAAGTCACCCCTTACCTTGGAACAGCAAGCGGTCTATAAATGAGACACTTTTTCGACCCTTGACACTCGATCCGGCATGTATGCATTTATAATTTTACAATCTATTGATTAATTTAAAAAATATATGTGATTAATGTTTTATAAAAGTTACGCACGAAGCCGCGTAGTGGCGAGTGCGTAATTACACGAGTACGTAATACCTCTTACCACTCGAGTTATACGTACTATGCTTTATCAACGACTCAATATGTTAATTTTAATTCTAAATATTTGACATCTCTAAAAAAATATATGACGTACTGTACTGTTATCTACTCCTTTAATAGTAAATGTCATTTATACTCATTGTTACCATGCAGGGTAAGTAAGCTATAAGGCACAGTTGTGCGTAATGAACCGTCATTTCAACATGACGTTTCATTACGCACAACTGTGTGTTATAGCTTACTTACCCTGCATGGTGACAATGAGTATAAATAACATTTACTGTCAAAGGAGTAGATAAAGATATTTATTTTCTGATTTCAACCATATATAATACTCACGCAAAATTTTGAAGTTTACAGGCGCTAAAGGTATTTTATGTTAATATGTGTGTTGTTCTTTCCTTAATGTAATGTACAATATTTTGGTGTCTAGTCTGTAAACTTGCGTATTTTGTGTTTTTTGAGTATTATATATGGTTGTAATAAAAAAATATCCTAACGTTTCTGGTATTTATTTCTCATACTCATTGCTTCTGAACAAGGAAACAGGTGTTAATGGGATATAAAGGATAAAAATTACCATTATCGAGATATGTCTCGGAAAAGATGGGAGAAGGTTGCTGCAGAACTAAATACTAACAGAAAGTAAAATTATGTTTTCTTATTCATATTTTTGTGAATAATAACACAATGCATGAATACATTTCTTTATAAATACACATATATATTTTATGAATACATTTTTATGAATCGATAGAGTCATATATAAGCAAGTAGAATTATAATATCAAAAACATGACTTGTAGTTATAAACTAGATCGTATTAAAACAGAACCTCACCGGCAGGGCAATAAGTTTTCAACGTATTTCTAGCGTCATTTGCGTTTCTTTCGTAGTTGTTACACCTACAGAAAGCTGGCTCATTGTGTTCGGGTTCAAGTCCCATCACAAGAATATAAAGAGGACTCATACCGTCCTTATCAATAATTATGTTGTGCAAAAGACAGACGCATTTAACTAAAATGTCTACTTTGCATGGATCGATTTGGAGTTCAATTTTTTAACACCTTACTTGTCTACCAGACTACCAAAGGCACATTCCACACAACGTCTAGCTCTTCTGTTTCTTCAATTCTTCGATACGATCTTGAACATGGTTTAAATAAATAGGTTTTCAGAGGATATGCAAGTAAAGGGGCTGCACCGGTTCGATCGCAAAATCGATCATTTTTACATGTAAATCTCCATAAGAAAATCTAAGGTCGATTCTGCTCATTTTTGGCTAATCTACCCCCCACCACTCCAAACATGTGACTAGATACTAGAGTCGCGTTATTATAATGATTCAATAGGGGTAAAAGTGTCGTAACTGCCAAAAGTGCATTAGGATTCAATAGGGGTAAAAGGGTCGTAACTGCCAAAAGGGCATTATGGTTGTATCTTGTAAACGATTAAACAGATTTCAGCGTGTGATGTGTCATTGTAAAGGAAATAAACAATAGGGTGAGATGCGATGCCAAAAAGGCCTTAAATAAAGTTCCAAAAAGGCATTATAGCTATATCTCGTAAACTGACGATCGGATTTCAGCGTGTGACATATCTTTATAAAGGGGCAGAGGGTAAGATGCGAAGTTAAAATGACCTTAAACAAAGTTCCAAAAGGGCATTAGGGTTGTATCTCATAAACAGCCGATCAGATTTCAGCATATGAAATATCATTGTAATAGGGAGGAGCCATATGGTTAGATGCGATGTCAAAAATACCTTAAACAAAGTGCCAAAAGGGCATTATGGTTGTATGTCGTAAACGATTGAACATATTTCGTTGTGTGACATATCATTATAAAGAGAATAAGCGATAGGGTAAGATGGCGCATTAAAAAGTCCATATTGACATTATCAAAAGGGCATTAGGGGTATAACGTCCAAACAGATTACTTCGTATTCCTTGGAACAGTACTTACTAGATATCTCCTTCGCTTCAATTCATCGAACTGGGATTCTTGAAACGATGATTTCATTCATATTGTTTGGAATTGTTATTTGTTATTTTACATCACATGATATTAAACAAAAATAATTTCAAACACTTACAATACAAATAATAACAGCTGTAAATTTACCACATCAAATAAAATTATTGGAAATATAAAAACTTTTTTAAAAAAAATTAAACCGCCTTCAAAAAATTTACTCTAAAAAGCCAGAAATAAAATCTTTATTTCTTAATAAAATTGGAACCAACTAGGTATCTGATTTCGATTTCCTTGAAGTCGGCTCCAATGGTTTATATCTTTGTAACTAACATTCGAAATCTAGATTTTATAGCAAATATTAAAATAGAGGGTAATTTGCCATTGGAGCCGACTTCAAGGAAATCGAAATCAGATGCCTAGTTGGTTCCAATTTTATTAAGAAATAAAGATTTTATTTCTGGCTTTTTAGAGTAAATTTTTTGAAGGCGGTTTAATTTTTTTAAATAAGTTTTTATTTTATCATTTTTAGTTGCTACTTGATTCATGATGTATTATTTTCAAAGACTTTCAATAACCGTGCAAGAGGTAGGTACTGAGTTTAATCCCCAACAATCCCGATAATATGTACCAATGTGAGTTTTTGGAGATATAAGTAAATTGTCTAACACCTAAAAACACGAAGCACGCACGGTAAAGGAAAACATCCTGATGAAACGTGGAATAAATTGTCTGAAATCACCAACTCGCAGTAAGCAAGAGAATTGATTAAATGCTCATTCCTTCTCCTTGTGAGAAGAGGTCTTTGGCTTTAGAGTGGGACAGTAATGGGCTAATTATTATGTTTTTATGTTATACATCATTATTAACAAATTAACTGAACTGCAGAGCTTATTCTGTTGATTTTTGTGGTATTTCTTGAAATATCTTCCACATTGGTGACAAGACCATAATCAAATTTCTATGGGACCACACGGACACTCTACTCTTTTGAATACAAAAAGATTTTTTCAAATCGGATTATAAATACCGGAGATATTCGCTAACATATATAAAAAGAATAAGGTCAAACTGAGACCCTTCTCCTTATTTCCTGGAATATCTTTCACATTGATGACCAGACCTTAACCAAATTTCTATGGGACCAATGGGACACTCTACTCTTTTGAATGCAAAAAGAACTTTTAAATCGGATTATAATACCGGAGATATTCGCTGAACTGCTGATTTTTGTGGTATTTCTTGAAATATCTTCTACATTGGTTACCAGACCCTAATCAAAATTCTATGAGACCATACAAACACTCTACTTTTTTAAATGCAAAAAGATTTTTTCAAATCGGATTATAAATACCGGAGATACTCGGTAACATATATAAAAAAAATATGGTCAAACTGAAACCCTTCTCTTTATTTCCTGGAATATCTTTCACATTGATGACCAGACCTTAACCAAATTTCTATGGGACCAATGGGACACTCTACTTTTTTGAATGCAAAAAGAATTTTTAAAAATCGGATTATAATACCGGAGATATTCGCTGAAATGCTGATTTTTGTGGTATTTCTTGGAATATCTTCCACATTAATAACCGGACCCTAATTAAATTTCTATGGGACCACACGGACACTCTACTTTTTTGAATGCAAAAAGATTTTTTCAAATCGAATTATAAGTATCGGAGATATTCAGTAACGTATATAAAAAAATTTGAAAAGAGGTTCACCTTAAAGGCCATCCTTGCAACTTCCCGCTAGTTTTAACCGCAAAGCTATAGTAACGTGACGTATTTTGACGTTTTTGACTTTTTTTGAAATGTTTAAAAAGCCATAACTTTTTAACGCGTTATTCGATTTTGATGTTCAAGATGGCATTCGACGCAGTTTTTTGAGACCTAAAAATGTTACTGGTAGTGCAAAATCGATTAGTAGAAAAACCTGTAAGTTATTAACAAAAACCCTTTTTTTTGAAATTTTTCGACAACGATATCTTACGAACGAATCAACCGATTTTAATTTGCAAAACGGCATTCGACGTGTTTTTTTAAGCTTGAGAGCTGATTAGGTTATGGAATTGATCGATGTAATAGCCAAAAAGATATGCCGAAAAAACATCATTTTTACCAATTGTTTTTTTCGGTTATTTTGACATTTCTCAAAATCTACCGGTTCGAATCGGCTCAAACTTACAGGGAGTCTAAGTTAGATGGAACTTTTTGGAACGCGTTTTATTTCATTTCGATCGGTCAAGCCGTTCAAAAGTAATAAGAGGTTTACATACATCCACACACACACACACACACATCCACACGTACATACAGACATACAGACACCCTCGTAAAAATTGTCAGGGGAGGTTCCAAATACCTCAAAACGTTGAGATCCGATGAAAACTCGATTTTCGAAAAACGGGGTAAAACCAATAACTTCCCGATTTTAAAAAAAATTTTAATTTTTTTTGGCGGGAAGTTAAAAATATGGTCAAACTGAGACCCTTCTCCTTATTTTCTTGAATATCTTTTTTGCAGTCGGTTAAAAATTCAACTGTGTGACTGATAACATGACAGCAGTCCTGGTTTTTATATACATATAGAAATACCAATTGTCACATAGACTGGTTCTCTATTACTATAAAACTCGCAATTTTTATTTCCAATAATTTTATTTGATGTGGTAAATGTACAGCTGTTATTATTTGAATTGTAAGTGTTTGAAATTATTTTTGTTTTATATCATGTGATGTAAAATAACAAATAACAATTCCAAATAATATGAATGAAATCATCGTTTCAAGAATCCCAGTTCGATGAATTGAAGCGAAGGAGATATCTGGTGAGTACTGTTTCAAGGAATACGAAGTAATCTGTTTGGACGTTATACCCCTAATGCCCTTGTGATAATGTCAATATGGACTTTTTAATGCGCCATCTTACCCTATCGCTTATTCTCTTTATAATGATATGTCACACAACGAAATATGTTCAATCGTTTACGACATACAACCGTAATGCCCTTTTGGTACTTTGTTTAAGGTCTTTTTGACATCGCATCTCACCATATGGCTCCTCCCTTTTACAATGATATTTCATATGCTGAAATCTGATCGGCTGTTTATGAGATACAACCCTAATGCCCTTTTGGAACTTTGTTTAAGGTCATTTTAACTTCGCATTTTACCCTCTGCCCCTTTATAAAGATATGTCACACGCTGAAATCCGATCGGCAGTTTACGAGATATAGCTATAATGCCTTTTTGGAACTTTATTTAAGGTCTTTTTGGCATCGCATCTCACCCTATTGTTTATTTCCTTTACAATGACACATCACACGCTGAAATCTGTTTAATCGTTTACAAGATACAACCATAATGCCCTTTTGGCAGTTACGACCCTTTTACCCCTATTGAATCCTAATGCACTTTTGGCAGTTACGACACTTTTACCCCTATTGAATCATTATAATAACGCGACTCTAGTATCTAGTCACATGTTTGGAGTGGTGGAGGGTAAATTAGCCAAAAATGAGCAGAATCGACCTTAGATTTTCTTATGGAGATTTACATGTAAAAATGATCGATTTTGCGCTCGAACCGGTGCAGCCCCTTTACTTAGGCATCATTAGCCAACAGTACATAGGGAGCTGGAATGTTCGTTGACGGTATATTTTCATTTTCTGGTATGTTTATAATTTTGCTTTCAATCGTTAATAAATATTTGAATTTAAAAATGTTCCTTTTGCCTACCGCACTATTTTATCCATAATGAAATCTTAAATATATTTAAGAATAGATTCTGCTAATCTAGTCAGTTCAACTGTTTCTTACCTTAATATCCTTTTCATTTCCTCTTTTTGTCGTGTTAATTTACCTACATTATCCAAACAAAATGCTAGGTATAACCGTATTTCTCGATTTAAAATTGGATTGCCTTTGTCGAATTAACAACTAATCCGCTTTACTGGTGGAATTAAAAGATTCAACGCTTCTGGTTCTCTTTGTATCCCTTTAGGTTGTAAGTTTAATGTGTTCCATAGAATATTTGTGAAACTTTGTAAAAATAATATTGCGAAAACAAAAGCTGACAAATTGTTAGCGTGGACTGGATTAAACTTGCTTCAATTTCGATTCTATCTCCTTTGTTATTGACGCTGTTGTTTCACTTTCAGGACTAATGGACTTAATAGAGTAGACGGACGGTGAGCCAAGCTGCTCAGTTCTCGATTCCAATTTGGTATAGAAATCAGGGACGTATTTAATATCCCCAAAGTGAGACACTTCGTTAGAAATTAATTCATAATATTCTTCAGTTCAAATCCTACTGAAATGTAATAAATCTTGGAAGCATTGCTAGATAAAATTTTATAATTAAATTTTTTTTTTTAATTTTAACACAATAGTATTATATATATTTTTTTATTCGTTGGGTCAAATAATACTTCAGAGCATTAAAAATCTATGCTTTTCTTCCTTGGTAATTTTCTGGACTGTCACATCTCGTTTTTATAGAAAAGTAGTTAAGTTGGCAATATATAGACAAACGGGGTGCCACACAGACGGTTGCACTGATTCTTACACAACATACAAACTGCTTTTTAAAATTGGGCACGAGTCGCGTACACCTCATTACCACCCGATTTATTTACCAAATTGTGTCTTAAAATATTTTTTTAATCTACTTAAAACTAATTTTACGAACATTACAGTTGTTAAATTTTAAAATAATTTGCATTCATCAGGTTTGATATGGATTTCTCCTTTAAGGATTCCTTCCTATCAATATAGTCTCTGGGTGCGTAAGTCCAGCACTTACAAAATTGATTGCTATAACAAAAATCTACAAGCAAACAAAAATACAATTTTCTTTTTTTTCTTTTCTTCTCTGGTTTTCTTTCTGATGCTCTGTATGTGTTAACTCCTTCTTTCTATTGCTCTATACCTGTCTCATTTGGTCCACTTTCCAATTACTTTTTTTGTTTATTTTTTTTATTTTCATTTAAAATTCAAATGCTTTCAGAATAATTCAATAACTTTTAATTCTCTGGCATCTCTACCACATGTCTAATGAGAATCTAACCTGTATCTAATCTCTATAAAAACATAACATTTCCATAACAAAATCTTAACAAAAATCTATCTATGCAAAAACACAACTAAAACGGGTAACCAATTTCTAAGGGCCGCACTAAATTTCTCAAAAATTTACCGAAAGAAAGCGTCCCCCAAGAAAAAATCATCATAATGATAAAAAAATGATACAGAACGTATCTAGTGCCATGCTGTCAGAATATTCCAGATACAGAAAATGTAAAAGATGATACATAACGTATCTACTGCCGTACTGTCAAAAATAGTTCCTGTTTTGAACTGGATTGGTGTCGGTTAGCATTTCTAACACTTTAATGTCTCTTCAATCACTAATGAAGAGATATCCCCGGTATAAACTGAGTAATATCTATAGATGTGGACATGCAAAAGTTGAAAACAGCCGCAAGTAGCATAATCTTCACTCCAAAAATGGTACTTCGGTGGTCGTTTTGCGTCTTGTATATAACCGTAGGCAAGGTAAAAACATAAAACGAGCAGAACGTTTTGTGACAGTCTTAGGCGCAATTCACACAGAACGGACGTCGGGCAGAGACGTGGCTTCGACATGGCACGGACGTGGCGGAAGCGTGGCGTATGCAATGCACACAGAGGTGCAGGACAGTGGCGCGAATTGACGTCAGTAATCTGTTGGTTTTGTGGAAAACATGTCTTTTTCAAGCAGTGATGAAGATGATGAAGATATGTTGGATATAGTGTATTTGGCTAATGTGAACAAAACAAAAAGAAGATATTGGGTTCATCCATTGTGGCTACAGAAGGAGAAAATTGGTGGAACATTCGACCTAATGAGAGAATTAAACATGTACCCAGAACGATTTCAAAATTCATCAGCAATTTTCTGCCGGACCCAGTCTTAAGCACTCCTATTACAATAATCAGCACGATTAAAATCATATATACAAGGATATTTGCCAACTTCTTTGCAAAATTGTATGTTGAAGTCAACATCATCCCGCATTTTTAAATTAATTAAAGCACAGAGACACGTGGCGAAGAACTGGCGCGCCCTTTCTTGTACGCCACGAGAGACGCCGAAGAGACGTGGCGAGGGCGGGCGGACGACCGCCCGCGCCACGTCGCTTCTGTGAGTATTGTACCATTTGTTTACATAGGAGAGACGCCGAAGGGACAAAAGTCCGCGCCACGTCTCTGCCCGACGTCCGTTCTGTGTGAATTGCGCCTTATATAACAAAATGTAATAGATGATACATAACGTATCTAGTGCCGTACTGTCAAAAATAGTTCCAGTTTTGAACTGGATTGGTGTCGGTTAGAATTTCTAACACTTTAAAAGATATCGGGATGCTGTGATATAAATAGATATAAATATTAATCAGCTCATAACCAAACTACAGACACTGTGTTTCGCTCTCATTTGAGCTCATCAGTGTAGTATAGGTTATATCTCTTTAATCACTAATGAAGAGATATCCCCGGTATAAACTGAGTAATATCTATAGATGTGGACTTCCGAAAGTTGAAAACAGCCGCAAGTAGCATAATCTTCACTCCAAAAATGGTACTTCGGTGGTCGTTTTGCGTCTTGTATATAACCGTAGGCAAGGTTAAAACATAAAACGAGCAGAGCGTTTTGTGACAGTCTTATATAACAAAATGTAATAGATGATACATAAACGTATCTAGTGCCGTACTGTCAAAAATAGTTCCAGTTTTGAACTGGATTGGTGTCGGTTAGAATTTCTTACACTTTAAAAGATATCGGGATGCTGTGATATAAATAGATATAAAAATTAATCAGCTCATAACCAAACTACAGACACTGTGTTTCGCTCTCATTTGAGCTCATCAGTGTAGTATAGGTTATGTCTCTTTAATCACTAATGAAGAGATATCCCCGGTATAAACTGAGTAATATCTATAGATGTGGACTTGCGAAAGTTGAAAACAGCCGCAAGTAGCACAATCTTCACTTCAAAAATGGTACTTCGGTGGTCGTTTTGCATCTTAATATAAATAAAAAAAGTCTGACTTAAATAACTTATTTTTAAATTTTTTCATTTGGGGATAAACTATCTATACTTTAAAAACATTATTTTTTTTCGTTTGTTCGTTTTCCCTTTCTCTTTTAGGTGTATCTTTTTTGTTCTCTTTTGTGAAAAAGATAGGACTATCTATTATAGGTATTTGCCAAGTTATCTCAAACAAAACTGAGCCAAAAAACGCTTTTCAGAAAGTAATTAGAACAGAAGTTGCTACAAAAGGAGATCTTCTTTGTCAGAAGTATAGAGCTTAAAGTTAAAGTTAGTCTTTTATACAGGACCGAAGCAGGTAGGAAGTAATCTGTTTTGTATTGGTTGTTTCAAACGGATAAACTTAAGAATTATATGCTCCACAAAAATATCTACAAAATGTTTAAATAACAAACAAACTTACTGAACTAATTGAAACGTTCTGGTTTTTTATATATTTTGTAAACATTTAAAAATACTTTTTTCTTCTTTTATTTTTGCTGTCTTTTCTAATTTGCTGTAAAATTTATGGATAAGATAACAGACTCGGCGCCCCTGGGGAGTCTTGTAAGGGGCCTCGGCGACCTTAATTAAGAGCTAGAGCTTTGCTAAGTAAAAAAGAACAAAAGCCGGCACTTTGAACTTCTTGCTCTTCATGTTTTTTATTTTCTTATTTCTGTTTAAATGATTCAGGGTGAGCAAAGTCAGTGTGGATGCAACGCGGTAAAGCGCGTTGTTCTTTTCCTTAACTGTAATTTACTTTCGACTGAAGTAGTTATTTTCCTCGCATTGCATAAATTGTTTCGTTTGAGGATATAAATAGTTAGGATTTGAAAATTAGTTCTTTACATTTTAAAAACAATGTAAATTTTATCCAATTTAATTCTATTCGAGAAAATTGACTACTATTTAGTTCCGGAGAAATATGTTGTTTATTAGTTGTAAAGTATCTTCAATTAGTAGGATGATTTTGCAGTTTTATATTCACGTTCTTATATAGGTTTAAAGACAGCTTTAAAGATCAGGAATTTTTTGAAGTTATACTTCTATTCATGCACTCGATTTGTGTGGGGTTAAATGGAAAAAATCATAACATATGTAATGGTGTGAGTAAGAGAGAGACAGAAACACATATAAGTTCGGTAAAAACCAAGATGAAATATTTACCACATGTTTAGTCATAACTATAAGTCCTTTAAATACCGTTTAAACATTTAGTACATTGAAAAGAAATAGATATACAAAAAACAGTCTGAGATAATGTTTTGGAATATTATAGTGACGTATTACATTGTGTTTGACAGATTATTTTATAATTCTGTCACGTAAGTAAACATATAAAGTTTAGTATTTTATATTAATAGTAATATTCAGTAATGAGTATTGTATTGTAGTCCATAGTACAGTCACATGGTTGCATTATATCCTGCACTATGCTTTTAAGGTTGTTGGCTACATAAACAGAGTTTTTAAGAATAGTCGAGAAGTGTATTCCGAACAGACAATAGATAGAAAAATTACAACTCGGTAAGTATTCCAAATGGGTTCAATTTATGTACTCGGGGTTTTTGAGGTCGCTGAACACGAATATCATGAGGTCGAAAGTCACCGCGGCACTTGGGGTTTTATGTAAATTCTGTACAAAATCAGTGCACACTTGGAACTCGGCGGTTTTTTTGGGTCGCTGAATAAGAATATAATAATGTCGATGGTGTCCGAAACACCTGGTGTTTAAGACGGACCTCGTTTCCAGGAATTTTATGTAAACCGGTGAATGGGTTTTTTACCATGATAATGCTCCAGTGCATGTTTCAAACCTTGTACAGCAGTATTTATCAAAATACCGTGTTGTGCAGCTTCAGCAGCCTCCATACTGTGCAGACATAGCTTCTTGCGACTTTTGGCTGTTTCCTCGATTGAAAATGCCGCTTAAAAGACACTGATTCGACGACAAGAAGACTGTTGAAACCACTGCGACAAATGCAGTACATTCGATTCCGATAATTGACTTTCAAGGCTGGTTTGAAAGCATCAATGTGAGCATGTTGTTCAATAAAATGGGAAATACTTCGAAGGAAGCAACCAACCATATAATGCCAAGCGCCGAAAAAATTTGGTCGAATACGTTTGGGACAGACCTCGTATATTTAAGCCCCCTTTTGTAAAAAAATATTTGAAATTATATTATTATACTTTTTATGTTTTGTTCATTTTTAACACGCTTTTATTAGTGTCTTTTGTATGGTTTTTTGTTTGTGGGTATGTAATTCTCCGTTGGACTAGAACAACTAGTGCAAATAAATAAAATTCGTAAATAATCCAGACCCAAAATAGACCGAACGTTAAAGATTACAAATCCTTAAAAAAATAATTTTTATTTCACATTAATTATTAAGTATTATCAAGGTACTTTATAAAATCCGCTTGTTTGGTCCTCCGTTCCTTGGTCCCTACGTCCCTCTGTCTTTCCGTTACTTGGTGTCTTTGTCTCTCTGACCCTCCAAAAAATCGTAGGGTCATGAAATTTAATATATAGAATTCTCTTATCATGAGAAAAAACCCTATTGATTTTGGTTCAGATAACCCAACAGGGAAAATGTGAACGGTTTTTTGAAACTCGTGTAAATGATTCATATTTTCTTTGGTTGCGTGCATTATAACTCTAAAAAAGAAAGTAATAAAAGTTGGCAAAAAATCGTTGTGTCATAAATAAAAGACTTAGTAAATTTGATTTAAAACGGATAACTTAACGGTGAAATTTTAATAGTTTTCCCTCCCTTTTTTGCGTTATACGTTTTCAACGGAAGATCAAGAGTCATAAAATTCCTCATGTCATAAAGAAAAAGCTTATAAATTTTGGTTTAGATCAAATACTCCCAACGGTAATATTTTAGCGGTTTTTGGAAACTCGTGTAAATAATTCGATGGTAAATTCTAATTTCATGCATTGACTTTGTTTACTTTTCTGATATTAAATTCTACAAATTAGTTAAAACCCTTCACAAATATATACTTTTGCGTAATCTGCGCATAGCAATACCTACATAGAGATGACCGAATAAACGCGATCTCTCAAGCCTCAAGATGATACTAATCACAAAGAACGGCTTATGAATATGCAACCGGAATATAGCCTTCAGTGTTTTACGCTTCGAATGACCTCACGTAAATGTGTAATTTGCCCCTACAATTTCCATACTCTGACACAGCCCGGTAAAATTATTGGACATTTGTTAACATTTTTATTTGAATAGAATAGAATATTTTCTGATGATAATTTAATTGAGATTTTTTATAATTTTCTCTGAATAATTAACAAAGAAAGATCTATACATACATTTCAAAATAGATGTGAAGAAAAATATCATTTCAGTTATAGATAAAAGGCAAGTTGTATTAATTATAACTTTCAATAAAAATGTGTAAAAGTAGTACCTTAAGCATTTTATTATGAGTCTAAAAGGTATGTCATCGAAAGGCAACAGATGTGTGAACAAGATTGTGAGTGCGATACGAGGGCAGGACGTCACTGTGGTTTTTGACACATGTTCTACTGGAGAATTTATACCATTAGTTTTAATTAACAAGAGAAAAATAATGAAAGCACAACTTCTAGATATTTCACCTTCATTTGCCATTGTAATAATTTCTGGAACGAGTGGTTTGTCCCATGCACAGTAGAGCAAACAGTGGTATACCAAGGTGGCTCATTAATAGTGTGGGGTAGCATTTTTTATGAAGCAAGTACCGATCTGGTTGTGTTTATCAGAGGTCCTGTCGATGCTCATAGATACGTAATGGACGTTTAGAAAGATCATATGGTTCCATTTACACCGTTTATTGGGGATGATTTCCTTTTAATACATGAGAATGCACGAGATCACATTGCTTGTTTAGCTACTAAATACCTAAACCAAATTACTGTTTTAAGATTTCCATGGCCAACCTACACACCCGACCTTAACTCTATTGCGCATATCTCATACATGCTCAAAAGACCAGTGCAAGCGCGAATACCAGCTCCCATAAAACTTGGAGATACCCCAGTCTGATATCCAGGACTTAATGAATGATCTTTCCAATAGGCTGCTAGAAGTTATCAGAGCCCGAGGGGATAATGCTTACTATGAAATTAAAACTTTTGCTTAATATTGTGAAAAAAGTAAGAATCCAGATTTTACGACAACTTTAATTTGAGATTTTTCTAATCTTTTTGACACTAAAAGTAATTTATAAAAATAAAATATTTTTTTAATGTTAAAATGAAAGCAAACAAAACCAGTAGATAAAAATTGGAAGGCGTTCAAAATTATTTCTAACACACGTGAAAATCGAAGTGGTCGGTTAATTGTGCCGGTGAGCAAATTGCACTGCGCTAATTTCAATTTGATTAGATTGTTTGCTTCGATATACTAATGTTACTCCCAAGAAAAATATTGTTATTTTTAAAATATTGTTTTAATTCACCTTAAACTATAACAAAAAAAAGGGTGTGGCAGTCAGTGGGACTGCCGGCAGAAGTTATACTTCTATGCACTGTTAACTAATAAAACTTAATAACTACAAACACAGGCAAGTAGAAATATATTTTTTTTTTAAATTAACTGTATTTAATTAAATAAATACTTAGAAAAATAAGACCAGTTGATGTGTGTCCTTACTTCAAACACGAAAACCAAACAGTAAAACGATCAATGTACAAAAAAAGTGTTTACAAAACCCGATTTGCTTACCGTGGGCTATTACAGATTTTAAAACACTAGAAAACAATGCAAAACATTTTCTAACAACATATAGGTACACACTTTTACAAAATTTTAACGCACTTTGAACTGCACTTTTCAGTAACTTTGCAGGAACAGGTTTTAACTCACATGCATGTCTTCGACTCAAAAGCATAGTGAAGGATATAATGCAACCATGTGACGATATTTTAGACTACAATACAATACTCAATCCTGAATATTATTATTAATATAAAATACTAAACTTACTGGACAGAATTATAAAATAATATGTCAAACATAATGCGATACGTCAATGTAATACAATAACAATAGCTCAGACTGTTTGTTGTATATCTATCTCTTTTCAATGCAATGAATGTTTAAACGGTATTCAAAGGACTTATAGTGATGACTAATAACATGTAGTAAATATTTCATCTTTGTTTTTACCGAACAATATACCTTATATGTGATTCTGTCTCTCTCTTACTCACACCATTACATATGTAATGATTTTTCCCATTTAGCTACACACTAATTTATTCCACAGAGTGTCCGAATAGAAGTATAACTTCAAAAAAATGTTTCGTAACCACCTGGCAAAATATTAAATGTCAAAATGTCAAACCCAATAAAAAATAGTGTTTATTACAGCAGACCATATGAAATCTGACTTTAAAAAATCGTTGAAAGATAAAAATCCGTATTGGAAGACTTGTGCTAACTTCACTTTCATGTGAAACGGTAATCCAGCCAATAAACGGAGATTACTTAAGAGCGAATCTACGTCGTCCGTCATGCTTATTGCGGCGGAAACACCTTCGAAGGAAATTGGTTACTATTATTCACTTCAGTCAACAGGAGCTGACAAATTGCACAGCGAAAGCGTCTTGAGAATAGACTGAATATTTTTAAATTATATTTTGTATCAATTTCTTTTATGTTACTTTTAGATCTTCGAAGATATGTTTTAAATAGTAAAAGCTCAGATTTAATTAAAACTGATAATAATAATGTTTCTGAATATACCTTTCCAAAAACTCATCGTTACTGTTGACTGCAACCTACTACATAAAATGTTCGTTTTCCTGAGAAACGTGCCCGTAGGCCAGAGAAATAATAAGGCACAGCAACAACTGTGTCTCTTTGCTCTAGAAGCTTTAAGTGAAAAGAGACGAAATATGAATAAAAACGTGTCTGGAAGAAAGAAAACAAGGATGCGTGTCAGGAATGTTTTTCTGTTTTCTTGCTTGTAATGACCTGATTAGGATTCTCGTTTTGACGCAAAAAAATGTTGGATATGTTTTGTGTTGGTTTAACAAAAAAATTATTTTTATAAAAATCTTGGCACAGAAACTTCACATATAAACAATGCGGATAGAATTTTTTAGTTAAAAGATTTGCTTTTCTAAAATTGATTTAAAAAGAAACTGTACATATTTTATTTGCTGTGCATGCGACTGCGTGTGTGCTTGAAAAAGTATAATAAAAGTCCTGCATATCAATTTTAAAACGATTAAGACTCAACCGTTAGAAATAGCCCGCGGGCGTCTTGTGGGCCCGCATCAGAAAGCCTATGTAATTTTAAGTAGTTGAGAGAAAAATAAATATATCCATACAATAAAAGTAGCCTAAGTTACTCTTTATTACATCAGCTATCTGCTAGTAATTAAACAGACAGAAAAAAATGTTAAAAATGTAATTTTGGTATGTTTTGTGTATACGTAGATATGCATTTGTTAAAAAGCGTTTATTTAATACTTGGTGTACCTGCGACGTCGTTCGCGTGGCGTGTTGATTGTTGTTTAAAAATTTCTTCACTCAGTTCGTTAAAATGTTATTTTGAAAGAAGACAAATACATCTGTGAAAACCGCATTCGAATCATATCAGTAGTTTTCATGTGATACGCGCAAAAACATATAGATAGACAGACAGACGTACAAAAAAAATCAAACCACAGTTTTGGGTTCTATATCGATGTACCCGTGACGTCGTTCGAGTGATGTATAGATTGTTGTATTAAAATTTCTCCCCCCAACACCGCAAAAGTGGTTTTCCCAACATTTCTCTTCACTGCTCTGCTCCTATTGATTGTAGCGTGATGTAAAGTATCCTATAACCTGCTCAGGAGTATGAAAAATAATTGTACCAAGTTTCGTTAAAATCCGTCGAGTAGTTTTTGTTTCTATAACGGTTATACAGACAGACAGACAAAAATTTTACTGATTTCATTTTTGGCATCAGTATCGATCCCTAATCACCCCCTGATAGTTATTTTGGAAATATATTTCATGTACAGAATTAACCTCTCTACAGATTTATTATAAGTATAGATTACAAACAGGCCTTACAATTTTATTTATTTATACGATATATTTCATCTATCCTTCACATTCTACATAACTATTTGAGGTGTAAGTATCAAACTTGCGGTATTATAACGTATTTTAGTTTTTAAAAACGTATAATTATTTGATTTAACGTGTTCATACATTTTTCCCGATGAAGACAAAAAAGGTTGATTATATCTGCCAATATATTATACAAACACAGAAACGGTATTTTGCTAATTATTAAAGTAGGTACCTTCTCACTCATTTTAAGAAAAATTGTTTTTCATTAAAGCACAAACAATTAAGGTTTAAAAAACTTATGGTTGCAGATCATAAAATAAAAAAAAATGACCCTTGGTAAGCCAGGCGCATCAGTAGATTTATATTAATTTATATCATTTAAAGTATACGTTTTAGAAAAAAATGTTTTAGATAAAAGTTGTAGGTCTTTTTGAGACAAACAAAAAAGTCCTGTAACATTTTTTTGTACAGGGTGAAGTAAAAAAGTTACGAATTTTTTTCCATTTTGATTTAATGTCACGCCAAAACGGCTGTACCGATTTGGCCCATTGACGAACTCGACCGAGATTTTTGGACGATTGATTTTTGTACCAAATTTCATTTCGATCCGTTAAGAAATGCGACCGCTATCGTGTTCACAGATTTTGTTATATCGGAACTATACATACATATATATATACATATATTTCATATATATTGTTATGGTATTCAATAGTTGGTCTTTATATGTAATATAAGTGTAATTAAGACTAACTAGATATTAGAATTGAATAATCAATTTATGCAAATTATCAAGGAATCATAAATAAAAAAAAATTTGGGTTGCGAGGTTTCTAGGGGGATAAAAAAAAAAAAAAAAAAAAAATTATTGATAAAATGTCATAGAATTTTGGAGAGTAAAGTCAGAGAAAAAGTTTAGGGAATTATATAGAATTTAAAAATTTAAAAAACCATTATAAAGTAAATATAATAATAATAGAAATTGAAAATGAAGATAAATACTGAATGTTAATGAATATAAATATAAAAATTATAAAAGAAGATTAATGTATGAATAGAATGTTATAATAACTATATGGTAGAGTTAAATATGGAATAAAATGGATATATATAGAGAAGATTAATTGGATATTTGCATAGATTGGATTTTCAAAATAAAATAAGCATAGTTTATAAAGATAAGTATTTCTGGTATAATTTGTTATCAGCTGGTAATAGAGGTATATTAGAAATAGTTATTCGGGGATTTTAGGAAAAGGGGGCAAAATTTCATTTAAAATTAATTAGTGTTAAGTTTATGATAGGATAAATGATGAATGTTATATTGTTTTTTAAAGTGTTGTAAAGAATTAATATATTTATATATTAAATGATGTTAAAATTGAGATGGACTTTTTAGTTTAATATTATCGAAGAACCCAACCTTGAAGAGTCACAAGAATACAATTATATGAGTATAGAGATCATAACAATTATGGCGAGCCAACGTGTGGCGTGAATAAAACAAGAATCCAGTTTAAAATAGAACAGTATATTGAAATTGAGAGGGTGATATAGACAATTGAAGTGATTAGAAAATTAGAACAGTGAAGAATTGAAATAAAACATAAATACATTATAATAGAAATAAGAGGATTAGGTGAGAGTTTTAAGTATATTTATATTTATATATAAAGACCATAAAATTTTGAAAATTTTAAAACTAAATACAAATTGAATAAATATAATAAAGTAATATAATAAGTTAACATTATAAATTAAATAAATATATAAAATAATTAAAAGATTTGAATAAAATGAATACAAGACAAAATAGAAGAAATAGAAGGAGAGAAGATGGAATACAGGAATCTAATGAAAATATGCATGAAACAGAAAGTAATGATGGATCGTCGGAAGGAGAAGAAAAAACAATGTTTCAAGTGGTACAAGCTGATGTGATAGGAGATGCGACTAGTTCAAAACCACATCAAGAAACAGAGATGGAGAAAATGTTTAAATTTTTGGAAAATAAATTTGATGAAAATAATAGAAAAATGGATTCTATGAAAAAAGAAATAAGAGAAGATATAAAAAAAGAAATAAAAGATATGAACAAGAATATGGAAACATTTAAAGATGAAATGAAAAATATTATTAAAGAAGAAAATATCAAAATACAAAAAGAAGTCGATCAATTGAAAGATGGAATTAAGGCGATGGAGGAAATGGGTAATATACACCAGGAGAAGATTAATAATATAGAAAAAAATGTGAAGGAGCAGAAAAATGAAAATAAGAAAGAAAATGAAAGAATACTACAAACTATGGAAAGGAATGTAATGGAAGTAGCAAAGAAATTTGAAGATGAAACAAAAAAATTACAAGAAATGCAAAATGAAAGAACTGAGGATGGTTCCTATATGATAATACATGGAGGAGAAGGAGCAGTAAAATTTACAGGGAATATCAGTATATTACATCCATGCACGTATATGAATATGATTAAAACTAAGACTAGGAACAAAAGAGATTGGAAAGAAATTATAAGAAGTTCTTTGAAAGATAATGCTGCATTATGGTATGCAACACAGGAAAATGAAATATTAACCTTTAATGATTTTGAAAGGGAATTTCTTAAATATTTCTGGGGTGAATCAAAACAAGGGGTGAGTAGGGAAAATTATATTAATAAAGTAGAAATGTATATCAATGATATTCCAAATGTAATAACAGAAGAAACACCAACATATTTAATGTTAGGTCAAAAACCAAAACGAAATTGGGAAGAAGAAGAAGAAAGAAAAAAATATGATGAAATTATAGAAAAAGTAAGAAAAAGGTTAATGGATGCGTGGGAAAAATATTATAAAAAAATTAAGAAAAAAGTGAAATATCCTGTAAGGTTTAAGAAAGGAGATTTGGTAATAATAAAAGCATATATAAGTGGAAATTTAAAGAAAAATGAATCAGGGAAATTAAAAGCTATATTTGAAGGACCATATGGAATAGTAAATGAGGAAGGTGTTAATAGTTATATTGTTGAAGATCCGATAACAAGAAATGTTAGAGGAGTATTTAATATTGAAAGCCTATATAGGTATTTTGAAGAAACTTAGAGTATTCAGAATTTGTGTTAATATGTTAATTGTTATATACTTTAAATTTTAAATTATTAAAATTTTTTTTCTAAAATTTATAAAATTTTAAATTTGGGAAATTGTTATGGTATTCAATAGTTGGTCTTTATATGTAATATAAGTGTAATTAAGACTAACTAGATATTAGAATTGAATAATCAATTTATGCAAATTATCAAGGAATCATAAATAAAAAAAAATTTGGGTTGCGAGGTTTCTAGGGGGATAAAAAAAAAAAAAAAAAAAAAAAATTATTGATAAAATGTCATAGAATTTTGGAGAGTAAAGTCAGAGAAAAAGTTTAGGGAATTATATAGAATTTAAAAATTTAAAAAACCATTATAAAGTAAATATAATAATAATAGAAATTGAAAATGAAGATAAATACTGAATGTTAATGAATATAAATATAAAAATTATAAAAGAAGATTAATGTATGAATAGAATGTTATAATAACTATATGGTAGAGTTAAATATGGAATAAAATGGATATATATAGAGAAGATTAATTGGATATTTGCATAGATTGGATTTTCAAAATAAAATAAGCATAGTTTATAAAGATAAGTATTTCTGGTATAATTTGTTATCAGCTGGTAATAGAGGTATATTAGAAATAGTTATTCGGGGATTTTAGGAAAAGGGGGCAAAATTTCATTTAAAATTAATTAGTGTTAAGTTTATGATAGGATAAATGATGAATGTTATATTGTTTTTTAAAGTGTTGTAAAGAATTAATATATTTATATATTAAATGATGTTAAAATTGAGATGGACTTTTTAGTTTAATATTATCGAAGAACCCAACCTTGAAGAGTCACAAGAATACAATTATATGAGTATAGAGATCATAACAATATATATATATATATATATATAAAGTTTTGAACGGAAGGTGTTTTTGAGGTCAGGGGGGCCCAAAACGAAAAACTGTAGTGAAATTTTCCCGAAGTCTTGACATGCGAACCAGCTGAATAGTAGATATAAATCTACTAAAATTCAACATAAAAATCAGTAGGTATTGTGAGAATATGGAGACCCCCACCACTACTACCTTCGCTAGCCTGCTTTTCCATTACAGACAAAGCCGGACATCGGAAATAGAAAATTGCTAAAGAGGTCTATAAACAACTTTAAACATCTTTTGAACTAATTTTGAACTGCTTTTAACTGCTTTTCAACTCGGTTTAAACCGCTTTAACTACTTTTAAACACTGGACCTTGATATGTGTTCGCTCAGTCATCAACCGTTCTGGATCTGGATATGGAAATTTGGGGACGGGCGAACTAGTGCTTAGCCAGCACTGAGGCCACATATGACCCATTGTGCATCCTCCCGTATTGTAGGGATATCCTCACCTCAGGCCTAGTGATTTAAAATAGGTGATGAGGCTCCCGAGGGGGATCTCCCTGACATCGACTGGTGTAAGTCAATGCTCGCCCAACACCGATCTTCTGATTTCAGAAAAAGCAGAGCAGTCATACGTAATGTGTTCTACTGTTTCCTCTTCTTGTTCGCAGCCTGTGCATAGCGGTGATTCTGTTAATTTTATCCTAAAGAGATGTTGTCGCAATTGGCAGTGACCTGTCAAGATTCCCACAGCTCTTCGGAGATTTTGTCTGGTCAATGCCAATTTTTTTGCTGTTTCCTCGCCAGGATAAGGTAATAACTCTCTGGCCAGTCTACAGTTCGTAGTTTCATCCCAGCACTGTATAAATAGTTCAATTCCTTTCCTGCAATAGTAACGAACTTTTTTTATTTTACTTAATTATATTTCGCTGCCGCGTCACCCGCAGAGCGTCGACATTTCTTTATTAAACGTCCTATAACTCAAAAAGTATGTACATTAGAAAAAAAAGTTTAAAACAAAAGTTGTAGAGAATAAACGGATCTTTAAAAATGGATTGATGCATTTTATTGATTAATCTAATATTTCAAGAGTTATTGGCCGCGATCGAAAGACCGGTTCATTAAATGGGCCATAAATCGTAAACGATAAGTTTTACAAAAAAGTTTACTTGAAACAAAAGATGCGAAATTTTATTTTCCATAATAATGATTACTATGACTTTTGCTCTAAAGTGCATAGTTTCCGAGATATCGGCCGAAAGCGTTTTTTCAAGATGGTGCCTCTAGCGTCACCTGGATCTGTCAGCATTTTGTGATTTTATACTCAGTAACTTATCCGAAACCTTAAAAAAAAAACGACGGGTTGCACTCCGGGAGTGCCAGCAGAAGTGAAAACAATTGACAATTTATATCGATATTTTTATTCATAGTAACATCGAATATTCGCTTTTTTGTCGAATCTATTTAAAACCTATATAATTTTTTCACAACTTGATAATTTCATAATTTTATTTATAAATAAGTTTAAGTATTAAGACTAAGGCACTATAAACATAGGTATTATCGAAAGCCATGTTTTGACCAATGTCAACTACAAAACCAGAGATAATAATAGAACAGATGTGTTGATGCATAATATAAAGTTGGCAACAAGTTCCGACATCAGTGCATCATGTTTAAAACTATTCACTATACTTCTACACACTTTTTATGCTTAAAGTACCTTAAAAAATTATATTAAAATAACACTACTAGTACTTACTAAGGCACTATACGGTTATAACTACTTTTCCGCTTTTCGCGCTACCAGCTGGTTTAGTTCCTATTTTCACCACTACAAAATATGATTGCACGTCTCTTTAATTTGTTTATTTGTCATCTTACGTTTTTTCGATCAGGGTCACGTGTCCTGACGCGAATTTAAGATTTTTTACCCATTACAGAAAAAATGCTCAACGCGGCTAAAGAAGTTTTCACTTCAAAAATTTTGGATCGGAAATTTAGTGTAAAGTTAAATGCTATTTTTACTGACCTAGAGATGTTATGATAATTTGACCAACCACTAGTCCCAGTTAATATGTATTTGGAGGAGGTAATAGTAAAAAACATATTAGAGAAATTACCAACCCTTTAATGGAACTAACAATCGGATCAGAAAACTATCGTAACTTCAAAAAGCCGGCAAAATTTAAAAGACATTGACTACTGATTTGTCGCAAGTGGGTATTTATAGAGGTAAATTACAGGGATTATTTCCTTCGATTCAAATTAACCAATAGAATGTCATAATTTTTTGAAATCGGACCAATCAGAATCAAATATCAGCGACTATTGCACTAGAACAATATCAGCGACTATTGCACTAGAGAAATAGTCTCGTCAAATATAAATGTCAAAAATTTGTCTTCTCAGGAAATAATCTTCCTAAATATAACGCGATCTTGATTAATATTCTGCTATTTTTGTTGTTGCTAAATTTCTCGAATATTTTACAATTTGTTTCGACATAATTTGACATTAATAATCAAAGATTAAAGCCCTCGAGCTAAAGCTCTCGGGCTTTAATTAGATTATTAATGTCAAATTATGTCTCAACAAATTGATACTAAAATATTCTTGAAATCTAGATACCACAAAAATAGCCGACTATAATCAAGGTCTTGTTATATTACCCTTGACAATAATGCTGCGAGAAAATGGCTCCGATTGGTCAGTTATTGTATTATACAGAAGATTACTTTATAGAGTTGTGTCTTTGCATCGTCACGTAGGCTTGAAAATGGTGCGTAAATTTAAGAACGTTTGGTATTATAGTTAGAAAAAATTAATTGAAATAAAATTAAAATAAGATTTTTGAAAATGAAAAACATATAAGGTACTTACGCCTAATAAGGCCCAGTTCTTAAGATGGCCCACTTTCAATATTTTGTACGTCTAAAAGTTCAAATGAATTTAAATTTTGCGCCCATGTTCGGTTAGTGCCATAGACAAAATTGCAACTTCATAAATAAGGAAGACAGTCGTCATTTTTGCAGTGGCTGCCAGTTTTTTAATGTCGTTGCAAAGGGCTGACGATTTATAACTTTCTAATTTAAACCTTCTTAGTATTTTCTTAAAAAAACAAGAAGTTTTTGTGTTTTTTTTTTAATACAGCGTTACTTGGGTTTATGGGCACTTGACTCAACGTAAGAGTTGTTTATATTATTTGTTAATTTTCATTTATAAAAAGTAGTTTTTGTGACGGGGTAAATTACCCTATAAAGGCCCATCACATCCTATGATGGCTTGGGCCAGTCGAAGATATGAGACAATTCAGATGTTTTTGAAAAAAATATTTGGTCTTTAAATAAACATGTTTTTTCCAAAAGTGATTATTAGAATAACGCCACAACATTGTTATTTGTTGAGTCTATTTAGAGGTTTTTGTTTAGTAGGTAAATTAAATTTTGCTAAGTCTAAGATGGCCCACCGTCCAATTTGTGACCAAAAAAAACTTTTGTATCAGATTGATTACCTATGAATATCATATAATATTAGGTCAAGTTTTACATAAATACTTATTTTTTGTTTTGATAGGGTTTATTGATTACATAATTAATATCGGGCTATGATAGGTGCCTATGTTCTTAAAAAAGCCCACTTTAGAGGTTTTAAAAAACAATTATTATCTTAACGAATTGTTTCCAAACATGTTGATTTGTATGATTACTTTATTCACAAATAAATGAACTATGTTGTGATAAAGGCAGTTTTCACAAATTTATATTTCTTTTCCAGCTATTAAAATTTAGCAAAAAGTGGGCCTTACAGGGCGCATGTACCTTAATTTAAAAAAAAATACTAATGGATTTTATAAGAAGTGGTTGAAACAAGAAAAGTTTATAATTCGTATAAAACAGCTACCAGTTTCCTGCTCTTTTTACGGTTAAACTTTTCCTCTTGCGTGGAATAAAATGCATTCCATACTCGTTATCGGATAAACTATCCTGTTTCAATTAATGTTTTTTATTTACTTTAACTTGCCATTACTGTGTGTATTTTTAGCTAGTAAAACCAATTTCATAAATATTGAAGTAAATTTAATTATTTATCAATTTTCCCTCAAAAAGTTTCCAATGTTTTTCCATAAAATAATTCATCAAAGTTTTATGTTATTTTCAAAGCAAGATCCGTTTTTCATTGTAGAAAACTCGTTTCTGAAATTTTAGTGAATAGGAAACTTGAGAAAGGTATAATATGTGCTGGGGACGTATTCATTAAGTTAAATTTTACGGATTTTCGGTATACGTCTCTTGAATTTATGTTCTACTGCGTTACCAGAGTAGACTCAGATTAAGTATGTATTATTATACGTATATTGAAATAAATCTTCTTTACTTATAATAAATCTGTAGAGAGGTAAATTCTGTACATGAAATATATGTGCAAAAAAACTATCAGGGGGTGATTCGGGATCGATACTGATGCCAAAAATGAAATCGATAAAATTTTTGTCTGTCTGTATAACCGTTATAGAAACAAAAAAAAAGTGTGAGGTGTCAAGGGACACCCGGATGGAACGAAGTTCCTTTTGATTAATTAGTGAAGGAATTAGTAATTTGTAAACACAACAGAGTGTTTATACATACATAAGCATTTATTATTGTCTGTATAAAATCTCTACTTACCTAACGGAACTTGTGCAGAAACACTGTCAGGACACATTATTGTTTTTATTTTCTATTATTTTAATATTTATTATCTACAAAAAACGTGTATAAACTTAACAAAGTCGCGACACTACACTGTTCAAAGCAAAATAGATTATCACCATTTTCACCTGAATATCTTCAACAGTTCGTTTCTTTTAACAAAAATGTCCATTTATACAATACCAGAGCTTTAGATAACACATCTTTTTAGAATTACTTTTTATAATTTAAAACAGGAATTAACAATTCAATACAAAATTTTAAAATTAAAATATTTGACAGTAACTGACAGTTAAGGTAATTTGACGTAGGTACCTAACTAGTCAAGTAACGAACTATTTTTAAAATGTTTATGAATTTATTAATTTATAAAAACAGGATGAAATAAAATATAATACTATTATAGGTAATTATTTTTTTTTCTACAGTATTTTCTTTTTAATGTACATTTTCTTTTAATTTAAAATAGTGTCTTTTTAATTGTAATATATCTATCTATGAGAGAGAGGGAGAGAGTTATTTATTTTTTGGTCTGTGAGAGAGAGAAACATGCGTGTGTCGTGTCGTGACAACTTTTGGTATGAATTTTTTTTGGCTAGCTCCTAGCGTCAGTCGTAACTGTTCGTATCGCACGAAAGGGAACTTCGTTCCAAAACTACTCGATGAATTTTAACGAAACTTGGTACAATTATTATTTTTCATACTCCTGAGCTGGTTATAGGATACTTTACATCACGCTACAATCAATAGGAGCTGAGCAGTGAAAGGAAATGTTGGGAAAACCACTTTTACGGTGTATGGGGGAGACATTTTTATACAACAATCTATACATCACGCAAAGGACGTCGCGGGTACATCGATATAGAACCCAAAAATGTGGTTAGATTTTTTGTTGTACGTCTGTCTGTCTATCTACATGTTTGTGCGCGCATCACATGAAAACTACTAGTCCGATTCGAATGCGGTTTTTACATATGTATTTGTCTTCTTTTAACTTAACATCTGGTGTATAAAAATTTCTCTCCCACCTCTTTTACGGTGTGGGAGGGAGAAATTTTTATACAACAATCTATACATCACGCAAACGACGTCGCGGGTACATCGATATAGAACCCAAAAATGTGGTTATTTTTTTTGTACGTCTGTCTGTCTATCTATATGTTTGTGCGCTCATTACATGAAAACTACTGACCCGATTCGAATGCGGTTTTCACAGATGTATTTGTCTTCTTTTAACTTAACATCTGGTGTATACAAATTTCTCCTCCCACCCCTTTAACGGGGTGAGGGGAGGAATTTTTATACAATAATTAAAACGCCACGCGAACGACGTTGCGGGTACACCTAGTACAAAATAAAATGTTGAATTGGCAATTTATTTAAGATAACGTATAACAGATATATTTTAAGTGTTCTTTTTAAATTTATGCTTGTAAATGTAGAATTACATCAGTTAAATGAATAAATAAATGATTAAAGCTGCAAGAGCGTTATTTTTTTGTCTTTAAAATAGACAATATTAGCAATATTTACTAATTTGTTATGTGGTTATGGAGTTGATAAATAGTATATTGTAATACAAGTGTTACAATGACAGAGGTTTCGTAGTACGAGTTCAGTTTGTGAAACGAACCGCGAAGCGGTGAGTTTCGCAAAGAACGAGTACTACAAACCGTCATTGTAATTCGAGTGTTACATACTATTTTTTATAATGAACTTTTAAAAGTATAAAAAAATAAATAAAATGAGAGTTTTTCGAAATAATTATTTATGGTGGCAATCTTGACACTTTGACACTTGTCAGTTTTAATGATTTTAAATTTGAATGTTTGTCAAATTTGTATAAAATATTCCGAATTTAGCAATAACGCTGATAATGTAGTTAATAATTTACTACAACATACTTTTTGATTTACTACCTAAACTCTTTCGTTAACAATCAGTGCAGTGCAACCAATTGTGTAAAACAAAAAGTTACCAAAAGCAGTGTTACAATGAATCTATTTCGATACTGTTTTTAGTGTCGAAATAGAAACTTTGTGAACGTGAATTATAAAAAAGATTTTCTGAGAAATTCTGTTTATTGGTTTTAGATTTTTTGCCTATTGAGTATTGTTTTTCTAATACAACTTAAGTGTTTACAAGTGGCACTTTACTACTTTAAAAAATATAATTTTCTGATTGTACAGAATTTTCTTTTTTTAAGTACTCATAAATGGTAAAAAATCATCCGTTGGCTTTGAATGTATAGATCTTTTTGTTCAAATTTTTCACGAACCTGAATTATATAATCTTTAAAAGGTTTTAAGAAAGCCATGTTTATTAACAAAAATACAGAAAGATTCACCACTAAATGTACCCACCACCGTTACGTTAACATTTCAACTATTTCTTTATAACTTGTTTTTATCCCAATAAAAAAATTAAATAGGAATTTCACTAGCTTTGTTAATATTATAAAGTAACCCTGCTAAAATCAGAAAAGTGATTGGCATTTCAATTTGGGTTGGATAATGGTGTGGTATTGTAGAAAATGTGGGATTGTAGAAAACTGAAAACTACTTTTACAAAAGATCTTTTAGTTTGCAGTGTAGTAAGGTGGCCTAGGCCCTACGACCCCACTTATAATCTGCAATTGATAATGAATTTTTACGTTAACAGTGAAAGAAAGATACATTTTTGATTATTGCTAAAAACATATTTATTGTTTACGAGACATGTTTTTGTAAATAGTGTCTATTTTCCATAAGAAATTAGACAAATAAAAATAAGAAAGTACATTTAATTTAATTTATTAAGAATATGAATATGAATGGAATCCAAAATATTTTGTGGCCAATTTTAAATCAGCCATTTTCAGTGGAATAATAAATTTGTTTCCGTTCAGTCAAATAATTGAATGCAGATTTTATTTTAGCCAAATATTCAAGAATGCGGATTGGATTAAGAGTATAAAAAAACACAAATTCATTTATAGGATAATGGATTGGCGGTTCTTCCTTATAAAAAAGTTGGAGATTGTTTTTCCTTCTATTTTATCTATACTAATATTATAAGGAGGAAAGGTTTGATTTTTTGTTTGTTTGAAATGAATAGGCTCCGAAACTACTGGACCGATTTCAAAAATTCTTTCACCGTTGACAATCTACACTATACCAGAGTGACATAGGCTATGTTTTATTTAAAAAAAAAATAGGGATCCTCACTAAAATGCTATTAATTTAACCAAAAATGACGTTTAAATCCTTACATCGCGTGCGCTGAGAATACTATTGATTATAGAATAAAATAATGTACTACGATTTTGAAGAATATATAAATGTCTACATCATATGTCTTACTGTTATAGTTACGTCACAATAACTAATTTTTAATTTTTTAAAAGTTTTTATCTTGGTATTAATCCTCATCAAAATAACTTATTTCATAATCACGACAGATATCACAAATTTAGCATATGCAATGGGACGAGGCTGCTTATAAAGGAATTAAAGGACAATTAAGTTGTAGCAACCAATATAACTGAACCACCAGCTGGTCAACTAGCTCATACACTGAGGATACCGATGATCCCAACTGATCTATCAAATCCATTTAAACCGCTTCAATTTTCTATCAAAACATCTTTCGCTTTTACTAATAATAAGTCTCAAGGTCAAACCTTCCAAATAGTAGGGATCGGTTTTCCTCATGGCCAACCGCCTAAGGCGGGTCGGAGCACCTGAAAATCAATTTATTTTGCTGCCAGAAAATAAAACAACATGTAATATTGTTTACAGGGAAGCGTTGACCCAATAAATTTAATGGCTTTTGTTATTTTTCCTTAATCCCCGTGCAAAGCACGGGCGGGTTGCTAGTAAGCTATATTCCAGACAACGATCGAATCATAAAAATTGCTGACTGTTTGACATCAACCTATATTACAGATGAGTACATGTTTCTAGTTTTGATTGGGTCGAAACGTAGTTGTGATCTTCTCACACAAAATATGTTAAATACTGTTTATAAACACATCTTAATAAAAATAAAAATTATTTTTTGAAAGCTATCAAAATCAAGCAAAAACGTACTTATATTAAAATGAACAACGATAGCTACGGTCTTATACCTACTTAGAAAGACATACAATTTAAACATGACTAATATTTATGTATATGTAAATGAACAAATTCATTATATAATAGGACTAGCTGACCCGGCGAACTTCGTACCGCCTATTGATGTTTTTTACTATTTTTCCAAATTTTTACGGTTTTGTAAATTATCGATTAGATATATCATATATTAACTGCGCCACCTTATGGTGGCGTCATAGTACTTAATTACGCAAGAATTGCTAATGTAAATTTATACTATCTCAACTGCGCCACCTAACGGTGGCGTCATAATGCTTAATTTAGTAAGGATCACTCTTTTAAATATATGAAATAGCTGTACCCGGCGCGCGTTGCTACGCCAACAACTAAAATAAATTTAAGAAAAATAAAAGAGATGAAGAGATAGAGGAGGAAAGAAAGTTTATAGTTTTGTTTCACTTATCGCACCAAAAATATATTTTTCGAACTTATATTTATATGAAATCAATATTGAATTTGATACATGGAAGCGCCATCTGGTGGTAACTTCTATTAATACGAATATCATATTCATATTAAGCATTAAGAATACAGCATCATACTAATTTTCATGACAATCGGTTAAACAGGGAAGAAGTTGCTACCCTGCAGCGCCACCTGGTGGCGAGTGGCATCAATGAGCATATCATACAAACCTTCTCCGTGGAAAATACATATAGATACCAATTTTCATTACAATCGGTTGAACGGGACAGAAGTTACTATTTTGCAGCGCCACCTGGTGGCGAGTGGCATCAATGAGCATATCATATAAACCTTCTCCGTGGAAAAATACATATATATATACCAATTTTCATAATAATCGTTCCAGTAGTTTTTGAGTTCATTGATTTCTTACATAAAAACACATCCTTTTTTATATATATATATATATATATATATATATATATATATATATATATAGATTAGGCGATATGTTTCAGCGCCAACTGGTGGCGAGTGGCATCAATGAGCATAGCATATTCGTTTACTCCGTGAAAAAATACATATACATACCAATTTTCAGGACAATCGGTTGAACGGGACAGAAGTTGCTACTTTGCAGCGCCACCTGGTGGCGAGTGGCATCAATGAGCATAGCATATTCGTTTTCTCCGTGAAAAAATACATATACATACCAATTTTCATGACAATCGGTTGAACGGGACAGAAGTTGCTACTTTGCAGCGCCACCTGGTGGCAAGTGGCATCAATGAGCATAGCATATTCGTTTTCTCCGTGAAAAAATACATATACATACCAATTTTCATGACAATCGGTTGAACGGGACAGAAGTTGCTACTTTGCAGCGCCACCTGGTGGCGAGTGGCATCAATGAGCATATCATATAAACCTTCTCCGTGGAAAAATACATATGCATACCAATTTTCATAATAATCGGTCCAGTAGTTTTTGAGTTCATCGATTTCGTACATAAAAACACATCCTTTTTTATATAATACTAGCTTTTGCCCGCGACTTCGTCTGCGTGTAATTCGAATAAAAGCAAGGTCTTTATGTATCAATAACTGGTGCCCGCGACTTCGTGTGCGCAGTATTAGTATTTCGAGTAGCTTATATTAGCGTGAAAAGAACTAACATTATGACATTAAAATTATAACATACATAATTTTTGGGTCGTATTTGAAAAATATAACAGTCTGACAATATTGAGATGTTACATTCGCACTGTAATAACGTAACAATATTGTCAACATAAGAAATACAGTAATTTTTTCAGACTTAAATGACATTTATCGTTATATTTTGGACAATTCACACAATATCTTTATAAATTATAGCCTATATGTTATTCTGATCTATAAGCTACATTACTGTAAAGTTTCATTAAAATCCGTTTAGTAGTTTTTGCGTGAAAGAGGAACAAACATCCATACATCCATCCAAACAAACTTTCGCCTATATAATATTAGTAGGATATAGATTTTGTAAAATATAATGTAATTCGCGTTTTATATTCTTATGAAAATATTGGATACTCGAAAAGTTTTCTTTATTTCATATTTTTACATAAAATAGTATTTCGACCAAGTGCTAGTATAAATTCTCCTTACGGGAGTTCCAGTGCGCCCATTTTTTAGATTCTATTTCATTGAAAAAGTGTTTTTAAAAAAATGTTCTTTTGGTACGTAATGGTAGACTTTACACGGTGAAATATTTCTTGACATACTTATTAGTTGAAAATCAAATTTCGCTGGACAGAAAAAAATATCAATATTAAACAAACTACGTTTAAGACTAAAGTACCTAATTATCTTCTAAAAAAAATACTCTCTTACCTTAAGCAAATATTAGATGTACGGAAAATTAGTAAACTGCCTATTTCAGTTCGGGTTTATTAACCGTTTAGTAGGTACGCTAGAATTTTTTGTGAATAATTCCCTTCGAATCGTAGAAACAAATCAACATTGTCTTTACTTTTGACCGTTCCAAACGGCTTTTTTTCGGATTTGGCTCGCTGGGGTGCTTTCACGCGGAACTTTGACGTTTGGTTTCGGGATCTTATTGAATACATACGTCGTTTCGCCACCAGTCACAATGTTGTACAGAAAGTTTTTATCATTCTTGACCTCTTTAAGCTTTAAGGATTTCTTTTGAATATCGAATTCAAAGTATTTTCAGGTCATCCGTGAGCTAATGCGGAAAAAACCGGGAACACACCTTTTTTATGCTCAAATTTGATCGAATCTTTGAAGATATTTAAAACTTTTTTTAGATATTTATTCCTTTTTTGCATGTATTTCAATAAAGATTTAGGCTTATTTTCAATAAACACACGCACTTTTTCAATAGTTTTTGACCTAATCACAAATTTTTGATGGCAAACATGTTCGTCGTCTTCCAGCTCCTCACGACCCTCTTTAAACCGTGTAAACCACTCTAGGCTACGAAATACTCGTTTTAATATTCGATTAGTTTCTCTAAATATTTTACAAAGTTTAAAATATTTTGACATCAATAAAAGATTTACCTATCGAACGCTAGCCCCAATTACAGATGGTGCTACTACTATCGGATAATTTTAAGTCCTTTTAATTATTATTATAAAAATAATAAGAAAACGTTTTAAGATAAGTGGATACAATTTAAGACGAGCATTTTATCAGTATTTGCTTTACTTAGAGGAAAATTATTTTAGCTTTAAAATACCGTTTGCTTATACATTGATTTTAAATATTTCTCCAACAGCACGGCAGAAGTTATACTTCTAAAAATTTTTATGCGAATGATCATTATATGATATTCGTGTTCAGCGACCTCAAAAACCTCCTAGTACCGAGTGCACACTCATATTGTATTGAATTTGCATAAAATTCCTGGAGACGAATCCGTCTTAAGCACCAGGTGTTTCGAACACCATCGCCATTATTATAATCGTATGTAGCGACTTAAAAAACCACCGAGTACCAAGTGTGCACTCATTGTACAGAATTTACATAAAACCACAGGAGAAGAGTACCCTAGGCACCAAGTGCCGCGGAGAGTTTCGACATCATGATATTCGTGTTCAGCGACCCCAAAAAGCAATACTTACCGAGTTGTAATTTTTCTATCTATTGTCTATTCGGAATGCACTTTTCGACAATTCTTAAAAACTCAACAACTCAACCTCCAAAGCATAGTGCAGAATATAATGCAACCATGTGACGGTAGTACGGACTACAATACAATACTCATTACTGAATATTAATATAAAATACTAAACTTTATATGTTTACTTACGTGACAGAATTATAAAATAATCTGTCAAACACAATGTAATACAAACGAAGGATATCATCCATTGCTCAAATGTGGTCAAATGGTAATACTAAAGAAAACACCACACAAAATAATTATTTTGTGTGGTACTAGACTTCGTGTTTTCTTTGGTATTACAATGTAATACGTCACTATGATATTCCAAAACATTAGCTCAGACTGTTTTTTGTATATCTATCTCCTTTCAATGTACTGAATGTTTAAACGGTATTTAAAGGACTAAACATGTGGTAAATATTTCATCTTTGTCTTTACCAACCAATATACCTTATATGTGTTTCTGTCTCCCTCTTACCCACACCATTACATATGTAATGATTTTTCCCATTTAACCCCACACAAAACGAGTGCATGAATGGAAGTATAACTTCAAAAACAAAAACTGGAAAAATGTGTTAAAAAACTGAAAAAATCACAAAAAAGTAAAAAAATCGTAAAAAGGTGGAAAATGTTTAAAAAAACTGCAAAAATTTCCTTTAATTGACAAAACCACATATTTCATTAAGCGGCACATGTCGTTTACAATAATTAAAGAACTTAACAATGCAAACATATTTAGCACACAAAAAGTAATAATTAATTATCATTATTCTGCGTTATAAATTAAAACACAACGGTCGTGGATGAAAGCTTTTACCCAATATACAAAATATTAATAAATATACGGCCACATGAATATACAACTAATTAATTGAATTTTTGAAGTTATACTTCTATTTATGCACTGGATTTGTGTGGGGTCAAATGGCAAAAATCATTACATATGTAATGGTGTAAGTAAGAGAGAGACAGAAACACATATAAGGTATCAGTACATTGAAAAGAGATAGATATACAAAAAACAATCTGAGCTAATGTTTTGAAATATCATAGTAACTTATTACATTGTGTTTGACAGATTACTTTATAATTCTGTCACGTAAGTATACATATAAAGTTTAGTATTTTATATTAATAATATTAATCATAATATTTATTCAGTAATTTGCATTATATTTTGCACTATGGGGTTTTGTAAACACTTTTTTTGTACATTGATCTTTTTACTGTTTAGTTTTCGTGTTTGAAGTAAGGACACACATCAAGTGGTCTTATTTTTCTGAGTATTTATTTAACTGAATACAGTTATTTAAAAAAAAAAAAATATTTCTGCTTGCCTGTGTTTGTAGTTATTAAGTTTTATTAGTTAACAGTGATGCCATTAATATATATTTGATGGCGCCGAGTGATGGTGATATAAATGTGAAAATTACATGCGCGAGTTGTAAACGATCTCTAAAAGGCGAATTAAAATGTACCAAATGTGAAAAACAGTATCATCCTGCTTGCCTAGTTCGTCTAAAAGGCGCAAAAGTGCTTGGTCACAAATTTAATCATCGGTCCATCATGTCCTGAAACTGAAAATGATGGCGACCATGCGTCATAATATAAAATACAGTGTTATTTGCTTGGTCGAGCACTTCTTTTAACAGAAGAGGTTCAGCATTTAAGTGCCTTTGGTTATAACCCGAGCTCTTATTTTTGTCATGTACAGAATAAACGTGGTGGAGCTATGATTTTGGCAAAACATGGTATGGAGGTAAATCCTTTAAAAATGATCGAAAACTTATCAGTTGAAGGACGAAACACCTTCTACTTAAGACGGACCCCGTCTCCAGGAAATGTTATGCAAATTTGATACAAAATGAGTGTGTACTCGGTACTACGAGGTTTTTGAGGTCGCTGAACACGAATATCATATAATGATTTTGCTAAATCATTCGCATAAGAATTTATGAATCCAGGCGCTTGCAAAGAAGTATAACTTCTGCCGGCAGTCCCACTGGCTGCCACACCCTTTTTTTTATCCAACCTTAATAAAAATCCATGAAACTAGGTAGTAGACCTAAAAATATATTAAAATTGACTGATGGAAAACATTATACCCATCAATATCTTCCAGGCACTTGTGTTACAATTTTGGTTGATGTTGGAGGTAACTTCTTAACTATAAAGATACTTTAGAAGGCTGTAGTAGAAGAAAGTTGCGTCTAAAATCTTTGAGAACATAAATACAAAAATTTGTCGGAAATTTAATAAAAAAAAAAGACAGAAAACACATTAGTCTTTATATCCAATATATCCGCACCTGTAACCAAATTTCTGCAGCAAGAATTTTCTAATTTAGTATTGAACAGCTGTACTGTAACTGTTGTAACCTTATTTTCCTATGGTAATTGCTCGGTTTAAGGTTCACTTATGCGAACAGCACTCAGCTGTATTGGTGGAGAGCGAGGCGTGGGTTCATTCGAGCTAAATATATTTTTTTAAACATTAAACTACTAAAAACAGTTTACTATAAGTAGAAAAATATAACCAAAAAAAAGGGTTCAACCTATATTTTATCTTATAAATGGAAAAGATATAAAACCCAGATAAAAGATAAATATATAATTTGGAGAAAGTAACCCGGTAGACTATTATTACGAAATTTAAAATTACCCACTAATGACAAAAAAATAAAAATAATACGTACAATCCTTAACTTATTATTTGTGGTTTGAAACAATACTGAAAGAGATGAAAATATCTAGTAAAAATGTAACAATGTTTAATGAATTGCTGAATAAATAAAAAAAAAACTAGTGTGGCAGTCAGTGGGACTGCCTTCAGAAGTTATACTTTTATGCACGCGCATGGATTCTGGATTCATAAATTTGTATGCGAATAATTTAGCAATCTCATTATATGATATTCGTGGTAAGCGACCCTAAAAACCTCCTAGTACCGTGTGCACACTCTTTTTGTATCGAATTTGCATAAAATTCCTGGAGACGAAATCCGTCTTAAGCACCAGGTGTTTCGAACACCATCGCCATTATTATTATCGTATTTAGCGACTCAAAAAACCACCGAGTACCAAGTGTGCACTGATTTCGTACAGAATTTACATAAAACCCCAGGAGAAGAGGTAAATACCCTAAACACCAAGTGCAGCGGAGACTTTCGGAATCGTAATATTCGTGTTCAGCTTCTTCAAAAACCCCGAGTATATAAATTGAATTGAACCCATTTTCAGCAATACTTACCGAGTTGTAAGTTTTCTCTCTATTGTCTGTTCAGAATGTAGTTTTCGAATGCAGAAATGCAATTTCCATTTTTACATTATAAAATATAGCGACAAATTTCCTGATACTTTAACGAATCCAATGCAAAAAACGCATTTCGATCCATCTTACGTTACAAAATTCGGAGGTTTTGGTGCTTTATTTCCTCGACTATTCGTAAAAACTCTGTTGATGTAGCCAACAACCTCAAAAGCATGGTGCAGGATATACTGCAACCATGTGACGGTATTTTAGACTACAATACTCATTACTGAATATTATTATTAATATTATTAATATAAAATACTAAACTTAATATGTTAACTTACGTGAGAGAATTATAAAATAATCTGTCAAATAATCATGTGGTCCGTCACTATGATATTCATACATTAGTTCAGACTGTTTTTTGTATATCTATCCTTTTTCAATGTACTGAATATTGAAACGGTATTCAAAGGACTTATAGTTATGACTAATAACATGTGATAAATATTTCATCGTTGTTTTTACCGACCAATATACCTTATAAGTGTTTCTGTCTATCTCTTACTCACGCCATTACATATGTAATGATTTTTCCATTTAACTCTACACAAATCTTTTTTGCTAAATCATTCGCATACAAATTTATGAATCCGGGCGCGTGTATAGAAGTATAACTTCTGCCGGCAGTCCCACTGACTGCCACACTCGTTTTTTTTTTAAAGTTAGAGACGGCGCTGCATAAAATTATTTCCAGCAAGCAAAAATTTTATTATAAAAGTAAAAGCAAAATAATTTAAACAGAATTCTTTGTCACAATAAAATATTCTGAAACTAAAATAAATCAAAGCGCGTGACCTTGGGGCCAGCCGTCGTTTAGATCGAGAGATGAATTAGACTGATAAAGATGCGCAAAAAAATTCAATTTAATTCAAATGACGCTCAACTGTGTGTCGAATAACATGACTGGTTTTTACATATACACATTATCGTTAAACTCGCGGTATTTATTCCCAATGGGTGTGGTAAAAGTTGTTATTATTATTTGAAAGCATAAAACATTTATTTTTAACAAGTGGAATGCAACTTTTTTCTTCGTGAAATTGGTAAGGCTGTTGGTACGATGGCTGGTGTCGACGTCACAGAGGTTTGCGTCTTGGCTAAGGTGAAGTTGGCGCCAGGGTGACAGATCCCTAACCTACCGACCGACCTGAAGTTTTTGCATCGTTTGGCTGGCGGTGGCTGGCTGGCCAAGCTGTCCCCTATTTTAAAAAAATACTGTGGTTCTTTATATAAAATAAAACAAACTCCAAAATTATCAAAGAAAGAAACAGGTACTTCTTTGTTTCTCTTGTATGTATAAAAATAGTAGTTATATTTTCATTGGTTGTGTTTTCTTGATGATCGGAAATAGGTATTATTGGCTTTTAAAGTGGTTATTAGATAATTCCAAAGAAGACATCACTACCCCAGCTCTCGTAGATAAAAGGTAAAAATAAAACTATAATTCCATTAGGTAAAAATCAGAAGAATAGGTATTTAAGACGGAAATTATTACGTACCTTACGAGGTATTTTAATGACTCTGATTGGACAATCATGGTGTTGCACTTGAAAAGAATGAAATGTTTCTTTTGTCACGTAGGCATCTAGGTTTTACGTTATTTTAAGAAGTTATGGAAAATTCCAAGCAACAGGGCCGTATTATAATTAAAAAAGAATTTATTTAATAGAACTTACTTTTTTTTAAATGCTATAAAATTAAAATTAGTATTAAGTACAGTGTTAATTTGTTAATTAATAATACTACATTTGTGGCATAACGCTCGTTCGTAATTTTTTTACTGTGTAAATTGCTACTTACTACTGTTGATATGTGATATGCAATTTTTTGGTCCTCCGTCCAGAAACAATACCATTAATTACTTCAAAATCGTCCGGAAAATGATATTTTCCGGCCTAGGCCGGCAAAGTAGCTTTAAGATTATCTAAAGAGACGGCGCTGTGATTCATCAAAAATAGATAATGAATAATTTAATTTACATTTAATTTCTCTCACAACTTTTATTTTAAATTTGACATTTATTTCAATTTACAACTACTTGTCATTCGATTATGAAATTACATATCTCGATTTTATTTTTGCTCATTGAACTAAAATAGTTCATTGTCTCTGCTATTTTTATATAAAATTATTAGATATTAATGTTAATATGTTCAATATAACAATTGTTACTGTAGAAAAGTATTCGTATGTATAAAAATTAAGGATCTTAAAATCGATTATCAGAAAATCATTCCTTATTACTAATTCTTTTAATCGTGCAATAGATGTCAATAAACATCTAATCTTGTATGTCATAAAGTAAAAAATTTTTGAACTTTTGAAAATATTAAAATCTAGTCGGACCAAAAAATAGTGTGTTACACGTCCGGGAAATGTTTTGCAAGTGCTCGTATTGTTTCGCCTCGGTGCTACGCACCTCGGCTACACAACTTTACTCGCTCTTGTAAAATGTCATTTTCCGTCCTTGTGTCACAAATAACTATTATTCCATTTGGCAAATTACTTTTTATATAACATTCAAAATAAATTTTTATTAAACTTAAACATCGGGACAGCAAAAGTACTGCGTGCATTTCCTGCAAATATTTTACATTCAAGGCATATATCTAATGAGTTTAATTAAAACTTTCGGGTAATTATAAGAGCACTAATGTGCTTTCCTGCTTTTTCTTCTGGTTTGCGCAAAAGCTCCCTAAATGTAGTTTGAAACGAAAGGCATTTTGCAAAGAGGCAGAAAAGATGTAAAAATAGAGATACTTTTTAATATAGAAAAACCTTACATGGCCTTTAAAACTGTAATTACACATATATGAGTTTTTTCGTTTTAATTTAGAAAAGTCTATATATTATACTTAGTTCGTAGTAAAAAATATTTGTATGCACCCTCTAACTTTATAATGAAATTTTATTGGGTTACCACGAATAAATTAATTAAAATTTTTTTGGAAGGAAAGAATCCTACCACGTTTTTTCTCATAAGTAGACTTTAGACTTACAAAAATTCCAAATCCCGTTGAGATTTATACAACCTTAAAAATATGCTTATAGTTAAAGGGGGATCTTTTTTAACATTTAACATTTTACGTCTACGTAAAAACAGTTTATATTTTGTAGAGTAGGTACTTAAATGTCGTTAAAATTATAAATCCCTATCCCTATCCCTTTGTTTGTTTGTTACGCTTTCACGCAAAAACTACTTAACCGATCATCATGAAAATTTGTACACATATTCTTGGAGGTATTAGAATTAACATAGGATACTTTTTATTAAAAAAACTTACAAAAACTAGCTTCAGTAATGAAGTTCCAAGCCTGAGTATGCCACCGTGAGGTGGCGCAGTTAATCCCTATCCCTTCCGCGTAATTACAAACCCTAAGTGGTTTCAGCGCTTTTGACAGGGATGAACTGTCGAACTCTGAAATGCTTTATGACACCGGATGTGTGTGTTGTAAAAATAAATTGTACTATAATTTAAATAAATACCATACAACTGTGAGTTGTAGCTTAATATTAGCTTAATAATGGCAATAAATGGGCCTCTGCTACCATAAGCTCTCAAAATGTGATTAAACTTTCGCTTAAAAACAATAACGATACAGTCAAACCATACGTTGTATTTGAATATCCTTCCAAAAAAAAATACTAGGTATACTAACAATCATCTCCAACTTTCTCACAGACGAAACTTACCTACTTATTAAATAAAAAAACTAGCTTTGTAACTTTTCAGTGACATAAATTATAAGTCACAAATTCTTACTATACTTTTGAAGAAGGTTAATTATTAATAAATATATTAAACCAAATTATAAATAGAACCGTTACAATGCTGATAGTATGCTGTTTTTTATATACAAATGAATTTGAATTTAAACGCTTACAATTTGTTTAAACATGTGTACGGGTTTTTCCGACAAGCCTTGGCGGGACCCGAGCGTTCGAGCGCTGAATGAATGAATGAATGAACAAGTGCTTTATTGTCCAAGAATTGTACAAAAATACACAAATTCTTATTGACAAAGCTTAAGATAAGTAAATAAATAAAATATACAAACAAACAATGCAAACTACACAAAAACAATAATAATAAACACACTAAATATACAATAAAAATTTACACAAAATAAAAGACAAACAAACAAAGGGTGTCAAAAATCATTACGTAGAAACTCGTCAAGAGTGGAGAAGGCTCTCTCTAAAAGTAATGTTTTCAGACTTTTACGAAACTGTCCAGGGTCTATTCAGAGCCTCAACTGCAGACTAATCTTATTATATATTTTGATGCCATTATAAATCAGTGAATCTCTGATCATACTAGAATAAGGTATAGGAAGGGGGAGATCGTCCATTCGGCGAGTAGCTTGAACCTGTTGATGTTTAGGGAAGAGATGTTTATTTTTGTGAATTAAACAGGCAGTCTCCAGGATAAACAACGATGGCAAGGTAAGTATTTTGTTCTCAATAAAAAGTTGACGACAGTGTGTTCTGGGATAAGCATTACACATATTTCTGACTGCTCTTTTTTGCAAAATAAAGACTGAGTCAAACAAGTATTTGGAGCAGGCTCCCCAGAACGGGATTGCATACCTAAGATGACACTCCACCAAAGCAAAATACACATCTCTAGCGAAGCATTTTCACAACTCAATATGAGCAGTTCTAACAGCGTAACATCCAGCAGAGATTTTGTTATTCAACTTATTTATATGTTGATGGAATCTTAAATTATCATCTATGACCAAGCCCAGGAATCTCGAACTGCATACAGCATCAATAGAACCATCACCGAGGTTTAGGTTATCTACAGTGCACTTAAAGCCAATAAGGTGAGTTTTAGACATATTAAGACAAAGTTGGTTTGCGTCACACCATTGCTTGATCTCTGCAAGATCAAAAGTAATGTCCAACATAAGTTATTCAGGATTCCTGTTGCACCACAGAATGGAAGTGTCATCGGCAAACAGTGTAAAACTCCCCTTAATGTTGAAAATCATTAAGTCATTAACATAAATTATAAAAAGAATTGGTCCAAGGACCGACCCCTGCGGAACGCCACGACCGATAGGTTGCCTATTCGACGAAACACCCCTCACATGTACAAACTGCTCTCGGTTTGCGAGGTAACAATTAAACCACTGCAGTGCTGTACCCCTAATTCCATAAACGTGAAGTTTACGCAGCAATATCACGTGACTCACACAGTCAAATGCTTTAGACAAGTCACAAAACACCGCCGCAGTGGCCTCACGCCTATTTATACCCTGAAACAGCCCCGAAAGAAAATCAAACATAGCGTCCAATGTATTCTTTCCTGATAGAAACCCAAATTGACTTTGGTTAAGAATTTTATGTTTGTAAAGGAAATTTAGGAGCCTTACTTTCACCAATCTCTCAATTAATTTAGATAGTGTAGAAAGTAGCGAGATTGGTCTAAAGTTCGATGGATTAGAGTGATCTCCACCCTTGAAAAGAGGAATGACTTTTGCAGTACTTAGACAAGATGGAAAAGAGCCAGATTCAAAAGAAAAATTGATAATATCTGATAGAATTGAGATAGCATTTAAAGGTAGCTTTACCAAAATGTGAAGTGAAATTCCATCTTCACCAGAAGCTCCTTTATTTTTCATGGATTTTATAGTAAGCATGACTTCCTTCGAAGTAGAGGGATACAGATAGAATGATTCCTGTATACTGACTTTAGGCATATAAGACAATGGATCACAAACCTGAGAAAGACCCTTGGTAAGGTTGTGAGCAACAGTGCAGTAATAGTCATTGAGTAAATTAGGGTTGATGTCTATAACAGAAGAACTATTACGAGCCCTTCCAGAAACCTCACTAATAATTGACCATGACTCCCGCTGCCTATTGTTAGCTTCACTCAAGCGTTTAGAATAGTGGAGTTTCCTAGCATTGCGGATTACCTCTCTATAGACTTTCCTATAACTTGAAAAGTATGACTGCACCATTTGATTATCAGGAAATGACCGTTTAAGATATTTCAGAAATCGTAAATTAGCAGCTGAGTTACGGATCCCTTGGGTCAACCACTTTTTGCGATCCATCCTACGTTTCTTTAGAGGTCGGAGTGGGAAACAATGGTTCACCAATTCCGACAAGACACTGTAAAAAGCCCGCAGAGGATCTGCTTCCTGCAACACAGACTCCCAATCAAAAGCAGCACAAGCGTCCCCAAAGGATGTGAAATTTCTAGTGCTATAAATTCTACCCATTAAGATTTCCTTATTGCCAAATTTGGATTTTAAAGGACCATTGGCAAAAACGGCTCTGTGGTCAGACAAACCAGGATCAAAAACCTCACAAACCACTTCACTCTGTAAATTGGAGGCTATATAGTCAATCGTAGTGGAAGAGCTTTCCGTGACGCGAGTAGCACTGTGAACATGCATACTGATGTTAAAGGATCTAAATAGGTTTGGAAGACTGACCGTAGCTCGATCTTCCTTATCATCATAATTGATGTTGAGATCACCAGTCAGGATAATGTTATGCTTAATGGGAAATTTCGAAAGAAGTAACTCGAGCCTTATTAAAAATAAATTAAGAACACTTTTTGGCGAGCGGTACATACACAAAATGTAGCATTTGGAATTATTACAGTAAATAATAGAGAATTCAAATTCTTTTTCGACCAGGAGGTTATCATATTTATGAATAGGAATGAAATGATCAGAGATGCACCCACTTACAAGGGCAACTGTACCACCATGTTCATGTGTAACTCTGCAGAATTTAGAGACAACAGAATACCCTGGAATATATAAAGGTTCATCTGGCTTAAGCCAGTGTTCAGTAAGCAAAATTATGCTTGGAAATTTTAAGCCATCTAACAAGATAAAGAAATCATCAGACTTACTACGAAATGATTGAATATTTAAGAGCAAAATAGAGATGCTCGTGTCAAATTTCCCTACACTAAAAAAGAGCTACAAATATTACTATCATCAATATCATTAGCTAAGACTTGACTGCTTATAGATAATTGATGAGCAGTATCAAGATACACAGATTTTAAAGAAATATTAGTTGACTGACATTTTTTAACATAACTACAAATGTAATGAGATACATTCTGAGTTGCATACCTTTCACTTATGTTGCACTCTAAGGAAACATTTCTGTATTTTCTCTTAAACTCAAAACACTTTCTCTCAATCAGTTTTCCGATATAAATATCATTTAAGGAATGGCACTGAATCAACAATAGAAGGCCTGTATACCTAGCCACAGGCAGAGTGTGCTTTAAAAAATAAAATAAGTTTTTGTGATTACTTATATTTGATGTATTAATCATAACAACAGCAAAATCATTTTGCCCAAGTTTTTTAGTTACTGAAAAAATTTCATTACTAACTTCTGTTATCCCTGCATGTGGTCTAAATAAACCGTCCACTGCAAACTCTCTATTATCCAACCTAGAATGCAACTTCAGTGAATAATTTTTAGCAAATTGGTCACCAAGGATAAGGACCCTCCTGAGCTTAATAGGCCTTTGAAGTTCCATATGTGTGTCATCAGCTGCAACATCATGTGGATCAGCAGCAACATCATGTGGTTCAGCAGCAACATCAAGTGGTTCAATGACCTCCTCTCTGCTACCTTTACACTTCAAATTCATTACACTTTTCACTTTTTCTTCTTGAGTCATAATTTTAGTTTCATAAATTTTATTCTGGTCTTCCAAAATACGAATGGTCTGAATCATATTTCTGTTTATTTCTTCTAACTCGTTCAATTTCAAGTTTAACTTATCCGTGTTTTCCCTGAGACTATTAATTTCTTCACTCAAAATTAAGTTTAACCGCTGAATTTTTTCTAATTCATGATTCAATCCTATATTACTAACTTTCTGACTATTAATTTCTTGAACATAGCTTTTTTCAGCTTCCAATACTTCTTCCTCAAAGTCATGCATTTTTTTCTTTTCTCTCAACAAGTGAGACTGTCTATCTTCTATATCTTTATTGAGTTTATTACCACTTAGGGTTTATAATTACGCATCCCTTCCCTATTCTAATATTATAAATGTTAATGTAAATTTATTTGTTACGCTTTCACGCGAAAACTACTTAACCGATCATTATGAAAATTTGTACACATATTCTTGGAGGTATTAGAATTAACATAGGATACTTTTTATTAAAAAAATCACAAAAACTAGCTTCTTCAACGCCATCTAGCGGTTCAGTAATGAAGTTCCAGGCCTGAGTATGCCACCGTGAGGTGGCGCAGTTAATATCTTATATTATTGTATTATACAATGCTTATATATTTAAACTAGCAATTACGACTTAATAAAGTACTATGGCGCCACCGTAAGGTGAAGCAGTTAATATGACAAGGTTTATTTCGCATTTATCTCATATATTTCAACAAATTCTTGCTAAATTAAATAATATGACTTAAGGTGTCGCAGTTGCTACCTAATGTATCTAATCGATAAATTACAAAATATAATCAAAAAATAGTATACAGCTGAAAATTTACGAGTAAATATGATAAAAACGAGGTAATTGTTTACATTTTCACCCCATCCCCCTAGGGGGTTGGGGTTGCGGGGGGTGTTAAAGGAAGGCTACTCGAGTACATCCCCGTTGAAATTGAGTGGCGGTCACCCTTAGAATTTTTTTTACGAAGGGTTGAATTTTCAAAAATATGGTAAAAATTATTATATTATTTAATATATTATAATATTATAATATTATCTAACCTAGGTTAGATTAGGTTAGGTTAGGTTAACCTGAGTGGAGGGTTTTTGAGGTTTTTTTTTTGAGTGCTTTTCAACAAGGTATGTCACAACCATACCACGCATTATGCTTAAAACCCACATTTAAAAAAAAAAAGAGTGTGCGTGTAACCTTTACGCGCGATTGAAGTAAAACTTGTTGACGTACGTATCGGAAAATAAATATTTAATTACAATTCAATCATATTTATTGCCTATATACTTTACAAAAAAATGAGATGTTATATTTATATTATTCATTAGAAATAGAAATTTGAAAGTTATCATTATTTTTTTTATATATGAAATAATAGGTTTATGATAACTAAAATGTGAAACATAGATTTTAGTCTATAAATACCATTAATGTATTTGAAACCGTTTGAAAATTTCATAAATAAATTTCGGAAATTTAAACTCCTCCCATAGCTGAAATTATACAGTTACTTCCATCAGAATCTTCCGTTAGAATCTTTAGAATCTACCCCTAGTCGTGCCTAAAGAAGTTTTGCTTCAATAATAGGTAAACAATATTAAAAATATACACACATTACGTTTAGAATGTGTGATTTTGTAGCTGTATCTACCTTATTGTAATACATCACAACACAAGAGCCTTCGATAGTTAGATAACCATTTCATTTTGTAGCATTTTATAGCATATTCCATAAAATTGAAAATCCTGAGTTAAGTTTGTTTCCTTCACGTCTACGAAGGATCTGTTATTGGTGGTAAAAGATTAGCCATCTTGACTTTATGGCCTTTATGGCTACCTAACCAAACCTAATATAAGTATAAGAAAGTGTTAAAATATTTTGAATATTATTATTTTTATGAACAAAAACGTGCAACATGCTTCTTTACTCAACGTAAAGATTCCGTATAAACAATTATTTACTATCATAATATGTATGTATGTATATAAACTTACTTAATCAAATCATAATGACTGTGGCTGTCTCGTCATTTTTTCATTTTTGTCATTTTTCTTCAAATCTTTCTGGCGCTTATAATATCCCCTTTGACGTTCACAATTTCTTTTTCTTTTTAGCTCTAAGTCTATAAAACGAAAATAGCTAGGTATAAATAATAGGTATAAATAATTAGGTATAAATAGTGTAATTACACACCAAAAATAAAATTTATGCATATAGAGTACCTACCTATTCACTCATTTTCAATCAATATTTTTTCATCACTTTCTTCATTAATGAATCCACATTGTTTATTCATATTTAATACAAACACTTTATACACAAAAAACTATTTATACAATGTATTTCGATTGACAAGATGATCAGCTGTCAATTCATACAGTTACAGATTTAATTTTATTTCATATAGGAGGCAAAATCGCATGAGCGCCGTCAGGATTATTTTCAGATGGTGCATCTGCATCTACACACTATTATGATCTAATATATATATAGAATGTAGAATGATTTGGACAGCAACCGCGACGCCTTTAGTTTTTATTCAAACAATAATTTAATAAAAAAATTAAAAAAATATATAATTTTCTGGTAAATTCAGGTATTTTCTTTCATAGCAGGGGGGTGCAAGCGCACCCTCTTGCACCCTGCTGCCGGCGCCCATGGAAAATCGTGTCAGTATTAGGTTTTGTTTCCGGTTTCTGTTATTAGAATGACGTCACGTCCGTTAGAATAACTTTTTTACTCCTAGTGTCGCTAAAGAAGTTTTACTTCAAAAAAAAAACCTCAAAAACCCTCCACTCAGGTTAACCTAACGTAACCTAATCTAACCTAGGTTAGATAATATTATAATATATTAAATAATATAATAATTTTTACCATATTTTTGAAAATTCGTAAAAAAATTTCTAAGGGTGACCGCCACTCAATTTCAACGGGGATGTACTCGAGTAGCCTTCCTTTAACACCCCTTGCAACCCCAGCCCCCTAGGGGGATGGGGTGAAAATGTAAACAATTACCAAAAACGATAAAGTAAAAAAAAATTGAAAACAAAATAAAATCGTAAAAATTTGAAAAAACCAAGAAATACATCAGTTTTATGCGGTACGAAGTCCGCGGGGTAAGCTAGTTAACTATAAAGTGTTTATGCTGACCACACTTATGTGTTACAATACATGTTTATGAGAGGCTTTTTTTGTTGTAATAATCCTATAAGATAAACTGATATCTTCCGTCTGCAATATACATTATTCAGTGGATGTATCTAAAGCTTTTAATACGGCATTGCTGACGCCAATGCCGTTGAACTTTTAACAAACTCACCGCAACATCGCAACTTTCTGTTTTCCGCATTTTGCCTCAGTCTCTGTATGTATACGTGTGTTTTGCTGATATCAACTTCACTATATTTGGGCTCGTTCTAACATTAACAAATCTAATGAAGGCTTAAAAAACAGGGTAATAAGAGTGACTTTATGGGGTTTTTATACTGAAATGATACATTGTTTTTTTATTTAGAATAAAGTGTAAATGGCTGTTACCTGCGGTTCTACTCACATTTTTATTTATTATAGCTATGGTGAACAGAGTGAATGTAGAAAGGTAAACAGAAAAAAACGTTTAAGAAATAAACTTCACTTGTGTGATAGAGAAAAATTCCTACGTATACGAAAATTTTGTCGCATTGCCTGCTTATTATTACATAGAGTTTAAAACAGCTAAATGGAATAAATTCTACAACAAATAAATGAGGTCGTGTTGGAAAAAACGTTTAGACACGTCGATTTGTCTTTTAAATGCTCATGATTGATCACGGCTCATCAGTTGAAAAACGAAATATTTATTTCTGTCACAGAGAAACAGCCTGTGTGTAGCGTTGTGAATGTAAGAGAAAAGAAACTCTTCTTTACATTACCACTATTTTGAATTTTTTAAATTTTTTATCAATGCTACAAAAGAGGTTATAATTGACATCTAAAAAACTGTGAGTACTTACTTCGCAGTGAGTAAAAATAAAAACCATAATTTTATTATTTTCTGCTATTACATTTTATTATTAAATTATTTAATTCGACTGAATTATCTTTGTCAATAGAATCGTCGTGAAAGGAAACTATTATCAACATCGTTTTTTTAAGTTTTAATCTTTTTAAACCAGTTATTTTAGTGGCCAAAGTGAGCCAACTCAACAGGTACCAACTCAAAGTGAAGCTGCGAAAAGGTCAAATTCAAGCTAATTTGCCGAACCAGAGACAATATAATATAAAGAGACTTTTTGAAAGATAGGGCAAAAGCGGTACAATGTTTGTTTGTTTACCCCCAGAACTCGGCGCTGCGGTGGTGGTAGATAGGAGAACTATACCACCTAAACTCGATCAGCTGGTGCTGGTGAGGTGAGCTGAAATTATACTATAATGGCGGTTGAAGTGAAAGTGTAGCGTAAGTATTATTAGTATTAGTTTTAATTTAATATTATTTTAAGAAAGTTTTAAAATTCGTAAAGTGTATAAAAGTACAGTGTACAGTTTCAATTATGTCATTACCGAATTATTTTAAATATAAATGCGCTGTGCCCCATTGTTCAAGTAAATATTTTTACCCAATTCCCGATCCAAATTTTAAGAATATAAAGTTAAATAATCAGTTTGATACACAAACCAATAAGTTATGTGGCAGGTGCTTTGGTAAAAAAATTAAATTTAGATTGTAAAGAATGTAACTCAAATTTGAAAACTAATAGTTTGGAACCTCACCATACTTTTACGTACTTTAAAGAGAATGATAATAAAAGACGTCTGACTTACGTTACGAAAGAAATTGTTAATTTTTTAGCTAGTGTACATAATGCACCAAATTTTACCTGTATTTGGCCACATAAAATGTCTGATTAAAAAAATAATCATGTGTTTGTGTGAATTCATTAACTTTGATTGGTTTACTTGCCAAGAACATAAGTCAGACGTTTTTTTGAAACTTTTAAAAATCAGTGTTTCTTTAATAATTAGAAAATATTATAATGATCTTTTTAGATCGAGGGACAATATATAAAATTTTATATAAAATAGATAAAGTACTGCGGTAATGTTTTTAAGTTTTAGGTTCTTGCATGTACACAAAGGATTGGTGTCCTATTTCCAATACCTCATGACTCAACACTACGTATTGAAGAACAATGCCAATGTATGGAAACTTCTTAAATATTATTCGTGTATTGCTACTTAATATTATTCTAAATTTTCGACCATATTATATATATTTATTTAATATAACAATTGTACTTCTCTGTGATATTAGCGTAATTATTCTGATGTTTAAAACATATATGTTTATCTATTTATTATTATTATTATTTCCGTAAATCCTACCTGGTTTTGTGATACTAGATAATAAGGTGTACAAATAATATTCATATACTTTTTGTAATAAAAGTTTAAATTATACTTTTTTTGTGATTGTAAATAATAATTTGTAATAAAACTAATTCATTTTTTGTGATAACATTTTAAATTGTACCTACTGTTTTTCTAAGAATAGATAATTTTTTGTAATATTATTTCATATTTTTGTAATAGTGTTTTAGTGTTTCAAGTGTATATTGGTGTTAAAAGTTGTTTTTATTAAAAATTTGTTTATTATTTAGTTTTTATATTTATTTACCTAAATATTATAAGATAATATGCACTTTTAAGCCTATATTTTAATTTTTAATATTTTTACACAACAGTAAAAATATTAAAAATCAAAATATGAGCTTTAAAAGTGTATTTCTATATGAAACAGAATTTATACCCTGTCCCGCCAATTTTTTGAATCGATGAGCTTCTTCCCCCAATTGTTGGCGCGCCACCGTCGCTCAAAACATGTGACCAATTTCATATAAGGTATCAGTACATCTCTTTATTATATATTATCTCTGTGCCGAACTTCCTACCGCCCAAGATTATTAATTTTTTTTTCTCATTTTCAGTTTTTTCTATTTTTGTCTGATTAATTTTTGTTTGTTTTAAAAAAGTTTTTGGTGATTTTAGGATATATATTTGTTTGTTCCCAGGTAATTTTTTTGAAGGTATACTTCTATTCGTGCACTGGGCGGAAAGGATTTGTGTACAGTTAAATGGGAAAAATCATTACATATGTAATGGTGTGAGTAAGAGAGAGACAGAAACACTTATAAGGTATATTGGTCGGTAAAAACATAGATAAAATATATACCACATGTTATTAGTCATAACTATAAGTCCTTTGAATACCGTTTAAACATTCAGTACATTGAAAAGGGATAGATATACAAAAAACAGTCTGAACTAATGTATGAATATCATAGTGACGGACCACATGATTATTTGACAGATTATTTTATAATTCTGTCACGTAAGTTTAGCATTTTTTATTAATAATAATATTCAGTAATGAGTATTGTATTGTAGTCTAAAGTAACGTCACATGGTTGCAGTATATTCTGCTCTATGCTTTTAAGGTTGTTGGCTACATAAACAAAGTTTTTACGAATAGTCGAGGAAATAAAGCACTAAAACTTTCGAATTTTGTAACGTAAGATGGATCGGAATGCGTTTTTTGCATTGGATTCGTTAGAGTATCAGGAAATTTGTCGCTATTTTTTATAATGTAAAAATGGGAAATTGCATTTCTGCATTCGAAAAGTGCATTCCAAACAGACAATAAGTAGAAAGAAAACTTACAACTCGGTAATTATTGCTGAAAATGGGTTCAACTTATATCCACGTGTTTTTTAGTGAACACGAATATTATGATGCCGAAAGTCTCCGCGGCACTTGGTGCCTAGAGTATTTACCTCTTCTCCTGGGGTTTTATGTAAATTCTGTACGAAATCAGTGCACACTTGGTACTCGGCGGGTTTTTTGAGTCGCTAAATACGATTATAATAATGGCGATGGTCTTCGAAACACCTGGTGCTTTTCTCCAGGAATTTTATGCAAATTCGATACAAAAAGAGTGTGCACTTGGCACTAGGAGGTTTTTGGGGTCGCTAACGACGAATATCATATAATGATTTTTCTAAATCATACGCATACAAATTTATGAATCCGGGCACGTGCATAGAAGTATAACTTCTGCCGGCAGTCCCACTGACTGTCACACTCGTTTTTTTTTTGTAGTTTGTAGTTTTTCCCCTTTTATCGTTTATTAGTTTTTCTTTTCGACTTTCTACTTTTTTTATTTATATTTTTTTGATATTTTCTCGATTTTGTTTTATTTTCAACAACTTTGCATGATTTTCAATAATTTTTGACCGTTCTTAATACTTTTTTTCAAATGTTTACGATTTTGCACATTTTTTACGATTTCTAACAATTTTTCACGATTTTTAAACAGTTTTTTATGAGTTTTGATATTTTTAATAATTTTTATAAATTTTTTAAGATTGTCAAGAATTTCTTACAATTTTTAACATTTTTTTAAGAATACCAACAAATTTTTATTATTTTTTACATTTTATAAGGATTAAAAAAAAATATTATATTTTACAATTTTTAAGGTTATTAAGACTTTTTCCAATTTTTTACGGTTTTTTATGATTCTAAATAATTTTTCTGGATTTGTATCTATTTTTCACGATTTTCATTGATTTTGTTATAATTTATAACTTTGTTTTAGAACATTTAGCAATATTTTACGATTTCACATATTTTTTTAGGATTTCCAACAATGTTAACATGTTTTTACGATTTTATTTAACAATATTTTTAAGATTTTCAAAATTTTTTTAACAATTTTTCAAGTTTGCTAAGAATTTGACATCGCACACAGTGTGTTAGGTTTTCCGTTTTACCCAGAGCTGAATAAAGACAGACTCGTGTAGAGGCCTTAGGAGGTGAATTCTAATAAACCATAAAACACGTGTTTAATAAAATATTTTTAATTTTTATAAAAATCGGTGCCGATGTTATGATTTTCTATACAAGTTTTTACCCCTGTTTCACCCCTCTAAACTTAAAGTTTGGTAAAATGCCTACTTGGTGGGTGTTCATATTATAAAAATAAACATAGGTATCTCTTTCCAAATTTCACGTTTCTACGTTTACGACTGTGCGTGCGTCTATACCTCAGTCAGTATGAATTCCTTCATTATATATATATATATATATATATATATATATATATATATATATATTGAGATGATATAAGATAATATGCTATAATTAACAAAATAAATTAAATAAAGTTATGATAAAGTTAGGATATTCTTGATCCTGGGCAGAATACAAAGTCTTAGATTTTGTATAAATTTGTTCAATTTTCTTCAGTACTATAAGTTTTTATTAGGTTTTTTCTTTCTTCTTTCCTAAAAAGGGAAATCAAAATATGAAAATAGAATATAAAAGTAGTTGTTTTTTACATATCTATTTTAAAAAAGAACATATAATAGTTTGTGATATTTTATAATTAAAAGGATTACTTTTAAGTAAAATAAGAAAATTAAAACATTTTAAATTAGAAAAATTAAAAATTTTATAAAAAGTTCAATGATACATATTGTTGATTTGAAATAATTTAAATTAAATAATTATATTTAAATAAAACAAGAAAATTGATTGTGAAAATATCAATACTAAAAATACATAATTTCAAATAAAGAATAATTTAAATCATAAACCAAATTAAAAATTACTTACGTTTAAAATAATCAATATTGATGTTTCAAAGCCATAATATTAGTTTTTATTTTGAAGAAAATGAAAAATCCTGAAATTAAAAAGTTTTTTGATTATAGTTAAATAAATATAAAATTGTAAATTCATTATGAATGTCATAGTATTTTGGATATAAATAATTGTGTAAATCAAAATAAAAAAAAAATCAAGTATTCGAATTGTTTATATAATTGACATGTTATCAAGTAGGTGTAATTTAGGTAGGTATGTAGTTGAATATTGTTATGAGAATTCAATTGTCTGTTTGTTGATTTTGTAATCGCTCTCTTGTTTTTTGATCGTTGAAGAAGTAAGATGTATTAAATTTTGTTCCTGTTTGAATTTGCGTTTTTATTGAAAAATATTGAGATAAAAGAGTTTGATTGATATAAAAATATTACTAAAACAAAGAAGAAGTTATTGAATACATGTGGTAAGCAGAGAGTTTGATTTATAATTAAAAATAAAGTCCAGAAAAGGCAAGAGCAAAGCAGCAGATTGTACGAGACGAATTTTAATTGAATATAGAAGCGTATAATAGCTGATAATAGATTAAAAGTACCAGAATTTACGTACCTGTATAGCCGTTCCCATAATTAGCAGATTATCCAGAGGTTTGAACGAGTTTTATGGTTTTTGGAGATAGTCATATTTGGTCCTGAAGTGGAGACAGCCTAGGTGTGGAGAAGCACTTCAATAGTAACGGTATCCAATTTTCATTTAAGAATAAAGAATCTTCTATGTTTTATTTTTTTACATTTCATGAACATTTCTCACTGTTTCACTGTTCACTATTTCCTTAGTTTATAAGATAATTTTCATTGTTTCAAGTGGTAATAGTTACAAAATTTTTCAATTTTATTCAATTTTGTAAGTATAGCTTTGAAATATCAGTTAATTATTCAGCCGTTCAAAGTAAAGTTAGGTTAACAAAATTCTTCTTTTCCCAAATCTCAACAGTATATGACCATTTGGTTCATAAGCATAAAATTTTTTATATTTTACATACAAAAGTATATAATTAATCTAATTTAAACATTGAATTCTGCCCATGGGAAAAGAGTCATTGCCGGGAAATATAAAATAAATTTATAATATTTAAAATTCTAAAAAAAACAATTTGCCTTTATAAAAATTTTAAATAAAATTTTATTTTCGTGAATTATAAATTTAAAGGCAAAGTTTATTTATAGCATATTAACTTATAATAAATATTCATAGCAAGTTTATATGTTATAATATATATAATATAATATAACAAAATGTCAAATATGATACATAACGTATCTAGTGCCATACTGTCAAAAGTAATAATTCCAGTTTTGAACTGGAATGGTGTCGGTTAGAATTTCTAACACTTTAAAAAACACCTGGATGCTGCAATATAAATAGATATATATACTTACTTTGGACCTATAAAATAGTTTGTCAGACTCATATATCTGCTTTTTTGTTAAAAACAATTTTGTGAATGTAATAAATGGAAACGTGGGTATATTTTATAATCCTAAATGTTTTTATACAGTTTTTATTTCCTCTTGGAAAAAGTCATCTAGTTGAAATAACTTGTATTGTTTCGATTGTTTATTTTTACATTTGCTTTACGCCTATTTTGTTTTCCCAAGTTTTTGTTTGTTCACTGGAAATAAAAACAAAAATGCATACAGTTATATGAAAGGAAATGGTTTTTATCATATTTATACGTTAAAAACTTTTTTTAAATAACTGTTAATTTTTAAAAGCTTCGTATTTCATTGGTCATTTTTCGTTAGTATAGTTATATGTTGGACTAATGGATATTAATGTTGATTTTTGTAATCTATCATGTGAAATTTATATGCCCTATGAAGAAAAATTCATTTTAACTGATATATAGACTTATTTTTTTTAAACCTCAACAGGCTTTGGAGGCCTAGGTCTAAAAAGACTAGAAACAATTTGCTTTTTTTTAAGTCTTTTAATGCATTATTTTACCCCTTTGTTCCATTAACTTCTGTCGAATGCTTTTTCTTTTCAGTTCTTTATGTTGTATGTATGTATGTATGTATGTATGTAATGTATGTATGTATGTATGTATGGTGTTAGGGGTGACAGATACACCTGCGACCTATAAGATCTATTGTGTCCCCCTTTTCTTGCTACATTTCTGATGATTCCTCAGACTTATAGCAGCTCTTCTAGTCCTATCTTCATTAGAAAGTTTAGGATATCATTGGGTTTTAAATTAGGTGGTTCTTCCCTTTCTATTTCGTATGACCCTAGGTATTTGACCCTAGAATTACTTAATGCCATGCATTCTGAAAGTATGTGTATTGAGGTTTCATCCTCTACCTAACAGAATCTGCAGTTTGCTTCATCTACTAATCCTAGTTTCTTCATGTGTTTTCTTAATCGACAGTGACCGGTTAGTATTCCTGTTATAATTCGGAGGTTTTTCTTACTCAGGTTAAGATGGCTGTGAGATCTCTTGTGGTTATAGTTTCTCAGGAGCGTCTTCGATTGTCTTAATCCTTCTAGATCATTTCAGTACTTGGATTTTTCGCTATCCATTTTTTTCTTTGGTTTTTCCAAGATTGTACTACTGCTGATCCCACAGGATGGTTCTGGTCCCAGATATGGGGTTTCAGCTCCTTCCTTTTTTTGCCAGTTTGTCTGCTGTCTCATTTCCTTCTATTCCTACGTGTCCTGGAACCCATAGGAGGGTAACAGTGTTATTCTGTCCTAGTTCATTTAATTTACCTAGGCATTCCCAGACCATCTTTGAATTGATTGTATCTGAGTTCAGAGCTTTGATAGCTGCTTGACTATCTGACATGATTACAATCTTCTGTCTACGATAGTTCCTTTCAATGTTAAATTCTATACATCTTTTGATGGCACGAATTTCCGCTTGAAAGATGCTTGGGTACGTACCCAAGCTTTCTGGGTATTTTGTTCTAGGTCCAAACACCCCTGCTCCTGTTCCTTTATCTGTCTTGGAGCCGTCCGTGTACCATTTTATGGCGTTTTGGCTTAGCCCCAATATGGTGTTTTCGTCCCATTCAGATTTGCTTCCCAGTTTAGTGGTAAATTTTCTTACAAAGTTAAATTTCTTTGGCCTGTCATATTGGGGCATTTCCCAAGTTTGATCAAGTTGGAGTGATCGAGGTTTTTCCATGATTATTCCTTCTTTGATCATTCTATATATTGTTTTCTTCCTAGCATTTTCTACTTGAATATGCAGTGGCGAGAGATTTAGTATTACTTCCATTGCAGCAGTGGGACATGTTCTCATTGCTCCAGTGATACATGCACAGGCTAGTCTCTGAATCTTTGAGAGGTTTGTCTTCGTAGCGATCAGATTAGCTCTCGTGCCCCAAGCTACTGCCCCATATGTGATAATAGGTCTCACTATTGCTGTGTACATCCATTGCAATGTCTTTGGGTTACAGCCCCAATTTTTCCCAGCAATGTTTCTGCACACCATAAGGGCTTTTGTAGCTTTGTGTATTATTTCGTTTTCGTGTTTGTTCCAGAGTAACTTATTATCTAGGATTAGCCCTAGATATTTGACCTCTGTCTTCCACTCAACGGTATTTCCACCTATTTTTATAGTTTTTAGTTTAGGTTTCTTTTTCCTTGTAAAGGCTACTAACGTGGTCTTGGTGGGGTTGATATTAAGTCCCACTGAATCACACCACTGCTTTGCTGTGTTCATTTCTCTTTGCACTATGTCGCTATGTTACTTCTTTGCAAGTCTTCATATACGTTGTCTCTTCATTTTTTTTTTGGTCTACCTTTTCTTCTCTTTTTTATTGGCTATCGGCATTCTTTCTTTTTCCATTCTTTCGATGTGTCCTTAATATCGTATTCTCTGAGATTTAATTACAGTAGTTATTTTTAGACCTTTATATAACTCTTCCAATTTTTTGTTATTTCTTCTTCTCCACTAATCATCTATTTTCACACCTCCATATATTGATCTTTGTATTTTTATCTCCCATCTGTCTAAAAGGTTTATTTCTAATTTGTTGCTTTTGCTATTCTTGCCTTTATCTTCTGCTCCTTATGTCTATTTTCATCTATTTGAACACCCAGGTATAAGTAACTTTTTTAACTCTATTAAATTTGTATGTTATTTCTTCATCTATTTCTAATATGTTGTCTTCTTTTTCTATTTCACCCATTACCATATATTTTGTCTTCTCTTCGTTTATTGCAAGTCCAAGTTTTTTCGCCTCTTTTATTAAATTCAACCTTTTTGGTTCTTTCTTACTTGTTGTTAACAGTGTTAGGTCGTCTGCGAATGCTATATATATATTGGTGACCATTTCTAAATATTGTCTCCTGCATGTGTATCCTGCTTTTTCTAATTATTCCTTACAATACCAGATTGAACAGAGTTGTTGACAGTGGATCTTCTTTCTTTGTTTCAAAATTATTTGACTTATTTGATACATCTGCTGTCTGTTAAATCAGTAGTAGGCTTGCTTAAAGTCAATAAACTAAGCATATATTACCATTTTCTGTTCGAAACATGTAGTCTGAATTTCTTTTAAGGCAAAGATTTGATCGGTCGTTGACCTATTGCTTCTAAAACCAGCTTGATATTTGTCCAATATCTTTTCCGAGTATTGATTTAATCTTTCCCTATTGTCTGTTTCAAGATTTTGTAAACTATTTCTAGTAGCGCAATACCTCTATAATTTTCATATACCATTTTATATAGACTTATAGAGGGGCCCAATATAATGATAAAATTTGCTTTCAAATAAATAAGAAAAATTTAAGAAATATTGATTTTTAAGTAAGTATAGGTTAAAACGTGTTTTCTATTTTCACAATATCAATTCTTAGCTGTAAAGAATCGCAGTCAAAACTGAGGAATAGACTATAGAGTAATTACTTTGATATAACCTATAAAATACTATAACAAACTCATTTACAACGTAGGTAAATCTTAAATGGAGTTATTATTATGATGCTTTATAATGGACCCACTAATATGTCTTGATTTTAATTGTCATTAAAGTTTTAATTTGTTTAAATTTCTAAATTGACCCAAAATAGAAAATAAACTAAGCAAGTTGGCAATTGTAACAAGACCTTTTAACTCTTTTATTTCATTTTTGTCTCTCTGGTTTCCCTTTCAAAAATACAAGCTTGATTTGCGTTGCTAATTTCCAGCATCTCCGTTTTAATCCGATAACAAAAGTATGCGCATGAGCGAACATAAGCTGATTACAGATTTACGAATCTCCGCAAACGATTTTATGACTAATCGGATTCTGTTATTAGTAGGTATGTAGTCAGGTAATTGATATTTGATAAAGTTTGGAAAAAAAGTTGGAAACCACATGATCTATACTTACCGCCGAACTCAAGCAAACACCATTTATATAGTATTATACGTTACAAGGTCGATAGGTGACTTATTACAGTACGAGTTATAAATAAAAACGAGTACTGTAATAACACCTAACCTAACGACCATGTATCGTATTATATTTTATTTCATCCTGTTTTTATATATTAATAAATTTATAAAAATTTTAAAAATAGTTCGTAACTTGACTGGTTACGCCAAATTACCTTAACTGTCAGTTACTGTTAAATATTTTAAAAATTTTGTATTAATTGTTAATTCGTGTTTTAAATTAAAATAAAAAAGTAAGTAATTAATGATTTTATTTTTATTTTATAGTCATTATAGTGTTTTTAAATGTCAAAAATTAAAAGTAATTGTCTTCCCTTAAGCAATCAGAGCAGAGTTGCTAGGCAACACATTACAGTATAGCTGTTCCAAAGTCAATGTAAAATCTCTTGGTGTTTGTCTGAATATTAAACTCCTTTGTTTACCATGCCGACCATTGGCGTGGAATTAAAGAAAGTTTTATTAATTTTTATTTTAAATTTCAAAAGAAAAACGTATATTTGTATATTTTGTATCAATTTAAAAATTGTCAAAGAAATTAATTCTTTCAAATTAAAACTTGTTAATTTTAGTTTCTAATAAGAACATTTGACTCATTATTCAAATGGCACGTAACTCATAATATTTTTATAACAATTGTTTGCAAGTAATACTCATTTTGTCAGACAATCTTAAAAGATAGTCTGTCCAGCAAGGACCACGAGGGGGTATAAGCCTTCCTTGCCTCTAGAAAGGAAAGGGTTGGGTATGTTAGTAAGAATCTAAAATTAGTTTTCTTTTTAAAAACAAGTTTTCAAGATACATCACGATAGTTTTAAAGGAAATTGGTTAGAATGACTAACAAGAATTGTCAGAGTCTTCTGAAATAAAATCGGTCCCCGGTTGAATAACTAATAGTGCTATTAGCGATACAACAGGATATTCCTTTTCTATTTGTATAACATGAGCTTTCGCAATTTTGCCATACATTGCTATTAATGCCACTAATTACCTCTCGAATATTATCATGGACAATTGCGCTTAAGGTTGTTGACTAATTATATTTTGGTAAACGTTTTTTTACAGTACTCCAAACCATTTCGATTGGATTAAAAATACAGTTTTATGAAGGTAAACGCAAAAGGGTATGACCGTGTCTGCTACAAATGGTGTCAATGACGTATTCATTTTTAAAATTCTGACTTTTTATCATTCTTAATTCCTTCTTTACTGGAACCTTTTTACGAACAGTGATATTTTTGATGGCCATAAATCTTAAAATTTCATTCTTTTTTGTGTTATTATTAGGTATTTTCTTTAATATGCGGAAATGATACGACGCATTGTCCATAACAATTACTAAATTGTAAGAAAACCCAATAGATAGTGTTGAATTTCGATTCATAAATAAATAAATAAACGAAAAACTAAAAGAAAGTGGAAATTTAAAAACAGAAAAAATGCGAAAAAAATAAAGTCAAAAAATACCTTTCTAAATAAAATAATATAACGCCACCGTAAGGTGGCGCAGTTATTATCGTATATATTTAAACGAGAAATTCTTACTATATTAAGTACTATTAAGCCCACCGTAATATATATCTAATATAAAAAATTAATAAAAATCACTAACGCTACTGTGTACTGTAATGGGGAACAAGACTATGCGCGGTATTTAACTCACGCAATTTTCCTCTTTGATGTTTCGTTTGATGTACCACCGCGCTTAGTAAGAGCCGTCGGCATTTTTTTACATTAATATCAAAGGGGTTCGAACCGAATTTAAAATGGCAAACTATATACACAATGTTGCCTTTACTCAAAAATGTCTTTAAGTATAAGTAATATATACAAAATTGATATCATTAGAAGTGAAAACTGTTTAAATATGAAGAACCTAGTTAATTAATTTAAGTATATATTTTTTAAGAATATTTTCATATTGTCTTTCTAAGAGTCATTGACGAACAATTGAATAGTAAAGTAGAGAGTTCATTTTCAAAATATATAAACTTAGGAATTTTCGAAAATATATCTGGCAACCTAGATTCGAAAGTCGGTTCCTTTGTTGGGGTTAGATGGCGTGGTTGTCTTTTTACTTTAATATTAGTTAAACTATACATGATACCGTAATGTTTTACTTACCGGCGCCGAATTGATAATTAGGAAGTTTATTTACTGGACAGGATGAAATAAAATTTATACATAGTTTTATTTTGTCTCTCATTTCATACTCTTATTTTGTGTAGAGATTTAACTTATTTAGCCTATTACATATTCAAATTACCTGACAAGAGTCAGATAAAACTGTGTCCAAAGTTCACGAGTAATAATTTTGGGTCTGTATTGCTGGAAATACACCAAATGCTAGGTATCTCTATAAGCAGATCAATGAATACGATAACCTAGACATTTTATGTATTCTGGCTGATTATGTAGTAGCTCTGGATATTTCACAACGTAATGTGTCAACCATGAAAAAGGGTTAAACGCTCCACTGTTTAAGGATGCGTGAAACAGGTGGAAGTTACTTACAGGGTAATTGTTTTTGTTTCTCAAGCGGTAAATTGCACTTCGACTTACTGTAAAAGTTTTCAAACCGGGTAAAAATCGGATTTGTAGCTAAGTAACATTGGAATATTTTATATCATTTACAACTTTATTAAAAACAAACATCTTACGTGTTGATTAAAGCGAAGTATTAAATATTTATATATGCAGTGTAAAATCTTAAAATGGAACTATAAATAAAATTTTATAAGTAAATTTAAATTAAAAAAAGGAAATTAAGTGTGTTATGTTCTAGTAGAAAATTACTTTTCATTCATGGTAAAATTATATTCAAAGACAATACAAGGACTTTAAAAATATAGTTTCATAACAATCATTTAAAAATATGCGATTCTTTAGCTTATTTTAGGATGGACCTACGTTTTGTAGAAGATAGATGTCTGTTTATGATATTAAGTAATGCCATCCACCGCTATGGGAAGACTCAAATAGTATCACTAGACATCTCAAAAGCATTTGATCAAGTGTGGCATGCAGCTCTTTTGAACAAACTGCCTTCATACGGACTCTCGCAAAACCTTTGCAGATGGATATCCAACTTTCTCTCCAACAGGCATATCCAAGTTGCTGTAGATGGACATTCTTTCAACCTCTACAAGATCAACACTGGAGTTCCCCAAGGATCGGCTCTAGCTCCTACTCTATTCTTATTACACATTAATGATCTGCTGGAAGCCACTAATAACCCGATACATGGTTTTGCAGATGATAGCAACCTACAATGTAGCAAAGCGCACAACCGTACCATACCTCTAGATATTCTTGAAGAGGATAAAAGATCCACACCGGCTTCTCTCAATCAAGATTTAAGAATTGTGGACGACTGGGGAAGAGAGAATCTTCTTAATTTCAACGCTTCCAAGACGAAGACAACCGGATTAACAACAAGAGGCAAACATGCGACTTATCCATTACAATCAACGATCAGACACTAGAAGCAGGCGACTTCATTACGCTGGTTGGTATAACGATCTCTCAGGACTTACTATGGAACGAACTGCAGCAGGACAGAAATTAGGCTTTCTGTTTAGAGCACGGAAATATTTTTCTCCATCCAACTTGGCTACTCTTTACAAAGCCAAAATACGGCCTAATCGCATGTATGGGGTTCGGCGGCTCCGTCAAGGCTCGAAGTTCTTGATGCAATATAGAGAAGGGCAGTTCGACTAATAGACGACACCAGTATCACCAAAAACCTAGCCCCATTATCCCATCGAAGAGCAGTGGCTGATCTTTCCTTGTTTTACCGATACATAAACGGATTTTGCTCAGAAGAATTCCGCTCTATAATGCCTCCACTTGTCAGACCAGCCAGAGCAACGCGACGTGCCAACTTCATGCACCCTTATACTGTTCAGTGCCCGACACCGAGAACGGATCGATTCGATCGTTCCTTCATCCCTAGGGTCTCCAGATTGTGGAACTCCTTACCTCCCCACGTCTTTCCCACTCGTCCTAACTTGCAGGCCTTTAAATCCCAAATTAATAAATTACCTCTTCTGTCCCAATAGATGTTCTCGGTTCATTTTTATTTAGGTCTATAGCTATCAGGACATCCTTAATAAAAAAAATAATAATAACAGCTTTTACTAAATAAATATATGCGTACAATGGTATTTATACAAAAATTCTTGTCTGTCTGCATGTTTGCCTGTCTCTTTGTCTGTCTGTTTGTTCCAGATAATCTCTGGAAGGGCTGGACTGATTTTGATAGGACTTTTACTGGCAATAAGCTAATGTTATGAGCAGAAACTAACGCTTCTTTTATTGTAGAATTCTTCCACCGACTTAATATCAATAGGCTTCCTGTTCTTGGACCCAGAACGCACGAGCGAACTATTGTTAACGGTTGTGTCTCAACAACTTCGACCAGCACTATTATCATACTTTTTTAAACGCACACAAAGTGGCGTGCACATTAAGGTTATATTATAATCATTCCATATTTTCCTCTATTTAAATAATAAAACATTAGGTTAATCTTGCATAAATTACGAGTTGGGTAGGTATAGATTGTAAAGAAATAATAATATTTTGCAAATCCAACCGCCGATGGTGTTTTGTTAGCAAAACATTATTCGATTGATTGATTCTTCCTTGCGGTATTTTCGTTTTCCCGGTAGAAAAACAAAATGAAACGAAGCATGTGACGTGACGTTCGACTCGCAGCCGACTCCGACATTGATGCGCGTTTTCATGTGTGAAATTTCTAAAAATACAAATGAAACATACATTTCTGCCAATGCTACTAGATTTCATATCCTCCAGATATTACAGAGCAAATAACTTTCAATCGCTACGTCAATTCTCGTCAAGATCCAGTGAATTGAATTCGAGGTGGCATGGCGTTTCGTTTAACCACGCAGAAATGAACAGTTACAAATAAACTGTCGCAGTACGAGTAGAAGTTAATTTGTTTATTAATGACAAGTTTGGTACAAGTAATAAAATTTAAATATCGTTGGGAGTTAGATATGCCTTAATGAATCCTTTTGAAGTTGATAAAATGATAAGAATATCAAATTTAAGAAATTAAAAATTAGCTACAATATTGAAAGTTTGAAAATAATCTAATATTGTCAAGGTATTTTTCTACGCTCAGAATTTTAAAAAAATTGTAAAATTTTCAGAATTTGATTTATTTCTTGTAACAATAATATTTCTCATATTTTTATTTGAAATACTAATTTGTAAATGTCGCCCATATACATATTAGTAAATGGTTACATGCCGTAAGACCATTTGTCGTACGATTGTGTGGTTACATTGTTTGCGATTCGTTGCATTTACAGTTTCAGTTTAAAATGGATGACGAAGAGGATTTACATTTCCTTAAAAATAGTTGTTAGAAATTTATGGTATTAAATAAAAAAAAATATATTTGGTTAATGGTATATACTTAAGGAGAGATAAGAAGGGGGAGTACGTAACCCTCTTCAATGAGTTAAGTACGCGGCCACAATAGTATATTGTAATACAAGTGTTACATGACAGGTTTCGTAGGACGAGTGAAGTTTGTGAAACGAACGACGAACCGCGAAGCGGTGAGTTTCGCAAAGAACGAGTACTACAAACCGTCATTGTAATTCGAGTTTTACATACTATTTTTTATAATGAACTTTTAAAAGTATAAAAAAATAAATAAAATGAGAGTTTTTCGAAATATTTATTTATGTTGGCGATCTTGACACTTTTGACACTTGACAGTTTTATTGATTTTAAATTTAAATGTTTGTTAAATTTGAATAAAATATTCTGAATTTCGCAATATCGCTGATAATGTAGTTAATACAACATACTTCTTGATTTACTACCTGAACTCTCTCATCTTTCGTTGATAATCAGTGCAGTGCAACCAATTGTGTAAAACAAAAAGTTACCAAAAACAGTGTTACAATGAATCTATTTCGATACTGTTTTTAGTGTCGAAATAGAAACTTTGTGAACGTGAATTGTAAAAAAGTTTTATGAGTACTTTAGAATGTTTCCTTCAACATTTAATTATATATCTACTTAATATGATCCACCAACAACTCGAAACATATTCTAATTTTCGGAAAAGTATTCATCCTAATGTTTGAAATCAGGTGCTAGCTTTCTATATCGTTTATAACAGAAAGTATCGTACGATATCGCAGGAAAAAACAAACATGTTTGTTCTTTTCACTTAGTCGTCCAACATCGTACGAAAACATCCGACTACATCGCAACTATTGTAACCGCACACCTTTAAATTACTTAGATTGTTTTTACGTCCGACATCGTACGACATCGCACGACTAAAAAATCGCACGTATTCGCATCCAATGTAACCATTCACTAAGTTTGCGAGATGGTTGCGAGCAACGTTTTAATGTGGGTATACATATTAAAGCTTTGGACACCTTCGCCGAGTTCCAAGTGTAATTTTCTACAGAATTTACATAAAACACCAGGTAAATACTCTTAGCACCAAGTGCCGCGGAGACTTTCGACATCATGATATTCGTGTTCAGCGAGTCCAAAAACCCCGAGTACATAAATTGAACCCATTTGCAATACTTACCGAGTTGTAATTTTTCTATCTGTTGTCTGTTTGAAATACACTTTTTGAATATTCTTAAAAACTCTGTTTATGTAGCCAACAACCTCAAAAGCATAGTGCAGGATATAATGCAAGCATGTGACGGTAGTATGGAATACAATACAATACCAATACTTATTACTGAATATTATTATTAATATTATTAATATAAAATACTAAACTTTATATGTTTACTTAAGTGACAGAATTATAAAATAATCTGTCAAACACAATGCAATACGTCACTTTGATATTCCAAAACATTAGCTTAGACTGTTTTTTGTATATCTATTTCTTTTCAATGTACTGAATGTTTAAACGGTATTTAAAGGACTTATAGTTATGACTAAATATGTGGTAAATATTTCATCTTTGTTTTTACCTTATATGTGTTTCTGTCTCTCTCTTACTCACACCATTACATTTGTAATGATTTTTTTCATTTAACCCCACACAAATCGAGTGCATGAATAGTAGTATAACTATTGCCAGTTCCTTGTCGCAGTTTGAATTTAATCGAGTGTTAGCCTTTCAGGTTCTCTGATTCAAGGGAAAGGTTAAACTGCACAAACTAAACTTTATTATCTTTAGAATGTGTAAAAAACAGTTATATTAGTTAAACTCTAAATTAAACAAAAAATTAGAACATAAAATTTAATTTCCGACAATAAAGGTTGTTCACATTTTTCCAAAAAACAAGGAAGGACCTGGACCAAAAACCCTATTTTCACATATATTGGGGTAAGGAGTTTCCTGATTAAACGATTAAAGGACCTTCCCGATACATTTTAAACTTTCCTTTAAATTAAGAAGAATTTTGTACAAGATTAACTTCAGACAATACACCAAAATCAAAAGATTTATTCAGTGATGCGTGATACGAAAAAATAACAATTTGCTGTAAACTCTTAAACTATAGTTACAACTAGGTGTACCCACGACGTCGTTCGCGTGGCGTGTTAATTGTTGTATAAAAATTTCTTTCCTCACCCCGTTAAAGGCGCGGAAGGAGAAATTTTTATACACCAGATGTTAAGTTAAAAGAAGACAAATGCATCTGTAAAAACCGCATTATAAATGGATCAGTAGTTTTCATGTGATGCGCGCACAAACATATAGACGTACAAAAACATAACCACATTTTTGGGTTCTATATCGATGTACCCCCGACGTCGTTGGCGTGATGTATAGATTGTTGTATAAAAATGTCTCCCTCCACACCATTAAAGTGGTTTTCCCAACATTTCCCTTCACTGCTCTGCTTCTATTGATTGTAGCATGATGAAAATTATCCTATAACCAGCTACTCTGGGGTATGAAAAAAAATTGTACCAAGTTTCGTTATAATCCGTCGAGTAGTTTTTGTTTTTATAACGGTTATACAGACAGACAGACAGGCAGACAGACAGGCAGACAGACAGGTAGACAAAAATTTTACTGATTTTATTTTTGGCATCAGTATCGATCCCTAATCACCCCCTGATAGTTATTTTGGAAATATATTTCATGTACAGAATTGACCTCTCTACAGATTTATTATAAGTATAGAAGGTTTATTTAACTAAAACGAAACTTACCAAAGGTGTAACTAGATCTAAAAGCTTATTAAGTTTAAAATAAATTAGCAAGTTGCGATACTAACAAAATACAAGTATTCAGTCACTGCATTAGAAATCATGTCATATAGGTTTTTAGTTCCTCCAACCCAAAAGCATAGTAGTTTTAGACTAAATGCTAGAATTTTAATTCGGGAAATCTAAAAATGTGTGTGCCTTTAAAAAAAACTATTCTAAGGGTGAAAGTAAGGAGAACCATCTCAGCATATTAAAAAGTGTCCGTTTAAAGGGAGCCGATAAAAGTGGCGTCGTAGTAGCAAGTAAAATGATTTTAAAAGCAGCACAATAGATTATTAAAGTCAGACACGAAAAATAAAAGAATGGCTTTCGCTTTGTTTTACCGTAAAAACATTAATGTATGATTTTGTTCTGTGTAAACTTTTACTCATTAATTTATTGTTCGAAATCTCCGTTTGAAGATACAATGTCTGTAGGCGTATTTTCATGGATTGGCTTGCTTCGACCCCTTTGAATCTCAAGATATCCTCTAAGATCACCGACTTAGTTCTTGTGAACCTAAAGGCACTTTCCAGAGCATGTAAATGTACGAAGGGAAGGTCTGAAATTACCTCCAAAGCCGCACTAAACATCTACTGGGCTATCCTTGAATTAAATTAATCTTACATACAAGATATTTTTCCTAAAATAGTGACACTTTAAAAAGTTTTAAAAGGAAGGGTGTTTTCACCACTAGAGGTCAAATTATTTCCGGAAATTTTTTCGAGCTCATGAATATTTTGACAATTTCCCGAGTCGAAGACGAGGGAAATTTTCTAAAAATATTCATGAGCGAGAAAAAATTTCAGGATATTAATTTGACTTGGCGTGGTATTCGGTAAGAAAATTCCACACCGATTTGTGGTGGAAAATAAAATATTTTTAAAATTTATTTCAACAATGCAAATTATATTCTTCATCATTTATATAAAATAAAAAACTAAAAACTCATCTATTTTTTTATGTTATTTTTTAACTGCTGAAAACCTAGCTGGGCAAATATAACAAATTCACATTGCGTCGAAGTTTCACAACCATCCTCTAGATATGGGTTACAAGCCTGCGATAATTCTGAAATTTTTACTCATTGTAGTTGCATGAAAATGGCAACCTAAAGCGTAATATAATATATTCTTCTATTTTATATCATTTTTGGATTACTACAAGTGGTAGAAAGTTATAATTTTATCAAATTTAATGTGTTTTGCAGTTTCGGTAATGGCCATGTAGTGGTTTCTCAGCCTGCCCTTTAAGATATTGTTTTCTACTCATTGTAGTTACACGGTAATGCAGTTTTATAATGAAATATATTACAGTCTTTAATTTTTTTATTTACTTTGGGCTACTACAAGTGGTAGAAAATGAAAAAAATATTAGTTTTACAGATACATACCTACAGGAACAGATTACATAATAATATTCAGTTTGTCTTCACACCAATGGACTCTTAGCCTATAAACTGTTGATTACTACTAATTGTTGTAGCTCAAAAGTGCCATTTAGCAACAAAAAATATAATATTCTTTTATTTTATAGTTACTTGAGCTTACTACAAGTGATAGAAAATTATAATTTTAGAGGTTTATCGGGAAGCTGCATGAATAGATTCATAGCGCGTCATAGTTTGTCAGCAATTATTTAGGCCTTCAGATTAGTAATTTCTACTCATTGTAGTTGCATGGAAATAACATTTCAAGATAGAATATAGTATATTCTTCAATTTTACATAAGTTTTGAGTAACTACAGTGGTAGAAAATTGTTTTTTTTTGCATTTTCGCCATTAAGAAGAGAGGAGGTGTCCGAAGTACCTATATAGAAAACATCTTAGCTTGGTAATTAAAATGTATCAAAACTAAATCTAATGTGCACAAATAAAAACCAGTCTGTCAAATATGGTCTGTTATTGTAAACGTCAAAAAATTTCCAGTATAATTCGTTGTTGGGTACCCCACGAAAAAAAAAAATTCCGCTAAAATACCTCCGATGCCATGGTGATCAAAATAACGTTTTTTGATTGGTTCAAAATTATAGGTGTGAAATTTTCATAGCTATTACTATCTAAATATCTGCTATCTGTTGTGGTCATATAATAATATAATAATAAAAAGTAGAAATTAGACAAACAAGAAATGATATTAGGCAAAAATTGAAAAAAAAATTACTTCCGACAAAAGTCACACTGCGCTCTCTATCTAAGTTTGGGATAAGTAACATATAAAATGTGAGTTGTTTAATGACTAGCATAAAATTTAAAAAATGCCTTGATAATTAAATCCGACTTGCTATAGGTGAAACAATGGTAAATCAATCATTATTCAACTTCAAAAAAGGAAGTTCTCAGTTGTAAATAGGTACCAATGTTTGTTAGTCTGCGATTATTTTGCTATTGGCTAAACCAATTTAGAAGTGGTTTGAAGATAAGTATTTGTAACACTTAGGAGAAGATTTTGGTATTTTAATAAACTCAAGAAAAGTAGCTTCTAAGATTCACATGTATGTATTTAACCGCATACGCTATTAAAAAAATGGTGAGAGCGCAAATACGCATTCACCATTTATTAGGATGAAATCTATAATGTTTTATTAAATAAATTCGATTATTTTTATTCACCCACTTCAAAGAAATGTTTAGTTTGACACGTATGTTAGGATGGCGAATTTTATATTGGTGCCATTACAATTTGATTTAAATGGTACTTAGGAGGTCTTGTAGATGGTACATCTGACAAAACCAAGCTATCTAAGATTTTACTTGGCTAAAAGCCACATAGAGTTGTCCGTTAAAAAAAATTTTATTTGGGTTGCCTGTGCTGTACTTTGTACCAATTTAGAAAAGAATAAAATAAAAACTAAAAAAAAACATGGAACCACTTTCAAAAAGCAAAATGTACTAAGAAGCAAAAAATATAATATTTATTAAAACAAGTTATAATGGTGTCATGGGACACCAGGTAGAAACTAAGTTCCTTCGGCAATGTAGAATCGACACTACTCGCTTGTGTATACGACTGTAGCGCCTGCGCACATCTCATTTAACGGTTTTATTACACGGACTTTTTGTTACGGTTTTACTATTACATTTTTTTCAGTTCGGTCGCGCAGCAAAATCCCTATCTCCTTCAAGCCTTGGATTATACTACGTTATAGATTAATAATTACATTTCTTTTGGTTGTACATATTTTCATAATTTGTACTTTTCGTCTGGGCAGCTTATATATCAATAAATTCTCTAAAGATATAATTTTTATAATGATACTGATTGGAATAAGATAATTGAATTAATTTTATTTAAAGTTAAAATAATATTTATATTTTTTTGTTTAACACTGGAAAAAAACTAAAAAAAAATTACCATCCCGCGTATTCGATCCTCCAACGATATCCAATCGTGAAGAGTTATCATATGCTAGTCAATTTTTTTTTATGTATTTACTATATAAATTTTGATTATATTAATAATAATAATTTATTATAAATTTTGAGAATAACATTAGTAACAGGTGTAGATAATCCAATTAAATAAAATACTACAACATAATTTACACATTTTACATTTAAAAACCAATGATTTTCATTAATTTATAGGACATCACAAAAGTTGACATCGTTGACATCGTTGGATTGTTTACAATGTTTATGTTATATTATTAAACTTACCTTTCGTTAGGAGATTCTGTAATGAGAAGATCTTCTTTTGCCTGATTCCTGATTCATTATACCTATTATATTTTTTGTAAACACTGTCAAGAAAATTTTGGTGACACTTAAAAGTTATATCATAACTGTCAACATTATGTCTATCGTATACTGAACACTGAGTAGAGGCTAGCGTTGTGCGGAGGCTAGCGGTAACCTGCCTACTAGATTATTCCACGGACTTCTTGTTACGGTATTTTTGTTACGGTTTTACTATTACATTTTTTTCAGTTTGGTCGCGCAGCAAAATCCCTATCTCTTTCAAGCCTGCCCTAAGGATCTTAGTTCCAAAAAACTGAAGTAGGCACTTAATTTTGATTTCTTTGAAGTTAGTTACATTGTTGGTCATTTTTGTCAGCTGTGCTTTGCTTAAAGTATTGTATTATTTCTGTCTAAAAGTAATAAGCGTTATGTAATACACAAATATAAGATGTGCCCAAATGTTCCAAACTATAAAGCGGGATTTAAATTACGAAACTAGTGGCTTGAAATTAGTTTTATAAAACTACTTTCACACGTGTAAACGTTCAGTTTTACAATGCATGCATTACTTTTGCGACACTGGAGTAGTTTCGTGCTATGCGCATATTTTTAGTGAAACTGAAACAAATGTCATGCAACTAATTTCATGATGAAAAGCGGGATTTACATTACGAAACTAGTGGCTTGAAATTAGTTTGATACAACTAATTTTACCAGTAATTTCACGTGTAAACGTTCAGTTTTACAATGCTTGCATTACTTTTACGACACTGAAGTAGTTTCGTGCTATGCGCATATTTTTAGTGAAACTGAAACAAATGTTATGCAACTAATTTCATGATGTAAAATGCGACGCGAAACTAGTGTCGCGACAGCGCCTGTGCAGATTTAAAGCGGGATTACATTACGAAACTAGTGTCATGCATAATAAATTTAGTTTCTTGAAACTAATTGTAGCACATATGAAACTACTTTCGTTGAAAATTTAGTGTCATGAAATAATCAGTATTGCGTAGATAATGGCCCTGTCAATATCAGAGCTGCACCACACGTTTAACTCTGCACAGGCGCTGTCGCGACACTAGTTTCGAGTCGCATTTAACATCATGAAATTAGTTGCATGACATTTGTTTCAGTTTCACTAAGGCACTATAGATATAGGTATTATCATCAGCCATTTTTATTCCAATGTCAATCAATTTACGTGTCAGACCATAGACAACTTAAAGAGACACGTGCAATCGTATTTTGTGGTGAAAATGGGAACTAAACTAGCTGGTAGTGCGAAAAGCGAAAAAGTACTTATAACGGTATAGTAACAGAGTAAGTACTATTAGTGGTTTTAGTTTAAAATAAATTTAAGGTACTTTAAGCATAAAAAGGGTGTTAAAGTAAAATTTTAATCAAAAACATGGTGCGCTGATGTCGGAACTTGTTGCCAACTTTATATTAGGCTTCAACACATCTGTTCTATTATCTCTAGTTTTGACATTGGACAAAACATGGCTGACGATAATACCTATGTTTATAGTGCCTTAGTTTCACTAAAAATATGCGCATAGCACGAAACTACTCCAGTGTCACAAAAGTAATGCATGCATTGTAAAACTGAACGTTTACACGTGAAATTACTGGTTAAATAAGTTTTATCAAACTAATTTCAAGCCACTAGTTTCGTAATGTAAATCCCGCTTAAATGCGACGCGAAACTAGTGTCGCGACAGCGCCTGTGCAGAGTTAAACGTGTGGTGCAGCTCTGGTATTGACAGGGCCATTATCTACGCAATACTGATGATTTCATGACACTAAATTTTCAACGAAAGTAGTTTCATATGTGCTACAATTAGTTTCAAGAAACTAAATTTATCATGCATGACACTAGTTTCGTAATGTAAATCCCGCTTAACATTTTAAAATTGTTTAATTATGTTTGCATAACACGATTAATTTATTTTTAAACCCATTTAGTTTTTTATAACATGCGTAAAGTTAAGTTATCTTTATTTAACATAAACCCATAAAAAATAATGTGAATCTATAAAAAGAATCGATATTAACGTTGGTTAATCCTGCGATAGAATATTGAACAGAAAAATAATGATAACGTGGAACTTTAACCTTATAAAAATTCGAAATTACCTTTTTTGCTACAACAAGATTTGAACCGAACCAATAAGAGCAGAACGTAAATTGCAAATAGTTAGAAAACGACATAAATTCTAGGTCCATATCTATATTATAAATAAATTTTATGAGGTTATATATAAAGCAAATGCCAAATTTACGATTAAAGGGGTATAAAATTGCAACAGCGTGGTGATGTGCGGTTGCCTGTATGGAGCGGCCTTCGCAATATGTTACAAAAATATAAAAACGAAATCAAATCTTGAACAGGATCGGATCGTTAAGTTTCATTACTTTTTTATTCCCTAAAAATATTTAAATAAAAATGGCGTATTTACTGTTTCAAACAGCGCAGTACCTTTTTCATAGCACGAAAATACTGTATTATATCACTAATAAATAGATGGTTTAACTATTCAAAACAGGTAATAATTTGCAATAATGAATACATCTTTGTTAAATTGTTAATATTGCGACGAATTTGTGCTTTTCAAATGTTATTTGTATTGATCTATTAAACAGGGTACCTATCTGCGCAGTCAAAGAGCATTTTAAATTATCCGACAAAGTTCCTAATTACTGTTTAATACAAAGTGTATAGATTAAAAAACGTAAAATTTAAAATTGTACCATAAATAGCAGATCTGCACGATAATGCAGTGAAATATAGTATTTCTGCATTATTTGAGGTAACAAAAAATTACTTTTGTTAATCGGAATAGTTCCCATGTCGTACAGAAAATTTACCCATACCTTTACCTTTCGTAAACAATAAACACTTGAAGAAATTGTAGCGGATAAAGACGGAAAGTTTTAAGATGTGTGAACGTCGCATTTACAATGATTACTTATAACAAATAATGGGTATGGTTGTAGGAGTTTTGTAGCCAGAATAATTGGTATAGATGCCAAAGTCAATGCTAGTGACGCCAGTATTAAAGGCACTGAAGTTTTCCGTGTATCACAACAGGACTTTAAAAAGGTTTTAGCAGAAATACTTTCACGACTCTATTAAGATTCATTTGATGTCAAAGTGAAGGACATCTTAAAATGATTAAGTATAATTAAAAAATGTTTTATTACATGGCGGTAGAAAAGCTGTTAAAATTGATACAAAAATAAGAAATAATGTATAACTCGTTGGGTTTTTTAAAACTGCGTCTCATTTCATTGTCAACCTCAACCCCTTTATCCACATTATCGTCCGCACCATCTGTTAGGTTTAATGTCGCTAATACATTTTTAAAATCATTTCATTACCATGAAATATTCACTACGACCATAAATAAACGGTTACTGTTACTTTAATAGTTATTTGTGACACAAGGACGGAAAATGACATTTTGCAAGAGCGAGTACCGAGCACCGAGGCGAAACAATACGAGCACTTGCAAAATATTTCCCGGACGTGTAACACATACTATTTTTTGATCCGACTAATTTTTAATATTTTCAAAAGTTCTGTTATGTTCAACAGTTGACCGTTTGTGCTAATTATACTAAGACCAGTGACTAGAAGACAGCCGACAGAAAACTGTCAGCTGTTATGACGTGATGTTAATATTATAGTATTTATAGTTGTTTAATTATTTGTTTGATACTTTATATACGTGTTTAGTAGTTATTAGTGTTTTAATTAACATATGTTGCAAACACAACAAGTTCAAAAACTTTTTACCTTGTGACATACAAGATTAGATGTTTATATAAAGATGAGACAATGAACTATTTTCATAAGTTGACATAAATGTCAAATTTTATAATATAAGTTGTAAGAGAAATTAAATGTAAATTAGAATACTGCTTATATTTAGAAAAAGTTATAGGTAAGTTTAGTATATTATACGCTGTTTTTAAATAAATTTAATTAAAATTTGTATTATTCATTATGTATTTTTGATGACTTAAAATTTTAATTCATAGCGCCATCTCTTAAGGTAATCTAAAAGCTACTTTGCCGGCCTAGGCCGGAAAATGCCATTTTCCGGACGATTTTGAAGTAATTAATAGTATTGTTTCTGGATGGAGGACCAAAAAAAATGTTTGCAATGACTACACATTACAAATGTGAATCATTTTAATTCTTTGTACAATCATTTTGAAGTTATAGGTACTTCTATTCATGCACTCGATTTGTGTGGAGTTAAATGGGAAAAAACCATTACATATGTAATGGTGTGAGTAAAAGAGAGACAGAAACACATATAAGGTATATTGGTCGGTAAAAACAAAGATGAAATATTTACCACTTGTTTAGTCATAACTATAAGTCCTTTAAATACCGTTTAAATATTTAGTACATTGAAAAGAGATAGATATACAAAAAACAGTCTGAGCGAATGTTTTGAATATCATAGTGACGTATAACATTGTGTTTGACAACTAATTTTATAATACTGTCACGTAAGTTAATATATTAAGATTAGTATTTTATATTAATAATATTCAGTAATAAGTACTGTATTGTAGTCTACAGTACCTACCATCACATGGTTTCAGTATATCCAGCACTATGCTTTTGAGATTTTTGGCTACATAAACAGAGTTTTTACGAATAGGAAATAAAGCACTATATCAGTAAAACCTCCGAAATTTGTAACGTAAGATGGATTGGAATGCGGTTTTTTGCATTGGATTTGTTAGAGTATCAAGAAATTTGTCGCTATTTTTCATAATGTAAAAATGGGAAATTGCATTTTGCATTTGAAAAGCGAACAGACAATAGATAGAAAAATTACAACTCGGTAAGTATTGCTAAAAATGGGTTTAATGTATGTACTCGGGGTTTTTGGGGTCGCTGAACACGAATATCATGATGCCGAAATTCTCTGCGGCACTTGGTGCCCAGGGTGCATGGTATTTACCTCTTCTCCTGGGGTTTTATGCAAATTCTATACAAAATCAGTGCACACTTGGTACCCGGGGGTTTTTTGGGTCGCTGAATACGAATATAATGATGGCGATGGTCTCCGAGACACCTGGTGCAAATGCAAATTGGATACAAAATGAATGTGCACTCGGTATTAGGAGGTTTTTGAGGTCGCTGAACACGAATATGATATTCCTGTTTAGCGACCTCATAATGATTTTGCTTAATCCTTTGCATACAAAGTTATGAATCCGGGAGCGTGCATAGAAGTATAACTTCTGCCGACAGTCCCACTGACTGCCTAACCCGTTTTTTTTTGTTAACGATTTTGGCTAAAAACAATTTTTCAAGAAAATAATTTCAGAATTACATACACGCTCGAGCAACTGGTAGGTACTTAAGCAACATATTTTAAATAATATTGTTTGCCAAATGAACTATAGTTAATATGGATATGGAGATTATGCACAATGATCTTCTTGTAGTAGGTACACAGGGTGTTAAAAAAAGTGTCACAAAATGAAATGAGTGAGAAAATGTCCAAAATTAGCAAATAAGTGTTAATAAACATATGTCCACAAATTAACGGTTTCGGAGAAACGAACTATTTTGCATTCAAAACAATTTTTTAATGTGTCCAAAAAAACAATGATATTTATTTATGTAAGAATATTGTTTAAAAGATGATTCAATGTGTTCTACGTAATGTTTAAGTAATCAGCTTCCGTTAATCGGTTAGGTAGTACAATCGAACCTAGTAACCGGTCGCCCAAAATACCTATTTAAATGTTCAACAAAAACCAGATTTGATATAGGTTATGGAGATTTCCATGCGAATTATGGAAATTAAAAACTCGATTTTGTGGAAACCAGGTCTCATCAGTAAAAATAATGTCTGCAATAAAATTGAGTCATTAGCATCATTTCTTAGAAACCAGTGGCAAAACTCCAAACGTGTCTGATGATCAAGTGGATTCAGAGCATCTACTCATTTGACATAGTATGGGTAAAGCTACCGCTTGTGGGGTATTCTCCAAACCAAAGAAGCCCCAATTCCTACCTCCGCAAACTAGTTTCTAAATTTTACTCTACTGGTTCTAAAATTGCTTGTTCTGTCGTAAAGTTGGACACCGACCTTGGTTTCCCGGAATTATGGGGGAAAATGTACCTGTATCACTAACTGAAAGCATTTGGCGATTGGGAAAAGCGTTTACATCCAGAAGAAGCGCTTCCATCAAATTACCATTCGCACTTTCATAAATGAATATCAGTTAATTCAAAATTACTGTAAACAGGCAAAGCAAAAATTTGTAAAATTGTTCAACAACACCTAAATAACAGCTACAAATAATATCTAGATAAAACATCGGTGGAATTTGATGATAAAAGCAAGTTTTTGTGAATGAAAAAAATATAATCCAAATAAGACATTCTGTATATTATGGGCCATATTACTACCCATTTTATTTTGATACATTTTTCCTAATACCCTGTATAGTAACATGAATGCACTGCTTCCAAACATAAGAATTTGAAACGATTTTAACAAACAAACTGGATTAGATAATTATATTAATATAATAGTAGAAATGTAGAATAAACTAAACTGCTCGCCAAAAAAATCGGGACAAGCAATTTTTAGCACCATATTTAACTTGTAGTAACTTTTGAAATAAAAAAAAATTTTAGCTGTGGATTTCGGTATGCTAAAGCCCATTTCGTCTAGATGACATGGCGGAAAATGATGTTTTTCTACAACCGTGCGTAAAGTATTATCTTTACGCACGGTTTAAGGTTCGTAAAGTTTAACTTTTTTTCACTAGTGAAAAAAAAAGTTTTTTTAACTAGTAAAAAAAAGTAAAATAAGCACCGTCTTTTATAAGATTATGCAAAGATTTTTAATTGTGTTATTGGCCGAGAACGTAAGGTGTCTGGCTTCTACCCAGCTGACTCGGGTTCAATTCCGAGTAAGAAAACTTTTTTTTTATTATTTAATTGTGTAAATATATTTAATTGTTAAATTATTGCAGTTTAATACATACAAAACTAGATATTATATTCAGTAATTTTTAATTTGATTTTTAATATGACAGAAATATCAGTTCATGAATAAGGGTACCTAAGTATTTTTATTTAAATATACGTAGGGTCTGACTGATTGACATTTCAATTAATTTATAATTCAAGCATTTCGCGTTTCTATGTACCGGTATTATAGGTAAGATTAATTTAGAAAATAAATATTTTGTTATCTAAAATATGTTTTAAATATAATATTTTTTTTGCAGTAGTGCGTAAAAAAAATCAGTCCTATACTTGTATTTCTTGTAAAGAAATTCGGTTGTAGAAAAAATATTGTATGCAACTCGTGCGTAAATGTTCCTTTTTTGACTCATGTGATTGTCGCATTCGCCTGCGGCTCATGCGACAACATTCACATTCGTCAAAAAAGGTCACTTTACGCACTAGTTGCATAAATAACTATTAAAAAATAATCAAATGTTCATGGTATACAGGGTGATCAATGAACAGATGCAAAATTACAAAAAGTTTGGAAGTGTGTGATTCCGGTAATAATTTTTTTTTCGCATTTAATTATAGGTCATTAGCAAAGTAATATCGATATCTCCAGACGTTTTTGCCAGTTTTTTTATTACAGCCCTTTAGCCTCAGAGACACTACTAAACAAAAAATGTGTCAAAATGTTGCTACCAATATCTTTAAAACGCTGTAACTTGAAAACGGCCTTACCGATTTCGACCAGGTTTTCACATTCTGAAAGCTTATTTTCTGGCTCTTTTTTATTATCTAACCGCTTTTTTTGTAAATGGTTATTTCTATAAAATACAGGGGTCAAACAAAAAGTAAAGATAAAATTGCACAAAATATGGCTATTGTTCGTTTTAAGCTATGACAATTGGGCTGTACGTTGTTGTTTGGTTTGAAACTTGGTCAATATGCAGTTTCGGTCAATACCTCTAAACCGTTTTTTTACTTTTTCGATTAGTGCCTTTTCGCCACAGATACGCTAATAGGCAGATCCATTGTCCTAAAATGTGTTTTTGGCGGATTTTTTGATGTGATCTGGAAATTTTAAATTAATTACTACCTAATGACTTTTTTTCATACAGGGTAATCAAACAAAACTGACTGTTTCATTATACAGGGTGTTTCAGATTTTAATCGGGAAAATTTAACAGACGATAGAACATGAAAAAATAAAACAAAGTCTATATAAACATGTATGTTTTGAAGCTTTGTTCTCGAGATACAGGGTGTTAAAGTTTTTGAAAAAATTTAGTTTTTTATTCATAGCTTAAACATCCCTCGGCCGATTTTCTTTAAACTTGGCAAGATTGTTTCTCATGATAAGAGGTATCATTTGATGTAATGAGATTTACCGTAATTATTGCAGTGGCGTCTCAGAGGGCAACCTAGTTAGTAAAGATGGAAAAATAATGGTACGCCACTGCTTTTTTATAATTCTGTGAACTCTTTTAGATTAAACATTTAAAAATACAAGTGTTGAACATGTAGACAAAATTCATATAAAGAGAAAAAATAAATAAACTGTGTTTTTTTTGGGAGAGTAGTGACAACTTAAGATTAAAATTATTACCTGCTAGTACTCAGTAGGGCCTCCCTGAGCACGCAAAACTGCTGCTACCTTCCGAGGCATACTGTGCACCAAGTTTGCAATAAATTTCTGGTGATAGCTTCCCATTCTTCCTTAATTCAACCTTAATTTAATATTACTCCACACATGCTCTATTGGGTTTATATCAAGGGATCTTGCAGGCCAGTCCATACGCTCAATGTTGTTCTCTATCAAAACTTCTCGCACAGACCTCGGTCGATGCGGAGTAGCGTTGTCATCCACAAAAATGAATCCGTCGCCGAAGTTTTGGGCAAAGGAAACAACAATTTCATTCACACACAAATCCCTGTACCTATTGGCATTCATAGTCTCACCTATCAAAGTAACCATTTCCGTTCTTCCATTACTCATGATACCACCCCATACAGTAACACCACCCCCACCAAACGCAACCCTTGCTTCCATATTCTCCTCACGGTACCTTTCATTCCTCTCTCTCCAAACTAAGATTCGTCCATCAGATGCATGCAAACTAAATCAACTTTCATCCACAAACAAACATCTACTCCATTCTGCTATTCCCCAATGGGCATGTTCCTGTGCACATCCCATTCTTGCAGCTCGGTGCACAGGCAGCAATAAAGGACAAACAGCACGCCTCCTAGCATGCAAGCCGCGTTCATGCAGTCGCCTTCGAACTTTGGTGTTGGAGATTCTAACACCCGTGACTGCACGAAGGGCCCTATTGATTTGGGTAGAATTTAGGGTTCGACGTCGGTAGACAGACATCACCATTAAGTGATCTTGCCGTTGAGTTGTAACACGACCCCGACCACTTCTCCCCTGGTTCCGATAAGTGGGTTCTCTATGAGCCATAAATCTTTCAACTGCTCGGGCAACAGCAGATTTTGAGGAGTTTAAAAGAAACGCAATATCTTGAAGTGTTCGTCCATTCTGCCACAATCTGTTTTTAAAATAAATTTTTAAAACAAAAAATACCTACGTTAAAAATTATATCAAATTTTAATTACCTTACGATATTTCTTAACTCGTTTTCACTAAATCGCGCCATTTTAAATTAAATAGGGTTCTCTATAACAGTGTCACTCTGACAAGGTATAAATTAAGAATAATTTATTATAATCTAAATATTGAGCTATCTTTAAACCGAAATTCTTGAAAAAAAAAAAAAGATTCTCAATAAATACCATACTGTCAGCCAACAAAAAATATTGTTTGTAAATAAGAACATATCCATACCTATTTGTATTTGTATGTAGTCCGTTTTTCTTTATTAGTAAAAATTATTTGTTAGTAACAAATTTCCTAACCATTTCTTGGGAATCCACCCTTGATATTTGTAAACAAGGGGTCAAAATACATAGAAAAAACTTTGTTGGAGCCTTGCCTCTTTAACGGCTACGAAAACCCTTTGGGCTCCCAAACTAATGTGTATAGCAACAATTATTATTATTAAAAAAAAAATTAAAACATTGATTGTTCTAGGAGGCCCCTAAAGATCAGGAAAAAAATAATTATTTATTTTTTTTCTCGAAAACAAAGCAAGAAACGAAAAATTAACAAAAAACAAAAAAGTTGTATTTTTAAATGCTTAATCTAAAAGAGTTCACAGAATTATAAAAAAGTAGTGGCGTAGTTTACTAACTTGGTTGCCCTCTGAGACGCCACTGCAATAATTACGGTAAATCTCATTACATCAAATGATACCTCTTATCATGAGAAACAAACTTGCCAAGTTTAAAGAAAATCGGCCGAGGGATGTTTAAGCTATGAATAAAAAACTAAATTTTTTCAAAAACTTTAACACCCTGTATCTCGAGAACAAAGCTTCAAAACTACATGTTTATATAGACTTTGTTTTATTTTTTCATGTTCTATCGTCTGTTAAATTTTCCCGATTAAAATCTGAAACACCCTGTATAATGAAACAGTCAGTTTTGTTTGATTACCCTGTATGAAAAAAAGTCATTAGGTAGTAATTAATTTAAAATTTCCAGATCACATCAAAAAATCCGCCAAAAACACATTTTAGGACAATGGATCTGCCTGGTAGCGTATCTGTGGCGAAAAGGCACTAATCGAAAAAGTAAAAAAACGGTTTAGAGGTATTGACCGAAACTGCATATTGACCAAGTTTCAAACCAAACAACAACGTACAGCCCAATTGTCATAGCTTAAAACGAACAATAGCCATATTTTGTGCAATTTTATCTTTACTTTTTGTTTGACCCTGTATTTTATAGAAATGGCCATTTACATATAAAGCGGTTAGATAATAAAAAAGAGCCAGAAAATAAGCTTTTAGAATGTGAAAACCTGGTCGAAATCGGTAAGGCCGTTTTCAAGTTACAGCGTTTTAAAGATATTGGTAGCAAAATTTTGACACATTTTTTGTTTAGTAGTGTCTCTGGGGCTAAAGGGCTGTAATAAAAAAACTGGCAAAAACGTCTGGAGATATCGATATTACTTTGCTAAAGACCTATAATTAAATGCGAAAAAAAAACTATTACCGGAATCACACACCTCCAAACTTTTTGTAATTTTGCATCTGTTCATTGATCACCCTGTATACCAAGAACATTTGATTATTTTTTAAAAATCATTTTCCGCCATGTCATCTAGACGAAATAGGCTTTAGCATACCGAAATCCACAGCTAAAAATTTTTTTTATTTTAAAAGTTACTACAAGTTAAATATGGTGCTAAAAATTGCTTGTCCCGATTTTGTACTCGCAACGTCGTTCGCGTGGCGTGTGATTGTTGTATAAAATTTCTTAACCCACCCCTTTTAAGGAATGGAAAAGAAATTTTTATACATTTGAAAGAAGACAAATACATCTGTGAAAACCGCATTCGAATCGGATCAGTAGTTTTCATGTGATGCGCGCACAAACATACAGACAGACAGACAAAAAAATCTAACCACATTTTTGGGTTCTATTTCGATGTACCCGTGACGTTGTTCGCATGGCATGTTGATTTTTGTATAAAAATTTCTTTTCTCACCTCGTTAAAGGGGTAGGGGGAGAAAGTTTTATACATGAGATGTTAAGTTGAAAAAAGACAAATGCGTCTTTGAAAACCGCATTCAAATAGGATCAGTAGTTTTCATGTGATGCGCGCCCAAACATATGCATTTCTACAGTTTTATTATATGTATAAAAGATATAGATGTATAGATATACAGGGGCGCCGACTCCGTGGGTGCTCGAGTGCTCCAGCACCCACGAGAGGTAAATAGTAGGTGCCGAGCACCCACGACTATGAATATCTAAAATAATTCTCATTCTCATCTTTTAACAAACGCATTCTTAATAATGTACCTAAATAATATACTTTATAAGCGCGCCTAGAAACAAAGCTAGCCGCTCTCACACACGCGGCGTGCCGGCCCGAAGCCCTGCCCGCGTCGCTCCAACCACACCGTCCGCATCGCGCCACCACTTTCGCCCCTGTCTCTACCCCGCCCGCACCGCTCACATCACACCACACGCACAGTGCACACTCGCTTTCATTTGTTCTCAGTTCTCAGACTAGTTACCATCTAGTTAGCACGTGAACGGTGAAGTTTGTCATTCGGAATCTTAAGGTACCTAAACCTGAAGAACCTTCCACTAGTACTAATAGTAGCTCTTCTCAGCTCAACATAGGTCAAGACCGAAACGTTACTTCTGAAAATTTATGTTCAGAGAAAAAAGGACGCAGTTATCAAAGTAACTGGCAATTAACTTTTCCATGGCTAATGTATGATGGATCGATAAAATATTTTGCGAAGTCTGTAGAGAAACTATATCTAGTGGCGTTTCCACGCCAAAAAAATCATCAAGAGATGATGACTCCATTAAAGCATTCACTGAGATTGGTTTTTATTTGAAAAGATTTAAAAATCATGAAATGTCTGAAGTTCACCGTTTTTGTGTTTTACACAAAGCCAATGCAAAACGTGGCGTCAAGAAGTAAACTTGAAGATATGAAAACTGCTAGAACCGCCCTTATGAAAATGATTTCTACTCTTCGCTTTTTAATGATCGGAGGCCTCGCTATAAGGGGCCATGAGGATAAAAATTCAAATTATAGTCGGTTTTTGAAGATGCGATTAGAGGATGTTCCTGAATTAAAGTTGTGGCTCCAGCGCAGTAAATATAAATGGTTGTCACACGATGTCACCAACGAACTGTGTACAATTTTGCTTTCTTTACGTAGACTTAAAGCTTAAAATTCACGAAACATTTTTCGGACTTTATGAAACGCCATCTGAAACCATATCTGAAATTTTATTTGAAATTTTCAATAACGTGCTAAAAAGAGGATGCACAAAATATTTCTTTACGGTGGTTTTGCCCAACAAGATGGTTTTGTCGTATATCTTGAAGACAATTTTTGAAAATTATAGTGTACTTCTATGTTTTTTGAACAACACAAAAACTCAGAAAGATGATGCCGGTGCCAAAGCAAAAGGGTTTTTAAAAGGTTTTCAGTCTTTCGAATCACTATTTATCATTAAAATTCTAATAGAAATTCTTGGTCGCATTGAAGCTTTAAATGCTACGTTACAGAATATATCTGCATCTGCAAAAGCTGTCGATAATATTAATGCAGTCAAAGAAGTTATATCGTCCCAAAGAACTGACGAAAAATTTGAAAACGTCTGGAAAGTTAGTGTAGAATTGGCTTACAGTTTGGAATTGAATGAACCTAAAACACTAAAACTACGGAGAATACTTAAAAAAATGGACCACTTTATACAAGTGAACCGCACGAATTTTGTAGTCCAGCTGGAGCACCCACGGGAGTTTTGGAAACCCGGCGCCCCTGTAGATATAGATTACGAATTTGAATGTTTTCAAACTTTTTGTATTAATATGCTATAAGTACTAAGAAAATTAATATTGATATTAAAAATTAATATACTGCTACTTTTTATATTTTATTAAATATTTAATTTGTCGAGAGCTTTTTTATTTTTAGATTTTATTTTTTATTTTTTAACGTTGTACCAGATTATTAAATTCTTTTGTGAAGGAATTGTAATTTCTTTAATTTTTGTCGTAGTTTTATTTTTAATAATTTAGAAAGCTTGACAAGTAAATTTATAAGACAATGCGATTCCGAATTACAAAATTCGCAGAACGCTCACGTTTACGAGAAATTTCCTCTTTTTCTCTTTTTCTTTTACAAATACTCCTCACAAAAATACAAATTTAAATAGAAATCCAGGTTACAAATTTATTTAAAACTAAAATATATTATTGAAATTGTTACTTTTTTTTAAGACTCACACACACGGTTGGTTAACATAATACTCTCCTTATCTTTTAAACTATAAGAATCTTACGTACGTACTATATCGCGCACTGTAGTAAACCTGTAGTACTTAAGGTACAAGGAATTAAAATTTATCTTACCCTCCTCACAATAGATAATTAGATAATAGATACCTACACTTGTTTTGGAGACATTGATGCTAAAATTCTAATGGAAATAGAAATTCAAAGAAAAAAAACAGCAAGATAGATTTTGGCAGAGCAAGAAAAAGTTTTCGATGTGCGTATAAATATTTTTCCTTACACATTTTAGATCAACCGATGACATATTCATCAAACTGGTTTCTTGTTCTACCAATTTTTCTCTGAATATTTTCGAAGGCTTTTCACTAATTGTACGTTCAGTTTTTCTGTTCACTGAAGTAGTCATTTGCTGCCGCTCTAAAATATTGTCACTTTCAGGTTTATGATTATGAGTTTCTTTGATTTCAGTCAATACTCGATTAAATTCCGTATTACTCAATGTATTAGTGTAACCCATACAGGAACCCCCAGACATGGACACTTAAGCATCCAATAGCTTAAGTGGTTAAAGCATGCCTGCGTATAAGGCAGTGATGGTGGGTTCGAGTCCCACTGAATGTGACATTTTTTCAATTTCTTCTTAATGTCATTTTAATAATTTCTTGGTAGTTATATATCTACATTGGTATCAAAAATGTTCTCCAAAAAGTAATTTCTCCAGAAAAATTGGGAATAGTGAATTCGGTAAGTCACTACCTATCAGGAGCTAAAGACAGAGATGGTGGACGAGCTCATCAACAAAAAGAAAATCACATTGCCATTAATAATAATTAAATCTTATCAAAACTTATAATAATTTCTTGCGTTCATGTTTTATATTAACTTATTTATAAGGTATTAACTATTAATAACTTAATAAAAGATCTCAGTAGTGTCCCATTTTTGTGTGAGTTTTTTTAAATTAATACTTAACTATGTAACCAATATTTTAGAAAAGCTTTGTTAACCAAGCGTGGCCCAGTCGAGGCAAATAGTTCTGGTCCAGTTATGGTAACTAACTTTGGCCCATTCCTGGTAACTAGCTCTGGCCCAGTCATGGCCACTACCTCTGGCCCAGTCATGGCTACTACCTTTGGCCCAAACATGTCAACCAAGCATGGCATAGCGTTATCATTCCAGAGTTCAACCAATTCTGGGCCACGCTTGGTTTACATGCTTGGCCCAGAGTTTTACAGAGCTGGGCCAAGCTTGGGTCTATCTTGGGCCTGTTGTACTTTCCTCTATGGGAAGTGTTGAAATATTTTTTAGACACTGCAACTTAGTTTACCAGAACTTAATTTTTCGCATCGACTGATCATTTCACTTATTGCCAAAGTTGCCATACTCTAAAAAATTTGTACACAAAAATGAAATTAAAACTGAAATAGGCTTGTCTGGACTCACTTTTATATTCGTCATAATTCAATTAGAGGCATTTCTTAAGAAAACGTGCTGTAACTGTTAACAAGTCATTGTCATTAGATATTAAAGGATTTAGTTTAATGGTAATTAGATATGGACAGCATTACCCAGGTAGTTGAGGATGATGTGTGGAGATGGACACTTTCAATATTATTATTACAGATTAATGCTGGTATAAGTGCGGAGAGGGCACTCGTGCAGAGAACTTATACGATTAAAATAATGAAATATCATTTAGAGATAAAAACAAATCAAACATTATATACAAAAGAAACAAATTATATTGTTTAAATATATTATTGAATTAAAGAATCAGGTTTTATATAATACACTAAAGTATGGGTGTGCTGGTGGATTCTTGCAACTCAATTTTAAAGCAGATATTTTTAACCCATCTAACGCCATTTCCAATCCAATATGGTGGAACTTTCCAAGATGGCGAACTAGTTATTTACAATGCAATTCCTGAAATATGGGTAATTAATGAAATGACTTGCTAATAGTTAAATCTCAAAACGGTCTGCTAAAAATTTATAGGCAACTTTTCTTTTTAAAAGGTTTGAAATTAATGAGTAAATGATTTTTAAATTTACACCAGTTCTAACAGTTGCTCTACCATTAAATATTACTTCGGTGCAACATGAATCATCGTGAAATAACTTGCATTTTCTTACGCGTGAGGGTGGGTGTCTTTTTATATATAGCAGCAGCAAATTTCTCATCTTCCTCAAATTCTTTTTCTTGACGTAAAAACCCTTCCAAAGATTGTAAATTTTTAGTGGCTGCTACGACATTAAGATATTTCGTTTGAAGATCTTTACTAGTCTTATCAATCTTCCCCAAAATATCATTTCAAATGTGTCGAAAATAAAAAAATATTAACGCCTCTTAAAAAGTTGCTCCATGGGCTATAGCCCAGTCAGACCATTTTTAGATTAGGGACTGATCTTATCCAATTTATAGCAAAATATAGTCATGGCACTGTAAAACGATAAACGCTTCCAATAATTGTATGCTGGCCTTGCACAATACACAAAATGCAACGTTGTATATTAACCATGCACTTGTATACTTAGACTAGAAACTTATCGCTGCCGGTGAAGCATAACTGGCATCAAATAGGGTTATAGTATATTACTTTACGAGTTGAGTAAATTGCATATTACAGCGAGTGTGTTTGGCCCATGCGCGAGCTTGCGAGCGAATGGACTAAAGAAACGAGCTAAATATGCAATTTGGTCCTTGAGTGAAGTACTATGCTTTACCCACGACTTACCAAATGGTTTTGTATAAAACTAAAAATAACAAACATAAAATCTAAATTTTGGCATAAGTTGTCAAAAATATTCGATTTCAAGTTCAAGTTCTGTCTGAGAAATGTCAATTGTTAGTTAATTTAATGTATACTGTAGGCGTGATTCACTGCATAATACAGGTTTCTATTTACTTACTCCACTAGTGCAGTAAATGAAATTATAACACAACTGCTCAATAATTTGACACTTAGGTACTGACAGAAATATAGGTTAAAAAATATGCAATTTACTTATGAATCGTGGGTAAAATCATAAAAAGGTCATGCTTATTAAAGAACTAGATTGTTCGAAATTAACTGAATAATAATGAAGCGTTGAATGGGATAAACAGAATAAGAAAGTATTGTGATAGCCCAAAAGTAAAAAATAAATTTAAAGTAAAAATTCCAAAAAAAGGTTTTATTTTATTGCGCTTAAAAGAATAACATAAACTGTATCTTTTACACATTAACTTTTAATTTATAGCGTCATTAGACAATTTATAAAAGCTTGTTAAGAGATACAAAATAATTAAATGATTTGATTAGATTGTATTTTATTTTTAACGTTTTTATACTAAGTTAATACGAGTACAAGCTTTTGTATAACATAAATTGTGTAATAACCTTATAAATAAATAATAAAATTTTAAAAGGAAACGTTTATTTATTTCACTTTAACTTTATTAAAATACGAAAGTCCGTTCCTGTGAGACCAAAAGCGAAACAAGCTTCTATTGCTATACACCAAAAAATATATCCGCACACCAAATCGATAAGAATATATCCGGTATAATACTTCTGGGCACTGTTTATGTTTTATAAACGAAATTTGAATTTTTACTTTACATAAAAATCATTTTAAAAAAACAGTATCAGTGGAATTTTCTTGTAAAATTATATTAAAAATACCATTTATTATTTATTCGCTTTGGAAAATTGTGTCGATTAAATGAAACACTGACAGCAAAAAATACACACATCAACATGGTCTAGGGATATTAATTAAAAAGTAATTTAAATTTTTTAATATTAAATATTTTTTATTAACATTTTTATATAATGTTTAGTCAAGTATTTATTTAAAATTGATAACATAAGAATTATTATTATTTTTTAAATTTAGTACATTGTATGACCACCTCTAGCATTAATTACAGCTCTACATCTTCTGTCTACACTTAAAATCAACTCATCTATCTCGCCCTGCTCAATAGCTGCCCATTCTCTTTGAAGACTAGTAATTAATTCCTGCCGATTGTTAAAAAAAGGACGTTGACGAATTTCCCTTCTTTGTAGCATATCCCAAGCATGTTCAATTGGATTAAGGTCGGGAAATTGAGCGGGAAACTCTAATAAGTCGATTGACTCATTTTCAAATAATCCAAAATAATTCCAGCAACATGAGGAGGAGCATTGTCCTGTATTAACAAAAATTGGCGTCCGATTGCTGCAGCATATGGCAGCACAACAGGTCGAAGTATAAGATTTAAGTAATCATTTGATCTTAAAAAATCTTGTAACGGAACGAGATCGGTTTTTCCACCCAAGCTAATACCTCCCCATACCATTACTGTACCGCCTCGATAACTGTGTACTTCCTGAGTGGTTTGCAAACGTGGCAGTGGACCTGGTTGTCTCCAAACTCTTATTCTTCTACTTTCTGGATGAAGACCAAACCTGGATTCATCAGTAAACAATACCCTTGACCATGCCCAAACCAATCTTAAAGCGCGATTGCCACGTGATAATGGTGGAACTCTTATTGGTCTTCTAGCATGTAAATAAGACTCGTGTAAACGCCTTCTAACAGTTTGAGCACTTACTGTAACATTATGCACTAACTGCAGGTCAGAAACCAACTCAGACGCTATTACCGTTACATTTCTTCTGGCAAGTAAAGTTAAAAATCGGTCTTGATTTGGTGTTGTTGCTTTTTGTGGGCCCAAATGCTGTTTACGAACACTACCTGTATTACGATATCTTTGCCAAAGTCTACAAATAACACTTTGACTTGTACCTACCTATGGCCTCTGACAAAGTGGTTTGAGATGCACCAGCTTGTAGCATTCCTACAGCCCTTAACATTTGCTCCTCTGTTAAATGTCGTATTTTCATGATTATTTACATTAAACCAAGCACGAACAGACGAACAGTGTTTATTTTAGAATAAAATGTTTAAAAGCCCTTAAAGTAAAAATTAGTTCAATATCGATATTTTATTGCTTCGGTTTTTTGTTATTAGCAATAAGGATTTTTGTTAAAATTTATACTATTTTATTAAGGCACAGTGTGCTATAGTTACTCTATATAAAATTTAAATAAAGTTTCATTATATAAAGAACCTGAATAAAATTTATTAAAATATCCCTAGACCATGTTGATGTGTGTATATTATTTTATAGTAAATTTAAATTAACTTTGATTTCATAGCAATAAATTGGCATATTCGGACTTTTTTCGGACTTCAAATAAAATCAGTAAAGTTAGAGACAGATTATATTAAATTGTGGGAGCATAAATGTAAGCGTAATAAGTAAGCATATCACTGTAATTGGGAATAGACCGGAAGCATGTGACATTAAATTTACCCTTATCGCGGATTTGAGTTTTCAATAATATATGTAGTTTTAAGCTAATGAACAAAGAGATCTCGGTATGACGGGTCTCATTTGGCCGAAAATATTTTTAATTGAATTAATTGTCTTAAAAAAATGTTAATGTTTAACCCCATTTGTGGATATTAATCAACCCTACATTAATCTGTAGAAAGTTTTTGCTCTTTTAAAATTACTTGGTATGACAAACTTATTCCCAATGGAAATGTCTGTCATGCCAGCCGAAAGATACCGGAAGAGAAGAACTTTACAAAATAGACCAATTGATTATAATAAAAGTTTGAATAATAATAGGTTAAAAGAAGCATTACTCACTTTTTTGTATGAAAATTGTTCTGATAGGTATAATCATTTAGTGCCATTCTGGGAAAGAAAAAGTGTTCCTAACTTTTGAAGGGCACTGTTGTGCACTAATAATTATAGATATCAAAGAATAATATAATATAGAATTCTATCGCTTTACAAGTTTTGAAAAACAATTTCAAAAAAACCAAGAAGAAACAACTACTTCCCGGGTTATATACCCCGACGGATATTGGATTACACTTCAAAGTCGAACGGGGTTGTTATATCTAATAGATAATTTAAACCAAACATTCGGGTTTGCAGTTAGAAGGGACAACATAACTTGCAGACCGGTTTCGACCTATTGGGTCTCGTCAGTACAAGGTATATGTTATCCGTCAGCGAGCATAAGGCATAATCGCTGACTGAAGATATGACTAAAATCACGAAGATATATTACTTTCAGTAATGAAAGTGTAAACACCGTGATAGTAGTGACATCCTCACTTCTAACTGCAAACCAAAATTCAAAAGATTTTGACAAGGAGACGTAGGCCTCCAAACTATCTATAAGTATTAATACAGTAAACTGTAATATTGTCGTATTTAATAAAGCGACTTTCCAATAGATATCAAAGAATAATATAATATAGAATTCTATCGCTTTACAAGTTTTGAAAACCATTTTCAAAGAAAATGACCGTTCAACCAAGAAGAAGCAACTACTTCCCGGGTTATATACCCCGACAGATATTGGATTACACTTTAAAGTCGAACGGGGTTGGTATATCTAATAGATAATTTGAACCAACCATTCGGGTTTGCAGTTAGAAGGGACAACATAACTTGCAGACCGGTTTCGACCTATTGGGTCTCGTCAGTACAAGGTATAATTATGTTTTTTTAACGAGTTACTTTAACTCATTTTACATTTTAAAATAAATACAAACTATATCAAATTTTTATTTTGGATTTCATGCACGCCTAAACATTTTATTGATTTTCTATACAGATACACTTCTAAATTAAGGTTTTTATCAAAGAGTCAACAACTGGCCATACAGGTTCATATTTATGAGCGTATGTCCTTTTACTATGTGGTACATTAGATACTTATTTCGTATTTATTTACATATAAAATAAACATTTGCATAGTATTGTACTAATGTGTGATGTATAAAAAATTTATCTAAGTATTCAGTCGCTAGTAATATTTTAATTATATTAAACTAGCTGTACCCGGCGCGCGTTGCTACGCCAGCAACTAAAATAAATTTAAGAAAAATAGAAGAGAAGAAGAAAGTTTATAGTTTTGTTTTACTAATCGCTCCAAAAATATATGTTTCGAACTTATATTTATACGAATTCGTGTAGATATCTATTAATCAGTATTGAATTTGATACATGGAAGCACCATCTGGTGGTAAATTCCATTAATACGAATGTCATATTCATCTTACCCGTTAAAAATACATCATCATAGTGATTGTCCTGACAATAGGTTGAACGGGACAGAAGTTGCTAGTCTGCAGCACCACCTGGTGGCGAGTGGCATCAATGAGCATATAATACAAACCTTCTCCGTGGAAAAATAAATATACATACCAATTTTCATGACAATCGGTTGAACGGGACAGAAGTTGCTACTCTGCAGCGCCACCTGGTGGCGAGTGGCATCAATGAGCATATCATATAAACCTTTTCCGTGGAAAAATACATATACATATTCAATTTTCATGACAATCGGTTGAACGGGACAGAAGTTGCTAGTCTGCAGCGCCACCTGGTGGCAAGTGGCATCAGTGAGCATATCATACAAACCTTTTCCGTGGAAAAATACATATATGTACATACCAATTTTCATGACAATCGGTTAAACGGGACAGTAGTTGCTAGTCTGCAGCGCCACCTAGTGGCGAGTGGAATCAACGAGCATATCATACAAACCTTCTCCGTGGAAAAATACATATACATACCAATTTTCATAACAATCGGTCCAGTAGTTTTTGAGTTCATTGAGTACATACAGACATACAGACAAACATTCATTTATATATATATATAGATAGATAATTTAAAGTTTATTTTTGTTGTTTATGAAATAATTGGTTTCGATCTATTTTCTATACATTACAAATTAAGATTTTATTATAACAGTTCATCATTTCATTTGTCTCAGAATTATAAACGAGAAAATATAACGTCTTTAATATTAAACACGTAAACAACATAATTTTAAAAGTTTTTTGGTTAATTGAGAATAGGGATATAAAGGAATATAAAGTAAAGACAAACAAAATGATTTACTATATACACATATCCCTACACGTACGTACACTTTTGTAAATATTTGATACATGTACAAGAGAATTTGTATATCAAACAACGGTTTAATTTGAAATTTACAAAGCTTTTCAACGTTGCATCTTTCATAAGATTAGTTAAATCACGTGATATATATTTCGGCATCTCGCTAACATACATCTAAATGGATTCTTCCAACTTAAGCGCCATCTACTCACGCCAGAACGCGAGAAAATTTCATTAAGAATTCTTTGGATTTCCTAAACAGGTTAAATTGAGTTTTTCAACGAAGAAGAATTTAGATGCATTATTGCTCAGAAATATATGAATTTAGACCGATTTTCGTTTATTTATTATGTCTCTCTACTTTCAACGTGTATAATATTTTGTATAAAATAATTCTTGAAAAACCGGGCAGGAATAATCACAATTTATAAAAAGAACTTTTTATAATAAATAAGCACAATTTATAAAAAGAACTTTTTATAATAGAAAGTTTTTTACTGATTTATAGGTCATATTTTAAGTGTCATCTCAACAATGCACAGCATCTTTGATATTGCAAAAATATTTAGTCATACAACGCTGCGATAGATCATAGAGAAGATTGTTTCCTTGTTAACAAAATGAAGGGTAGTTGTATCTAAAAACTTTCTAAAACAGTTTATTTTATTACCAGTTAAAATAATAATTACTGTTTTCACATGTCAGAACAAAAAAAAAAAAAGAAAAAAAAACTTCTCTCTCGCGAGATCGATCCTATTACGATAACCCAACAGAATTGTCACAATTAACCGTTTCAACCGCTTATCCAAATAGGCCACTGCAAGCTTATATGAAGTATTTCAAAATAATAACATGTATATGTACATATTTAATTTAATAACAATTCAGTATAAATTTCGAAATCTATGTATATGCCTAAACACACTTGAAACATGCATTGTCATCCAGTTCTTAGCTATCCTGAAAATTTCAGAGCTCTAGGTAGTCGGGAAATAGGTTTAAATTCGATTACAAAATTCCACGGAATGACACAGAGACAAAGAACACGGCGAAAATATAAAAACTTTTTAATAAAAATACCACTTGAAGCAGAATGCTTGTGCAGTCGTTAATTGGGTTCATTGTAATGTAGAAAATAACCCGAGTATACACTGTCTTTTCACAATCAATACAATTTTTAATTACTTAATAATAATAAGAGAACAAAAAAAAAACGAAAAAAAGCAATGAATATTACAGTGTTATTTCAATAACTAAATAACTGGAAAAATAATAATTGAATATCAGAATCTGAAAAACAATGCATCATCCCTACGATATGTTTATCAAAAAATGTCATAGCAACAAATGAGAAAAAAAAAACACAATTACAACTCTGGGTCTAATATCCACACACTTATTTTATTTCCGAATGTCAGTTAAATCTTGAATTACTGTAAAGGCCACTTGACATGGTGCAATACAACGTGCAATGCAATGCAAGACGCAATATTTCTTGACCGAAAGCATGCGCAGTTGAGATCCAGCTGATCAGCTTCTGCAACTCGATGCAATTGCAAGTTTATCGGTTTGGTGCCATTTCTATTGCATGCAAGTCGCAATTCTAGGGAGAATTCTAGTGACTTTCAGTATATAAGGTTATCTATGCTAGTTACTTTTGGTTTAACAAAACCACAGAGATGGTGTACTCTGTGACAAAACTAACCTTGTTAATGTAATGTGCTGTGAGTGTGTCGTTGTGTTGACAGACCGCGTTGAGCTTACAGATAAAAATAATAATAATAAAAATAATGACGCAATTGCAAGAGACTTGCATAATGTCAAACAGCGTGAAGAAAGAATGAAAGATTCATCATGCAATACTTTGACCTTGCAAGAAATTGCATGCAATCCCTTGCAGGTTGTATTGCACCATGTCAAGCGGCCTTAAGAGGCGTTTCTGTATTATATTTCTTTAATTTTATTTTAAATAGGGTACCGGACAGTAATCGAAAAAAATCTAAGATGTCTTTTAAAATAAAGTTTGTTATACAACAATATCACTCAATAAAGATTTTTAAAAAATAACAATGATTTATAATTTTAAATCAATACATAAAGTTGCTTAAATTATCTGTGCCGCGTAAGAACTCAAACGCCAATCACAGTGCGTAACGTCATATGTGAGTAGCCATAAGTAAACAACACTGCTTTGAATGTTATTTCGCGTTTTTCTATAATTTATTTGCATTTTTCTAAAAATATTTGATTAGTTGCGAATTGAAGTACTATAGTCATAACAGAAGTGGTCGCAAATGTTTGAAGCCATCTGTTAATTTTTTATTATGGAACAAGGTTATACAAAAGCCGAAAATAGAAATCTCCCAAAAGTTTATATTTTCATGGTCAGCAGTTTCTTTGCCACTAAATCCGACTTTTGTTCTGCCGAATTTAGAAATATGAAAACATTTGTGTAAGTATTTTAATCTCTTTTTGTTTATCTTAACCATAGAAATGATTGAAGAAATAAGTAAAACATAACCTATAACACCTATTATGGGCTGTGTAATAACACTCTAGGTACAGTACTTACATCAAAGTGATCTTGCATTCCATCGCACTTTCGTCTTATTAGGTCTAACCATTTCTTTCGTGTGTCTGGTTTTCGAGGTACATCAATAAAAAAATTATTTGGAGTAGTTACTGATGTATTTCCACATCGAGGTACAACACAGCAACGATATCTTTCTCGGTCCATGATGATTAAGAAATACAAAATACCTAATTTATTCAAGCACTGATCACTTGTAATATGGCTCGTAGTTTGTTTACCTCACATATGACGTCACGCGATCTGAATTGACAGAAGTGCAGTTTTCGCGGCAAACTTAAATAAATTATGTTTTTGACGTTTTCAAGTACTCCAGAGGATTTATTTAATTAAAATATATTTTTTATGGCTATATATATGAATAAAGATTATTTTTAAACACTATTTGAAAAGTTGTCCAGTTCCCTATTGTTTTATATTTTTAACATTCTGAATATAAGTGGATAAAACATTAAATGACCTAGGTCCTAATTTTTTAACATTTTGAAAACCTTTTCTACACATACTTATATTCTACCTGTGTTATTTTTTCTTGTTGCGACATTATTTCATAAATTGTAAACCTGTTTACAATCAACAATATTTGTAAAAAGTGTTGTCATAGAATTTTGGCAATACCAAACTTAATGCATTACTTTGGCCTTAGAACGTTACAAAAAATTAAAAAAAAAACTAGTGTGGCAGTCGGTGGGACTGCCAGCAGAAGTTATACTTCTATGCACGCGCATGGATTCATAAATTTGTATGCGAATGATTTAGCAAACTCATTATATGATATTCGTGGTAAGCGACCCCAAAAACCTCCTAGTACCGTGTGCACACTCTTTTTGTATCGAATTTGCATAAAATTCCTGGAGACGAGGTCCGTTTTATGCACCAGGTGTTTCGAAGACCATCGGCATTATTAAAATCGTATTTAGCGACTCATAAAACCACCGAGTACCAAGTGTGCACTGATTTCGTACAGAATTTACATAAAACCCCAGGAGAAGAGGTAAATACCCTAGACACCAAGTGTCGCGGAGACTTTCGGAATCGTGATATTCGTGTTTAGCGACTCCAAAAACCCCGAATATATAAATTGAACCCATTTTCAGCAATACTTACCGAGTTGTAAGCTTTCTCTCTATTGTCTGTTCGGAATGTACTTTTCGAATGCAGAAATGCAATTTGCATTTTTATATTATAAAATATAGCGACAAATTTTCTGATATTTTAATAAATCCAATGCAAAAAAACGCATTCCGATCCATCTTACGTTACAAAATTCGGAGGTTTTGGTGCTTTATTTCCTCGGTTTTTCGTAAAAGCTCTGTTTATGTAGCCAACAACCTCAAAATCATAATGCAGGATATACTGCAACCATGTGACGGTATTTTAGACTACAATACAATACTCATTACTAAATATTATTATTAATATTATTAATATAAAATACTAAACTTAATATGTTAACTTACGTGACAGAATTATAAAATAATCTGTCAAATAATCATGTGGTCCGTCACTATGATATTCATACATTAGTTCAGACTGTTTTTTGTATATCTATCCCTTTTCAATGTACTGAATGTTGAAACGGTATTCAAAGGACTTATAGTTATAACTAATAACATGTGATAAATATTTCATCTTTGTTTTTACCGACCAATATACTTTATAAGTGTGTCTGTCTCTCTCTTACTCACACCATTACATATGTAATGAGTTTTCCCATTTAACTGTACACAAATCTTTTCCACCGAGTGCATGAATAGAAGTATAACTTCAATAATGACAAATAATGAATTCCGGATACTTTTTAGACGTACAATATGTTTCAAAGGGATGTAAACTTTCAAACAAAAATTACTTGTGATACTTTATAGATTAAATAACTGTTATTTTTTTTAAGTAGGGTTACAATTATAACTATGTCCAAAATATTTATGAGCATCATGTGTCATATTATCTAGACCTATATAGCAAAATATGCAAATGTTATGTTAATTTAAGTAGCAATGTTGGTATCTCTATCCGGTAATATGCATACGAAGGGTAGTCAATATAATTAATTGTTATTAAATTGTCCCTATACTCATATGACGGTTTCCGCATTTTGGGATTAACGGATTAATCTGTAGAGAGTTTGATTAGGATATTAACTGTTTAATATATACTATTACTAATTTTATCATGATAAGTTTAGATTAATTTTGAAATTGTTATAATTTACCTTAATTTTTAATCAGTAATTTTTGAAGTTATACTTCTATTCATGCACTCGATTTGTGTGGGGTTAAATGGAAAAAATCATTACATATGTAATGGTGTGAGTAAGAGAGAGACAGAAACACATATAAGGTATATTGGTCGGTAAACACAAAGATGAAATATTTACCACATGTTTAGTCATAACTATAAGTCCTTTAAAACCGTTTAAACATTCAGTACATTGAAAAGAGATAGATATACAAAAAACAGTCTGAGCTAATGTTTTCGAATATCATAGTGACGTATTACATTGTGTTTGACAGATTATTTTAAAATTCTGTCACGTAAGTAAACATATAAAGTTTAGTATTTTATATTAATAATAATATTCAGCAATAAGTATTGTATTTTAGTCCATACTACCGTCACAAGGTTGCATTATATCCTGCACTATGCTTTTGAGGTTGTTGGCTACATAAACAGAGTTTTTAAGAATAGTCGAAAAGTGCATTCCGAACAGACAATAGATAGAAAAATTACAACTCGGTAAGAATTCCAAATTGTTTCAATTTATGTACTCGGGGTTTTTGGTGCCTAGAGTATTTACCTCTTCTCCTGGTGTTTTATGTAAATTCTGTACAAAATTACACTTGGAACTCGGCTGTTTTTTGGGTCGCTGAATACGAATATGATAATGGCGATGGTGTCCGGAACACCTGGTACTTAAGACGGACCTCGTCTCCAGGAAATGTTATGCAAATTTGATACCAAATGAGTGTGTACTCAGTACTAGGAGGTTTTTGAGGTCGCTGAACACGAATATCATATAATGATTTTGCTAATTTATTCGCATAAAAATTTATGAATCTGGACGCGTGCATAGAAGTATAACTTCTGCCGGCAGTCCCATTGACTGCCACACCTTTTTTTCGTTTACTTGAAGTTTTTTTCACAAAGGACGTTAGGTAAGATATTGTATAATATGCTAGCTGACCCAGCAAACTTTGTATTACCTAAAAATCAATGACTTTTTTTATTTTCTGTTTTTTCCAATTTTCCAATTTTTTTCTAGTTGTTTGGGTTAAATTCCATGATTTTATTACTGTTTCTGTCGATTTTATCATATTTTTAGTCTATTTACATATTTTTTGTTGTATTTTTGTCTTATTAATCTTTTTTTTTTTCTTTTTTTTAATTTTTATCGATTTTACATTTTTCTCCATTTTTTTTTCAATGTTTTTCGATTTTTCTCCGTTTTTTCGATACTCACTTGATTTTTTATTAACCCACTTTTTCATTTTTTTTACATTTTTAATATTTTTTTACGATTTTCAATATTAATTTTTAAAATTTTTGAGGATATTTAACAATATATTACAGTTCTACAGATTTTTTAGAATATTTTTAAAAATGTTTACAATTTTTTACGATTTTTAACATTTAACAGGATTTTTAGCAATTTTTTTTAGAGTACTAACGACTTTCACAATTTTTAACAAATTTCTGGATTCGTAACATTTTTTCGGGATTTCGTCAATTTTTTTTTATAATTTTTAATGATTTTTCACGATTGTCATGAATTTCTTATAATGACTCACGTTTTTTAATATTTGATGACCTTTTTCAAAATTTTTCACAATTTTTTACGATTTTAAATTTTTTTTAAAGATTTTTAAGAAAATTTTTTACAACTTTTAACATTATATCAGAATAATTTTTATAAAAAACAAAGTTATTTTTAAATATTATTCATACAAAGTTTCAACCCCTTATTTGCACTATTAGGGAGTAAAATCTAATAAACTATAAAACACGTGTTTAATGAAATATTTTTAAGAGTTTGAATTTTAATTAGTATAAAAATCGATGCCCATTTAAAGATTTTTCCATAAAAACTTTTCACCCCTATTTCACCCATTCAGGGTTAAAAAATCTTAAAATCCATTCTTATTGGGTGTTCATATCATAGTCGTAGTACTTAATTAAGTAGGAATTGCTCGTTTAAATATATATTATCAGACATTAACTGTGCTAAATATTACGGTGGCGTTATTTTACTTAATTCAGGAAGATATTTTCTGGACTCACTTTTTTCCGAAATTTTTTTTACTATTTTCTATTTTATTTTAGTTTCATATTTATATATTTACCAGAAGCAATAAAAGTATCTATTTTCATTTAGGAATTAATTTATTACCACCAAATATGCATTTGAAATAAATTATCAATTTTGTTTGTAGTTATGGTTCTGTATAATGACTATTAGATATAATTAATGAATATATTTCCTGAACGTTTAAATTAATTTAAATGTAATAATTCCTGGGGTTCGGTCAATATTTTATTAAATTTTTTTTTTTTTTTTTTATTAACACTACATATGTTTCGGCAATTATGCCATTTTCAAGTGCTAAAATATTTATAAATTAGTTATATTAAAAACATAATAATATAATTAAATTACTTAAGGAAAACAGAATAACATATTATAATGACATAAAAAATTATTTTAAAAAACATATATATATATATATATATATATATATATATATATAGGTGGGTAAAATATTTTTAATAAAATACAAGACATTACAATTATTTTATTAATGGTAAATAAATAGGCGATAAATTGTTTATATAATAAAATAATTGTAATGTCTTGTATTTTATTATTTTATTAAAAATATTTTACCCACCTATGTATATGTTTTTTAAAATAATTTTTTATGTCATTATAATATGTCATTCTGTTTTCTTTAAGTAATTTAATTATATTATTATGTTTTTAATATAATTAATTTATAAATATTCTAGCACTTGAAAATGGCATAATTGCCGAAACATATGTAGTGTTAATAAAAAAAATTTTTAATAAAATATTGACCGAACCCTAGGAATTATTACATTTAAACTATTAGATATACTTACATAAAGTATAGATATGTAGTTTGGCTGGCTGATAAATTTCCATCATACACCACTTATATGTGTAAATCTAACAGCTTTGGCAGCGCACTCAAGAATAGCTCGCGGATGGAAAAATGTTTCCTACCTATTTTGAACAATTTACACAATATATTTATAAATTGTACCTTATACCTTATTCTAATATATAAGCTATATTATTGTAAAGTAACATATATATCCATTTAGGAGTTTTACGTAAAAGAGTAACAATCATCCACATATACTTACAAACTTTCGGGATTAAAATATTAAAATGGTATACAAACAAGATTTTGTTTAGATTGTTGCTTTCGTTTTTTACAGGTATAACTTTTGCTTTATTCATAGTATTACCCTTTGGTAGATATTTCATTATTTTATATTGGATCAAACATTAGGTACCCAAGAAGCACGAAAATTGCGAAATATTCCGCTTAGTCAACATCATTGTCCTTTTGACGATAAAATAAATAATAGAGAAGAAAAATCCGGACTGATCCCCTAGCGTCGCTATAAAACAAGTAAAATTGCGTTCAAAGGCGTAGGATTAAAAGTCATAAATTTTATCTTTAATAAATTTTTAATACCTTTAAATATCTGTAATTTATTAAAATACTTTATACAAGTTTATAAAAAATTTATAAATAAAAATCAAAAGACACATCAAAAATCACATGTTAAGTTCTGCAAACAGTAAATGTAGTTATTTCAACTGCTGAACATGGTATTAAAATTTTTCATCTTTTGCCAAAGGATTGGTTTTTTCTATTTTTACAATGACTTTGACAAAATTCTTATTAAATTGTATTGCACTAAAATATTGATTCTGTCGCATAATTTGATATGTTTACGCTAGGCACCTAATGTAAAACTTCGAGTTTAATTACTATCCAATGCATTTTTTTATTTGAGCTTTTTTTATATTTATGTGGCAACACATTATCAATAGCCTCTCTAGCACATTGAGTAATTTCTGGTAGTGTAGATATAATAAATTTATTGAAAGTCAACAATAAAGATATTAAAATGGCTGAAACTTATCCAATCTAGTTATAGTTCATTAACTCGGGTGGGTCTCTTCGAATAACTTTGGAAGTACCTATAATAGAAATGAATAATTAAAAATCAATCCCTTATTAAATTTACAACCAAGTAGAATCATTTTACAGCCAAATCGGATTTTCCATCTTATTAAGAGTTAATTTATCCTTAAAGCATATGTAATAACCGCCCAGAATATAATGAATAATTAAAATAAAAACTGATGTTTGGCTAAATTGAAACTACTTGATTTTGGTTAGGATCAATAACATTTCACCTTTTTTTAGAAACTTATATATAAAATAATCGAAGAAAACAATCTCAAACCGTACTTGTATTTCAATGAGACTAAACACGAAATAACCAGATTGTTTAACGTACCAACTCGTAACGAAACGAGAATAACAACTAAAAAATGTCAATAATTTTACAGCAATACCACTTATGGCAAATTTTTGAACTACAACCTCTTAAACTAAGTAATTCTCACAGATATAGGCACGGTAACAATAGTCTAGTGAAATTATTCATAATACAAAACGATCAGATAGATCGTTACGAAGTATAATATAGTACATAATTCAACTAATTTTGCTTTTTACGCGGCTTATGAGTGATTTTTCCACTAGCATGTAAACCGCTTCTTACCACTCTTGTTATGTAATATACTATAATCGTATTGGTAGTTCATTGAATACATACAAGATTTGTTATTTGTACACTTATTTGCATGTGAATTCCGCGCAAACCATTTTTTTGTTATAAAATTTTACTGTAAATGTTTTAATAATAATTGCGTTGTAACCAAGCCATAACTTAATATATATCTATCATTGTCGTCATGATCATTTGCAGTTTCTTCAAGCTTTTTGTGGTAAAGCCTCTCTTACAATCTGCCCAATTTCACTTTAGCTCTGACGTTGAGATGAGCACTGGTTTATGATGAACCAAGGTGGGGAGACGCTCAGATTCGTCGGTCTCGAGACAATGTCTTCTGGCTTTGTTGCGATGCTCTCTCTTCTTCATTTGCGCATATTACAGCCAAAGTGAAATTAGGCAGATTGTACATAGTCGTTCTATATTTGCGTCCATTTCTTTCTATGTATGGTCTTTTTAGAGCCTGTTGTCATTGCCAGTTTCCTTATGTCATTACCCATCTTAAGTTTGGTCGTTTTCTAGGTCTCTTAATTTCTCTTGAATAGGTATCACATGTTTATTCTTGTGGTCCATTTATTGTCTGTTCTTGCTATATGCTCTGCCCAGTGCCATTTTAGAGATATGATTTGTTGTATCTATTACTTTTCATTTTCTACCTAATCCATTCTATTTTTTCTCATTCTCTTTTTGTTTATTTTATTTTTATTTTTTAAACAGATATAAAAAATAAACAAAAACCAATCGTACCAATTATACAAGGAATAAAACTTCATTTTAATTTATTATTTATAATTATAATAAAAAGCCTTTTAACTTGGTAGTTTTAAAATTTTCTTGACTAATGATTTATTCAAGATACCCTTTCCATATTATTAGTTGTAATTTATATTACATAATAAGCTTAAAAATAAGTTGGAACCCTAATCTATTATTGGACTAGAAAAATAGTATACGAGTATTCTATAAACAGTCATAAACTTCATTTTTTCTACAACTACTACCTACTTGTATTGTTAAAAATTGTCAGTAAATGATACTGCACTTATATAATTAGTATAATTACTTATTTTGTCGTTCAGTTTCACACATATTACGGTAATGCGCTCGATTTAAATTTAGAAACGCCTCTGTTGCGCCATTTATTTCTATCTTTTATTAAAATCTTGCTGATCCCTTAACATTTTTTTCAGCATTTGGCTAGTTCGTTGAACGCTCCTTCGGCCTTTTCTAAAAGGATTACTTGCTGAATAATTTACTCTAGCTCTAGCTCTGACTCTTACGAACAAGCCTTTTTTGTGATACTTTTTAACTTTTGTGCGATTTCTTTGGACGAGTTTTTTAACACGCATTATTCCAAGTCACATAAAAGAAAGCACAAGAAATATGTATAAGATTTTTATAATTGTGATTCTAAATTGTGGAGCTTTACAATAATGTTAAACGTTTAGATACGAATTAATTTATATTGTACAGAAATATTCTTAAATAATACATATTATTAAAGCTGTACTATTCGTTAATCATTTAAGTTTATTTTTAACCTTAATTTAAAACCTTTAAATAATAAGAGTTGGTTGATTGATTTCCCCATTTTCTAATTTCTGATGTTATAGTCTAATGTTTTCTTCTTCTGTTAGGTTCAAGATTTCTACTATTTCTTATCAATGGGTATGAATGTATGTTTGGCATGGAAGAAAAAAACAACCTACCCATTAGTCCAATTTCGTGCTGTATCTGACGAATGACTAGTTGAATATTTAACCGTACTTTTAATAAAAATAAAATAAAATCAGATTTTGAAAAATTATTCAAATTGTTTGAATTGAAATTTCCAACTCCAGTTAAGATGGGTAAGTGGTTTCTCTACTGGCAAATTTGTGCCCAGCTCAGCCGTAGAGGGTAAGTGCAAAAAGTGTGAGTCGCGCCACCGATTTAAACGGTTCAAATCGGAAACCCCTGATGTTCCAGGCACTGACCTATCTTATTGGAGATAAATAAAGGATTTAAGAATCTTAATAAATGAAAAAAAAAAAAATTGAATAGCAGATATGGTGAGTGGGTGATTGGCTGAGTAAGACAACAAAATTAGATCTATCTATTATATTTTCAACAATAATAATTCGGTACAATAAACCCAACGGTTCAATTTAACAAATCCTATGGATATTGGTAAAAGCTAAAGAAAAAGAGATAAAAAAAAATCAAATGCCGCTAATATACTGGCGTATTAAATAAATGAGTGATCACCCGGCGCAATAAGAAATGGTTAAATAGTTAGTACCTAAAAATGTATAACTATAAAATGATACATCCGCTTATACAAATCAATATAACAAAATTAAATAGGTAAGACCGTTACAATGACTTGAAACTTAAAATTAATTTTGGCTTATCTGGTTGATGAACTTCTCTGGCGCAGAGGATCTTGTAGAGAGGCTAACTGTACTAGCCTCGCTGCTCCGATGGTGGTGAGGTACAGCGTTAGTCCCCGGTAGTGCACAGATCTTACAACACTCCCAGCTATATTCGCCAGGGCCAACAAAAGGTTTAGCCAGAACCAAGAATTTAACCAGATCCAAAAAATGTACGCCAGGCCAATGGAAATGTAGATGCTTGCGCCAAGCCAAAGGAAATGTAGATGCTTGCGCCAAGCCAAAGGAAATGTAGATGCTTGCGCCAAGCCAAAGAAAATGTAGAAGCTTGCGCCAAGCCAAAGAAAATGTAGAAGCTTGCGCCAAGCCAAAGGACCCCTTTATGTGATAAGGGGTTAAAGCAGTCAGTCTGACGATGTTTATTCCACCAACACCCTGTATCAAATCCTATTTCGGCAGTCCACGTATCGAAATTTTAGCAAATCATACACGTGAATTAACCAAATACAAATCCCACAAAATGGAAAAATCTAGGCCTGCCCAAAAAAAAAAGAAAATATCACCAAAGGAATATTCCCCAAATGAGGCTTAGATTATTGACAGTGTTAGCATTCCAAATCCAATTAAGGCAACCACGATGTGATCAGAATAAAATGCACCCACTGAATGGCGTTTCACCGAGTAAATTCACTAACAATTATCAGTTGTTGATTCGTAGACGGACAGATTGTAAAAAAAGCAACTATATGCGTATTAACACCGAATAATTCACTCTACCGAAACTTCCGTGGGGGGGGGGGGGGGGAGAAGTGCGTTTTGTTGCCAACTCGATTTATTATTGCAATGACTAATTGAATAGTAAATTTTTAAACAAAAACATGCCAAAATTAATTTAAACTTAATAAATTATATAATAATATATTAATTATTAGATAAGTCACGAAGAATCACTATTTGCTAAATTAGTTATTATATTAGCTGATTAACACATAAACTAAGGTCACGGAAATTTCTTCAGACGCCCACTAGAGGTCGCCCGCTGGATCTATAGTAAATAAATGTGTTTCGATTTTCAATACAAATTTAAATTTCCCTTTTGGTAAATAATCAAATTTGGCACGTGACAAGACCTTAATTGTTTGTTAATTATTCACAGAACATTTTTCTTTCAGGGTATTAGACAAAAAAATGTTCAATGGCGTTAGATTGCAACTTTAAGAAAGAAAATTGAACTCGCCTAAACAGGTGCAAACACGATAGTTTGATGTGCTGTTCAAATAAAAGGTGGTCTAAATCCATATCTTGTCATACAAAATTATTTAGTATGCCTCTGTAATTTTCTCTGTTTACCGAAGTAGCGTTTCCAGCCTCAATTTAAAGATGATGCCCTTACTACACTATTCCTACCACACTGTCCCCCTCTAAGAATGCATTGATTTTTCTACAAATCAGAGCGTGCTTTTCAAGTTTTGCTTATTAACATAGTCGCCAAAATGAAAATGCGTCTCATTAAAAAAAAATGATTCTTAAAGCAAGATTTTCATTAATTAAGAGATGTTAGAGCCCCAAATTAATAAAAGATAACGAAGCGGACAGTCGAAGAGTTTTAAATTCCTTAGTCTATTGTACCTTCTAAGCAAAAAATCAAATGTCTTTAATCCAAATTGTCTTAATTGCAATTAACTGATTTGTTGATGTCGATCGAGTTGATGTTTTAAAATTAAGTCGCTCACTTTCGGCTATGATGTTACCAAATTTTTATTCTCATAGACCAATTTCGTTTGTTTAAATTCCTTCTTCCTACATCTTTAGTAGGTACATCCCCAAAGCTTGTAAAAAAATGTGCAGTTTAGATTTAATTTCCGGAAATTTGGAAATTTCCAAAATGGAAATTTGTGTCGCAACTGAATTTTACCCTAAATTTGAAGTATTTGTATATCGTGTGTTCTATTTAGTAAAAAAATATGATTACAGACTTAATAGAATTATAATTAAACCTTAATAGCATAATTTGATCATAAAATATGATTTTCATTAAAACCCATGATTTAAAAAAGTCACAATTTTAATAGGAAGGATGTACTCGATGAAATAATGGCAAATCTCCCCGTTCGGTCAGCTTTTCTTGGTTTTTAATGATACTAAAACTTTTTTTGTAACGAGGGAACGGCTATCAAAAGTTATCTCACAGCCCAAAATATTTCTGGAGTATTTTCTTTTGCAGCCAAAATATTTGATAGCCTTTCAGTTTTAGCTTCTCATATGTGCTAAGCTCAAACAGCTTTTGTTGTAATACTATGTTGGTCACTTCCGTTTCATTAAAGGTATATATATTATAACATATATAACTTGCTAAGAATCTATATATATAAAACTCAAAGGTGACTGACTGACTGACTGACTGACTGATATAGTGATCTATCAACGCAGAGCCCAAACCGGCAGACGGATGTGGCTAAAATTTGGCATGCAGGTAGATGTTATAACGTAGGCATCCGCTAAGAAAGGATTTTGATTAATTCCACCCCCAACGGGATAAAATAGATGATGAAAGTGTGAAAGGCTTTCGCGGCCATTGTCTATTGTATCAATGGTTTTTGGGCTATTAGGCCGGCGTCTTGCTGACTTGACGTTTCGCCAACACGAGCGGTTGGCATCTTCAGAAGTTGCTTCCTGGTTGACAGTCTGCGACTTACTAAGCTTTGCGTGATCGCAGCTCGTATTTATACGTCGGGAAGGAAGTGGGCGGGGCCACAGTTGCTTTCGATTTCCAATCGGTTCTGGTCTGTGTTGTTCGTTAAGGGTAGAGTTTTCGCACTCTTTATTATCGGGACCCATGTTTTGTTAATCTTGACTGCTTCCTCTTTTTTATTAAAGTTGTTGGGGTGCTTCTCTATCTCTATGGCTTCTCTATAGACTCTGGAATGGTATGCTGATGTAGTAGCGAGGACTTGGGTCTCCTCAAACTTAATCCGATGGTCCATAGTGAGGGAATGTTCCGCTACGGCGGATTTGTCTGTCTGCCCCAGACGACAATTGGCCTTGTGCTCTTTAATCCTGGTGTTGATCGAGCGTTTGGTGGTTCCTATGTACACGCTTCCACATGTGCACGGAATGCGGTAAATTCCCGAAGCCGACAGTGGATCTTTTCTGTCTTTTGCCGATCGAAGACATTCTTGATTTCCCGTTCTGCATAACCATTGGCCCTTAAAGCATTATGAATATGAGTTAGCTCTGCGTTTAGTGCCTCGGGTTCGCAAATTCTTCTTGCCCTTTCGGCTAAGGTTTTGATGACTCCATATTTCTGACATGGGTGGTGGTTGGAATCCCTATGTAAATACGGATCCGTATGTGTTGGTTTTCTGTACACTGTGTAGCTCAATGATCTTCCTTTTCGTGATAATAACACATCAAGGAACGCCAGCTTGTTGTTGTCTTCGATTTCCATCGTAAACTGTATCTTTTCATGGATGCTGTTAATGTGTGTCAGAAATTCTTGCAATTTATCCTGCCCATGGCTCCATATTACAAATGTGTCATCTACATATCTATACCAAACTTTTGGCTTGTATGGGGCACTGTCCAACGCAAGTTGTTCGAACTTTTCCATAAAGAAATTTGCTATTACCGGGCTGAGAGGGCTTCCCATTGCTACTCCTTCGATCTGTTCGTAAATCTTATTGTCCCATGAAAAATAAGTGGTGGTGAGGCAATGTTTAAACAAATTGGAGATGTCCTCTGGGAATTTATCATCTATATGTTCCATTGCATTGCTTAGGGGCACTTTTGTAAAGAGAGATACTACATCAAAACTTACTAATATATCATTCTCTTCAAGAACTAAGTCTTTAATTTTTGAAATAAAATGGGTGGAATCTTTGACATACGAATCAGTAAGTCCGATGTATGGTTGCAGGAGTGATGACAGGTGTTTAGCCAAATCATATGTCAGTGAACCAATGGTGCTTACAATGGGACGCAGCGAAATGTTGGCTTTTTGTATCTTTGGCAAACCATAGAGTCTTGGTATAGCAGCTTCACTTTTACAAATTAATTTCTTTGCCTGTTCTTCTAAACTTGACTTCTTCACTAAGGTCTTTGTTGTTCTAATTACGCGTTGTGTTGGATCATTGCGTAACTCCTTGTAACTGCTAGGATCTAGTAAATCATTTATCTGATAAATGCTACGTGGATTTGACCGAGCAAGTAGACAAAATATTGAAACGATAAGAAAAATGTATTTAACAGAATAATAAAAGTTAAAAGGGACAAAAGAAAGAAAAAGAAAGAAATGAAAGAGAAAGGAAAATGGGCGCCACTTATGTTTTTTATCCTGAGGATGGGGAAATATAAGAAACCCAGTTAAAAGATAAAAGATAGATAAGATAAAATTAGATAACCCGGCAGATTGTTCTTGCTAAAATTGAAATTACACACTTTTATTTATAAAACTAATAAGATAATAATTATACTTTTTCTTTTCTTTACTTATCCTAATGGTTAGAGTTCCAACTTGCAAGATAAAATATGTTTAAGAAAATCAAAATTTAGTACTTTAATAAAACTTGTTTTATCAACTGAAAGTATTGATCAGAATAACATACACCAGAGAGGAAAAGAAAAATATCTATTTAAACAATAAACAATATTTATTATTTGGTTCAATAATAAATGAGACAAACAAAAAAATAAAAAAGATAGATATCTATGTTAGAAACAGTAAATAAATATTACCAATCACCTTTGTGATTAGTCCAAAAACATATCTTTCATTACACTTAAAATAACAGCTATGTATATTATTTTGTTATTTCTGTGTACTCTGTGAAGCGAAAAGTAAAACAAATAAAATGTAGACAAAATTATTGAAATTTACCTTTTGCTTTTTGTATTAACTCGAGTTTAAAGAGTACTCACATATGAAGGTATAGATCTTAAATAAATAGGTACGAAATATAGGTAAAAAATACAAGTAAAAAATTTTACAGATAAGAGATACACAAAAATTATAAGTAACAAAGATACAGATAAGCAATACAAGAGAAAAATCACATCCCGGTTAATTTCAGTCCGGCACTGCACTTTTTATTGCTGGAGGCTGGAGATATGTCGGTACGGTAAATACAATTAAGATTAAATTTTCCAGAGAAATAAACGGTACTCTCATATTCGATAAAGGTATAAAAAAAATTGCAAAAACCTACGTTAGCTTCTAAATGTTTCTAAGATAGTTTGGAGATCAGATGGTCTAGATTAATAGGTATTTAGAGAATAAACCATAAACTTACTCTTCATAGGCGTCGATCAAAGAGATACTGTAATTCTGACTGATTTGCCGCCATAATTGCTCGATATATGAAGTAATCTTAAAGATAGCACTGTCTGGAAATCTTCAGATAAACCTTGAGGTAGAATAAACGATAATAGGCACTAGAAACACTAAATTGCTTTGTAATTTTAAGATAAAATAAGAAAACCGGGAAAACTGAAACTAGGTAGCACAAGATGTTAATGGCTACCAAGCTCCCTATCAAATAAATTCCGTTAGAACCAAATAGCCGCGTAAGATACCCCCGCGAAGATCACCTGACTTTTAACGCAATCACTGATTGGTAGTTCGTTAGATTTCAAGTACGTGAATGTTCTATTTGGTCACGTAGACAAATATTTCCGTTATATCTTGGATATGATAATATGTTACGAGTACAGGGTAGGCCTAGATAAAAACAGATTGTTAAAAAAGAATTTTAATTAACAGGGTTTTTTAAAAACGCTACAAAATATCAATTTAGTGGTTCTATCCTTTTATCGTATATTAAGATTTAAACAGATATTTTTGAAGTAAAACTTCTTTAGCGACACTAGGAGTAAAACTGTTATTTTAACGGACGTGACGTCATTCTAATAACAGAAACCGGAAACAAAACCTAATACAAAATACCTAACACGATTCTGCATGGGCGCCGGCAGCAGGGTGCAAGAGGGTGCGCTTGCACCCCCCCCTGCTATGAAAGAAAATACCTGAATTTACCAGAAAATTATATATTTTTAATTAAATTATTGTTTGAATAAAAACTAAAGGCGTCGCGGTTGCTGTCCAAATCATTCTACATTCTATATATATTAGATCATAATAGTTTGTAGATGCAGATGCACCTCCCTGAAAATAATCCTGGCGGCGCTCATGTGATTCTGCCTACTATATTAAATAAAATTAAATCTGTAATTGTATGAATTGACAGCTTGTCATCTTGTCAACCAAAATACATTGCTGGTAAATAGTTTTTTGGGTATAAAGTGTTTGTATTAAATATGAATAAACAAAGTGGATTTATTAATGAAGAAAGTGATGAAAAAATATTGAATGAAAATAGTGAGTACCTATACTCTATATGCATACATTTTATTTTTGGTTTGTAATTACACTATTTATACCTAATTATTTACACCTATTCTTTATACCTAGCTATTTTCGTTTTATAGACTTAAAGAGCTAAAAAGAAAAAGAAATTGTGAACGTCAAAGGGCATATTATAAGCGCCAGAAAGATTTGAAGAAAAATGAAAAAAGGACGAGTCAGCGACATTCATTATGATTTGATTAAGTAAGTTTATATACATACATACATATTATGATAGTAAATAATTGTTTATTCGGAAGCTTTACGTTAAGTAAAGAAGCATGTTGCACGTTTTTGTTCATAAAATAATAATATTCGAAATGTTTTAACACTTTCTTATACTTATTTTAGGTTTGGTTAGGTAGCCATAAAGGCCATAAAACCACTAGTCAGGATGGCTGATCTTTTACCACCAATAACAGATCCTTCGTAGACGTGAAGAAAACAAACTTAACTCAGGATTTTAAATTTTGTGGAATATGCTATAAAATGCTACAAAATGAAATGGTTGTCTAACTATCGAAGGCTCTTGTGTTGTGTTGTATTACAATAAGGTAGATACAGCTACAAAATCACACATTCTATACGTAATGTGTGTATATTTTTAATATTGTTTACCCATTATTGAAGCAAAACTTCTTTAGGCGCGACTAGGGGTAACTCTAACGTTAGATTCTAACGGAAGATTCTGATGGAAGTAACTGTGTAATTTCAGCTATGGGAGGAGCTTAAATTTTCGAAATTTATTTATGAAATTTTCAAACGGTTTCAAATACATTAATGGTATTTAGAGAGTAAAATCTATGTTTTACATTTTAGTTATCATAAACCTATTATTTCATATATAAAAAAAATAATGATAACTTTCAAATTCCTATTTCTAATGAATAATATAAATATAACATCTCATTTTTTTGTAAAGTATATAGGCAATAAATATGATTGAATTGTAATTAAATATTTATTTTTCGATACGTACGTCAACAAGTTTTACTTCAATCGCGCGTAAAGGTTACACGCACACTCTTTTTTGTTTGATTTTCTAGTTTTGTAATATTTCTTGTTTGTTTTGTTTATTGGTGTTTAATTAGTTAGATTTTTCTAGTTTGTTATTTAAATAATTCGCAAAGATAACAAATATCACCCTGCATAGCAGATTCATTAGTATCCACTGTTAAAATGTGTATTCTTATCTAATGTCAACAGTGGGTTTTTAATTTTTTGCTTTTATACTTTGTAACCTCGATTTAAAAAAAATCTCCCATTAACAAAACAAAATCCCTTTAGAAATAGCCCTAATTAAGGGACACGTATAAACACAGTGCTCGACCGTTGGTTGTGTGGAAAAAGGCGTTGCAGCATAAAATTTGCCTCTAAATTATTCTGGGCTTGTGTCTATTCTGTTGCAGATTTTGCTTGGAATTTTAATTATTCATTAAAAAGTGAAACAGTCGCCACGAACACCAGGCTATTAACGACTACATAATTACTTTTACCAGATATCTCTTCCTTCTGTTTTTTCAGGTAAAATGCTGCAAAAAATAATTTTATATTTATTCTAATAAAATTTACAAAATATTTAAACATTTCATATTTGTTAAGTCGATGACTTAATTATCAAATTACATTATACAGACCATTGATGCATTTTATACTTAATTAATTCTATTTAATATTACAACCCTTAACCTAGCCTGTTTCTTTTCGATTGTTATAAATTTAACCAAAAGGAGCTGCTTCAGATAACTGATATAATCAGAGTTTATGCAGATAGCAGCAACCGAACTCCACAAGAACTGCAAAAGTATCAGGAGAATTTCACTTTTAGGGATTAAGGGGACTCGACCACCAGTCTATTGTCCTTTATCAAGAAACTAAGTTATTAAGGAGCCTATGGAATAATTGTTTTTTTTGTAAATAACAAAGATAATTAGTTGACTGGCAAGTAGAAGGGTTAAATTTGATTATTATTGTATAAATTAAAGTAGATACATTATTTCAATGGACTAGAAGTAACTTGTAATAGGTAATAATTGAGTGGTATGTTTGCGTAACTGTTCAGACTTTTTGAAAAAAATCATTCTATGGAAAGTGCTGCTTTAATTGTGAGCCAGCGTGGTAAATATGACCCTCTGAAGGCAAAGATCTTCTTAAAACAGATTTATTTTGTTTAATGCCTGATGATTTTCCCGTTAAAGAATTTTTTGAATATAGTAGAAAAAAGTATATATATGCCTTTGCCTTGTTTCCACCAGGCATTTGGTTTAGTTCTGAGAGATACCAAACAACTAACTTAAATGAATCCTTTAATTCTAAATTTTATTTTGAATTTTATACGCAGCATCCAAATATTTTTAAAAAATAAAAAGAATTAGTATACTTAATGTAAAAATACGTGGATTACCTCAGAAAATTCCGACCTGAACTTTAAAATGGATAGTACCTTTAACTAAAGCCCATTCTACACGAACCACAAAAACGCGACTACTAAGTGGCGAGTAAAATGCGTACGTAACAGAACCACAGAGTTTAAATGGGACCTTCTACACGAGCGACAATGTGGTCGCGTGAGGAGGCGTTCGTTGGCAAACGCGCGACTTTTACGCCGGAGGTTGCGTAAAAGTCGCGCGCCACTTTGTCGCATGTCATTCTACACGTAGCGACTTGCAAGCGTCTGGCTGGCCGAACCCACTGACTAGTGACTTGTCACACTCCATACAGCAGTGCAGTACGTAGATTGTTGCTACTAGAGCCAGAAGTTCGTCAAATGACTTTACAGACATCCGGTAGTACTGAAAAAACTTCTCGGGATAGCTACGATGTTCTGCAAAGTTTGTGTGAAAAACCCCTAATGTTAGCCTGCTCGCAACGACAGGGTGTGCCCACCATCGCCTTTTTTATACGACGTTTGTTTAATAATAACTGCAACAATGTTAATTGGTGTACAGCAACACAATCAACTTGCACGGGATCCATAGCTGCACTAGCTGTTTAGTCGCTCAGTGTAGAATGGGTCGCAAAACGGCGCCAAAAAAAACCTGCTCGTTTAGAATGGTCAACATTTTCACGCGACTAAGCGACTAAGTAGTCGCATTTTTGTGGTTCGTGTAGAATGGGCTTAAAGTTGATGAATGTGTTGAGGGATGCATGAAAAAGAACTCAATAACATTACAGTTATTTATTTATTCATTGTTTGACAATAACTTGAATAAGCTGTTAGCTGTTAGCTGTTAGCTCATTATACTTGGTCATAAAGTTTAATAACTACACTTTAAAATGAGCATATTGGGTCACTGAAAAAAAGTAGGTATTGATTTTAGGGCTTATAATCCGAACAGAATTATTCATAATAATTGACCTGTGTTCGAAAACAGGGAGGAAAAGTTCTTGTAGGGTTTCCCAATACTGCGTATCGAGTTATAGAGTTTCCTTACTTACTTAGGAAGTTGAGGCTTGAAATAATTAAAATTTAATCTTTCCTGAATTAAAACACTAGGGACTGAGATAGTGTTTGACTTTCGCACTGTTCACAATAAAATTGCGAATCTTGCTGCTTTAGAAAATTGATAGTTGGAGGTTTTATTAAAGTAAGTGGCTTTTCGAACTTCGACAGAATGTAAGGTATTAATATAGGGCTTAGGAATTTATAAAGATCAGGTAATAAATAAGAAAGATGGCTATAAAGATTATAAATTCAACTATTTTACTGCCAAGTTTCGAATATTAAATAAGGAGGATTTCTGTATGGCGAGAAAATAAAATTCATGTTTTATTGTTCACCAAACTTTTGCACATATCGCATTAACTTTATAGATACTTTCTGACAAATTGATATTTATATTGTCAGCTATGCTAAGACTAAAAACAAATTCGCATTATTATTAAGTCACCTCTCTGTCTGTATATTCAACAAAGTTATGCAGAACAAAGGCAATTATTATGCAATTCTTTTGATCGAGCAGAGCGTTAGTTCTCACTGCAGAAAATCATGAACCAAGCATATTTTGACTTTGATGAATCCAGCAACAGAAGTGTGATAAAATTAGGTTTTGTTCCTATTGTTGTATTCACATAGAAAGAAAATTATATCTAGATCTCATTCTGTACTTTAAAATAACTGTAGAAAGACAATTTTGACCGAAACTAACAATAATTTTGCTAAATATCACTTTTCTTTTCTCGTTACATTTATGACACAAAATATAAGATAGACAGGAGGACAGATACGAATATAATCGGACATGTTAATAAAACGGTATATGAGATAATTGATTTTGAAAATGCAAATCGCCAACTGGCTGATATTGATTGGAATGATGTTTTCGGCGACATAAGGGATCCATTTGTATTCTGGGATAAGTTCTTACACGTTGTTAATGTCTGCAAAAACCAAAATACCTTCAAAAAAACCATATACAAAAATAACATTGGATTAATGGGGAATTAATATATCGGATCAAGTATAAAAGAAAGTTGTGGAACAAATATAGACGTACAAATCGCATAGAGGATTTACTAATTCATCGAAACTTTGCCAAAGATTTAAAGAAATCTCTACATGAGGCTCGTGTTGCCTACGAAGAGAGTATAGCCATTAGTAATAACTGTAAAAAATTGTACAAGTATATTCGATCTTCGTTGACAACAAAAGTTTCTATACCTTTACTGGAAAAAGATAATGGTGATATATCCCAAAGTAACTATGAGAATGCCGAAGTCCTCGCCAGTACTTTCTCTAAGGTTTTTTCTGTCGAACCCACTAATCATCAGTTGCCTAATATTATTTCGTCACGAGTTTCTTCTTCCCTTCAAAATATAATCATTACTCCTGATAAAGTTAGACATCATCTTCAAAGCCTAAAAAATAATTCGTCTCCTGGTCTCGACTTAATATCTTCTTTATTTTTAAAGAAATGTTCCGATGCTTTAGCTTACTCACTATATGTGATTATGTCCTTATCATTCACCACACATATTTTGCCTCCCATATGGAAAACCGCATCTGTAACACCGATTTTTAAAAAAGGGAACAAATTGGATTCTAATAACTACCGTCCTATCAGCTTAACACCTATAGTATCTAAGATAATGGAATCTATTATTGCCGAGACAATTTCTGATTTTCTGCAAAACGAACTGGTTATACCAGAACAGGAGCATGGTTTTGTCAAAGGACGTTCTACAATGACAAATCTTCTTTGGGGTGTCAATGAATGGTCAATAGCATTAGACAGAAAAACCCCGATTTTGCTAAAGCTTTTGATCGAGTTCCAAAGCGAAGACTATTACATAAATTGGAACACCTTGGTATCCGTGGTCAATTACTGAAATGGATCGACGCGTATTTAACAGATAGAAAATTTTGTGTTAGAGTTGGGGACTCTTTCTCAGTTGAGAGAACGGTTTTGAGTGGGGTACCGCAAGGATCAGTTTTGGGCCCACTTTTATTCATAGCATACACCAGTGATCTACAATTTCACATTAAATGCAACAAAGCTTTCTATACAGATGACACGAAGCTATTTTCCGATCCCTCCGTAAATTTCCAGTTACTACAAGATGATCTTGAGTGCATATCGGAATGGTGCTCTACTTAGATGCTGCCTCTTAATGTGGACAAATGTGTAGTTCTTCACATGGGTAAAAATAATCCGTATCTTCCTTACTCTATTAATGGGCGCGTGTTAAAAACAGTGAAATCACATAATGATCTAGGTGTTATAATTAATAACAATCTAAGTTGGTCGGAACATATTTTGCATATTTCTAAAAACACTAACAGTAAATTATATCTACTGAACAAAACGTTCGCAAAAGTGTCTTTCATGAACTTAGTTCATCTGTATAAACTGTACATTCGTCCAGTTCTGAAATATTGCGGAACTGTTTGGTGACAGGTATTAGTACGCGATCGTAATATTCTTGAAAACGTACAGCGGAAGTGCACTAGGATGTCTTTTGGTCGCTCAAGACCTACGTATACAGAAAGACTGAATATGGCTAATCTCACTACATTTGAACAACGTCGACTTCGAGGGGATTTAATTATTACGTTTCGCATAGTAAAATACAACTTCGGAAATATGAGGGGTATGTTTATACTAGACAATGACAATCGTCTTCGTGGCCACAAACTTAAGTTTAAAAAGGAAACTTTTTTAACAACAACAAGGCAATTTTTTCTTTGCAATCGAGTGTTCTCGACATGGAATAGGCTTCCGGCTGAGATTATAGATGCTCCATCTGTCAATGTTTTTAAAAAGAAACTGGATGACCACTTGTTCCATAATTGAACATTTAATTTGTACCAAACACTTGCTTCTTATGTGCTATGTTTTTGTATATTTAATTATATTTATTTACTTAGTTAGTTTGCATTATATGGATTTATTTTAATGTTACTATTTAATTTAACATTTCATGCATACTATACCTATAATAATATTGTAGTCTAATGGGCATATGGGTTTTGCGACCCCTGCTCAAATTTATTGTATAATAATAATAATAATAATAAGTTTTCCACCATAAAAAATATAATTATGGGGCACAATTTGAAATTGTGTTTTTAACATAATCTTCTTAAAATAATATTTTCACTCTAAAAAATAGGATTCAGTTTCAGTGGTTACTTTTCCATTCAATGTGATTTTTTATTAAGAAAAAATAATACTCACAAAGGATTAGATCTAGAGAATAGTATTAATGAAGAAGCAATTTATAGCTCAATTCTAACAATTGAATTATGACAATTACGAATGAATTAACTTGTGTATAATCGTGTTAAAGAAAGGGCACTTCTTTCTGGTCAGATATATTATTTTCCCTCTTTTTTCATTAATTTATGAAAAAGAATTGTAAAAACAATGTCTAACACCTAAACAGTTCTTAAGGGAATGGTCAGTTGATCGGTCAAATAATACTTCAGAGTGTGATTACAAGTAATTTTAAGTAATCCTAATTGATCACAACTAAATGATTTCATGTGATTAGAGCTGATCATAACTGATTTCGAGTTATTTCTACTGATTTCCATCTTTAGTCAGTGCGTTAGAAAGCTATATTTGCCATCCTCGGTTGTTCTTGGAGTACAATTTCTTGTTTTTTTTTCTGAAATATTAGGGAAAAATGATGACAATAAATTTCCTAGATGCGATGTCTATTTTTTCATTATTTATACTAATATTTAAAAATTACTTATCTATCAGATTACATAAAAACAATTTATTTAACATTAATTAAAGGGCGCCAAGTACAGACACACAAATAAAATTCGAAAGATCAGTTTAGAATGGTGTATTACTTTAAAAGAGATTAGTAATTAAATTAAAAATATTTAATTATTTATTTCTCCTATCTTGGTTTGGTTCCGATGGCTTCTGAAGGAGTTTTGATCCAGTGGAGCGGAGCAGTAGGAAGGATGGGGTACCTTCCTAGGGACTTCTAGACGGATTTTCACCCGACGTGGAAACGGAACATTAAAACGGAATGGAATTCCCCTGTAGGGACTTCTTGTCGGCTTTTCTAACGACGAGGAAACGGAACAGCAACGGAATGGAATTCCCACTCTAGGAACTACTTGTCGGAATCTCACATGTCGTGGAACGGAAGAGCTGTCGGCAGGAAATACTCCTCAAGGACTTCTAGTCAGATTTTCTATCGACGTGGAACGGAACAGCACAATGGCGTTGGCTTCCCAGAATGACGTCGAACTGCGAAATTCTTTCAGATAGCAATTTGATTAGGGCCCTTTTTCTAGTTGGCAATAACCCTATTAATAAAATTGGAATCAAAACTCCGACTTTCAAGTAATAATTTTCAAACACAATCGCTACAAGTCTTCCCAAATTTCGAGAAAAAATTAATTACCTTTCATGTATAAATATTAAAATACCACAAAAACTGACCTTGAATCATAGCGATTGTATCGGGAAATTTAAATGTTAGTAAAAATACATAATATTATATTCACCGCATTTTGGATCATTATTAATTAATTAAATTAAAACCAAGGCAAAATATCACTCACCAGAACAGAAGGACAAAGATAGTCGGAAAAGCTCTGAATTTCTTCAAATTCATCGATAAAGTGAACGAAATAAAATCACAAACTCACGATGAAACCCATTCTGTCCTTCCCAAGTAGTAATCCCCTCTCGTATCAACGCGATGAGAATAGATAATATAAAAATATTTATAGTCCGGATGGAATGCTAGAAAACCAACTTTACAAACGTTACAAGTCTCAAAAAAATGGAAAAATATTTAAGATTTAAAAAATATCATAAAAAATTATAACTTATATGATATGTTATAACTTATATCATAGCTTCTGTTGGTCAGTACCAGAAATACCTTTTTTATTCAGTCTCTTATAGTTACATTACTTGATTGCATAATTGTATTACTACCTTTGTTACATTAAATGTCATTTTCATTGAATCTTTGTGTTTAAAATACACTTCTAAATACAACTCTTAATGGTATGATATGGCAAATTAAAGACCTCTATAAATATCCTGCATATCATGTATATAAATATAGAACCAATATATTGTAAAATTTCCAATTCATCACTTCAAATATTACCGTTCTCTTATCAATTTTTCAAAAAGAAAAGTTTCTTGAGGCATTCCGCAAGTAGACAGATTTGATAAGGTCATTCGTCTTCGTCAGCTTTGTTATAACGACCGGCCGATAAAATATATATAGCCATATAGGTTCTTCAGCCACTTCACTAATTTTCAAACCAATTCATCATATCATAAGACTTATTTTGTCGATACATTTTGATTTAATTGATCGATTTCGTCAAATGAATTTTTTTGTATATTGGGATGAAAGAGGACATATTAGTTAGTTAGGTGTCATTAAAATATAATGTATAAATATAAACTTTAACGAATCCATATCAAGAAATGTTTAAGTGGAATTAAATACCTCTGAATTTAAAAAAAATCTTTATAGCCACACATTTTATTAATTTTATAAGGGTCTGTGCAAAAGTATGACCTACTTACTTTCATATCTTTGATCTTTATTTTCTTCATCGTAATCCACATTTGATTAACATGCTCCCAGTTGTGTTTCCAATTTTTAAATTACGCAATTATTTCAGATTTTTAATATTATATTTTTTACTAATCATCTGACTTATCGGTGCATATTCGTGGTACACATCTTCGTGATACACATAAAAAAATCAGCATTCAAATAACGTTGCTTCGAATTTTACGCACTTTATTAGGGTAAGGTTCAGACAAGAGTTTCTACTGAAATGATTTTTTTGTGGTATCATAACCACAATAAATCAGCAGTAACAACCTTTTTAAACACACGAACAGGCCATTTCTAAGAGTAACTGACGAACTTCTAAGTGAATCTTTTTGGTCCCTACACTGAGCAAATTCGAAATGAACGTCGCATGTACCTACTCGTGCAATTTTGAAATTTGAGATTGTTGGATTGTTGTTTAAGTTCTTTCTTACTAAATAGAATAGTAGTTTACGTAACAAGTCCTGAAAGTGGTCTTTTACTGGACGAGTAGGCAAATTGCAGAGCCATAGGCGAGCACCGCAAGCGTGGGATCCAGTAATAGCACTTTTGGGACGTATTACGTACAATATTTTTTTTAAAACCGGCCGTTGTTGTACTATAAACTTCATATTATTCAGTTTACATTTTTATAACAAGAACTCTTTATTAACTAATTTTAACATTTTTTTAACAAACCTTGCTGGGTGGCCGCCTTAACAATTTCATCTGGTATAATTTCATCTTTCATTAATTTACAATCAAATGCATCATTTTAAATATCCATTTTATAATAAATTTTACGTTTTCAACTAAACATTAAAATATGTCAAGTTATTTTATAGTTTTAAATATATACAAAATTCGGTTACCATAGAAAAATATCTGCTCTGCAAGGCAAGTCCATTTTCATTCACTGCATTGCCATTTATTTTTGATTTTAAGGTCGAATTACTTGAATATACCGTCTTTTTCCATCTGCTACTATTATGTAAAATCTGATACCGCTATATTAGTATATGAGCTTGTTAAAATTATCGTTTTTGTAGCAATTACCAAATATGCTACTTTTGAAGCTTGACTCAAACAAAACTACAAATATCATCAATTTTTAATTTAATGGCACGCATAAACTATTATATAATAATTTTTTTGTATCAAACACACCCTTTAGTAACATAAAAGTTCATTTTATATAAGAGCTATGGCTCTGCGAAAGATTTAACTAAAATTATACCTTCACTCTCGCGTTAATGCACACGCATATATACAGTTGGCACAGTATAATATAGACAAGAATAGTAGGATCACTTAGCCAACCGCCTTTGAAATTCTTTGTACCAGATTTCGTTTCACTTAGCCGACGTTTTTTGTGTGGTTTTGTAAGAACTAAAATGCAGCGATGCCAACTTTACCGATTTTTTGGTAGATCTACCTATTTAGAAAGTTATAAATTTCTTTTATAATTATTTTACTTTTTTGTAACTTTATTTAAACTTACCTAGTCCACCTCTTCAGGATTAAAATTTGTCAAAATTCCTTCTTAGTGAGTGTTCACATTATAAAAATAAACGTCTGTCCAAATTTCTATCATCAGCAGTAGTTGTTGTGCGTGTGTCAGTGTGAACAGCTCCTTTTATGTACATAAATAAACGAGAAGTTTGATAAATTTCAGCAATTTAAATTTTTAAATGTGTAAAAAATCTGCGCAATTTGTAAAAATCGTGAGAAATTGAAAAAAATGAAAACCTTGAAAAATCTTAAAAAATTGGAAAAACCGTAAGAATTGTTATTTAATTGTAGTGTTTTGAAAATTTAAAAAAATTATATCATTATAATATTTTAAACAAAGTAAGGAATTTATAGAAATAATTCTTTACTTTTATACTAGTAAACAATTTTCAATAACAACGTATCCACATTTATTATTAGGTATCATATTTAGGTACTAATCCCAAAACAAATAACAGATTTTTATTTATCTTCTTCTATATATATAATAATCACAATTTATAAAAAGATCTTTTTATAAAAGAAACTTTTTTTTATTATTATTATTTATTATGATAACATAACAGAACTGTCACCTTGACTATATTCGACGCTTAATCAACTAGGCCACGAACCACATACTTAAAAACTTTCAAAATGATAACATGTATACACAATTTATATCATATTTCATATCAATTCAGTATAAATTTTGAAATTTATGTATATACTTAAACACACTTGAAACATGCATTGTTATAAAGTTCTTAGCTATCCTGAAAATTTCAGAGCTCTAGGTAGTCGCGAAATAGGTTTAAATTCGATTACAAAATTCCACGAAATGACACAGAGACAAAGAACACGATGCAAACAAAAAAAACTTTCTAAGAAACATGCATTGTCATCCAGTTCTTAGCTATCCTGAAAATTTCAGAGCTCTAGGTAGTCGAGAAATAGGTTTGAATTCGATTACAAAATTCCACGGAATAACACAGAGACAAAGAACACGGTGAAAATATAAAAAACTTTCTAAAAATGAATGTTTGTCTGTATGTCTGTATGTAGGTACTCAATGAACTCAAAAACTACTGGACTGAAAATTGGTATATATATATGTATTTTTCCACGGAGAAGGTATGTATAATATGCTCAATAATGCCACTTGCCACCAGGTGGCGCTACAGAGTAGCAACCTCTGTCCCTTTCAACCGATTGTCATGAAAATTGGTATGTATATGTATTTTTCCACGGAGAAGGTTTGTATGATATGCTTATTAATGCCACTCGCCACCAGGTGGCGCTGCAGAGTAGAAACTTCTGTCCCGTTCAACCGATTGTCATTAAAATTGGTATGTACATGTATTTTTTCACGGAGAAGGTTTGTATGATATGCTCATTGATGCCACTCGCCACCAGGTGGCGCTGCAGAGTAGCAACTTCTGCCTCGTTCAACCGATTGTCACGAAAATCAGTATGACAATGTATTTTTAATGGGTAAGATAAATATGATATTCGTATTAATGGAAGTTACCACCAGATGGCACTTCCATGTATTAAATTCAATACTGATTAATAGATATCTATACGAATTCGAGTTTGAAAAATATATTTTTGGTGCGATAAGTAAAACAAAACTATAAACTTTCTTTCCTTTTCTATCTCTGCTTTTCTTTAACTTTTTAGTTGTTGGCGTAGCAATGCGCGCCGGGTACAGCTAGTATTTAATAAAAAACAATATACACAATTTAAAAAATAACTCTTTTACCCTATTTTTATTAAATAATTTTTTGTGCTGGTAGAGCCCTGGACTAACATTTCTAAACCTAATAACAATCCTAGAGGTATTTCTCGCCTCAGAAAAGCGTAATTCTTATTTAGTTTCTATTTCTTATTTTCGTTGCAACTGGAATAGATTTCTGCGGTAGGAAATGTAATATGTGTAACAATCGGTTTTTTCCACAATTGGATTTATACAAAAGTGTATCTACGTGAAAGTTTAACAAATTCCATTTTTGTATAAATAAAAATATGAAATAAAAACTTTTCAATTTTAAACTTTTTGTTCCACTTTGGATTTGGATTGATTTTATAATAAAAATCGTGACTCATATTTTGAATTAAGAATCTTCATTGATAATGTTTTCTTTAAATCTATTATTCGACCAATAAACTTAGAACAAAAATAAATTAAAATAGCTATTTTTAAAGTGAAACTTTTATTACATCGTCCCAAACTTTTTGGTCTGTGTAGCGCATGTCGCGTGATGGTCGGCCGCCGAGTAGGTATAAAGTTAGTGTAGTGTATAGACTATTACTCATTTGTGCCAGTGCTCCACGCTATATTATTTGTGTTTAATTTTTGTCAGTGTTTAATTGTTAGAACTTTTTGCTGGTGCATGTTGTTGTTTATGGATTTATTTCAATTTTGAGTACTTGAATTTATTATTTAACTTATTTTGTGTGAATATTAAATTAATTATTTTTTTATTTATATTCGGTCCATTCCAATTTTCCAAGTATAAAATTAAAATTGATAAAGCGATTTTTATACCCTTAATGGAATATTATTCGAAAAATTTTAGTTAAATGTCTTTTTCATAGGTACACGTTTTATTTAGGCAGTATTAATAAAATGCAAAAAATTTAAACCATCTTCCTGGCAGCCTTAGTGGATGCTATTAATGATTTCGCGAAATTTTTTTAAATTGTCTTAAACTTGTATTTGTAATTACTCCACCCGAAAAGGAAGACCCCAATAAACCCTCAAATTTGAGACCAATACTTTTGTTTCCAATAATATCAAAAAATATAGAGAAGTTAGTAAAAACGAGAATGTGAATATCTTGCCATCCAAAAGTATATTTTATCCAAAATAACTTGAATAGGCGTGGTCAACGCTCTTTTCGAATTTTCAAGAATTCTCTTCATGGGCGTACAGGTGTGAGTCGGGAAGTTAAAAGCAACATTAAATAGATATTTTACTAGGTTTGTTCATATAATGACGTTCTTTTGAGTTTCCCCTGGTAAAATCGTAAAAATAATTCCAATCTAAGTAGGTCTAGTAATGCAATATTCTCCCTTTTAACAAATATTCATTTGTCAATTAATGAACACAGTCAAGCGGCAGCAATATTTTGTGATTTATCGATAGCTTTTGATTGTGTTTATTATGATATATTGTTAAGGAAGCTGGAGATTTATGATTTTCGAAAAATAGCCCTTAACTGGTTTTGTTCTTATTTATATCATCAAAATCAAAATGAATATAATGCCCAAGTTGAAGCAGAAGACAAGGGAGATATAGAAGACTATGATAAAAAAAGAGTGTGCGTGTAACCTTTACGCGCGATTGAAGTAAAACTTTTTGACGTACACGTATCGAAAAATAAATATTTAATTACAATTCAATCATATTTATTGTCTATATACTTTACAAAAATGAGATGTTATATTTATATTATTCATTAGAAATAGGAATTTAAAAGTTATCATTATTTTTTTTATATGAAATAATAGGTTTGTGATAACTAAAATGTTAAACATAGATTTTACGCTTTAAATACCATTAATGTATTTGAAACCGTTTGAAAATTTTATAAATAAATTTTGAAAATTTTGAAAATTTAAGCTCCTCCCATAGCTGAAATCACACCGTTACTTCCATCAGAATCTTCCGTTAGAATCTAAGGTTAGAATATGACGTCAGAATTGTAACGTTCCGTTACAATTACTTCCGTTAGAAAATAAATCTGAGTTAACCTAGTCGCGCCTAAAGAAGTTTTACTTCAATAATAGGTAAACAATATTAAAAATATACACACATTACGTTTAGAATGTGTGATTTTGTAGCTGTATCTACCTTATTGTAATACAACACAACACAAGAGCCTTCGATAGTTAGATAACCATTTCATTTTGTAGCATTTTATAGCATATTCCATAAAATTTAAAATCTTGAGTTGAGTTTGTTTTCTTCAGTTCTACAAATGATCTGTTATTGCTGGTAAAAGATCAGCCATCCTGACTAGTGGTTTTATGGCCTTTATGGCTACCTAACCAAACCTAAAATAAGTATAAGCAAGTGTTAAAACATTTCGAATAGTATTATTTTATGAACAAAAACGTGCAACATGCTTCTTTACTTAACGTAAAGCTTCCCTATAAACAATTATTTACTATCATAATATGTATGTATATAAACTTACTTAATCAAATCATAATGAATGTCGCTGTCTCGTCTTTTTTTCATTTTCATTTTTCTTCAAATCTTTCTAGCGCTGATAATATGCCCTTTGACGTTCACAATTTCTTTTACTTTTTAGCTCTTTAAGTCTATAAAACGAAAATAGCTAGGTATAAATAATAGGTAAGTATAAATAGTGTAATTACACACCAAAAATAAAATGTATGCATATAGAGTAGTTACTCACTCATTTCCATTCAATATTTTTTCATTAATAAATCCACTTTGTTTATTCATATTTAAAACAAACACTTTACACACAAATTTTAGGCGTAAAACTATTCACCAACAATGTATTTTGGTTGACAAGCTGTCAGTTTGACTGGTCAGCAAAATATATATATTATGTTGCCTTATAATATACAATTACAGATTTAACTTTTATTTAATATAGTAGGCGGAATCGAGTTAGGTATTTTGTATCAGGTTTTGTTTCCGTTACATTAGAATGACGTCACTTCCGTTAGAATTAATGAGGTAACCCTAGTCGCGCCTAAAGAAGTTTTACTTCAACAAGAATTCTTATAATTTTATTTCCCTAATAAGTTACATTATAATAAAATATGGAGTAGCTTCACTGGAGAAAAAAAAGGGTCACGCATTTTACCTTGAGGATGGTGTATTATTGTTCTACGTTCTGCGGTCGACATATTCTTGGTTGTATACCTAACAGAAAAACGACTGCTCGTACGTAAAAAATGTATAGGACCTTTTTTCTAGAGAATTTTGTAATCTATAATTCACGATCGACCAATATCATGAGAGATATTTTCTTTTGTATTATTTCTATTTTTTACCAATTTGAAATGATTAATGGTCTATACTTTTAATTACTAAAACTTACGACATATATTTCCTGAATTTTGTGGTGCTGGATTTATATTAATACTGACAAATTTTAAAATGATTATATCATCATATTTAACCAAATCTGGAGAAAACTTTTACAAAAAATCTAATTTTAAGCATATTAGGACAGCTGTGAGAAATAGCCGTAGCTGTTTTTACTAGACCGGAGTTTGTTTATAGGGTCGACCCATGTCAAAAAGGGTTTCTAACATAAATCCTTTTATCGGTCGTGTTCAAAATAATTTTACGCGTTTGATTACTTTTTTCCCTGTACCGAAGATAAGGTGATAAAGTGTTTCTATTAACACAAAATTGGCATGTTATTAAAAACAATTTAAACGCAACTTAAATGAAAAATATAATAACTGCTTAAATATAATAACTGCTTATTGGAGTACACACCAACGGGTAGGGAGAAGAAAATGTACAAAGGTATGCAAAATATATATAATTTCACTACTGAGTACTTTCGGCTTTCGCCATCATCAGAGTAACCTGTAAGTTATATAATTCTAAGTAATTTATATAAAAATTAATAAGAAACTTACGTCAAAAGGTACCTACAGCCAGTGGAGATAAAAAATTGCCTTAGGTTATGCAACTTAAATGGTTCTTACGTAATTAAGAAATTTTTATTATTAATTTTACGAAAAAAAAGTTTTTCTTCTTAGCAGTATACTAAAAGGTTTATAAAAAAATGTGATTTTTGTGCAAGAGTAAAGTACCTTTATTTTTGATAATATCAAGAATTATTCGAAATTGTTAACTTTTGTTTAAATATTTAGCCATACTTACATGATGTTTGAAACGATTATTTTGTACATTTTTCTATTTTCTATTTCCTACACACGACAGCAATAAGTACATTTCAACTCAAGTTGCCATGATATTTACATTTCTGACAATAAACGTCAGAAATTATTTGAAAGTGATAAATGCTATAAAGTTGTCGGTGGTGTTGAGTTTAAAAGAAATTTTGCTTGTCGTCGGTGAAAATACTTAATAACAGAATCTAGGAAAATACATACACATTTCAACATTTATGCCAGTTATGAAGATATTTAAATTACCTAGAAGGATATGTCCAAAACAAATTTAGTAACAACCATGAAAAAGCTATTACAAATGAGGCGACGAAAGGAACTATCGTAGACAGAAGATTGTAATCATGTCAGATAGTCAAGCAGCCATCAAAGCTCTGAACTCAGATACAATCAGTTCAAAGATGGTGTGGGAATGCCTAGGCAAATTAAATGAACTAGGACAGAATAACACTGTTACCCTCCTATGGGTTCCAGGACACGTAGGAATAGAAGGAAATGAAACAGCAGACAAGCTGGCAAAAAAAGGAGCTGAAACCCCATACCTGGGACCAGAACCATCCTGTGAAATCAGCAGTAGTACAATCTTAGAAAAACTAAAGAAAAAAATTGATAGCGAAAAATCCAAGTACTGGAATGATCTAGAACGACTAAGACAATCGAAGACGCTCTTGGGCAATTATAACCAGAAGAGATCTCACAGCTGTCTTAACCTGAGTAAGAAAAACCTCCGAATTATAACAGGAATACTAACCGGTCACTGTCGATAGAGAAACTAGAATTAGTAGATGAAGCAAACTGCAGATTCTGTGAGGTAGAGGATGAAACCTCAATACACATACTTTAGAATGCATAGCATTAAGTACTTCTAGGGTCAATTACCTAGGGTCATACGAAATAGAAAGGGAAGAACTACCTAATCTAAAACCCAATGATATCTTAAACTTTCTAAGGAAGATAGGACTAGAAGAGCTGTTATAAGTCTGAGGAATCATCAGAAATATAGCAAGAAAAGGGGGACACAATAGATCTAATAGGTCGCAGATGTATCTGTTACCCCTAACAACATACATACATACATACATAGATGTTATGCGATTTGCAGTTTAGTGCTAAATATTTTGTGAGAGGGCATCTTTGCTGCAAATGCAAGTAAAAGTACAATGTCAAAAATTTTAAAAGACAATAAAGTCACCCATAGAGGCCAAAGTTTATTAATACATTAAATCCTTAGAGACAACAATAATAGATTAGATATTTATTATCTTACTCAAAATAATAATAATAATAATAATAATAATAAAGATGATCTTTTTATGCTTGGAATAATAATTTTCTCAGATAAAGCTACATTCACTTTAAATGGATCGGTAAGTTTTCAAAATTGTAAATGGGGACTGATACAAATCCTGACAATTAATACATTCATTTATACAGAATCCATGACCTTAGTACGATAGCTTTTCTATTATCCCAAATGTTTGATTATCTTGATGACCTACACCAGTGAGCAACTTCATCTTCGTATTTACGTTTGCTATGGAAAGCTCCTGGAAATATTGGACCTTGGTTCATAGCCTTTCGAACTATTTTTTTTTTAGTTTCTTTACTGCCTGTTCGATTATAGTCGCCTCCGGGCTAATACCTTTTTCCAGGCGCATTATTTTTCTCCAGTTGGAAGTGACCATTGGATATCCCAAGAATTTTTTTTGCTACCGTAGGCACATTACCCATTTCGCTGTTCCTACCAGATACTTGTAACTTGCAGTCGAAAAAATTGTCAGCTCCCTGGCCCTCCAGCTTGCTGCTTGTTAGCTCATTTTCGGTTTCCTTTCTCTTGTTTTCCTTGTTAAATTTAGTTTCCATTACTGTTCCCATGAGTTCCCTGATTAACCTACAGTACAATGGGGGTACGCCACGTTCCCCAAGGACATCGTTCACAGCAACTCCGTATGGCCATGCAGACCTCACCACGATGGCTTACACCTTATCTTACGGTTTTTTCCGGCTGGTTTGCGCCAATCCAGTTTTTGAATATTCTTAGATTGCCTTTTTATGGTGGCCACCTTAGTTACGGCTCGATAAAGCAGTGAAACTCGGTGAACCATGTTTGTTTTACTTAGGTGGGGCGGGGGCCGAACCAGGGGGTTTTCAGTTGTCGTGGGGATTTCCTCCACGAGGACATGGTATAGTACTTCATTTTAGGGCCCGGTGTCTCCACGAGCATTTATGTTGGGAACTAGATAACCTAACGAAATTTTACTTGATACCTTATCCAAAGACTTAAATTTCTTTGTGAAGTATTAATTCGATATTAAGGAGGGTACCATTAAATAATATAGCTTTTTTACTTTAACGTTTATGGTCTGTAACAGTTCGCGAAAAGTTATATTAGTTATCTGTTATTTTGAGATATCTCTTATTAAATTTATGAAATTTTGTAATTTTTAAAAAGTGTACAAACAAGAATATATTAAATGACATTGGACAGAAATTGAAATAATGTCGCATCCAGCATGACAACGCTCTAACTTCTAACTGTGAATGCTTAGTAATTGGTTCGCTTTTTGCCGTTTAAATTCAACTCATATCACATGTGACCCTTTCTCTTTAAGCACACATAGCATGAGGTTAATGAGAGTCCGATTAGTTAATGGTCGTTAAAGGTTGAATGGTGCACTTTTTTATGTCTAAAGTACGTTTAACTAACCGTATTTTAATAATTTGTGCGAGGTACTTAATTTTAATTTTGTGTTTGCTGGGAATAGTAAGATCTAAATTACATTATTTTTACTCTTAAAGCTAATCCAAAATATTTTTGAAATTTAGAAATTATACAAACAAGAAATTATTAAAATGACATTAAGGAGAAATTGAAAAAATGTCACATCCAGTGGGACTCGAACCCACCATCACTGCCTTATACGCAGGCATGCTTTAACCACTTAAGCTATTGGATGCTCAAGTGGTTAGGAAGCGAAACGTTATAATGAACTCAAATCCCGTCAGATATGACAAATTGGATCACTATCTCCTTAAGCACATGTTACATGATTTTAATGAAAGAGAAGATTTGTCAAATCGACAATTGAAACATAAGTCACTTTATTTGTGCCCTGTCTTATATTTTTATTTATGTATAATTTCTAAATTTCAAAAATCCGTTGAGAGTTATCTCAAAAATAATAGTTTACTAACTAATCCAAAATACTCCATGCTTCTTAGATAGTTATGGCATCATCAGACATTTCATATTTTTTGTGTTTATCATTTACATGTTTGAAAATTCTTTGCTGCCACCTACATTAGTTTTCATCAATACGATTTATAAATTTGAAATTTTTATTTGCATGAAATCTAGCTAGGAATTTCTCCAAAAGTGATAAATTGATCTTATTAAATGCTAGATTTTATAGGAAATGTCAAGAACTCCTTAACTCTATACGTCCTAGTATTGACTGTTGCCTTTAAACATCCATATGCAAGAACTGTAGCTAAGGGGTGATTTTGACTAGTAGGTACTTCCAGAAAATTGGCCCTAGAAGTTCTTAACGAGATGTATATTAAAAATGCTTGATTTTAGGCTAGAACTGTAAATAACTGCTGTTGTTAGGAGTTATATCTAGAAACTAGCTCAACTTTAGCTGTACAGAATAATAAACAGCATCTAGCAAGGTATTATAAAAGAGTTGTTGTCGTGGATTTCGTTATAAGTTTTGTAATTATTATTATGGTAGATTTTTTATAATGCATACTGATTGTAAAATTTGTATAATTGACCTAGCTGTTGGTTTTAGTATTTCACGTTCAGATATTTTTCAACGGTTAGTCTTCTGCAGCGGATACCTGCATTTCTACGTTAAACTAACTTTGCTACTAAAATTGCGAAATAAATCTCTATTGTAATATATATTACTTATTTTAACCAGTTGTATACGTTGTAGAATTTATTGTTCCCAAATTAATTGGGTAGAATTTCTTATCGATATTTATATTAAAAAAATGCTCGATTTTGGGCTGGAACTGAAAATAATTCCTTTACCTCTCCAGTTGAAATAGCAAAATAAATCTCTTATATACTATTTGATTGTTTATATTAATTTCAACGTTAAATAGTGACATTCAGGAGAAATTGGAAAAATGTCGTATATAGCAGTTCTCGAACCCGCAACCTTGACCTCTACGCGGCAATGCTCTAACACCTAAGCTATGAATGCTAAATCCTCATTTCACTTTTTGGTCATTAAATTCAACTATTATCACATATGACACTTACTTCCTTTCTGCATAAGCACATATAACATGACGTTAATGTTTAAATTGGCGATTTGAAAAAACCTCTCTGTCATTAACGTCATGCTTATTGTGCTTAAGGAGAAATTGCGAAAGTATCACGTGTGATGAGGAAAATTTAACGAGCAAAAAGTAAAATGATGTTTAAGCATTCATAGCTTAGTTGTTAGAGCGTTGTCGCGTCGAAGCAAATGTTACGGGTTCGAGTCCTGCTAGATGCGATATTTTTTCAGTTTTACCTTAATGTCATTCAATATATTCTTCATTTGTTTTCATCGTTGTTTGTATACTTCCTAAAATTTCAAACACTTCACTATTAAGCTGTGTCGTATTATTATATTTTCTGTCGATAACAAGTGATCTCTAAAAGCTTCCTAACTTGATTAAGCACTCGAGTTTTATACAAAAATAAATTGAAGTGGTTTAGGCTTATGAATTGAAGAGGAAATAACATTTTACTTCCGCATAATTTTGCTTAAAATTAATATAAACGCACAAAATGTTCGTACCGGTGAAATACTTTTGATTCCATTAAAGCATTTTGAATTTAGTTGATACGATATATTAGTATCCCTATTGAAAATTCCGTATATTTTTCATAACAATAGTCTGTTTAACGTAAAATTTCGGAATATTTCAACATTCCGGAAATAACAGGCTGAAGTTTTCAGAATAAACACCAGCGAGTTTGTATTAAAATGTTTTGTTATTTTCTGGTTAAAAGAAAATTTAATAAAACAATGTAAATAGGTTTAATTTCGCTATAAAATTAAATAAACAAAAAAAAAACGGATGAGCATTTCACTACTAGATAGGTTTATAAAAAAACAATAAAAGCAAAACAAATTGTAAGCATATCATCCATCTGTTCGTTATACTAAATGGTCCCGAAAACTTCAGCACAACTTTAGAAACTCTAATGTACCAAAGTTTGTTGGTATGTACAGGATTTATAACTTAACAGTCTTTATTACCTGAAAAGTTGAACGATGAAAGCAAATGATGATGACTGGTCTTAAAAACTTGCAACGGGTCTAAGTTTTCATCCAAATTGCAGACACCAAAACTAAACTCTAAACTGCCTCGAAAGTCAAATGAAAATTATGCTTGTGTAATAAAAATTTTTTGTACACTAACACGCCAGCAACCTAGATACATTTTGTTAATTGTCTAATACATAATAATTAAATTAGTGTATAGGGCATATACAGAATGTTTTATTCATGATGGAAAATAAATAATATGTGTTAAATAATAATCATTTACTCAAATTACCTTATTAGAAGACAAATTTTCTAAACAATGTCAAAACAATTAAATCGGGACTTTTCCCTCTTTTTCCAGTGAACTACACTCACCGGCACTTTGAAATTTTGACAAAATTTAAAGTTTAATAACTTTTTTTTAAGCGATTTTAATGATTTTTTCAATATTTTGTAGCTAAATTATTCGCCTCAAAACCTACTCTTCAAATAAAAAAAGGTCCTCCTATATCATTTTATACGAGAAAAAACAAAATGTTGTTTTGTTGGCTTAAGTTTGAAACTTTCTGTAGAGTTATTTAACAGGGAACGAAATTTAAAATGTTAGTTTTGTCGACTTTGTTTTTTGTTTTATCTCGATATTTTTATTGAAGATATATTGTCTTAAAGGAATCGTTAAAAATTTACAGTAATTTTTATTTTTATTGCTCAACAGGCCTTGGAGGCCTAGCGCTAAAAAGATTAGTAAAAATTTGTTTTTTTTTCAAGTCTTTTTATGCATTCTTTTACCAGTTTCTTCCATTCACTGCTGCCCAATGCTTTTTCCTTCCAGTTCTCAATGTTACTTCTTTGCAAGTGGTCCTTTCATCTCTTTCTTGGTCTACCTTTCCTTCTCTTCTGTATTTATTTATTTATTTATTTATTTATTTATTTATTTCTACGGGAAAAAATCCCTTTATAATAAAAGTAACAAAAACATGACAAATATAGTACATAAAAGTGCAACCAATATAAAAGTGCAACCAATATAAAAGAACATGGAAAAAACAAGAAATAGAAAATATAAATAAAATTAAAAATTAGGGACAACACAAAAATACTTACAAGAAACAAAAACAATGGTAGGTATACAGCGCATTCTATTTAACAAGTCCAGGTCGTAATTGACTCATACGTTTTTTAAATTGGGACACAGAAGTATTTAAAATAGCACAATAAAGGTTATTGCTATTAAACAAACGCATACATCTTGATATAGGATTAAAGAAGCCATAATTAGTTCTGTGAAGAGGCATCCTGAAGAATACAACACTACGCGTCATCCTTGAAGGCACATGAATAGGCAATGAGGAAACCAACTCAATACAATTTATTTTACCAGACACAATTTTATGTAGGAAAATTAAGTCGTTAATATTCCTGCGTATATATAGAAATTCCAAATTTAAAAAACCCAAAATGGTTTCATAATCATAATTACCCAGTTCATACCCCATCTTGAAAGCACAAATTCTTAAAAAACGATTTTGTATAGATTCCAACCTATTGATATGAACTGCGTAATGTGGAGACCAAACTACAGAGGCATATTCAAGGGTAGATCTTACATATGCTAAATATAAGGATTTCAATGCTTCTAAATTTAAGTCTTTTGAATTCCTAGTGATGAAACCAAGTAATTGCAGTGATTTGGAAATAATTGAATTAATATGTGGAACAAAGGAAAGATTACTATCAAAAAGTACACCCAAATCACGAATTTCATTCACTCTTTCAAGCGGACTATTATCAACAGAATAATTAAAAGTAATAGTAGATTTAAGCTTTGAAAAAGTTAAAACATAGCATTTTTTTGAATTTAATAACATACCGTTATTCTTAGACCAATCACATATTGAAGAAATATCTCTCTGTAGTTTGATGCAGTCCTCAATATTTGTAATCCTTATATATGCTCTGAAATCATCAGCAAACGAAAGATAATCACAGTACTTAATTGAAGAGTATAAGTCCTTAATAAAAATATTAAATAAAAGGGGACCCAAGTGAGAACCTTGAGGAACGCCTGATGAAACTTTGATACTCTTTGACCTAAAGTTTTTAATGCGTACAACTTGACGCCTGTGACATAAATAGTTCTCTAACCACGTGATTAAATATGGGGGGAATCCAAAGCCATCCAACTTAGAAATCAGTAGAGTATGGTTAACCCTATCAAAAGCCTTTGAAAAATCTAAGTAAATACAATCAATTTGAGATGCTGCTTCAGAAGCAGTGGCGATATCAGAGTGAAAAATAACTAAATTGGTGGAAGTAGATTTCCCCTCAACAAAACCGTGTTGCCGACTATTGATCAAATTTTTACAATACCAACGTAAATAATGTTCGATCAGCTTTTCAAACAGCTTTGGTATAGTAGAAAGAATTGAAATTGGACGATAGTTCTTAACGTCACATTTATTTCCGCTTTTAAATATAGGGGTAACAAAACTATCTTTCCAAATATCGGGGAACAACGATGTCGTCAAAGATAAGTTGAAAACTATTTGTAGAGGAACACATAATGAGTATAAACATCTTTTAATGAAATAAGCAGGTATACCATCAGGACCTATGCTGATCTTATCTTTAAGAGAGCAAATTCCGTTAAATACCTCTTCTTTTGTAAGTTTTATTAAAGGAACACTTGGATTAAATACATTAGGAATGTCGTCAGACAGTTTAGGAGTAAATATATCGTTATTATAACTGGAACTAAAGAAGTCAGCAAATAAATTTACAATTTCTTCACCAGTATCACCTTCAATACCATTAAAATTAGCAGAGTATTGGCTTTCATGAGAGTATAATTTTCGACATTCTTTCTTTTCCAATTCTTTCGATGTGTCCTAAATATTGTATTTTTTGAGATTTAATTACAGTCGTTATTTTTGGATCTTTAAATAATTCTTTGTTATTTCTTTTTCTTCACTGATCATATATATTCACAACTCCATATATTAATCTTTGTATTTTTCTTTCCCATCTGTCTAAAAGGTTTATTTTTGTTAAGCACCCATGTTTCGCTACTTTTTGTTTGCTTTTGCTATTCTTGTCTTTATCTCCTGCTTCTTATGTCCCTTTTTATATATTTGAACACCCAGGTAAGTAAATTCTTTAACTTCTTAGAACATGTATGTTTTTCTTTGTCTATTTCTAATATGCTGTCTTCTTTTTCGATTTTACCCATTACCATATATTATGTTTTCTCTTCATTAATTGCAAGCCCAAGTATTCTTGCCTCTATTATTATATACATTCTTCATCAACTTTTTTAGTTCTTTGTTACTTGTTGTTAACAGTGTCTGCGAATGCTATACATTGGTGACCATTTCTAATTATTCCTTCCAATACCAGTGATATTATTAATAATACTCAACACACCTTTAGAAAATTGTTGTTTTTGCAAATGTCATTCAAAAAACACAATTATTGTTTGTTATCAGTTTCTTGGGCAAAAATCGTTTCAAATTCACAAACTGTGCTGTTTACGAAGTACAGTACAGAGTGTTTCCAACCGTTTTATCAATACAGGCTCATGTAGAAGACGTCCAAGAACAAGCCCTTGTATGAGGACTTTATTACTAATCTATCAAACACCTTAAAAGCCCATAGCAAAATCTAATTGAATAGATATTAATTATTCTGTTGCTATAACTCTGAAACATATACCGTATGATTTAAATCTTTGTCGTAAAATTTTAAAAACTGTTATTATGACAAATTGCACACCTTAGGAAAGTTATTGGAAAAATTTAAGTTATAAATGAAAAAGTAGGTTTAAAATAACTATGTACTTTCCTCTACTAAACAAGCTTTTTATTCTCTAAAATCGGATAAATCGCTTAGTGGTTACATAATTAAAATGATTACGCTTTCAATAGCTCCCCCACCCTTATTAACGTCGGCAATAGTATATTGTAATACAAGTGTTACAATGACAGAGGTTTCGTAGTACGAGTTCAGTTTGTGAAACGAACCGCGAAGCGGTGAGTTTCGCAAAGAACGAGTACTACAAACCGTCATTGTAATTCGAGTGTTACATACTATTTTTTATAATGAACTTTTAAAAGTATAAAAAAAAATAAAATGAGAGTTTTTCGAAATATTTATTTATGTTGGCAATCTTGACAGTTTTGACACTTGTCAGTTTTAATGATTTTAAATTAGAATGTTTGTCAAATTTGTATAAAATATTCCGAATTTAGCAATAACGCTGATAATGTAGTTAATAATTTACTACAACATACTTTTTGATTTACTACCTGAACTCTTTCGTTGAAAATCAGTGCAGTGCAACCAATTGTGTAAAACAAAAAGTTACCAAAAACAGTGTTACAATGAATCTATTTCGATACTGTTTTTAGTGTCGAAATAGAAACTTTGTGAACGTGAATTATAAAAATTACTTTCTAATGATGTTACAAACATTATACCTTGACGTGGAAATTTTCGGAAAAACTGAAATTTGACTTCGATTGCCCTCTCTCGTGGTGAATGGTGGAACTTAAATATATTTTCCAAGATTTTCTCATTATCGTTTTTTTTTCAACTTTCTTTATCCAGCAGTTTCTGAGACATGACCGCTAGCCAGCCTAAATGAAACATCCTGTACACTTAAACCTTAGAAGATGTTTGTTTTTCAGTACTATCATTTGATTAGTGCGCACTCTATATCTTAGAATTGCAAAACTAAAGAGATTAGAAATAATTTACGCTAATTCCACTATAATAATATATTATCTGTTCTTGTAGTAGAGACAGATATTGTCTTAAATAGAAACCAGAATATTATTGAATAGTCAAGAGGCCAGGGCGATTTCATGGTTATCCACATCTCAATGGTAGGTACCTAAATAGAAATAAAAATACAAAGCCTTCCGCAGATAAATTTATTAAAAAGAAGATGTGTGGATGATGGAGTAGCGACCGGTTCCGGGTTCCGCTAAAACGAGCATCATCAGGCTACATAATATAAAGAGGAAAAACATTGTTTATAAATATAAAGTAAATTTAAAGCACATTTCTTACCTTAAGAAAATCGAGATTACCAAAACTGTGTTTTCTATCTATTTTAAAGTTAATACTCCCCTGAGAATTCTTCGTTCTCGTTGTTAAAGACTAAACGGGGCAAGATCGTAAACGCATTAAATCTATTATTCTAATATGCACTAGATTATACATCCTACGAAGTATAAACTTGTATTTAATTGTTGCGCAGTCATAGAAGTAGATGTCGCTAATTAATCAGTAAGTTGAAAGTTTTTATGACATTTGTAAGTTTTCATACATGTTGCACTACACCTGAAAGTTAGAGTTGGCGAAGAAAATACCGTGATATTGCAACAAATTTTGTGTCAAGACCGATTATTTTTGGTAAGTAGGTATTAAGAAAATGTTTGAAATGTTTTAAGAAAATCACTACTCCGGTTTTGCGCTTTAAATGTTATTGCACGGGGTAAGTTCGGAGTATGTGAGTATGTGTTATTCCTAATTATATTGTTTATAACAAATTTTGGGCGAGTGAGAATGTTCGGTATTCGGATTAAGCGGATCAAAATCCATAAGGAATATATCTTGAAACTTCGTCGACTTTAATTGGCTACAAAATCGCCCTGGCTACCTAACTAACTTTACTATCGTTTATCTGATTGTCACAACTAAAATTCATGTATACGTACTTATATCAGACAAGTACATGAAGAGAAATTGGAAATTCTGAATTAAAGAAGATTAGGTACAATTATAATCATTGCATGAAGTGCATAACATGTGTACTGGAGATTAATGAAGCATCCAACTCTATCTTCTTGTGTATTACGTATTCGATTTTACTTGCTATTAGGTAGTTTATCCGTTTAAGCAGCTGATCCCCGAGTATGTTCAGAGGACTTTCTTTTTTCAAAAGCATTATATACCTATATTATTAAACGAACAGAGCGTTTTGTGACAGTCTAAGAATGTCCAAAGATGATACATTGTATTATTTTAACGATTTCAACGAACATATACAGTTTACTCTTGAAAAAGAGGATACACATAACTCCATACCTTTCTTAGATACAATGATTATTCGTAATAACAACATTTTAATATTAGACTGGTACAGAAAACCAATGAGTTCTGGTAGATATCTAAACTATAATTCATATCATAAGCACTCAATGAAGATTAACCTAGTTAAGACCATGAAAAACAGGGTACTGAACCTTTGTGACAACACTTTTCACACAAAAAATCTTAAAATACATATATAACTTGTTAAGTATTTAATTTATAAGTATATATGCTATAATTTAAAATTTTTCCTTTTTAATTAAATTTAAACTTTTTATAAGATATTTTAATTAAGGTAAATGACTTTTATATATGATTCCAAATATATATTTTATATTGCCCGTGCTACTCTTACCTTCAGAGCAGAGTTCAAAATTTAGAAAAATTAATTATTGAAATTTAACTCTTAATTTTATTATAAACAGAATTTTAATTTAAATTTAAAACCTTATTTGAAACGCCATTGGTAAGAACAGACGCGTGGTCGCGTGGATTATCGATTTTTAACCGAACTTAACCTTAAAAATTTCTAAATTAATATTTTGTGACTGTGAATGTGCAAAGTAATTGTTTTAATCAAATTTTAAAGTGAAAATAAGAAATTCTAAATGTACTTGAATCTAGTGATGTGCAAAATTATTTTTTATATGAAAGTGAAAATGAATATAGTTTATACAACAAGAAATTAAACAACCAATTATTTATTTTTATATTAAAATAACTGCTGCTAATTCAATTCTCCAAGCCTTCTACCATATAAGAACTGCTCAAACCATATAAATGAAGAATTTTCTTTAATTCTTGAGAAAAACTGCTGTATTTAGAACTGGTAAGTATCTATTTCAAGACTTCTCTTCTTAACCCGATGATTTAATCTTCTTAGCAATGATAAATATTCTTTCTGGTACAATATCTCTTCTCTTCAACCTTTTTATTTTTTTAAAATAACTTTAAATAATCTTTCTTCTTACCAAACCCGTACAAACTCCTTCTATTCAACTTTAGTACCAATATTATATTATTCAAATCTCTTTTAACTTATTATTTTATCAAAAAACTCAATTTTAATACTGCATAACATTTTTTACAACCATTCTCTTCAAAAGATCAAGGGAAAGAGAAACAATCTCCAAAATCAACAAACTAACAAAAGCCTATCACTAACGATCTATATCCTATATAAATTTTTCCAAAACAAACTTGATTATATTCAAATAAAACAAATCAGCCCTACTAGATTACTTATCTTAATTTCTTTAACAATTTCTATCATCATACATACTAGATTTCTAACAAAAATTATAAATTTTATTTTCTATCATGTTTTAATATAAATTTAATTTTTTTAGAATTTCTCAATTTCTTATTAATTTTATAAATGACAAATATGAATATTATAAAAATAATAAATATGGAAATTATGGAAGTGAAAATTTATACACAATCTATTAAAAGTAAGTATTCAATTATTTATTTGACTAATTAATTTATTTTAAACCAACGCATGTATTTTAATATTTAAGTTTTTATTCATCTTTTTTATTTTATTTTTCCTTTTTTTTCAGGAATGAAGAGAATAATTTTTAATATACTGAAAAATGAAACTAAATTATGCAAATATCAAAGCTTTGTACTCTTTCCTGGGATCAAGAATATTCTTTTTAATCATTTTATATTTAATTTTACATATTATATACAGGGTGTTTCTAAATTGATGCGAAATATTTTACAGGATGATTTTTCAGCAAAAATTAAGGGGGGTCTTTGATATAAATTTTTGTTCAAAATCGCTCTCCCTCCAAGTTACAGCCCCTTAAAGTTGAGGGAAAAAAATTGTTTTTATTTAATATCTCCAATATGGAAGAATTTAGAAGAATGAAATGTAGCAGATAATTGATGCTAATAAAGTGGCATTTTTTGACAATTTTTGTAACCCTGCAATGTTTATACAAGGGGGTGAAAAAATCAACCCTTATGATATTTTGCCTCAGAACTTTTTTATTCGTCTACATTTTCCTACTGAAAAAATTGATTTAAAAAGACGGACTTAAACTGCAACTTTTTTATGTCTTAACTATTCCTCGTAAAATTGTTAGTTTGATCACAAAAAAATAAAATAAGTTACAATTCGATATTACTTATACCTTTTTCACATAAATTGTTTGTTAAAAATAGAGTAAGCAGGTGTCAAATAATGTCACAATTAGCAGATAATTATTGCTAATAAAATGACATTGTTTGACGGTTTTTGTAGCACCGCAATGTTTATACGAGGGGGTGAAAAAATCATCCCTTATAATATTTTGCCTCAGATTTTTCTAGTTAAAAAATTGATTTAAGAAGGCGGACTTAAACTGCAACTTTTTTACGTCTTGACTATTTCTCAGTAAGTTGTTTCTTTGACCATAAAAAAATTAAATATTAGGTACTCATTACCATAATTCTTGCCTAATTTGTATAGGAACATCTTCAAGAAGAGTGGGCAACACTTCTTCGAGGAAATGGCCGTAGTCGTTTCCATTTAATCTTATTGGTAGAAAATATGGTCCAATTAAATAATCATTAACTGTTTGTCATTATGATATCATTCAATACTGGCATACTTTATTTTTTTTTAACAAACGATAACCCCTCTGGATGTATGTGCAAAAGGAATGAGTAATATTTTATTTTTTTTATGGTCAACGAAACAACTTACTGAGAAATAGTCAAGACGTAAAAAAGTTGCAGTTTAAGTCCGCCTTCTTAAATCAATTTTTTAAGTAGAAAAATGTAGACGAATTAAAAAGTTCTGAGGCAAAATATCATAAGGGTTGATTTTTTCACCCCCTTGTATAAACATTGCAGGGTTACAAAAATTGTCAAAAAATTCCATTTCATTAGCAATAATTATCTGCCCATTATGACATTATTTGACACGTGCTTACTCTGTTTTTAACAAACAATAACGCTTCTGGATTTATGTGATAAAGGAATAAGTAATATCGAATTGTAACCTATTTTATTTTTTTGTGATCAAACTAACAATTTTAGGAGAAAAAGTCGAGACATAAAAAAGTTGCAGTTTAAGTCTGTCTTCTTAAATCAATTTTTTAAGTAGGAAAATGTAGACGAATTAAAAAGTTTAGAGGCAAAATATCATAAGGGTTGATTTTTTCACCCCCTTGTATAAACATTCCAGGGTTACAAAAATTGTCAAAAAATTCCATTTTATTAGCATCAATTATCTGCCAAATTTCATTCTTCTAAATTCTTCCATAGTGGAGATATTAAATAAAAACAATTGTTTTTCCCCAACTTTAAGGGGCTGTAAATTGGAGGGAGAGCGATTTTGAACAAAAATTTATATGAAAGACCCCCCTTAATTTTTGCTGAAAAATCACCCTGTGAAATATTTCGCATCAATTTGGAAACACCCTGTATATCATAGAATCATATTTCATCTCAATATATATATTACGTGCATCAGAATAAGTATCAGAACGCTAACATTATTTATAATTCTTCAAATTTTAGACGGAAATATAAATGTATTACAAAAAAGGAATATAGATTTTGACAAATAAATTATAAGGTACAATTCTTTTTGTTTTATTTTTCATGTGGCAGTAGTAAAAATAAATTTAATAATGATGTTTATTAAAGTGGGGCAAAAAAATCGATTATTTTTTTCTTACCTGGCATTTTAAAAAAATGGTTTTTAGAAACAACACCTAAAAATTATTTAAATTTTAATTGGAAGGACCTCCGTCTAACCGTTTTTCATTTCTGTCTCATTATTAGAAAAAAAGAGCGAAACACGTGTCTACAGTTTGGTTTTGCCCTTGTATAGGCTACTCAATATTCTAACCAGGCACAAATCCAGGTTATAGATCTGTACTACAATGACAGCATGGCACTATATACTTTTATTTAATAAAACTACGAATAACCACAAGAGCTTTATTATTAACTCTAACATACATTTGACGTGACGGATCATAAAGTTCGTGATGTCACGTTTTACGTCTGAAAGAAAGGTAGGCGTTTAAACAGTGTTCCAATTTAAAGAAACTTAATTATATTTGAAAATTACTCCGAACCCCAAATAATTATGTGAACTCTTAGTTCATTATAAAACTGTCATATACATTGCTTAGTTAGAATTCGTGACTAAATAGACTCTTCTAAATAACTGTCCGGTAAATAGAATTATAAAAACCTTATGTTCTACTAAATTCCCTAATAATATAGAATATAGTTAAGAAACTTGTTGGAGACTCTATTTGTTTGAATGATGAACTACGATCCGTGACTAAGCGAAGATTTTGTATTGTCCAGTGTCGTCAAAAGTTTCTTCCAAAAGTTATTGGGAAATATTCGACAAGGTAAAAGTTTTTGATTGCGATAGTATATAACAGATAACAGAATATTTTAATAGCAATAAAAATAATATTTCAGTTTGAATAAATACAAAAGTAGGTATTAATAAAAACATTTAGCAGTAATATGTCGATAGTTAATTTCCTATAATTAGCATATCTATACATAAGTACCTACGTATATCCTAAAAAAAGACAATTACAAATAACTCTAACTAAAATTATCATCAAAATTACCAACTGAATTGTCTTTTTTATTACCAGAGAAGCTAAGTAAAAAATCACATTAAAAAAGTCGGTCAAGGCCAAATCCTGACAGCTATACTCAAAGTTTTGGATGAAATGGGCACCTTAAGATTACAAAATCTATTTAATATTACTTATAAAAGTAATCACCATCGTTGTCGTAGAAAAGTACTGCCAGATAATGTAAAGGTTATAGTTTTAATGGTCTGAAGTAACATATGTTCAGAAAGGCAGCCATTGAGAAATGAAGGCTAGAGAAGGCCCAGGAGTGGTGGGAAAAATCACCGGGCAAGCGACAAGCCAAAGTCTTCATAAAGGGACACTCGGCGAAGTTTACTGGTTACTGCAGAGCTGCTATCACAAAGGCGAAACGATGTCAGAATGATTGTCAGTCTCTTGACAGGACATTGTAGGCTCAGAAAACACATGAGTCAGCTGAACTTAGCAGATGAAGACATTTGTCGATACTGCCAAGAGGAAGAGGAAACCGCATTTCATGTCCTATGCCAATGTGAAGGCCTTGCAAAGAGGCGGTATCTAGTACTGGAAGAGGAGAAACCGGCTGCTGCAAGTTATGCGGAGTGACTACTGTCAAGGCTTTAAGTCTCATTAAGAGGGCAGAGCTGGACAAGGTGCTCTAATCCTATTCCACAAATAATGGGTGTTCACAATAGATCTGCAAAGTTCGCAGTGATACAGGCTGACAGCCAACCCAAAAAATATTTATCTAGATATCTAACATATGTTAAAAACATTCTCAAAAAAAATATGTAAGCAACTTAAAATTTGGATTAAAACAAGGGGTGGGTACAAGGGATAGTAACAATACAAGCTCTTATACAGAATTGTTACAACCAGAAAAAAATCCATCTTAATAGACTACAAAAAATCGTTTGATTTAGTACAACGACATTACGTAACAAGAGTGGTAAGTAGGACATTACGTACGAGTGGAAAAATTACGCACGAAGCGGCGTAGCGGCGAGTGCGTAATATTACGAGTACGTAATACCTCTTACCACTCGAGTTACGTACTGTGCTTTATCTAAGACTCAATATTTTAATTTTAATCTAAATATTTGACGTCTCTAAAAAATATATGACGTACGTACTGATATCTACCCCTTTGACAGTAAATGTCATTTATACTCATTGTCACCATGCAGGGTAAGTAAGCTATACCGCACAGTTGTGCGTAATGAAACGTTATTCCAACATTATGTTTCATTACAAACAATTGTGCGTTATAGCTTACTTACCCTGCATGGTGACAATGAGTATAAATGATAAATGACCAACCACAATAATTCTGTTCTATGCCGGCATCAAACTGTTTAAGTAAAATTAGACAATGCTAGATAAAAAATCATTTAAACTTGGAATAGGATATGTCGAGATTCCCTCTTATTTAACCTTTATTCGAGAGTAATTTTCCAAGGGCTTTAGAAATGTGGAAATGTGCAGTTAACGTTAACATTCGTTATGCTAATGATACGGTTGGTTCTATTTACAGTCAATGTAAACGACCTATAACATTAAGTATATATCGTTGGAGAACAAAATTAATCCATAAATCTAAACATCAACATCAGAAAAACAAAATTCATGTTTACCTTATGAGGCTTGAATACTTTTGTAAACGTAAGAATAACATTTAATGTAATATCCTTAGGAAGACGATTTCAAATATCTGGGCTCTTTGAATGCCGAACATCAGACAAAGAAATAAAAAGCCGTATTGAATAGGATTGGCAAGCGTTTAGGAAGGCGTTTACCTGTTTGAATTTTGACTTTGACCTTTAAAATTAGACTCGTAAAATACTACGTCTGGTCGATGCTCCTTTATGGTGTAAAAGCTAAATGATATAAATAAATAAAAAAAATCTAGGTTTCTAGAAGACTTTAAATACGATCGCGAAATGGGGTTCTGAGTCTTATGAACAAAAAACACGAACTATTCGATAGAATTAAGATGACAAAAAAATGTCAGTTCCTACAACGGATAATCGATGGTAAAATTAAAGACAACAGAGGGATAGGAAAAAAAATGTATTCGCTACGAAATATGAGACAATGGACACAACCATGTAATATACAAAACAAAGACTAACATACACTTGCTGGGAATTGAAAACTAATTTCTAATTTCAAAGGCTTTAGAAGATGAAATATTTTTTTCCAGATTAAATTTTTCTAAACCTATAACTCGTATTAAAATAAGAGACTAGGCAGGCTTAAAGATATATATCTTATACATAAATGGTAAGTGATTCATAGAATAAAATATGTATATAGGAGGTCTGTTGCAAAGTAAACAGAACATGTCAAAAATATCCGATACTAGTAGCGCCATCTATTATTGGGGCTAGTGATCGACAGGTACAACTTTCATTGATGTTCTATGAAAATTTCATAACCATCAAACCAATTTACGCCAAGCCATAGCGCTCAAGGTAACAGTTTTTTTTTAAGATCAGTCGAAAAATGAGCATCAAACAAACAGCCAATATTAGGTTCTCTTTTAAACTTGATAAAACATTTACTGAAACGCATTGATTGCTAAAACAAGGTTATGATAATGATTGTTTATCTAGCAGCCGAGTCCACTAGTCATTTACATGGTTCAAAGAGGGTCCGGAGTCGCTGAAAGACGACGAACATGTTGGCCGAAATTTGTGATTACGCCAGAAACTGTCAAAAAAGTATTAAAAATGAGCCAAATGGAATTAAATATCTCCAAAGATTCGATTTTCCGCATTTTGTCCGGAAATTTGGTGTATTCACGGTTTGTTCCGCACAAGCTCACGGATGACCAAGGGGCCAAGAAAAAACTTTTTGTACAACATTGTGACTGGTGATGAAACGTGGTGTTTTCAATACGATCCCGAAACCAAGAGTCAAAGTTTCGCATGAAAGCACCAAATCGAGCCCCAAATACGAAAAAAAAAGTCGTTTGGAAAAATCAAAAGTGAAGACAATGCTGATTTGTTTTTACGATTCGAAGGGAATTATTTACAAAGAATTTGTTCCAATAGGTCCCACCGTTAACCTGATGTTATAAGGCGACTGCTCTCGCGTATTCGTCCAAAATATAGCGAAGAAGGAAGCTGCTGCTTGTTGCACGATAATGCACCATCACATCGATCAAATTGTCCGATTTTTTTGACAAAAAATTCCATTTTAATCATCAACCACTTCCCATATTCTCCGGATATGGCACCGTGCGACTTTTTTCTGTTCGGTAGACTACATTTGCGCCTGGATCAAAGGACATGGGAACTCTAAAGGCAACCGCAATGCGAACAATTTAGCAAGGAGGGCTGCGGGCTACAAATATGTTAGCCCTCGCCCATCTACCAAGCTAACATTGTCCGCAGTCGTGGACCTTATCAAATAGCACTCTCACCAAAAATTTATACAGTGCTGGGATGAAACTACGAACTGTAGACTGGCCAGAGAGTTATTACCTCACCTTGGCGAGGAAACAGCAAAAAAATTTAAGGCATTGACCAGACAAAATCTCCGAACAGCTGTGGAAATCTTGACAGGTCACTGCCAATTGTGACAACATCTCTTTAGGATGAAATTAACAGAATCGCCGCTATGCAGAGGCTGCAAACAAGAAGAGGAAACAGTAGAACACATTATGTATGACTGCTCTGCTTTTTCTGAAATCAGAAGATCCGTGTTCGGCTTACACCAGCCGATGTCAGGGAGATCTCCCTTTGGGAGCCTCATCACCTATTTTAAATCACTAGGCCTGGTGACAGCCTGAGGTGAGGATATCCCTACATACGGGAGGATGTACAATGGGTCATATGTGGCCTCAGTGCTGGCTGAGCACTAGCTCGCCCCTCCCAAATTTCCAGATCCAGAGATACATTTGCCCCTGAAGGGACAGCGGTATGCCGACTTGGAGGCCATCCAAAAGGCGTCGACGACCATTTTGAACAACATCAAGGTCAATGAGCTGAAATCCTCATTCGAAACACTTGTGGACCGTGCAAATTGCTGTATAAACTCTAAAAGAAACTATTATGAATAAAATAAATTACGTTGGCCGGAAAAAACAATTGTTATTTTTTTGTGCTGTTTACTTTGCTTGTATTGTGAGTGAATTTGTTGGGATTAAGCTTCAATTTGTTGCCAAACTATATTTTCTATGCAATCAATATATTTTTAATATTATTCTCTTACGAGTATTTTACTTAGTAACACAATTATCAAATTCAATTTTCAAAAAGCATCTGCTTATACAATAACAATTTTATTTTTATCTCTATTAGGTACCCACATATTTTTTTAAATCTAATTTTCGGGTTGCTTAAACTTAACTCCTGTATCTGTTTAAAGAGTAAAGAAAAACTAAAAAAGGGGCGAGAACAGAAAGGTTTCGCAACAAGATGATCATGATTTAGCAATTGTACACCTGTGTCCCGAGAGGCTTACGACAGCAGTAATACAATTTCAGAAACCAAAAGGAAGGACAAATATTGGAAGTTATAAAAAACCGCTGGGAATTTCTGGAGCGTTTTTTAGATTAGAACGAGGGTTTTAGTTTGTTAAGGTAAGGTATTTCTAATATAATCTAAACAGATTATATGATTTAATTAATTTTATAGACACATCTAGTTTATTAAATTATATAAATAAAAATAAACAAACTGTGTAACATTTAATAACGATTTTTGAAACTTAATTGTTGAATGTATTATTCAAAACCAAAAAGTTTAAAGTAGAATAATTATATCAGTTTCTAGACTAATCACTGTTTGGATTATTTTACTTCTTTATTCGGGGATCTTTTTGCCACTAAAACAAACTTATAAAAAATATAAATCAATATTTTGAAAATGACCCTTGCTTATTGATGTTGATAGATATGTCAAATTTGTCAAGGGTCGTCTTTTAAAACTGAAAGTGCCTAACAAAAATGAAAATGATTTGTTTAAAAATAATTCTGAGCTTTCGACAAAATTTTCAAAGATAACATTTTTTTTTTTAGTCTATACTTCTTTATGCAGTTTAGATTTTAAAATTTTGATTTGTTTTTTTGGTAACTATAGATATATAGATTATTAACTCATTCTTTTTTTAAGGTGGTTAGCCAAGATCTAGATAAATCCAAAGTAAAATTTGAAATACATTCATTTGGATTTAATAAAATGTGTGCTGTTTCTTTTAATTTTCTTTTTATAGAATTTTCTTCTTCACATAAAATTTTTGTTTCAGTCCATTTTATTTTATGATTTAGAAAATTAAAAGCATGTTCACAAATTTTAGATTTATCTATATCTCCTTTTTTAAGATAATTTTTGTGTTCATTTAGGCGAACTTCAAGAGGTCTTCCTGATTCCCCAATGTAGACTTTGCCACAATCACATGGTATACTATATACACAATTTTTTGTTTTTTGATCTGAATTAATTGGTTTTGTTATAAATTTATCTAATAAAGAACTAACCAATTCGGAAATTTCAGTTTTATCAAAAGGATTAAATTTTTCAATAACCCATAAAAAGATTCCAAATTAGATTTCATTACATCTATTGAGGAAACAGCACAAAAATTACCATTTGATGAAGGAAATGAGTACAGAATTAGATGCAAAATTGAATTAGAAAAAGATATTTAAATAAAACAAAATCTATCATCATATGAATTTAAGGCTCTAAATTCTTTAAAAAAATATGATGAAATAAAAATTTTACCAGCAGATAAAGGAAATGCTACAGTTATCTTAAATACAAATGATTATGAGATGAAATTAGAGAATTTACTGGAAGACCCAACTTATACCAAAATTAATAACGACATAACAAAATCGTTAGAAAATAAAATATATAAATCTCTTTTTAAACATAAAAACGAATTGAATGACTTACAAAGACTACAACTAACTCCACATTATAGTAAACCACCTCATTTTTATGGTTTACCTAAAATTCATAAAGAAGGAATACCACTCCGTCCAATTGTAAGTTCAATCAATTCTCCTTTCAGTAAATTATCAAAATTTTTACTCAATATCATCAATCCTTTATCTAATAACACTGACTCATTCATTAAAAACAATAAACATTTTTTAGAAAAATTATCAAACATTAATATAAATAAAAATCATCTTATGGTAAGTTTTGATGTTGTAAGCCTTTTTACAAACGTAGGTACCTGTTGATAAAACGTTACAAATAGTCAAACAATTATTAGAAAATGATAATAACTTAAATCAAAGAACGAATTTATCCGTAGATACCATTATGGAATTGTTAACTATGTGTATCGAATCAACTTATTTTCAATATAAAAATAATTTTTATAAACAAAAAACAGAAATGGCAATGGGAAGTTGTCTTTCACCAATATTAAGTAATATTTATATGAAATTTTTTGAAAAGAATTTTATTGAAACATCATATTTTAAACCAAAAATATGGTGGAGATATGTAGATGATGTTTTTGCAATTTGGCCTTACAATCTTAATTTATTAGACAGATTTCTTGAAAATATTAACAATAAAGTACCTTCTATTAAATTTACTATTGAAATTGAAAAAGATGAGAAATTACCATTTCTTGATATATTAATTACGAAGGAAACCAATTATTTAATTAATACTAACATTTTTCGTAAAAAAACACATACTACCAGATATTTGAATTTTAATTCCAATCACAGTATGACGGTTAAAAAAGGAATTATAAAAAGTTTATATGACAGAGCTAAAATAATATGTTCAAATATTGCTTCTTTTAAAGACGAAAAAGAAACAATAAAAACAGTTTTAATGAATAATGGGTATCCCGAAAAATTAATTAAATCAACTTTCAATAAAATTGAAAACCCTCAGAGATTGGATAACCAAATTGACCATACACAAAATTTAAAAACAACAAAAATTCCATATATAAAAGGTATTTCTGAAAAAATTCAAAAAATTGGTAATGCTTTTAATATAAGGACAATTTTTCAAACAAATAATACAATTAGATCACTTTTATCCAAAACAAAACCAATTAATTTAGATCAAAAAACAAAAAATTGTGTATATAGTATACCATGTGATTGTGGCAAAGTCTACATTGGGGAATCAGGAAGACCTCTTGAAGTTCGCCTAAATGAACACAAAAATTATCTTAAAAAAGGAGATATAGATAAATCTAAAATTTGTGAACATGCTTTTAATTTTCCAAATCACAAAATAAAATGGACTGAAACAAAAATTTTATGTAAAGAAGAAAATTCTATAAAAAGAAAATTAAAAGAAACAGCACACATTTTATTAAATCCAAATGAATGTATTTCAAATTTTACTTTGGATTTATCTAGATCTTGGCTAACCACCTTAAAAAAAGAATGAGTTAATAATCTATATATCTATAGTTACCAAAAAAACAAATCAAAATTTTAAAATCTAAACTGCATAAAGAAGTATAGACTAAAAAAAAAATTTTATCTTTGAAAACGACAACCGATCTGGTTGTCGAAAGCTCAGAATTATTTTTAAACAAATCATTTTTATTTTTGTTAGGCACTTTCAGTTTTAAAAGACGACCCTTGACAAATTTGACATATCTATCAACATCAATAAGCAAGGGTCATTTTCAAAATATTGATTTATATTTTTTATAAGTTGGCAAAAAGATCCCCGAATAAAGAAGTAAAATAGACGGGCGCTATTAAATTGCACCACGGCTACGGGAGTTCTAAAATCCTATCTTTAAATTGCACCACGAAAATTGGGATATAGGATTAGGAACCCCTGCAGATAATATTGGACTCTTTTTCTATTAAATAATATAAACTTACCTTTTAAGTCCACCCTATTTAAATTAAGTATACTTTGGAGTTCTAAATATATGTGTAGGTGGGTATATTAAAAAATAAAAATATAAACATTTATATAAAGATTATAATATACAGATATACAAAAAGATATAGAAACTTGAGAGTAAAAAAATAAAATAAAATTTATTTTTACATTCATACAGTATTTGAAGCGTTGTAGGAACTTACCAAAATCCATGGTTAATTTCAGCAATGGACAACAATCAAATGAATTCAAATTTCAAATATTTTGACTGTTTAATCACTTTTAAAACAATAAAAACAAGTTCAACTAAATTCAATGATTAATTTTAGCCGTGGACAATAGTCAAATGAATTCAAATTTCAGATATTTTCACTATTTATTCACGTTTAAAATAAAATTCTAAGTTTTCCTTGGGTTAATCCTACTCTAAAGAGGCAGCTACCTGCCCACCCCCTGTAGTGGTTAGTGGTGCTATTTAAGTGTCTGCTTAATCCCTTATTTTCACGTTTTGTATAATATAAGAAATTGGTGGTGCAATTTAAAGACACCGAAATAGACATTATTATGCCACAAAGAAGCTATCGAGAATATTTAAATACTGTTTGGATTAGTCCTATGTGTATTCGTATTTGAACTAAAATCTAGTTTTCGTCAGTTTATTAAAGTGTAAAGATCTATCCAAAAAAGTTTTATATCTTCGTGGCAAAATATTCGAGCGATCTTTGCTAGGAATGAACGTCATATAAAGGGGGTAGGTAACACGAATTGCGAACTATGGTCACAAGTATTGAAGGGTCTAGGGGATAGCCGCTAATTCCTTACCCGAATTGCGAACCGTGCCCTTTTTGAAGACATAATGATGAGATGAATTGCGAACCAGGCCTAAAGCGAAATGTAACCGTTTTGTGGCATTTAGGGTAATATTCAAATACATAATACAGAAACGAACCCTTTAGTTATATCTATGGTACAAGTAAATAGCTTTAATCGTGTTCGTTTTTTCGGAGCGTTCTAGAATTGTTTTTGAATTGAATGTTGACTGTGTAGAACTAGAAGCGCTGTGTGTTAAATCCGAAACCGTTCAAATGTAGTTTAGTATTTTTATAAACCCGAACATAAAAATCTCTTTTGCTTTTTTTCGCGTATTACTTCGGCAGCCTCTTACTTTTTATTAATTGTAAATATGTATACACATCTACTGATCAGTAGAGAAAAATACCATTGAAATACCCAGTAATTGTTGTTTATGAATAAAGGAATTATGTAAAAGCATATAAGTATAATATTTTTTTTTAATTAAAACTTTTGGCAAACTAAATTTGTTGAATCCTGTGTGAAAACAAACAATGTCCCAAATTGTGAAGATTTATTCTCTTGTAATAAATATATAAACTAACTCAATACATATTGACATAACGTAGTACATATTGACATTACATAGCTCATAACAAAAACAAATGGACTGTATTTTCTAGGATTGGCATAGCAACAGTTACTACATAAGCAGACATGCAACGTTACCATGCTGTGTACCTTTTCCAAAATATGTATAAAATAAGTTTAGATTAACCATACCGCCCCCCTTGAAAGTTACAATCTTTCAATAAACATTATTTTAATAACTCATAAACTACATCAACTTTAACAAAAAATTAACAATCTATAGGTAAACAACATAATCGAGACAATGCTCTTTTAAACAATCCTTTTGCTGTTTTTACCGTAACTACTCGACATATATTGTCTTTTCCTAAATGCAAGTCCACTACACGCGCAAGTGTCCATTTAAGTGGAGGCAAGTTTTCGTCTTTAACTATCACCATTGCACCAACCTTAATAGGTTCACTCACTGAATGCCACTGAGATATTCCTTAGACCATTTATCCCAGAATCCCTGAACCATCTGGGTTAGTAGATGATATCTTTGTAAACGATGTGGATTGAAATCTTTTAATTCCTCTTGCGGCAAGGACAGTAATGAAGTTCCAATGAGAAAATGTCCTGGAGTTAATACTTCCAGATCCAAAGGATCCTCGGACAAGGCTGTGAGTGGTCTCGAATTCAAACATGCCTCTATCTGGACCAAAATCGTATAGAATTCTTCAAAGGTTAATTTTTGTAATCCAATGACTCTTTTCATATGATACTTAATTGATTTAACAACTGATTCCCAAGAACCTCCAAAGTGTGGGGATCGAGAAGGAATAAATGACCACTTAATACCCAAATGTGCAAAAAAATCATTAAAGGCTGAATTTTCTTTATTTTCCCGTAAAAACTTATTAAGTTCCCTTAATTCATTATCTGCACCCACAAAGTTTGTTCCATTATCTGAGAACATATTTGTACACAGACCCCTACGCGAAATGAAACGTTTAAAAGCGTTTAAAAAAGATTCAGTAGTTAAATCGTGAACTAATTCTAGATGAACTGCACGAGTCGAAAAAACAAGTGAACACACAAACGTAAGCTTTAGTGTAACTGCCACCTCTACCCTTACGCACCTTTATAGAAATTGGTCCAGCATAATCGACTCCGGTATTAGTAAATGGTTTGCTAGGACCGATCCTTGCTCTTGGTAGCTCACCCATTAATTGTTCCATTATACGCGGTTTAACCCTATAACAAACGATGCATTTTGACAAAACGCTACGAACTAACCTCCTACCAGTTAATGGCCAAAATCTTAATCTAATATTAGCTAATAAAGATTGCGGTCCCGCATGTAACATTTTATAATGCTCATCCCGAATAATAAGTTTGGCTAAATTACATTTATTGGACAAAATAGCAGGATGTTTTTGCTCAAAACTTAAATTTGAATTAGTCAAACGGCCTCCTACTCTTAGAATACCATCTGCATCAAGAAAAGGATACAATTTAATAATTTTACTAGAACGCTCAATACTATTTTTCAATTTTAATGCTTCAATTTCAGGTTCAAAAGCCCGTCTCTGATATATTTTTAAAAGGCATTTCATTGATTCATCTAGTTTATCCACTGACAATGCTCCAACTAATCTAGTTTCCTTAGAACGTTTACAATTTTTCCAGAATCTTATGCAATAAGATATTATTCGTTGTAGACGTCTGAGAGAAGAATACTTATCCAGAATATCACAGAACTTAATATTTAGAAAAACCTGCCTTATTACTCTTCTTTCAGGTATATTAACTCCCGCGTAATTGATTTGTTGAGGCCAGCAACTTTCATCCATCTCCAACCAACTCGGACCCTGCCACCAAAGTTTGGATGTCTCTAAATACTTGGAATCCGTTCCTCTAGAAATTAGATCGGCTGGGTTTTCTTTAGTATTAATATGTTTTCATGTGTGATCTTTTGTTAATACCTGAATTTCAGAAACGCGATTAGCTACAAAGGTGACCCATTCGCTAGGTTCACCAGCCAGCCAACATAATACTATAGATGAGTCGCACCAAAATTGTGTTATAGATGGTTTATATTTTAAATTTTTGGAAACAGCTGCAGCTAATCTAGCCCCCAAAACAGCTGCACATAATTCGAGTCTAGGTAAAGATATAACTTTGATTGGTGCCACTCGTGATTTAGAACAAAGTAATTCTACTTTGTGTTTACCGTATTGATCTATTGATCTTAAGTATATACAACTACCATAAGCATTATTAGAGGCATCGCAAAAAACGTGAAGTTGTACTTCAATAACTTTAATTTGAAGAACATACCTAGGAATTCGAAATATACTAATATTTTTTAAACACTCCTTGAATCTTTCCCATGCCAATTTTATATCTTCAGGTACCTCTTCATCCCAGTTACTTTTTGTCTTCCACAAATTTTGTAACTATAATTTAATCTTTAATACAACCGGACCTAATAAACCTAACGGATCAAAAACTTGAGATACCGTCGACAGTATCATGCGTTTTGTAATTTTCGTTTCCGACTCTATGTTTCTCGAATCAAAATAAAATTTCAGAGTATCATCTTGAGTATGCCACCACAATCCTAATGTTCTAGATAGATCTAAACTATCTGCAATATAGTGCTCTATTCTTTGCTCCGTATCAGTATTAACCATAATCTCCTGTTTATTTGAATCTACTAGAGAAATAAAATTATGTTGAAATTCTAACCATTTAACTCGAGACCCATAAAAAGGTGTTATTTCAATTGGAGGTAATTTTAATTCGGAAACACTATTTTGATTGTTATTTATATTTACTGAATCCAAATACCCAACATCTTGTATCAACGCTTGTAAACGCCCCACTGTTTCAAAGTAAAATTCCATAAAACAATTCCTTTCATGCTCCTGATTATCAGTTTTATCTAAACCCTCAATTTGAAATTGTATTTCTTCAAATTCCCTTACCCAATCCTCACACTTTTTTATTCTTGCAGGAATTTGATTTCTTTTTTCCGAAGTATATTCGTCGACAAATTTATTTACTACAGTAAATAAGGCCTTAAGTTGACCTCTTTTTCTTTTTAATTCTTTTAATTCTGACATGATTAAGATATAATATCAAACCTTTGAAAAACCCTTAATTTTAATATTAATCCAGACAAAAACATGCATGAAATAAAGACAAATATTACTCACCCTTTCCTATGACGACGAAATTTTTATTAAAAGTTATCTTCGGAGTAATTTTAAGATAACGATAACCATATACCCATAAACTAAATATTTCCTGTGGTGTAATGCACCCGACTTCCAACTGCTACGTCCCAGTGTGTTTGTTTCACGTATATAAAGTTATATTTCCCAGTAACTTCAATCCGGCTCGAATTGACCAAATGTTGAATCCTGTGTGAAAACAAACAATGTCCCAAATAGGGAACCGGACAACTTTTCAAATAGTGTTTAAAAATAATCTTTATTCATATATATAGCCATAAAAAATAATATTTTAATTAAATAAATCCTCTGGAGTACTTAAAAACGTTAAAAACATAATTTATTTCAAATTGCCGCGAAAACAGCACTTCATGTCAATTCAGATCACGTGACGTCATTTGAAGGTAAACAAACTTCTAACCATATTACAAGTGATCAGTATTTTGTGTTTCTTAATCATCATGGACCGAAAAAAATATCATTGGTGTGCTGTACCTCAATGTGGAAATACATCAGTAACTACTCCAAATAAAATTTTTATTGATGTACCTCGAAAACCAGATATACGAAAGAAATGGTTAGACCTAGCAAGACGAAAGTGTGATGGAATGTCTGTTACTTCAGCAGTTTACTTTTGTGAAGATCACTTTGATGTAAGTACTGTACCTAGAGTGTTATTACACAGCCCTTAATACAAATAATCATATTTAGTATGTATGTAATGTAGGTGTTATAGGTTATGTCTTACTTAGAATGTTTTACGTGTGCATAAACAATCTTGTATTTGTGTTTTAGCTGCCAAATGACATGGAAAATTACATGCGATACCATATAATGGGCTTTGTAAAGAGAGTTATGTTAAAACCTGGCAGTCTTCCGTCTAGATTTCAATGTCAAAGTGACAGAAAAAGAAGTTTGCCATCAACAACTACATCGCGCCCTGCTGCTATTAACAGGCAGAGATAAGCCATATTACAAGAAGCCCTAGAAGAGAGTAAAGTGGATTGTAATACTGAGACTGCTACCATGACTTTGCCCCTCAGTAAGTACATACCTACTTATTTATGGAACTGAATTTAAATCCTTGTAGACTACTTTTGATATTGCAGTAGAATAAAAAGTATCTTATATCATTCTCAAAGGTTCAGTACCTATACTGCCGTACTTAGGGAAAAGGCAGTAATGTTCACTTACTGCTTTTTTCAAATTTCAGTGCCAATATGTTTTTCTAATGATTTTACGTTTCTTCAGTATAAAATATTACATTAATAACGTTATTTCCATAAGAAAGTAATTTTTTAAATGGGACAAATATTTTGAATTAATTATATTTCCTAAGTATAAAAGCAGTGAATCCATTTCTTAAAGTAAGAAAGCAGTAAAATTCAAACTATACTGCTTTTATCTTCTGAGAGAGATTAGTATTGCGTTTTTACTCTTTATTAAGTATCATGTGTATATATTATGATCTGTAGTTACCGAGGAAAAAAGCAGTAATCGTCATTTTACTGCTTTTTTTTACCAGAAAAATAACCATTACTTTTAAATTAAAAGTAATATTTTTTTAGTTACTAGATAGATTTTGTTGAGGTTCTAATAAGCTTTCATTTTGCTCAAAAAGTTTTCCATGTGATTAAACCTCCGTTTTTTTTTCTCAAAAAATATTAAAATTCACAAAGATTTTATAATTCTTAAACAAATAATTAAAAAAATAGTCTTTGTTTAATTTTTAATACTGTTTTTTTTTCATTAGCTGATAATTCTAAAATTTAAAAAGATTTAATAATTGTTAAATATTTTTAATCATCTTTACATATAATTGCTATTGTATAAGTATTAATCGTATTGTAATTGTAAAAAAAATTAATTATATGTACAAAAATTAGAAAATTACAATTAGTATTTTATATTTTGTGATTCAACGTTGATAAGATAATAATTTTTTACCTAGTTGTGTTTAGTTTCGATCAATAAAATTTATCAAAAACAAAAAAAAAACATTCTGAATTATTCCGAATTATTTCGCAGTTATTAACAAAATAATTAATATGATAATTAAAAAAAAACATGAAAAAAAGCAGTAATCTTGTATTATAGAGTAAAAAAGCAGTAAAGCATGTGTTACTGTCTTTTTGTTTACAGCAATAAAAGACAGTACGTCATTTATTTTAGGCCCGTCAATTAATTACTTTTTAAAAATACACGAAAATGACTTCTTAGACAGCCATGTGAAATATTATTTGTCATTTATTGATAATTGTAAAAGAATTGTATTATTAATTTAGTTATAAGTTATCTGAAATTTAGATTCGATTTTTCTCCAATTCAGCTTACTGCTTTTTCCCTAAGTACGGCAGTATATCTCTATGCTAAAATAAATCTAAATCGGTTCAGCGGTTATTTAAGCGTGAAAAGGCACCAAACAGACATGCACACTTTTGCATTTAAAATATTAGTATATTTTGTCCATGATTTCACTCATTTATAAAAATGACATGTTTGTTTTAGATACACAAACTGTAGCCATAGGAGATGAAGAACTGCAGAAACCAACACATGAAGATAAATGTGTACAAGTTTACATACAAAGTAAACATTTCAGAAGCAAGTATACACAGACAGAAAAAAAAAACCAGAACATTGGAACATCCCCTTCGAAGATATTGACAGTAGCTGTGTCAACATCTCCCTTCAAAGTTGAAGAACTTGCAAAGCCTGTTAGACCCACTATTTGCAATGAAAATAGACAATTAATGATTAGATCTGATACTGATGTATCATTGTACACTGCATCATCATCTTCAACATGCAGTAGCTTAAATGAAGAGGAAGCTAAAATAGAAAAGGAAACAGAGGCAAAGCAAGCCCTGATCAATACAATTAAAAAAATCGAAGCCAAACCTCGCTTATATATTGGCATAACTAGGGACTGTTATTTTTTAATAAACTTAATACATACAAACACTGGCATACCCACTGAACATATTTTACTATGTTTAAAAAAAATTAGGTTGAATACTACGTTTGAGGAACTTGCAGATCAATTTGGGATATCGTCATCATATGCTGGGAAAATATTTCTGAATAATATTCCAATAATTTGTAATATTCTTAAACCTTTTATTGTAGAATTAACTAAAAGTAATGTTAAGAGAACCCTTCCAATAGCATTTAGGCACCGCTACAACAAAGTCAACTGCATTATTGACTGTTTCGAAATTGAAATAGAGAAACCCTCGAAGTCAGTTCATCAAGCTTTGACATGGTCAGACTACAAGAAAGGGAATACTATCAAATACTTAATTTCGAGTACCCCTAATGGCTTAGTTAATTTTATATCACCAGGCTATGGAGGGCGTATAAGTGACACATTACTCATAGAAGAATGTGACTTTATGCAAACTTTGCAACCTGGTAGTTGGGTATTAGCTGATCGTGGCTTCAGGCATATTGAACAAATCTTAATACAAAAAGATTGTCATCTACTGAGACCCCCGAGTGTAGCTCAAGGTGCTAAGTTAACTAAGCAAGAGGCTCACAAAACTAAACAAATTGCAAGTTTGAGGATCCATATTGAAAGGGTGATCCGAAGGATCCGGGAATTTACAATGTTAAAACCTCATTCTGTCATAAATTCTAAATTGATACGAGTGCTAGATGATTGTGTTACAGTAGCATGTGCTCTAATAAACTTACAAGATAGCTTAGTCAAATGAATAAATTGTGATTTAAATTTTTTCCATTATTGTGATACTTAATTATATTTATTTACTTCTTTAATTGGGGATCTTTTTGCCACTAAAACAAACTTATAAAAAATATAAATCAATATTTTGAAAATGACCCTTGCTTATTAATCATTATGGATATGTCAAATCTGTCAATGGTCGTTTTTTAAAACTGAAAATCATAGAGATATTATACATAGAGGGGGCAAGCCAGCCAAAATCGCGTCCGCTCATTAGAAGAAGAAAGAGAACGTCGGTGGTCTTGCATTTCTGTCTCTCCTCGTCACTGATTGGCTGCTTGAAAAGCAGTGTATTAGACATAGAGATAATTATTTTTTATAAAAAAGAATCAATACATCAACAATCAAATATAGAGTCGATATTTAGGTTCAACACTTCAAAATACAGATGATCTACTAAAGGATGTAGTACAGAAGATCATCCATCCTTCGCTTTATCGAACGCTGAACATGATGGGAGAGACCAATCAGCAGAGAGCTAGACAAAGATACAAGACCACCCTGGTTTTCTTTCTCTCTCTAACGGCCGGACGTTTCCACTTACAGGCAGCCATACAGCTTGCCTCCTCTATGTATATTAATATCTCTATGCTGAAAATACCTAACAAATATGAAAATAATAACGGTTGTCGTTTTCAAAAATAATAAAAAAAAATTTACTGTATACTTCTTTATGCAAGTTTGTATTTTAAATTTTTTTGATTTGTTTTTTGGTTTCAATGGATATATAGATTATCAACTCATTCTTTTTAAGGTGGTTAGCCAAGATCTAGATAAATCCAAAGTAAAATTTGAAATACATTCATTGGATTTAATAAAATGTGTGCTGTTTCGTTATATTTTTTACCAGTTTGTTTTAGTGGCAAAAGATTTCCAATTAAAGAAGTAAATAGATGTTATTATGCTATAGACTATAGAGAATATTTATGTTTTAGCTGCCAAAGAAGCGATAGAGAATATTTAAACTTAATTATATTTTTTATATATATTTTATTTTACTTGATATTGAGAATGTTAATAAATAAAACCATTGACAAATTGTGTATAATTATTTTATTTAGTGCTTTCATATAAAATAGGGAATATATTTTTTTTCCAAAATTCACTTATACTAGAGATATAATGTATACACAAAGTTTCATCATAATTTACTAGCAACATTTCCACATTCTTAGATTCTTCAAAGTTCCAATCAGCAACACAAAAATAACAATATTTCAAATTTGTTACAAACATTTGGATTTGAAATTGTACCATACATTTTTCTGTAACTTTATTATCTTTTATATAATTTCGGTATGTCTTTTCATTAGTTGGGCATTTAATTTCAATACAATATTTTTTATCAAAAATACCATCAGGAGAACAAGCAATGAAAGGATATTTTGATGAAATAAATAACCCACACTCCTTCACCTTTTTCCCTAATGTTTTTTCTACGATCACTTTTACTTGGCTTTCTAAGTCTCGACCTCTCCTCATGGCTTTTGTATCTGGTGTTTTGGCTCCCATAATCATAGCAGTCAAAGATCCATCCACAGTTTGACATTTGCTTACTTCATAAGCTTTTGAAGCTGTAACTCGACCATATCTCAATTCGTGCCACAATTTGTTTTTGTATTGTGCTCGAGTATTCTCTTCAATCATTTCAATGTTTTGTTTAGTGAAATACTTTGATATTGTATCTAAAAATGCATCACAATCACTATTGTTACAATGCTCTATAATAAGATAATGAAGTGATAATTTCTCATGCTCTTTAACACTGCTGGAGCTAGTATATTTCATTAATTCACAGTTGGTAACATTTTGATTTGCCGCTGCTTGAAGAAATTGTGTCAGCAAATTATTATGAGGTGGAAATTGTGTAGAACAGGGTCTTTTGCCAGCTGATAAATCCTTCACAGTCGTAATGTACTTCATTGTAGTACCAACTTGAGCCAACTTTGATTTCTTCCAGTAACACTGTATTTCAGTACAGGATGGCTCCTCACTTCGCCTGTGCACCCACAACAGAAAAGCTACAGCATGTTTGCATCCTCCTGTTGAAGCAACACAGTCATGGCACTGAACGCTGATGATTTTTGCTTCTTTTTCGTCAACTATCATAGTCACGGCATAAGATTTTGACCGAACTTTATGCTCTGGACACACCTTGCATTTGATGGTGCATATACCCGCCTCACGATGAAGTTGTACGTATCCTATGGCATCATCTCCGTAAGATTGTCTCGCAGATCTGGAAAAATGAAAAACCAATAAATATTTAACCTTGAAAATAATAGAAAATATGTGAAAATAACTGGTAAATAATGGAACTAGTTTTAGGTTATGTTTTCTTTTATTATTTCTTCACTCATTTCTATGGTTAAGATTAACAAAAAAAAGTTGAAATACTTACACAAATGTTTTCACATTTCTAAATTCAGCAGAACAAAAGTCGGAATTAGTGGCAAAGAAACTGCCGACCATGAAAATATCAACTTTTGGCAGATTTCTATTGTCGGCTTTTGTATAACCTTGTTCCATGATAAAAACTTAACAGAAGGCTTCAAGCACTTACGATAACTTCTCTTATAACTATAGTCCTTCAATTCGTAACTAATTACAATTAAATATTTTAAAAAAAATGCAAACAAATCGTAGAAAAACGCGAAATAACATACAGAGCAGTGTTGTTTACTTACGACTACCTCCAAATGACGTTACGCACTGTGATTGGCGTTTGTGTTCTGACACGTCACAGATAATTTACGCAACTTTATTTATTGATTTAAAAATATAAATCATTGTTATTTCTTAAAAATCTTTATTATGTGATATTGTTGTATAACAAACTTTATTTTAAAACACATCTAAGATTTTTTTTCGATTACTGTCCGGTCCCCTATTGTGAAGATTTATTCTCTTGTAATAAATATATAAACTAACTCAATACATATTGACATAACGTAGTACATATTGACATTACATAGCTCATAACAAAAACAAATGGACTGTATTTTCTAGGATTGGCATAGCAACAGTTACTACATAAGCAGACATGCAACGTTACCATGCTGTGTACCTTTTCCAAAATATGTATAAAATAAGTTTAGATTAACCAAAATTTGTAAAATAAAACTCTTTTGGTAAATTAAAATACTCAAAGGAAAAAAAAGTATTTAAAATAAATAAATAATAATATTCAAAACAAATTATAAGCTCCACTCTCAGGTATAAAAACTTTATTACTCTGTAATCAATAGAACAGCAGGTAACAAATATAATAAAATATAATATAATTAGAGACCGGATATAAGCATATCCAGACAGATTCTTATATTGGAATGAATAGCATTGGTGAAGCGCATTATTTTAAGAAAAGTTATTTGCACCAAAATGTATTTATTTTACAAAATATTAATTTGTATAAAGAAAAAATTGTACAAAGATATAATTTTATAAAAATTGTTTCTCATAAATATAGCCCTGTCTGACAACCTCAACATTGTATGTAGTGTCAATATTGTTTGATTATCTATAAATATTGTAATTAAATTTGGAATACTAATCTATGTAAATATTGTTATACCTACCTGTTCCTACTCGGGTTCATAATTTCGCGAAGGGATTAAACTTGGAAGAACAGATCTCCAAACCAAACGAACTATTCTGCTTTTGGTTAAAAGCCGGACTGCGATAGTATTAGAAATTATGAGAACATATTGAACCAGAAACTGTGATTGTTGGAGAGGCTATATCATTTGCACAATAAATATTCTCTTACATATGAGAACACAGCTTCCTTTTCTTCGGTATACCTCCTGCCAGGTGACCGTAATTAACAGGGATTTTATAGTAGGTAAATCGGTTAGGGCCTAAATTATATCCAGCAATATTTAGTCCATTTAATAGGCTAGCTCGAAAAGTTTCCTTTTATCTTCTTCTTTTTCTTTTTTTTTACCTTTTTACTTCTTTTTCTTCTACTTCTTCTTCTTTTCCTTTCTGGCTTGCTTAGTGGTATATCTGCCTTTGAAGTGGTTCATGCCCTTTAGGTACTCCAATATAACTATTTTTCTTTTTTTCTTCGTTTGGTAATCATGGATGCAATGCGTATTTTTGATACTGATTTTTTATTTCTATAGCCAACTTTGTCTTCTGTTCCATGTGTGCTATAGCTCTTTCTTTATAATAACGATTTAAGATAATGTTAAAGTCTCTCTCTAATAACAGCGCCACCTTACGGTGGCGTCCTAGTTATTTTAAAATTGTAATATCATCTAGGATGTTCATTGCAATTAAGTGATGTCAAAGACAATTTTGTTCAGAATTAAATACTCTTAATGAACAACACATTTATTTGGATAAAGATTAATATTATTACGTTGATAGAACTCTTAACAAATAATGCATTAATTTCGACCAAATTTGATTACAATAAAAACGGTTCTAGTGAGTTGATCTTAAAAGATAGACATATACTGTCGAGGATATTTTTTTAGATTATTTCAATAGGAATAATTCTTTCATACATATATTTTTTGTATCTTGAACCGTTTTCGCAGCGCACGCAATGGAAGCCCTCAAGGATCAATAATTTAACCTGTTTTTTTCACATTTTCCATTACTTCTTCGCTCCTAATAGTTGCATCGTGATTTTATATAGCCTAAAGCCTTCCTCGATAAATGGTCTATTTAACACAAAAATAATTTTTCAATTCAAACCAGTAGTTCCTGAGATTAGCGCGTTCAAACAAACAAGCTTCAGCTTTATAATATTAGTATAGATAAGCAGTTTCACTATTATCTATGTGTAAAATTCTAAACTAAAGTAATGCCTACAGATGTATAATTTCCTTGTTCAATATATCAACATACGGCAATCGTATAGGGCAGATTTATTGATAAAATCAACAAAAAGTTAGATTAACCTCTAAACAATATATAATTTGCTTAATTAATTGCACAAACATCGAGATCCTAACATAACAAGACAAAAAGAAAAAAAACACAGCTCTCGAACTGATTGAATTTAATTAGAAGTAGAAAACCGTTTCCCAAATTAAATAATTATATTGTGACGTAATTCGTGATATAGAACCGGATCTTTTTGATTAAGCTTTAGATATTAAGTCCTTTTCGAAAATGTTTACAGAGTAAGCTTTTAGTACTAATAATTGATTAAATTAACTTTCGCTTTTTAGTAAATTACTTTTGGTTTTTAGTATAACTCAATATATATGTTATGATATATGAGACAATATTCAATACGAGGCTTGTCTTTTTTAGTTTGTCTATAAAGAAAAAAAGTATATAAACTTAAAGTAGTTCATTGCTTTTCAAAATATGTCCCACGAAGATCGATTCACTTTTGAATTAGTAAAAATCAATAGGTAAAACATTTACTGCAGACATCAGTAGATACCTGAAAAATCGCTTTTTTAAAGGCATCGATGCTTCCTTTTGACGACTGGAATCTCTGCCCAAGCATTAAATTCTTGACCTTTGGGAACTTGAAGAGGTCGTTGGGACTATACGATGGATAGATTAACAATTAGATGTATTAAAGCTCCAAACAGTCGATTGTCTTTTCGCAGTGTAAGCACATGCATTCTCCTGATGTAGAATGATTCACCATTGTGTGTTGCTTTGTCGAATTTCACGTTAACTTCTGATAAACAAAGGTTTATATACCAATCGTTCTTTGATCTTTTAAAACCATTGTTGACACATAACCAGATTTTGACACAAAAGTTGCGATCATTTTCTTTGACAAATTAGTTTTATTTTTATTAGTTGTTTTCTTGTTAATCGAAAAAAGGTAAAGAGATAAAAATAGCTCTCGTAGATAAACGGTAAAGTAACAATATCCAGGTTTTTAAGGAAAGAAATATTAATAACCATATCGGGAAATTTACTAGAACCCTTTTATGTACCACTCGGAACACAAACTACCACGTAAGTTAAAAAAGCCGGTAACACAAAAAAAATTGACTAGAAATTTGTTACAAAACTTAATCAAAAGTGATCAAAAAATTGGTAGAATGGGTATTTAACAAAAAAATATCACGTTCCTTCCGGGGGTAAAAATGTCTTTCATTGGTTAATTATTGTTTTGCACAAAAAAAGCACGTGATAGTAAAGATGTGTCTTTTCACACGTAGGCAGAGCTGGGAAAGAACAGAAGGCAACATACAGTCAAAGAGAATGCTGCAGACACCTACTGGTGCTATAGCGGCAGATGCCCTTGTGCTGAGGAAAGTGGTTGGCTTCATCAGCGGCCACTGGGTATTCCGCGGACATCTTCATAAGATGGGAATTCAAGTTGAAAACCTCTTATGCAGAAAATGCGGAGAGGAGGAGGAGACAGCCTGCCACGTGATATTCATGTGCCCATCCCTTCAAGGTCTGCGTGTGAGATCCCTTGGCCTACCGACCGGAGATCAAAGGGAAGAACGGGTAACCATAGTTAAAAGGATCTCATGGTTCATTAAGAACCTGGGATTTGACGAAGAATGAGGACCTGTGAATGAGGGTGCAAAACAAGCTGTACTAGCTGCGATGCAGTCCCATGGTCTAACCCTAAGCCTGGCCCTCTGTTAAAAAAAAACACGTATGCTCTTTTCTGAGTAACTTTAAGAAATGATGGAAAATTTTAAGTAACTGTGCCGTATTATATTTAGAAAAGAATTTATGTAAAAGGAGTTAATGCACGTTATTTAAAAATGCTACAGACTCTCTGCCGTTGTCAACTACTTCATTTAGGTAATGCCAGATTTTTTTGAAAATTGAATGTATACCTTGTAAAATAGCGTAAATATTGTATTTGGATAAAATTTAACTATCATCTTTTGTCAAATTTAAAATGATAAAACGAGTCCACATCGCAAGTGGGTTTTTATGAAGATAAACTGTTTCCCTGAAGATCATTTATATTCCATTTCAGTCTCAAATATCCATTCATTTCATTGCGATGTTTTTAAGCGTACGGCAATCATAATTTTACCAGTGGTTATTAATGGTATATATTTCTCTGGGGAGGGAACCAGCTTTGTTGCCTGTCTTGCGAAAAAAATTACGGTAAGCTGTCTGAGTTTTTTCTGATGACAAAAGAAGTTTGAAAGAAAAAAAAAGAGTGTGCGTGTAACCTTTACGCGCGATTGAAGTAAAACTTGTTGACGTACGTATCGGAAAATAAATATTTATGATAACTAAAATGTAAAACATAGATTTTAGTCTATAAAGACCATTAATGTATTTGAAACCGTTTGAAAATTTCATAAATAAATTTCGGAAATTTAAACTCCTCCCATAGCTGAAATTATACAGTTACTTCCATCAGAATCTTCCGTTAGAATCTACCCCTAGTCGTGCCTAAAGAAGTTTTGCTTCAATAATAGGTAAACAATATTAAAAATATACACACATTACGTTTAGAATGTGTGATTTTGTAGCTGTATCTACCTTATTGTAATACATCACAACACAAGAGCCTTCGATAGTTAGATAACCATTTCATTTTGTAGCATTTTATAGCATATTCCATAAAATTTAAAATCCTGAGTTAAGTTTGTTTCCTTCACGTCTACGAAGGATCTGTTATTGGTGGTAAAAGATCAGCCATCTTGACTAGTGGTTTTATGGCCTTTATGGCTACCTAACCAAACCTAAGATAAGTATAAGAAAGTGTTAAAATATTTTGAATATTATTATTTTATGAACAAAAACGTGCAACATGCTTCTTTACTCAACGTAAAGATTCCGTATAAACAATTATTTACTATCATAATATGTATGTATGTATATAAACTTACTTAATCAAATCATAATGAATGTGGCTGTCTCGTCATTTTTTCATTTTTGTCATTTTTCTTCAAATCTTTCTGGCGCTTATAGTATCCCCTTTGACGTTCACAATTTCTTTTTCTTTTTAGCTCTTTAAGTCTATAAAACGAAAATAGCTAGGTATAAATAATAGGTATAAATAATTAGGTATAAATAGTGTAATTACACACCAAAAATAAAATTTATGCATATAGAGTACCTACCTATTCACTCATTTTCAATCAATATTTTTTCATCACTTTCTTCATTAATAAATCCACATTGTTTATTCATATTTAATACAAACACTTTATACACAAAAAACTATTTATATAAAGCAATGTATTTCGATTGACAAGATGATCAGCTGTCAATTTATACAATTACAGATTTAATTTTATTTAATATAGGAGGCAAAATCGCATGAGCGCCGCCAGGATTATTTTCAGGGGGTGCATCTGCATCTACACACTATTATGATCTAATATATATATAAAATGTAGAATGATTTGGACAGCAACCGCGACGCCTTTAGTTTTTATTCAAACAATAATTTAATAAAAAAATTAAAAAAATATATAATTTTCTGGTAAATTCAGGTATTTTCTTTCACAGCAGGGGGGTGCAAGCGCACCCTCTTGCACCCTGCTGCCGGCGCCCATGCAAAATCGTGTCAGTATTAGGTTTTGTTTCCGGTTTCTGTTATTAGAATGACGTCACGTCCGTTAGAATAACTTTTTTACTCCTAGTCTCGCTAAAGAAGTTTTACTTCAAAAAATCAAAATAGGTCTACAAACAAGAATAGATTTTTTTTTTATATTTTTAAAAGGTGCATGTTATTAGAAATTGAAACTGTGTTTAAAAATGAAATATATTTTTGATTGATAAATTGTTTTGGTGTGTTTTAATCATTAAATCATGAGATAAATAAAATTCTATAAATGTAGCATGAGATAGCGGTGATGGTGTCACTGGCTAGCATGTTTTACATACAGTTATTCTAGAATCGGTTTTTAAATTTTTATTACTCAATTTATATAATTTAATTTAATTTATCACTTTTCTGTAAAGTTTAAGCAGCTGTTATTTGGAGCATATATCTGTACTGTTATTTGATACATAGGTCGTATAGACCAGAGGTTTGCTCCGTTTTTTATGCCATTCCTTTTATCTGTTCAATTTGTTGTACTTGCATGTTTTCATTTTTTTTATTTTATACCAAGATGGTAGTCAAGAAAATAAAGTACTACTCCTACCACTTTTTTTTTAAGTAAGACGGATCCTGATGAAACTTTGTGCGTTCGATTCGGGAATTTTTTTGACCCCATGGCATAAGGGACAAATGAAAATTACATTGTTGAAGCTCTAAAAGGCATTTTCAAAGTGTCAAAAAAAAAAATTAGTGGTGTCATCGAAGTCATTTAAATTTTTCTACTCGGTGGTTTTTAGGTCGCTTAACACAAATATCGCATCGGTGATCCTGTACATCTGTACAAGGTACCCGGAGCCTGGTATGTACTTCTTCTCCTGGATCTGGATCTGGAAATTTGGGGAGGGGCGAGCTAGTGCTCAGGCAGCACTGAGGCCACATATGACCCATTGTGCATCCTCCCGTGTGTAGGGATATCCTCACCTCAGGCTGTCACCAGGCCTAGTGATTTAAAATAGGTGATGAGGCTCCCGAGGGGTATCTCCCTGACATCGGCTGGTGTAAACCAGTACTCGCCCAACACGGATCTTCTGATTTCAGAAAAAGCAGAGCAGTCATACATTATGTGTTCTACTGTTTCCTCTTCTTGTTCGCAGCCTCCGCATAGCGGCGATTCTGTTAATTCCATCCTAAAGAGATGTTGTCGCAATTGGCAGTGACCTGTCAAGATTCCCACAGATGTTCGGAGATTTTGTCTGGTCAATGCCTTAAATTTTTTTGCTGTTTCCTCGCCAGGGTGAGGTAATAACTCTTTGGCCAGTCTACAGTTCGTAGTTTCATCCCAGCACTGTATAAAGTTTTGGTGAGAGTGCTATTTGATAAGGTCCACGACTGCGGACAATGTTAGCTTGGTAGATGGGCGAGAGCTTACATATTTGTAGCCCGCAGCCCTCCTTGCTAAATTGTTCGCAATGCGGTTGCCTTTAGAGTTCCCATGTCCTTTGATCCAGCTGAGAGTGACCACGTTATTCTGGCTGGCCTTGGTTAGAGATTACTTCTTCTCCTGGAAAATCGTTTTAAAATTCGTTCAAACTAGTTATCCCGAGATATTTGAAGTCGCTGCACAAATGTCGAATCGCCAGGATGAGGTAATAACTCTCTGGCCAGTCTACAGTTCGTAGTTTCATCCTAGCACTGTATAAAGTTTTGGTGAGAGTGCTGTTTGAAGGTCCACGACTGCGGACAATGTTAGCTTGGTAGATGGGCGAGGGCTTACATATTTGTAGCCCGCAGCCCTTCTTGCTAAATTGTTCGCAATGCAGTTGCCTTTAGAGTTCCCATGTCCTTTGATCCAGCTGAGAGTGACCACGTTATTCTGGCTGGCCTCAGTTAGAGATTTCTTTTTCTCCTGGAAAATCGTTTTAAAATTCGTTCAAACTAGTTATCCCGAGAAATTTGAAGTCGCTGCACAAATAAATGTCGAATCAGCGATCCTATGCAAAATACCTGTACCCTTCAATCCATTCTTGGAATAGACTCACTACACTCGCGTAGGAATTACAAAGATATTGTCCCTCTATATAACTTAATTAATGGGCACAAATTCTGCTCTCAACTGTTAAGCAATGTTGGTCTACATGTACCCCCAAGATCAACACAATCTATGCAAATCTTTGAGGAAGTTACTCACAGGACAAACCACGGATCTCATTCTTTTTTATCGAGAGCCATAAAGTTATCTAACGATATTGCACAAGGCATATATTTCTTTGTGAACATTAAGTTATTTACTAATCAGTTAAGAACATTACTGTCATTTTAATAAAGTTTGTTTGTTTTTTAAAAAATTCTCAAAATTATGTTAAAATATAAATTTTTTAAATTTGTTAAATTATATTTGGACGAGTGGGCAAATTGCAGGGCGAGCCACAGACGAGCCCTGCAAGCCGGCGCGGCGAGTCCAGTAAAAGCACTTTTGGGACGTATCACGTATAATATTTTTTTTAAAAACGGGCATTGTTGTACCATAAACTTCATATTATTCAGTTTACATTTTTATAACAAGAACTCTTTATTAACTAATTTTAACATTTTTTTAACAAACCTTGCTTGGGTGGTCGCCTTAACAATTTCATCTGGTATAATTTCACAATCAAATGCATCATTTTAAATATCCATTTTATAATAAATTTTACGTTTTCAACTAAACGTCAAAATATGTCAAGCTACTTTATAGTTTTAAATATATACAAAACTCGGTTACCATAGAAACCAATTGACCGCTATCTTAGACTAACTATTTTATTGTTTGTTTCATTCAAGATAGGCCGGAAAGTAAATAAAAATGAGTCCGGTATAAGCTTTTACTCGACTCATTTTTATTTTCTGGCCTTGTCCGACAAAATGAGATTTTCTGACCTAAAAAACCGGAAAGTATTAATTTCTGGCCGGTTTTCAAAAAAATAAAATAGATATATTCTATATCAGCTACTGCTTGATGCTATAAAATAGAAAGTCCTTAATATATTAGTCCAGGGAAGTTAGTTTTTCTCGTGACTTCGAATAATCCAGGTATCTGACAAGTTTTTATGTTATTATAGACCTATAGGAAGAAAACCTACCGGTTTCCTGCACAGAATTCGGAGCGGTATTTAAATTATTAACAATTTAGTGCAAAAAACACGATTTTTTCGGTTTTTGCATCCCTAGTAAAAAGGTAAATGGTTGACATACAATTACAAAATTTTATCTTTAAGAACATTGCAAATGTTTTAAAATGGCGTTTTTTAAAAATTAGAAAATCAAATTGTTGCTCCGCAAACTGCAAAATAAAGCAAAACCGTTATTTCTTAATAACTATTATTAAAATTAATCTGGATCTTTTATATTTCACCCAAAGTTGGGCATTGGGGTACTTAATAAACCCTTAAAATTTCAGACCGATCCATTAATCAGTTTAAAAGTTATTCTATTTGTTTATCCCAGAGAACTTTTTTTTGCAATACCATAAGACAGAAAATAATAAAAATAAGGCAATTCTGCAAATGCCTAATGAAAGTAGAACACTTATAATATTACTATGTATTAAAAAAAAAATAAAAAAATTATTTATTATAGTTCAAAATTATAATGGAAAATTATTAAAATTGTTAGTTTATAAACATTTACAATAACTTTAAAAATATTATCCGTAGAAAAAATATTTTTACATATTCGAAAAGCTGGAATTTTTACACGAATTTTCAAAAAAAAAAATTGATCTAGGTCAATTTGGGATATGAATATTCCCACCAACGCAATCGAAAACATTTTTAAGTAAACATCATTGAGTTGAGACGTTTTAATATTTGGATTACTCAGATTTCAATATTTGAAAATATTGTTATTTTAGGAGCAGTATTTATTTGTATATACATTTAAATCTTTATATATTTATATAAAACATACATTTTTTAGGTAAAATTTAATAATAATTAATTATTTATTAAAGATAATTTATTTATAAAAGTGTACTTTATGTTTTTATATGATTATTAATGATAGTATGATTAAAAAAATAGATTTTTAAAAGAAAATTGTTTTTTCAAAAATTGTTTAAACAAATTGGACTGTTTAATAATTAATAAATTTTTAAACAAATTGCATATTTGTAATGTACAAAAAAGATACATACAAATTAAAAAAAGAAAGATCAAAATCCATTGAGTAGATCTGGAGATATAGAAAATTGTAGTAGTTTGAAGTTGCTTTTTCAGTTTTTGAAATCGTGGATCTGTCGGTTCCCCCTCCACTTACCACGACTAAAATTCGTAGATGGTCCTGTAAAGGTGCATTGTTTGTGCAATTTTTTTCATAAAAAATACTAACCCCATTCATTAAAATGGCACCAATTACGTTCCTTAATTATTATAAACAAATTAGTTGTGAATTTAAAAAAAAAAATGACTAACTTTGGCCCAAATTGACCTAGACCATCTTTTTTTTTTGAAAATTCGTGTAAAAATGCCAGCTTTTTAAATATGTAAACATATTTTTTCTGCGGATAATATACTATAATAAATAAATTTTTTAATTTTTTTTTAATACATATTAATATTATAAGTCTTCTACTTTCATTAGGCATTTGCAGAATTGCCTTATCTTTATTATTTTCTGTCTTATGGTATTGCAAAAAAAAGTTCTCTGGGATAAACAAATAGAATAACTTTTAAACTGATTAATGGTTCGGTCTGAAATTTTAAGGGTTTATTAAGTACCCCAATGCCCAACTTTGGGTGAAATATTAAAGATCCAGATTAATTTTAATAATAGTTATTAAGAAATAACGGTTTTGCTTTATTTTGCAGTTTGCGGAGCAACAATTTGATTTTCAAATTTTTAAAAAACGCCATTTTAAAGCATTTGCAATGTTCTTAAAGATAAAATTTTGTAATTGTATGTCAACCATTTACCTTTTTACTAGGGATGCAAAAACCGAAAAAATCGCGTTTTTTGCACTAAATTGTTAATAATTAAAATACCGCTCCGAATTCTGTGCAGGAAACCGGTACGTTTTCTTCCTATAGGTCTATAATAACAAAAAAACTTGTCAGATACCTGGATTATTCGAAGTCACGAAAAGGGTTTGTTTTTGCTTACTACCCTGGTCTATATGTACATTACTTCTTTTTAGTTTACCATTTACATTTTACTCCTGCTCTAAATCTATTTTTTTACCAACGCTTTCTCCAGACTTGAACTAGAGCATAATAACCGGCATCGTAACTACTTCTTTTTATGCAATGTGCAATTATTTTGTGCCTATCATACAAATCGTTAGCAGAGGTTGACACAAAAGCCAGCAATTCAAATTCAAATTTGTTCATATTTACCTGACGAAACTTTGTATCTGTCGCATACATTTTTTACTATTTATTCCAATCTGTTTTCAAATAATAGAATTCAATGGTTTGGATTGAATCTTTATAACAGCACTGTTGTTTTCCGTTATTACTACACTCTGTAGAAATGTTTAAATTTAAATTAATCGTGAAATAAAGACCAATGTAATGAATTTTTAACTAAAATAATAGTATATTATTCAACGAGCGTATAATGGTAGCAATTATTCACGAAGATAATTTTTTCTTTTACACGATTTTAAAAAATTTACTTTACATTTTATAGCAACTACATACTATACGAGCGTTGTCTTTTTAGTTTTGCATATAGCCGCTTAGAAGGCGCCCTCAATAGAACTTTTCAGACAAAAAACTAACCTCAATCTTTTATTGACGTAAATCCAGAGTGTCATTGTGATAAAACAAGCCGTGTAGATACAGTAAATTTTTAAAATTAGCGTTCTTAGAGGAGAAAGTTTTTGAGCAATTACTTTTTTACAATTTTTGGCGAGGATTATCTCAACAGCAATGTCTCGCTGAAACGTTTTCTGTGTTTTGAAATGAAGCACCATACCCTAAACTATTTTTTGCTGGTATTGCAAATTTTAACGTGGTCGCTTCAGACTCAATAACAAAAGAGGCTAGGTCCACCCAAAACAACAATCACACTGCAAAACGTTGATGCGACTCGTCAGCTAAGTAACATACCGGAAGATAAAGGTATCTTTAGGCATTATAAGGACCTCGATCCAAAAGATCCTACATAAAGAACTGGGTGTTATGAAGTTTTCCATTGGATCCCTCATTTGCTCACAAAAAAGCAAAAAGCGGTTTGCATCAATTGGCGTCGAAAAACATTGAAACAATTCAACACAGAAAGCTCAAAAACGTGTATGGTATTGTTAGTGGCGATGAATTTAAGATAATATTTTTCAAACATGAAAATAACCGCCAATTCATTGAGTGGGCGTTTCACGATGAAGAAAAGCCAAGAAATTGATCCGTTCTCGAAGCATGTCAAAGAAAATGGTAGCAACTTTTGTGTCAAAATCTGGTTATGTGTCAACAATTAGAAGATCGAAAAACGATTGGTATATAAACGTTTGTTTATCAGACGTTATCGCAAAACTCCGACAAAACAACACACAATGGCGAATCATTCTACATCAGAGCAATGCATATGCTTACCCTGCCAAAAAGACAATCGAGTGTTTGGAGCTTTAAAACTATCCAGCGTATAGTCCCTACCTAAGTCCCAACGACCTCTTCACGTTCCCAAAGGATACGAATTCAATGCTTGTGCTGAGATTTCACTCGCCAGAAGGAAGCATTGATGTTTGTAAAACAGCGATTTTCCAGGTATCAACTGAAGTCTGCAATAACTGTTGGTTTTACTTTATCGTCCCTTTACAAGGTGGTACGCAAAACAATCTGATTCATTTATGAATACTCCGGTTTACTATCTTTGAAATACACAGTACTTCCAATTTTATTCAAAGAGGTCCACCCGAGTTGCTGAACAATTTCTAGATTGGATAAGTTCCAGCCATTTTCAAATTCCAAAAATTTCATGAAATATATCTCAAAAACCATATTTCTACCTTCTAATTGTCTTTTAGAACAGTTTAATTAACATATTTTTCTTATATTAATTATTTAGGTTATCTGCAAATGTTTAATCTTTTAGATATCTTTGAAAGCAAAAAAAACTCATTTTATCTTTTTTCTAACATTGTAATTTCATATAAAAGAACCTTATTTTAATGTAACTGATAGTATGACGTATGAAAAACATCTCCGTGTTTATAAAACTGTATCTTTTTAATTACCATGATAAGTTATATATTTTATCTACTCCTTTAACAGTAAATGTCATTTATACTCATTGTCACCATGCAGGGTAAGTAGGGATACCGGTGCTGGTTGGCACACTTTTTATATTCCATTTTTTGTTTTTGTTTTTTTTTGTAGGGCCCTATTAATGACTGTCACCTCTTTTACAAAGATACTAAGATATTAGTAACAATTTCTTGTTACAAAACTAGCTTTAACCTATTCGGTTTTAAAGTTATTCCATATTTTCTTCTGTGTTGCGCAGAGGGCCAACCAACCCCGTCACAGGTATGATTGGCTCAGTATTCGGGGTAGGTAGGCACATATTATTAATTGCAGATTAAGGTAGGGTATTATATGTAATTTATTGAAAAAATTGAATTAAATGCATTGGCTAAAATTTACAAAACATTTTTAGTCACTTTCACAATTAACACATATAAAAAATGCATTCACATCACCAGAACATTTCTCATTAGCCCACATTTTGCAATCGGTGCATTGAATCCAACCTTCTCCAGGACGACTGTTTTTAAAAGTGTCTGTGCAATACAAGCAAACGGCACTTTCTTCTTTTTCGGAATCAGTAGTGCTGTCATAATCATGATTTATTCGTTTACTTTTCTGTGCTCTTGATTTTGGTTCTTGTTTTGGTGTCTCTTTGACAATTTTCCTCTTTACTGTCTTTGCCTTCTTTGCTGAATTCTGCTGCTCCATTAGTTCGTTTTTTCTGGGCGTATCGGTCAGTATAGCTGTCTTGCGCTTTCTTCGTGATGTCTTGGAGTTCTTCCTTAGTCCAGCTTTTGGTAAGGGTCTTAATTGTAACGGAGTGATGGGAGGAGTGGATTAGCGTTCCCGAGAAGGTCCAGCTGCTGAATTATCCTCAGCAGTGTCATCTTGTGTGCCCCGGGTTACAACAGGAAACTCATGCGATGGGCCAGCTACCATGCCATCATCATCTTGTCCTTCCAAAGGCTCAACAATGTTATTTGGAATAGTTTTGTCACTAAAACTGGCGGTAGTATTTTTTTCTGGCCTATCCGTTGAATATCCAGCTAGGAATTCACTATCATCGAATATTTCGCTATTAAAAGGAGAGATTCCGGTGACTCGAAATCCAGCTATTATATTGCTTGGAGTGGCAGCCAGTGGCAATGCAGTACTTACGATTTTCGGTATCCGGGTTATTAGAGATCCACGAGTCACATACTGAGTTGGCATATTTTTTTAGGGGACCATAAACAGACCGATCCAGGGGCTGCAGTTTATGTGAGCAGTGCGTGGGAAAAGATAAAACGGTTACCCCGTTCGCTTTAAGAAAATCTATAGCTGCTATAGATAAATGCGATTCATAATTGTCTAATAAAAGCAATACGGGTTTTGCCGGGCTACATTTTACATGTCTTACAGAATGCTCGGCAAATTTTAGGAAATGCTCCGCTTTCATCCATTCTGACGGATTTGCAGCCCCTGAACTGCCTGGTGGTCCAGCATCAACGAAATGGTCACGAAAATTCACTCTGTGAAATATAAAAAACGGTGGCGTGCTGTTGCCTGTTGCAGACACGGCAATGGCTAGAGTGACAAGAGTGCCCCTTTATTGTGATGTAATCCTACCAATCTGTTTGAAGCCTCGTCTAGCGACAAGCCTATCGGGCTTTAGGACTGTGGTTATGCCAGTCTCGTCCATATTCCATATGTCCCGGGGGCCTATTTTCAACCTATTTAACACCAATTGTAAATTCTCAAAAAACATGGAAACATTCCTCTTCTTGAAGTTAGATACCCTTGCCAAGCTTGTTGCTTCGGGTTTTCTAATTGATAAAGATGGATCTCTTTTTAGAAACATAGTGAACCAATCTGGTCCGGCTAGCTCTTGACGATTTCATGACTCGGAAAATTTGAGTCCCAACGCAACAGCATACTCGAATGCTAACTTTCTAATCTCTTTTGGAGACAAACCGTAGTAAATATCTGATGCTGTTTTTATATATTCTTCCAAAAGTATCTCTTGTACAACACTAAATACCTAAATAAAAAATCGTACGTGACTACTAATCTGATAGAAATATTAAAATCTATTAAACATACCTGTCTGTTTTTTATATATCCGACAATAGTCTTTGGTTGAGCATCATGTCCTTCAATTTCATCCTGAGTAACCTTTGAACAAAATCTGGTTAAGGTTCTAGAGGGAATATTGAAGTCTTTGGCCACACTTCTAATGGATCTGTTATTAATTTGAATTGTTATTTTTTTTTAATTTTGTTTCTTTATAAGCATGTACAATCTTAAGGTTAAGTGGTAGAGCAACTTTTATGGTGCTTAATGCCCCATAAAAGCTGAACTTCGCCTTTTATTTTCAATTTTTAATTAATCTGTTAATTTAGTTCACTGTAACATTTATATTTATATTTTGAAAATAATAAAGACAATTATTATTATTATTATTATTATTATTATTATTATCTCTCGTGCAGCTCGCAACATAACATCAGATGGTGTCTTGCCTCTGTCGCTCTTCCGCTTATGAGTCCTTATTATTCTTATTCTGCAATATGAAAATGCTATGTAAAATAAATGATGAAAGCAGCTGTAGGTATGTGCAACTAATAGTGCGCCAATCAGCCCCAAGGAAGTTGCGCCAAACTGCCCCTTTCGTGTTCCTAGGATGGTATCGCTATCAAATGAAATAAAATAAAGCCGTGTACAAAATCTGATTAACCTTACTTAAAGCTTAAACTTCATACTATCTAACGCTATCCCTATCATTTATGTCCTAATATGTTCAATTTAGTTATAACACAATATAAAATTTGCTAAAAATTTACTTACCTACCATGAAAACAATGACGTTAGCGATACAAGCACGTGTTCACTACAATAGCAGTCTTACTTTTGTAGAACAACACCGGCACAATGCGATTGCGATTTAACAGGCCAACTGTGTTGCCACCTCGTCTGTGCCTGAAATAATAAAAGTGCGCCAACCAACACTTGCGCCAACCAACCCCGGTCATGTTGGAATGACGTTTCATTACGCACAACTGTGCGTTATAGCTTACTTACCCTGCATGGTGTCAATGAGTATAAATGACATTTACTGTCAAAGGAATAGATAACAGTACAGTACGTACGTCATATATTTTTTTGGTGATGTCAAATAATGAGTCGTAGATAAAGCATAGTACGTAACTCGAGTGGTAAGAGGTATTACATACTCGTGTAATTACGCACTCGCCACTACGCGGCTTCGTGCGTAACTTTTCCACTCGTACGTAATATCCTACTTACCACTCTTGATACGTAATGAAACACGTATGGGGGCTTTTTACACAATTTATTTACAAAATTGTTAAGATACACTGAACTCTGCTGGATAACGTCTAACTACTTGACAATACAATGAACTCTTGTGAACACTTGACTTAAACTGACGTTAACTGCCCATGCATCCCCTTATATACAACATTATTTAATCTAGTCAGTGTGTTTAGAAGTTTCTAGAATTTTCTAGAAACATTATTTAAAATGGTCAGTTGATTTTTTTACAAACTTCTAAAAATCAACTGTCAACAACAATCTTTCAAATTAAGGTCCCTTCCTTTACGGTTATCCCGTTACAGTAATATACTAAATATTATAGAAGTATTTTAAAAAGCAAAGACTACACAGCACATCTTTTTTTATTTTAATAATTAAAGAAAGATTATTTTCAAGAGTTCTGTAACTTTAATGTTAATAGTTGCTATTTCTCAACTTTTAAATAAATTTATACAAAATCGACATACAAAACGAAAATATCAATCTGGTAGAGCTAAAGTTCCTTTGATTTTCTGTTTACCTTAAGATACGTTTACCACGATCTTAAATCGTAATTGGCTACTGGAAAACTCATATGCAAGTCCTAGTTACACTCCAAAAAATATAAAAAAGAAAAATAAAATTGTAAAAAATGGGTAAAAACCTGATTAAAAACTTACAAACGAAAAACTAAAGTAGAATGAAAAATAAACAAGAAAATATAAACCGAGAAAATATTACAAAAATTGAAAATAAAAAGTGAAGAAAATGAAAAAAAAACTGAACAAACCGATAAATCAAAAAAAAAATAGAATACAACGAAAACAAAAAATAGTAAAACGAGACAAACGAGAAAATACAATAAAATCGACAACAAACAACAACAAAAAAAATGAAATGAGAAGAAGAAAATACGAATTGTACGGCGGTACGAATTTCGCCGGATCAGCTATTGTAACATAAATTCTTTTTCTTTCTGAATAATACTCTAAAAACAACCATATACATCATCACCACTATATTGCTTTCCGATTATTAGAATGTCATTGATTATTTAGGTATACGTATCCTCGCAAATAACCTGGAATATGGATAGAGTTAAACAAAGATAATAACCAAGGTCGGTAAACGGTAATAGGTTATAGGTATAACTACATGTTGTGACCAGAAGGCAATTATTGTGGCTTACGTTGTATCTGTATACGCTCAATATGGTTCACTGGCTTTCCATATGTTCTTCACGCTTGTAGAACTCTCTTAGAGTTTGGTTTCGATAGTGATTAAGTTTCAAAAATTAATTGCAAGTTTTTTCTAAAATATATTAGATCCAAAAAGCCATTAAATGAAAGTATTACATATGTTGAAAGGTGTTGGTATAATTATTGAATCAATTACAAATTTGTAACTGATAACTGCTACTTCTTATTAGTTATTACAAAAGGATATTATTTCACTAATATGAAAATGTCCCAAAATGATATTCTAATTATTGAAGTTATACTTCTATTCATGCACTCGATTTGTGTGGGGTTAAATGGGAAAAATCATTACATATGTAATGGTGTGAGTAAGAGAGAGACAGAAACACATATCAGGTATATTGGTCGGTAAAAACAAAGATGAAATATTTACCACATGTTTAGTCATAACTATAAGTCCTTTAAAAACCGTTTAAACATTCAGTACATTGAAAAAAGATAGATATACAAAAAACAGTCTAAGCTACTGTTTTGGAATATCATAGTGACGTATTACATTGTGTTTGTCAGATTATTTTATAATTCTGTCACGTAAGTAAACATATAAAGTTTAGTATTTTATATTAATAATATTAATAATAATATTCAGTAATGAGTATTGTATTGTAGTTCATACTACCCTCACATGGTTGCATTATATCCTGCACTATGCTATTGAGGTTGTTGGCTACATAAATAGAGTTTTTAAGAATAGTCGAAAAGTGCATTCCGAACAGACAATAGATAGAAAAATTACAACTCGGTAAGTATTCCAAATGGGTTCAATTTAAGTACTCGGGATTTTTGGGGTCGCTGAACACGAATATCATGATGTCGAAAGTCTCCGCTTCACTTGGTGCCTAGAGTATTTACCTCTTCTTCTGGTGTTTTATGTAAATTCTGTACAAAATTACACTTGGAACTCGGCTGTTTTTTGGGTCGCTGAATACGAATATGATAATCGCGATGGTGTCCGAAACACCTGGTACTTAAGAAAACCTCGTCTCCAGGAAATGTTATGAAAATTTTATACAAAATGAGTGTGTACTCGGTACTAGGAGGTTTTTGAGGTCGCTGAACATACAAATTTATAAATCCGGGCGCGTGCACAGAAGTATAACTTCTGGCGGCAGTCCCACTGACTGCCACACCTTTTTTTATCCAAATTGGGATGTTTTATTTCTAATAGTTTTTTTAGAATTTTGCGAAACACAATTTATTATTTTGGTTTATAATTTTTACACAAATAATTCCCTTCCATATTAGACACAAAAAAAGAGATATACGTATTGTTATCTAGTTAGGCATATACCCTTTTTGGAATTGTAACGATCCATCTGATTGGATAAATTCCGCCCATCTTGAAAAAATAGGAAGGAGTTAATATAATGAAAGAGAATCTTAAGTCATTTCGTCTCGAATTTGGAACATAAAATATTCCTAATTCAAGAGATTCTCAAGGTTGCCATTAAAGAGAATAATTAATTCTTTAATTAACATATTTAACTTTCTTTTGATAGAAAATTATTTTTCATTATTTTTTATTTAATATATTTGTTTTGAAGAAAATTAAATTTTGTTGTATTTTTTTTTTAATTCGGATTAAGTATAATTTGTGTAGTTTGTACTTTGGCGCCCTTAATTTGGGGGAGACTGATAATACTATTAGTCGAGCCAGCTAGGGACAACCCCTTTAATGTTCTAATGCTGCAGAATAAAATAGTAGTTTACGTAACAAGTCCTGAAAGTGGTTTTTTACTGGACGAGTAGGCAAATTGCAGGGCGAGCCACAGGCGAGTCCAGTTTCACTAGCCTCCATAATAAAAGTAGTCATTCAATTCTCAGCAGTTATGTATCAATGCCAGAAATAGTACATTTTTAACATTTTACTTTTTTCTTAAAATATTTTAATAATTTTTTGTATTTCTAGATGTTAAGACCCTTCAAGAAGATCCAGGAATATTTATTTATCTATTTCCTTTATCGCGCTATTTTATTTTGAACCACCCTGTGCTGTTTTTTATTTTTAAATTAGAATATTATTTATTGTTATATAATTTTCAATGACTTACATGTTGTAGGTACCTATTTGGTCTTGCAAAGAAAATAATGTTAAAAACAATAATTTAATACTGTATATTCAATGAAAATAATGAACCAAGTCCAATTTTACTGATCTGAATTTCAACAACCGATTAACCTGCCTTAAAGTGAATTCATCACCATTCCTGGCTTGATACAAAAGCAAAAGAAAGTTAATCTTGGAGAAAAAGCCTCTAAAAATAAAAGTAAAACCTTTAAAAGGATAAAGGAATCCTGTAAAGGAAGGAATTTCTATCGCGAAGGGTGCAGTTGGAATATTTAAACCCTAAACAGAATTTTGCACATTCATTAAAATTTATTCGAATGATTTTAAGTGCTGCTTCATCAAAAATTCAAATGCGCTGTTTCGTTAAAATTTATATCTGGCAGAAACGAACACCAGCGATTTTTTTTATATTAAAACGATATACAAATTGACAGATTTTGTATACTATATAAGTATCAAAAACTGTACAAATTTTATTAAAATTCTTTACTTTACCAGAATTGCAAAAAAATAAAAAATAATAGGATAGCCTGAGTCAGAATAAAAAAAGTGTTAACGACATCGGCGTGCAGCGGTTCAGGGGATAGGAGGAGAGCAAGTCGTAGATTAAAAATTGTGTTGAATTAAGATACATAATTTAGTAAAATTGTAATAAAACAATTAATTTATGGCACCACCTTATTTTTGTAAAAACAAGGAAAAAGTAAAATTAAAAAGTATTTCCTTAATTACAACTAATTAAAAAATGATAATCACACACTTAGGTACCTTCTTTAAGTCTTATGTAATAAAAATGTATTGTTATGTTCTAAATAAACAAAAAATATGACCAAAAACATGGGAAATTGGAAATGATTAGATAAACATCAGTACAGATAACTAGTTAACTGTTATGGCGACATATAAAACAAAATGGTAATAATAAATTTGTGAAATAAACAAAACTAGTTTTCTAGCCGAGAAGAAACCAAAGTTTTTACTTAAATTAACCAACCTAATAGTTTAGGCATACAATGTAGCGATTTCTGAAAAATAAATTATTTAACTAGACATGCTTTTACCCAGAATTCTCTTGTTTCAACTTTAGCATAAGGGTGAATATATTATTTTTAACCCTTTGAAGAAACTGTTTATAGCAGTAAAAAAATAGCAAATATATTTTAATCTTTATAAACATTTCGTAGATATTTTTTTTTACTTCACATTGGACATATGGGATAAATAGAGTCAGTCGGTATTTTATTGTGTCCCGTTTGTGTTGAACATGGCACGGTAATAAAAACTTTTGTAATTACAGGTATAGTGTAAAACACTGTTTGCACAATGATTTTTCACACATTTGACAATCTCTCCTTTTTCCTTTAAGCACATCTGGCACATCTCCTAGTGGATATTTCTACCGGTAGATGATCTGCAACATTTAGCATAGTTCTAGCTTTCTTCGACAGTCCTCCCAATGATCTCTTTTAAACGTCACATTTTTTCAATATTCAATGAAGATAAAAAAATCAAAAAATAGCTTATTTTTTTCTATTCATTTTATTCTAGATAAACCAGCTGTTGACTGCTGCCATTATAAAAATTTGAACATTACTTTTTCCTACCACTTCTACAGAATTTACGATTCATATCATATTGTTTAAATTTACATAATTTGTATGAACTTACTAGTAGTGAGGTTCTGGTAACTTAGAACAAAACACTTTACATTAATATTAAACACATAAGTGTTCTTACTTAAAATTTTACATTCAATTTTAAAACTGATGGCCGTTAGTCCCATTGTTTCCCATACGACATATTTTTGAACACAAAACTAATTTATTTTTGCAATGTTTATTTTATTTGTTTTATATTTAAAAATTAGAATAAGATATATTTTGCTAAGTAATTACTTATTAAACCTTGAACTAAAATTTTAACAAAACAAAGCAATATTAGCTCCATATACAAATGCTGTGGGTTTGTGAATTATTGAAATCAAAAATCAACAGTAATTTCTTTAAAATATTTTTTAACCACCCGTAGTCTTAGCTTGTAGCTTAATTAGCCCTTTAAAGTTAAATTGGCATTGGGCGCCAATTTGTAACCCTTAAATTACCCTAGGCTAGCTCCTGGGTTCGTGGCTTCTTTCTGAGTCGTTATCAATCCCTCCCAAACATTAATTTAGGGCGCCAAGTACAGACAAACAAATAAAAAACGATAAAATCAGTTTTAAGTTGATTTATTTTAATCATTCAAAGTTATGTGAAAATTTAAAAAAAAAATTAATTTAATCTCTTATCTATAAATTATTTGGATTCTTCCTGTTGGAGCTTGATTTTTTGTGGTTCGGAATCGCTCTAAATCCAAACATGGATGGAAGTGATTTTTCCTTCAAGGAAACTGCTTTTGTGTCCAAACCCGGGAATGGTTTCACCTTGTGTCGACTTCTAAGGTACAAAATGGCTGTCGGTAGTCAGCTAATCTTTTCTGTTTTTAAGATAATCCTTAATAGGGCCCTTCTTTGATTTGGCAATAACCGAAGGGCCAAGGAAATCAGGAAATAATTATGAATATATTAAGAATCGAAGATAAAATGAAAGAATTGAAATAATTTTCTAACGAAGTAACAAACTTTCTCCTACCAAATCGACGCGAACAAACCTTCCGCACCGGCGCGATAAAATTGAAATAAATAAAAATATAGTCAGGAGGATATACTGAAAAACGAACGTTACAAGCTCTAAAATTAGCTAACTCTTTCCTTTGCTTGCCCAAAAAAAAACAAACAATTTTTAGTTTTACTGGTTATTTATGTTAGCACCTCTTTAGAAAAGTTAAGCGTGGTTGCCAACAAACATTTGATACTTATACCGAAGATTTTTAAATAAAACAAATGTCAAACGCTCAGAACAGAATTTTAGTATTAACTAACATATTGCTTACTGTAATTGTATCGTTTAAAGATTTAGTTTTTTAATCTAACAAAATATAAAAATGTTTCAAACTAATATCTAATTTTATTTTTCAGGTGAGTGGCTCTTGCTGAAAGTAAGTAATTTTTAATTGCAAATTTATAGAGTATAATAAATTGTATCAAAATTAAAAGTTTAGGAATTACTTAATCGGTTAATTAATTTTGCTAAAAGTTACAAAACACATGTGTCGTAATCTATTTACTTGTATAAAAAGTTTAGGTTTTATAGATAATAAGTTCAATGTCAAAAAGAATTAATCTAAAAAAACAAATAAATTTTTGGTCCTCCGTCCAGAAACAATACTATTAATTATTTCAAAATCGTCCGGAAAATGACATTTTCCGGCCTAGGCCGGCAAAGTAGCTTTTAGATTATCTAAAGAGATGGCGCTATGAGTCATCAAAAATACATAATAAATAATACAAATTTTAATTAAATTTATTTAAAATCAGCGTATAATATACTAAACTAATAACTTTTTCTAAAGGTAGGCAGGATTCTAATTTATATTTAATTTTTCTCACAACTTTTATTTTAAATTTGACATTTATGTCCATTTACAACTACTTATCATTCGATTATGAAAATACATATCTCGATTTTATTTTTGCTCATTGAACCAAAATAGTTCATCGTCTCTGCTATTTTTATATATTAATGTTAATATATTCAATATAACAATTCTTACTGTGCTGCTTATTAGCACAGTATTCGTATGTATAAAAATTAAGGATCTTGAAATCGATTATCAGAAAATCATTCCTTGTTACTAATTCTTTTAATCGTGCAATAGATGTCAATAAGCATCTAATCTTGTATGTCATAAAGTAAAAAGTTTTTGAACGTTTAAAAATATTAAAAATTAGTCGGACCAAAAAATAGTGTGTTTTACACGCCCGGAAAATGTTTTTCAAGTGCTCGTAGTTTCGCCTCGGTGCTACGCACGTCGGCTACACAACTTTACTCGCTCTTGCAAAATGTCATTTTCCGTCCTTGTGTCACAAATAACTATTTTATCACAAGGCAACAAAAACTAATATCTATAATTTAATTTTTATTTACTTCTACTAAAAACAGGAAATTTTGAAAATACACATACCTCGTATAAAAATCTTTACAAAACTTAAATCTTATTTATAAGTATTACCTGTACAAAATTATTACTAAATCCTTGACGGATTAAATATATACTTAATACTAATTTTTTTCTTAGTATCAGCACATATTTCTAGAGGTAATGGTTTAAGATTTTCTTTATACTCTTTAATTGCTTTTTTTAGTTCTATATTTTCTCTTCTTAACGCTAAAACTTCTTCGGATATGGCTTTTCTCTCCAATAAAATTTTGCGATACTTTTGGATTCCTTTTAGGAGATAATCAAAGGTTTGTATTTTTTGGCCACTGTAGATATCAGCTATGTTCTTCCAATAACGTTCAATATCAAAATTATCTAATAAACGTGATAATGTTAGTTTTCTAGTAATCATTCTTTCAGCTAAAAAAATTATATATTAAATACTAGTTGTACTCGCAACGTCGTTCGCGTGGCGTGTGATTGTTGTATAAAAATTTCTTACCCCACCCCAATTAAGAAATGGAAGAGAAATTTTTATTCACCAGATGTTAAGTTAAAAGAAGACAAATACGTCTTTGAAAACCGCATTCGAATAGGATCAGTAGTTTTTATGTGATGCGCGCACAAACATATACATTTCTACAGTTTTATTATATATAGGTATAGATAGATATAGTAAACAGTTCTCTATGGTGATTTTAGAAAAAAAATTGCTGTAAAAGATGCTCAGATTCCCAAAGATACGAAGTATAAAGTTTTACATACAACCTAACAGTTAATTTATTTTTCTAAAATCGATTAAAATACGAAGATAAAATTTTTTTGGTTTAAAAGTATATTATTGCACATTTTTTAACATAAAATTAAGAAATGAATGTTTATCGTTGGAGCACTTTCCTATGCTTAATGATTTTATATAAAAAAATGGTACGCTAATCAGATATTTCATAAAAACTTAAAAAAAATGCATTAAAAAGCCAGAAATAAAATCTTAAAGAAATTGAACCAACTAGGCATCTGATTTCGATTTCCTTGAAGTCGGCTCCATGGTTTATATCTTTGTAAAAGATTTGAGTTACTAATATTTGAAATCCGGATTTAATACCTAAAGCTACAGATTTTAAAAAGTGTGCACGTCGCGCGTCTAACGGCTTAAGCAGAATAAGCTCAGCTTGACTCACAGTCCGCTTTGCGCGTGTCGGTTTTTATGAATTCTCAGTTTTTAATATTCTGTTGTAGTAAACGGATAACGCAGAATGAACAATGTTATAGTTGCGTTTTTGATCGAAGAAATTAAGAACGATGAAGAAGACTTAATGTTGCTGACAATGAAAGACCAATAGAAAAGTTGATGATTTATTTTCCTGTCGCAAATCCGAAGGAGCGTATGCAGTTACAGTGGAAAGACGACTTTTTGGAAACGAAATAAAATTTCGAGAATAGTAGACTTTCTAGGGAATTATTTGAGATTGTTCTAAACTTCATAAAAAGAGAAAATTTTTGGCTCATAATGATCAGTCTTTACAAGCCACCACTTCAATATAATTTGCTTCAGCTTATGTTGACGACTGCGTCCAAACCCAACAAAATTGATCTCAGCGCACATGCAAAAGTCACACTGCTTTGTTAAACTCATGCGTTCAACTAGACAGACTCTTACAAACCGTATGCATAAGACACCTGATGTTCAATTAAAGCGCACGTGAGCTCTTACTGTCGGCCGTTACGCCGCGCATTGTTCTTAGAAACCGTAGCTTAAGATTAAAATAGAATGTAATTTGCCATTGTAGCCGACTTCAAGGAAATCGAAATCAGATGCCTAGTTGGTTCAATTTAAAAAAAAAAATTATTTTATCATTTTTAGTTGCTACTTGGCTTTGTCAGATGTGGGCGCAAATTTATGATCAAATATCTTCAAAACCTTCCGAATACCGTGCAAGAGGTACTGAGTTCAATCCCCAACAAACCCGACATGTAGGTACAAGTGTGACTTTTTGGAGTCTAATATCTATAAACACCCTGGACGTATGGTGAAGGAAAATATCATGATAAAACGTGGACTTATTTGTCTGAAATCACCAACCCGCAGTGATCAAGCTAATTGATTATATGTTCATTCCTTCTCCTTGTGTGAAGAGGCCTTTGGCTTTAGAGTGGAACAGTAACGGGCTAATTATTATGTTTTTATATTACACATCATTATTAACATATCAACTTAACTGCAGAGCTTATTCTGTTGATTTTTTTGGTACATATTTCCTGGAATATCTTCCACATTGATGACCAGACCTTAACCATCTATGGGACCAAACTAACACTCTACCTTTTTGAATGCAAATAGAATTTTTCAAATCGAATTATAAATACCGCAGATACGGTAACATACATACAAAAAGATATGGTCGAATTAAGAAGCCCATCCTTTTTTGAAGTCGGTTAAAAACAAAAATTATCCTTAGCAACAGGATAACAAATCTAGTCACCTATGTTCCTTCGCACCCTTGTTCACATCTACCAAAGTGATGGAAATGCGGTGATATTTCGGTAAAACAGATTTGTTATCCCTTGATATTAAAGGCGTTTAGGATAGCTTTTTAGCTATTCACAAGGATCCATCTAGTTATTTAGGGATAAGACTTCTGGTGGTTAAAACATATTCTACGGGAAGCATAGCTGAAATGTAAATTCAAATACGAAGAATTAATTAACCTTTATAACTTCGTTTGGGTGCGAGAAGTTTATATTAATTTGTGTTTTAATTTGCTATGTTATATTTTAACTTCTTCTTAATTAAAGCTGACATAAAAAAGTGAAGGAATTATTATAAGACTAGGTGTACCTGCGACGTCGTTCGCGTGGCGTGTTGATTGTTGTTTAAAAATTTCTTTACTCACCCCGTTAAAATGTTATGTAGAAAGAAGACAAATACATCTGTGAAAACCGCATTCGAATCGGATCAGTAGTTTTTATGTGATACGCGCACAAACATATAGACAGACAGACAGACCTACAAAAAAGTCTAACCACATTTTTGGGTTCTCTATCCATGTACTTGTGACGTCGTTCGCGTGATGTATAGATTGTTGTATTAAGATTTCTTTCCCCCACACCGTAAAAGAGTTGGGAAAGAAATTTTTATACACCAGATGTTAAGCTGAAAGAAGACAAATACATATGTGAAAACCGCATTCAAATCGGATCAGTAATTTTCATGTTATGCACGCACAAACATAAAGATAGGCAGACAGACAGACACACGTACAATAAAAAATCTAACCAAATTTTTGGGTTCTATATCGATGTACCCGCGACGTCGTTCGCGTGACGTATAGATTGTTGTATAAAAATTTCTCCCCCACACCGTAAAAGTGGTTTTCCCAACATTTCTCTTCACTGCTCTTCTCCTATTGATTGTAGCGTGATGTAAAGTATCCTATAACCTGCTGAGGAGTATACAAAATAATTGTACCAAGTTTCGTTAAAATCCTTCGAGTAGTTTTTGTTTCTATAACGGTTATACATACAGACAGACAGACAGACAGACAAAAATTTTACTGATTTCATTTTTGGCATCAGTATCAATCCCTAATCACCCCTGATAGTTATTTTGGAAATATATTTCATGTACAGAAATTACCTCTCTACAGATTTATTATAAGTATAGATAATGTTTCCATATTGAGATTTTGATTGATAGATGATAATATGAAAGGATATTAAAATATAATTTAATATCGGGATTAAAATTTGAATTATTGGTTTTGAATTACTATTTTATTATACTCACTTATTTTGATAAACGCTTTATTATGGGGATTAAAATAGCAATTATTGGTATTAAAATTAATTCCCATAATCCGATTGTTCATATTTAAACTATAATAGGTACTTGTTATTGAAATAGAAACTACTTGTCATATCTTTTAACAAAATTTGTCTTTAATGACTATTTTAGACACTGCCCTATTTTTGTAAACATAAATACTAATAAAATAACCTAAGTTAAATTAGTGGCAAATCTACGTATAATAAAAATGGCTACTGCTGTGTCTTTAATAAGTTAATATAAAAATCAAGGCAGTAATTCCCAGATTCACACCATAGATGATGTTATTGTAAAAAAAAAGGGTGTGGCAGTCAGTGGGACTGCCGGCAGAAGTTATAGTTCTATGCACGCGCCCGGATTCATAAATTTTTATGCGAATGATTTAGCAAAATCATTATATGATATTCTTGTTCAGCGACCTCAAAAACCTCCTAGTACCGAGTACTAGTGTTGCCCAAATGCAAGAACAAGACGAGACTTAGCCAGGCTTGGTCTTGGTCTTGCGCCAATACACCTGGTCTTGGTCTTGGTCTTGCGCTCCCAGTCTTGGTCTTGGTCTTGGTCTTGCAGCAAGAGTCTTGCAAGTCTTGCAATTACCTATTAGTCTATTACTATTTATTAAAGTTTATTTTAAATCTTAGAAAAACGTATTAGAATTGGAACATTGTGAGCTTGAATTAACATAGCCATAGTAAAGATCAAGCAGATTAATAAATTACTGAAGATTTGATAAGAAATTTGAAAAATCAACTGACCTATATGTCGTTTTTCATGGAAGTAACTGTTTCTTAATAATAATATCTTGGGCTTTTTGTTTTATTAGTAGGTAAGTATCTACGCTTTTTATATTATTTTATTAGTATTGTAGAATTGTTTTACATGTTTCAGGTATATTTAAAAGTGGCTACAATATTTATCAAACGGGTGATATTTGAACACTTTTTTGCTATTTTTTCTTGTAAAAACTTAAGAATTATAATGACTGAATGTACAATAATAGTACCTAAGTAATTAGTTTAAAACCATATAATCAATATTATAATATGTATATACTTACTAGAATAAATTATTATGACATCTACTACCTATCCTTACCATTTTATCGTAATCATAATACTACTTGCGTGATCATTATAATGTATTCATTTTCATTCTAAGCACTCTGAAACTTATTTATTCTTTGGAACACCTGTAGGTACTCTTAAAATTCGAAATTATTTTGCATGAGTATACCTACGCCCTGTGGCCCTGTATATGATTTCAAAAGAAGCCGCCGGCGCGTGTATCCGCGGGGCTACACGGCGTGTCCTATCCCGCGCCGCGCGCCTCTCCCCGCAGACCTCCTGCCCCCTCTCGCGCCTTCACTGGCGGCGCGCGGGTCCACGCGCCCCGACCGCGCGCCTTTGAAGTTGCCGAAAAAAGTTGGCGAAAAAATGATTTTCTATTTTTAATTACGGCGCGGGGATTCACGCGCCGCGCGTTTGCAATATTATTTTGTTATTTTTTATTTTAATTGTCATTTGCGGTCTGACTAGAGAGACCGTAGCACGCATGCAAGCTGCTGGTGACCTTCAAACTCCAGATCAAACTCTATCCACCATTTACTTTCTTTTTGGTAGCTAAGCTTCTCATATAATAATTTAATCATCATCTGGTTAAGGTTCTCATAATAATTTAATATTTAAAAATTTCGTATCGATCAGACAAGTAGGTACAAGTTACTCGAGTCGCAAGAGTCTTGCAGGCTATGTCTTGTTCTTGCTCAAGTCTTGCACGGTCAGTCTTGGTCTTGGTCTTGCTAAAAATACGCGGTCTTGTTCTTGGTCTTGGTCTTGCAAAAACGCAAGAACAAGACCAAGACTGCAAGACCAAGACTGAATTTGGGCAACACTACCGAGTACACACTCATTTTGTAAAAAATTTGCATAACATTTCCTGCAGACGAGGTCCGTCTTAAGTACCAGGATATAATGCAACCATGTGACGGTAGTATGGACTACAATACAATACTCATTACTGAATATTATTATTAATATAAAATACTAACCTTTATGTTTACTAACGTGACAGTATTATAAAATAATCTGTCAAACACAATGTAATACGTCACTATGATATTCCAAAACATTAGCTCAGACTGTTTTTTTGTATATCTATCTCTTTTCAATGTACTGTTATGACTAAACATGTGGTAAATATTTCATCTTTGTTTTTACCGACCAATATACCTTATATGTGTTTCTGTCTCTCTCTTATTCACACCATTACATATGTAATGATTTTTCCTATTTAACCCCACACAAATCAAATGCATGAATAGAAGTATAACTTCAATAATTAAATAACCATTCACACGATGTAAATAATACAGATTTAGAAAAAATTACGTCTGTACTGCAATAAAAGGTCGTGCTGCTAAAACGATGAAACTAACTTCACAAATTATCAATATGTGTTTGACCGAAGCAAACTTGTCGCAAAGAGCAAAAACATCATCAAAATGATTTGAAGGACAAGAAATGAGACCCAAGTGGTACCTGCAACTCCATTACGAGTAGAAGATCTTGCTAACTCTAAAAGCTTTCGGGTTTATGATAAGTGAAGGTTTCATTGGCTGACAGTGAAGCAGATCCCCAAAGAATAATATTAATTTGCTACAAATGTTTGTTTTCAGATTTTGCTACTTTTCGACCACTGGTTCATCACTGGAACATTTTCAATTACACCGCCATTATTCCACCAGGTTTACATAATAATGTCCAAAACATTTGAAAGAGTTCATTCCGCAGTGTACCTACGCCCTTCATCCATACAAGCAGACAGAAACTTACACCAAATTAAACAACCTTATCAAAACTCTTCTATACGGAGTTGAATCATGGACGCTGTCAGAGAGCATGCTTAAAAAGATCGAAGCATCCGAACTATGGTGCTATCGGAGAATGCTACGGATAAGCTGGATGGACAGAGTACGGAATGAGATGGTCTTAAATAGAATGAAGAAAGAAGAAAAAGAGTTGTCAAAAACTATAAAGGCTCGGAAACTAGAGTACTTTGCACATGTAATGAGGCATCGGGAAAAATATAATATTCTACACCTAATTATGCAAGGAAAAATAAGCGGCAGGAGGAGTCGAGGAAGAAGAAGAACATCTTGGCTAAGGAATCTGAGACAGTGGTTTGGCCAGACTTTGGAATCACTCTTTAGATCGGCTGCAAACAAAATCATTATAGCCAACATGATCGCTAAAATTCGTTAAACGGATATAGCACAACAAGAAGAAGAAGAAGATCAAAACTCTTCAGCTGAATCTTAACCTTAAAAGATCTTCTATTATTTTGAATTGGCTGCCATCAAAGCCTTTAAAGCAGCATTTCCGGTGACAGAAATAATGGGATGTTTCTTTCTTTTGACTAAAAACATGCGTAAACATTTGGGAGAGCTGAAACATCTGAGAAGCTAAATCAAAGATGCAGACATCGTTGGCATTTTTGCCAATGGACCATTTGGAAGAACCAGTAGACGAATTATCCAATGTACTGCCTCTATAGCTATAGCCCCTTTTACAGTAGTTTGAAGATTCGTATATAGGTCATTCCGTTCGAATAGGAGAGGAAACGGACGCCAACAGGCAATATTTTCTCTGCCCTGTGGTTAGTACAAAATCTAGTACTGACAGAAGCTAACAAATAACAAAACCAACAACCACGCAGAAGCGGCACACAGATGTCTTTAAACTGAGCTGTCAATGAACTATCCATCCATTTAGTAATTCAGTGACAGTCCAACGGGGGATCTCGCATACGAGCATCTAATTGTCCGAAACGAACCTACCCAAAAAAAAATTCTCCATGCTTATAGACGCTGAACACGAATATCACGATTCCGAAAGTCTCCGCGGCACTTGGTGTCTAGGCTATTTACCTCTTCTCCTAAGGTTTTATGTAAATTCTGTACGAAATGAGTGCACACTTGGTACTCGGTGGTTTTTTGAGTCGCTAAATACGATTATAATAATGGCGGTAGAGTTCGAAACACCTGGTGTTTAAGACGGACCTCGTCTCCAGGAATTTTATGCAAATTCGATACAAAAAGAGTGTGCACACGGTACTAGGAGGTTTTTGGGATCGCTTACCACGAATATCATATAATGAGTTTGTAAAATTCGCATACAAATTTATGAATCCATGCGCGTGCATAGAAGTATAACTTCTGCCAGCAGTCCCACTGACTGACACACTAGTTTTTTTTTTCTACAATATTACCACAATTTTTTCTTGTTTAGCTCAGATTCGTTTAAATTTTTAAATTTACATATAATAGTAATATTCAGAATAGTTAAAAAGTTATATATTTTTTTTCTGCGTATATTTTTTAATTAATTTAATTTTGAAGACAGAAATAGATTTTGTCTTTAAACGTGAGAAATAACATTTTATTTTTACAATAATATATGTAAACATAGAAAGCTTAGCTTTAAAGAAAAAACTAATGCAGTAAATAAACTTACCCATAGTTGGAATACGCTGTGGACGTACTTTAAAATGGCAAACAAAGTTTCTTAATGCGGTCATTATATAAGAACTGCTTATTACCAAATAATGGTTATACATACATCTATATATATCTGGATTTATAGGCAGTTTTTCTGCCTTAGTTGGCATCTCCATGTCATAAAGGCTTTGAACAATTTCAGTATCGTCTATAGGATGTGCCAATATATTACTGGTGTCTAAAGAAGAGGCTTCTGAAGTGATAAAATCTAGAATTGCCCCATCTATTATATGGTCCATTTGTTTTATTTGGTTCATAGCATCTTCAAGTTGAAGAGGCAGTTTAACGTACTCACGAGCAGTATTCAAGGTTGACATGCTTTGAAGATTGTACTGTAAGAAAAATATGATTATAATTACTGTAAACTATTGAACACAAAAATCGGAAAATTCAATATAACTACTTGTTATTATATTTGCTATAAATATCTAAAACGACAGTTCAACAAATATTTTATTGTTGGTAAACTTTCAAAGTGAATGAGTTTGTAGGTTAATAAAACTTTAAAGAATTATAATTATGGTATACATATTTTATTTTTTATATGTTTAAATATAATGTTTTTTGTTTTCTATTTTATTGCTTTTAATATTATTACTAATAAGATAAAATATCTAACAATCTATTGGATCGTTTTAGTTCAAAAATTTACCAGACTATTATTTCCGGGCCTATATTTAGTGAGATTTATTTAATTTAATAGCTGCAATTCTTAATAGGGAAGATGCAAATATGATATTTATGAAAATTTTATGATTAAAAGCTTAAAAAAATATAAAAGAAGGACTACTTTAACGTTTTTATTTAATATCATGTTGATTTTTAACAATAATTACCAATTAAAATTACGTAAAACAAAACGCATTTCAAAACACCAATCAGCGTTTAGTGACGTCACTCCTGCTATGTCAACTTTTTAGTGGTTACCTTTGGGTGTAAAATTGATTATTAGCAGTCAATATTATTTACGTTTTTAATAAAAATGGAAGTTGGGTTTATCAAAACAGACTCCAGGAATTTACCAAGAGTTAGGTACTGTCGGCATGGTAGTAACTTTTTTTGTCGAGAGTCCAGAGTTTTTAAGTGTAGAAATGAAAGGTACTAAATTACTACGGTATGCATGAATCATAGTTTTTAAACTTTTATATTATTATAAAAATGTGAGTTTAAATGTTCGGTGTAAGAATAAAATAATCTGAAAGAATACATCAATATTATAGCTGCAGTATTTTCAATGCTCTCAAATTTCACGTTTTTTTCCTTTTCATTATTACTGATCTAGGTTTTAGTGGTATCATTATATTTTGGCATTCAAAAATATGAGGTACCACATCTTTTTTCAGATAAAGTTTCCCCCCAAACATTTTAAACTTTATCCAATTTTCGACGTCGTTCTCTAAACTATAAAATTAAAAATATGTTATTGAGAAGTTTTGTAAATACTTGGGTACAGTACGCAATAATAACAAGTATTCGCCAAATTACGTCAAAGTGGTCTTCACAGCATCGAATAATAGTCTTTGGAGAATAATAGTTATTCCTTTTTGCAGCTTGAAACCACTTTCTTCTCACTTTGGGTCAAAAGGTCCAGTCAAAAACAATTTATTTGGAAATTTTGTTGAAGTAGATGAAAGAATTGGCAAAACACATAAGTTAACACGACTTTTTTTCGGAATTTTATGGGTATTATTTTGATCACCTGATGTTGATGGATGGTCCATTTTAAATTATTACAAAAAAATAAGTAGAAAGTCGAGAAAACTTGCTATTTGTTAAGCTAACGACGGCAAGCACAACCAGTGACAGACAGGAATGACGTCATCGGAACTACAGGTCCGTTTCGGCGCGAAAACTTAAACGGTCTATTTAAAACCGCATTTTTTACGTTAAATTACATTGTTTTAATTTTTTAATATGTTTATGACCTATTTTACATGGAATTCATTAAAATAAAAACAAAACTAAAAATACTGCATGTTCCCTATTGTGCCGCCAGCGGTGTTACTATATAATTGTCTTTTCTTCCTCGTTGCGATTAGTAATTTTGGAGTTCATTTACTATCCATCTAACCGGTGGTACTCTTCAAAATACAGGTGGAAATGTGAAATTTACCAGGTTACGTTTTTCAGTATATATAATTCAATATATATAATTCATTTTTACACAATTTGTTTATAATTAAGTATTAAATCAAATGATCACATTGTCCGACAAATTTATTGCTGCGTTTTTGCTGTCCGACAGCTTAAATATTACGTTTATTTCTAGCTCGAAAAAGCAGCAGTTTTAAATTTAGATAATTTCAAACTTTGTTGGACTCGTTAATAGAAAGGTATACACAAAGTTTCAAGTATGTATTAATCATTTTAAAAAAAGTGTTGTGCGCGGTGGACTATTATGTCAGTTTAGATTTTTTATGTTCAAGTACACTAGCTGAAATTTTATACTCCCTCTGAGTAATTTTTTCTCGTTAACTCTAGGGCTAATGTAATTACAAGAGTCAGTAATACATTATAAAAAAATATTAATTAATAAATTCCTTATTTCGAACTTTTTATTATTAAATAAAAATAAGTTATACTCCAATGCTTGTATTAGGTATACTTAATCTAATTATTTAATATTGATTCCAAATAATTATCTACCCAAAATAACTGCTCTGAAAATGTATTTATACTTTGATTTCCTTATTTTCCCTGAGGCTCACAGTTATTTGCAGCTACATATATATGAAATGTAGCTTTATACATTTCAAAATATAATCATTTTGATGTCAGAAGGTTTACTCACAATTACACTTGTTTATGATTGTTTGCATCCGGTTTCCTTTGCATTTGTTTTTAATATTGGTTGTTTTTGTTGTTTGTACCCGTTAACCGGAAATTAAACTAATCTGTGAATTACATGACATACACGAAAGAAGATCGGGTTATAAAACATTACGTGTCAGTAGCAGTTTAGTGCTCTGTTTTACAGTTATCTTGATTTATTACATTTTAGATAATTAAAGTATTTGAGTATTAGGTACACAAATAAAGAAAAAATAAAGAAATCGTTAAAAGTATAGTATAATTAATAGTAATAATTAAATAGTTAGAAAAGATTAGGCGGACTAATATCTAAGATTTGGTTCAGAAAAAGTGTGAGTTTGTTTTTTATTAATCAATTTTTTTTAACATTTATGTAATTCAATTCCTTACTTATTTATACGATAGAGACGTTGTTTCCACTTTTGGTAACAGCGCTAGAAGTTTTTAACCGATATGGTCTTTATCAATATTTTCTTAAGTCCCGAAATAACGTCCTTTGATGACCTTTTTCTTCGTTTAGGAAAAAGAAAAAGTTAGAAATACATCTAAGATGAATAGAGGAAGCTGCGGAACCACAAGAATGACTTTAGGGTAAAAAATTGTGTGACAGAGACGGCAGTGTGACATAGAGCATTGTCAGGATGGAAAAACCATTTGTCTGCAATGTTTGGCCTTACGTGAATTACTCTTTTTTTTTAGAGACGTCTTTATAAAACACGTAGCTTACAGTTTTTTGATTATTTTCCTTCTAGAATAGTAAATCAGTATTGAATTTATTACAGATTCTTTCATTTAAGCTATCTTTTAACGTTAAGAGATCGTGGCATGCTACTTTTAACTTTGTCACTTAGCCCCAGGATAATTTGTAAAAATCTCGATTGTCAGGTTTTTCCAAATATGATTTGTTCAAGTGGAAACTTACACACGCTCCATAGAGGCCTGTTTTAACTTTTTAAACATAATATCTGCTTATTCCCCAAATTAACACAAAATTTTTGGCACAATATTATTTCAAATTCCACTGTTTCTTTTTTGTGATCTACCACCAAAACACTACTTCACTAAGAGCAGTCAGAGCAATTACTTTAGTAAACGGGCATGTGAAAATTGGAGAGGTCTCATTATAATCTTTATGTTGTGGTAAAGTGTTTAGAAACAAGATAGAAGAGGATACAAAGAACAAGATATTCGAAGATCAGTCAGAGTTCAGGGGATCATGATAATATATTGACAATTACACAATCAGGCAGAAAAAGTTACAGCGACTTGTATTTTGCTTTTATTAGCCTAAAAAACCGTATGGATCTGTTCCAAAAAAAATTGCAGAAATCGATAACACAAATAAAAATACTTCTTCCACTAATCCATGCAACAAAATAATTCTATAGAGAAAGTACTGCAACCATAAAAGTGGGGAAATGACTTTAACAATTCATCCTACAAAAGAGCTTCTCGCTAAGAATGCTCCACGACCTCAACTTTGTTAAAGTGTTTCTGAAATAAACTTTGAAATAATGGATAAGAAATTGCGAAAAAATTTCATTTAAGCTATCTTTTAACGTTAAGAGCTCGTGGCATGCTATTTTTAACTTTGTCACTTAGCCCCAGGATAATTTGTAAAAATCTCGATTGTCAGGTTTTTCCAAATATGATTTGTTCAAGTGGAAACTTACAAACGCTCCATAGAGGCCTGTTTTAACTTTTTAAACATAATATCTGCTTATTCCCCAAATTAACACAAACTTTAGTGGCACAATATTATTTCAAATTCCACTGTTTCTTTTTTGTAATCTACAACCAAAACACTACTTCACTAAGAGCAGTCAGAACAATTACTTAGTAAACGGGCATGTGAAAATTGTAGAGGTCTCATTATAATCTTTATGTTGTGGTAAAGTGTTTAGAAACAAGATAGAAGAGGATACAAAGAACAAGATATTCGAAGATCAGTCAGAGTTCAGGGGATCATGATAATATATTGACAATTACACAATCAGGCAGAAAAAGTTACAGCGACTTGTATTTTGCTTTTATTAGCCTAAAAAACCGTATGGATCTGTTCCAAAAAAAAAATTGCAGAAATCGATAACACAAATAAAAATACTTCTTCCACTAATCCATGCAACAAAATAATTCTATAGAGAAAGTACTGCAACCATAAAAGTGGGGAAATGACTTTAACAATTCATCCTACAAAAGAGCTTCTCGCTAAGAATGCTCCACGACCTCAACTTTGTTAAAGTGTTTCTGAAATAAACTTTGAAATAATTGATAAGAAATTGCGAAAAAATTTCATTTAAGCTATCTTTTAACGTTAAGAGCTCGTGGCATGCTACTTTTAACTTTGTCACTTAGCCTCAGAATTATTTGTAAAAATCTCGATTGTCAGGTTTTTCCAAATATGATTTGTTCAAGTGGAAACTTACACACGCTCCATAGAGGCCTGTTTTAACTTTTTAAACATAATATCTGCTTATTCCCCAAATTAACACAAAATTTAGTGGCACAATATTATTTCAAATTCCACTGTTTCTTTTTTGTAATCTACAACCAAAACACTACTTCACTAAGAGCAGTCAGAACAATTACTTAGTAAACGGGCATGTGAAAATTGTAGAGGTCTCATTATAATCTTTATGTTGTGGTAAAGTGTTTAGAAACAAGATAGAAGAGGATACAAAGAACCAGATATTCGAAGATCAGTCAGAGTTCAGGGGATCATGATAATATATTGACAATTACACAATTAGGCAGATGATCAAAAAGAAAAAGTTACAGCGACTTGTATTTTGCTTTTATTAACCTAAAAAACCGTATGGATCTGTTCCAAAAAAAATTGCAGAAACCGATAACACAAATAAAAATACTTCTTACACTAATCCATGCAACAAAATAATTCTATAGAGAAAGTACTGCAACCATAAAAGTGGGGAAATGACTTTAACAATTCATCCTACAAAAGAGCTTCTCGCTAAGAATGCTCCACGACCTCAACTTTGTTAAAGTTTTTCTGAAATAAACTTTGAAATAATGGATAAGAAATTGCGAAAAAATTTCATTTAAGCTATCTTTTAACGTTAAGAGCTCGTGGCATGCTATTTTTAACTTTGTCACTTAGCCCCAGGATAATTTGTAAAAATCTCGATTGTCAGGTTTTTCCAAATATGATTTGTTCAAGTGGAAACTTACACACGCTCCATAGAGGCCTGTTTTAACTTTTTAAACATAATATCTGCTTATTCCCCAAATTAACACAAAATTTAGTGGCACAATATTATTTCAAATTCCACTGTTTCTTTTTTGTAATCTACAACCAAAACACTACTTCACTAAGAGCAGTCAGAACAATTACTTAGTAAACGGGCATGTGAAAATTGTAGAGGTCTCATTATAATCTTTATGTTGTGGTAAAGTGTTTAGAAACAAGATAGAAGAGGATACAAAGAACCAGATATTCGAAGATCAGTCAGAGTTCAGGGGATCATGATAATATATTGACAATTACACAATCAGGCAGATGATCAAAAAGAAAAAGATACAGCGACTTGTATTTTGCTTTTATTAACCTAAAAAACCGTATGGATCTGTTCCAAAAAAAATTGCAGAAATCGATAACACAAATAAAAATACTTCTTCCATAATCCATGCAACAAAATAATTCTATAGAGAAAGTACTGCAACCATAAAAGTGGGGAAATGACTTTAACAATTCATCCTACAAAAGAGCATCTCGCTAAGAATGCTCCACGACTCAACTTTGTTAAAGTGTTTCTGAAATAAACTTTGAAATAATGGATAAGAAATTGCGAAAAAATTGGAAGTATCCATAATAATTTAACATATACATATATTCTCAGGTAGTCCTTGCACAATACCCTAAAGATCTTAGTTATATGGAGTAAAAATTGAAAGAAGAGTATAATAAAGCGGGGCTTGAAATAAACTTCAGCAAAACATAGTATGTATCTAAACACGTCGGTAGAAGCTATGAAAAATTTGAAAATAGATGAGACTCTTTCATACAGGGTAGCTCAAATTTTAAGTATCTTGGCTTCTAAATATCTAAAACTGGACAGAGTATGAAATAGCAAACAGACTTTGTCAGACAGGAACTGCGATGAAGCAGCTAAATCCTATATTATGGTGCAGAAGTAAAAAGGAACACCAAACCAAGGATAAATGACACAGTTGTGCGATCCATCATGACGTACAGAGTGATGAAAGGGAAAATACAAAGTAAAATAACTGCAGTGGAAATGAAGGCGCTGCTGCAGATTTACCAGACTATGTGGAAATTCCGAGAAAAATGAAGAATGAAAAAGATGACCTAATGTGGAAGAAAAAAGAATGTTATCTTATGGCCACGTAAGGCATACTGCCAATGATCGCTGGATTAAAAGCGTAACAGACATAGAGGGACGAAGTTGATATCACCATGTGTATCATATGTTATCTAATTATTGGATTAGTTTCAATTTATATTGAAAACACTGTATTTTGTGATTAAATAATACAAAGTTTTATTTTTTAACATTTCATCGGAATTAACATTTTTATATTTGTTATTAACCATATTAATCAATGCCGATATTAATAAACTTTTTATAAATAGAATAATTTGTTAATACCTACTATTAATATTATTAATACTATTAATATATACTACGAGAAGTTGATAACCTTACCTTAAAACTTTTCAAAAAACTTAGGCTTGATCTTAAAGACATATAACTAGGAGTTGATGGTGCTACACTCACAGATGTTTCACCGCCATACACACAGTTTATACAGAAACAGTAAGGTTCAAAATATCGCATCAATATATCCATATCACCTGGTTTAGTGATACCTATGCATTTAAAAATAGTTTCTAGTCGTATTATTCCTTGTTCATCCTTTTCTGATTGCTTCAATAACATTTTAAGACGAGATTCAGTTAAAAATCCAGATTTGTCTGATAACATCACCAGAAGACGTTTTAAGATACTTTTATAAGCCGGCAATAGTTCTTTCTTTATGACGTCAGTCTTTGGAAATGTACCTACCATAAACAACAAGAACTAAAAAACTTTTACCACATTTTGGACTAAAAATTTCCATATTACAGGGTTATTACAAATGATTAACACATTTCTGAGTAAATCAGGTATACTCGATTGGTAATAAAAGCAACTTCCAGTCTCGAGTAGGTCACACTGCCCAGAATGCTTTTTCAGTAACCCAATTTTAAAAATTTAAGTAACAATTCTAAATCTCGGTGGCCTGAACTTTAGAGCCAGATACTATTGACCCATGCGTCCTGGAAAAGGGACCTATTAAAAAATTCTCGGAGTTCAAGGTTACCATCCTGTTCGAAAATAAAGTCATGTAAATCATCTATTAATTAAGAAAACAGCCATTGTTTCAACATGACTAGGTACGTTATTGCGGTCACAGTTGTTATCACAAAACAGAAGGGTCCATAAACGTTTGTACCATGTAAGGCACAGAAAACGTTTATTTTTGACAAGTTTGTTTCATGTTGCGATATGTTTTCTAAACCCCACTTGCATAGGTACATTGTGTCTGTTGACTTTCTCACAGAAAACCTTGTGCTCCACGGCTATCAGGGTGAAGAAAGAGGTAATCTAGCGATTTGTTTGGCTATGTCACAGTATTTACCATTTCAGTAAATGATTGGGAGATGGCTCTACCTGTTGCGATCCGTGTATAATAATAATAATAATGATTCCAAATATTTATTTTTTGCAGATACTGCTTGTAAAATAAATAATTTTAAACACTTTTAACATATATTTTAATTAATACAGTATAAAAACTTTGATTATCCTCATGATAATGATAATGAGGAAGTAGATATCTGTTGTATCAAATGCTTTACACAGCTTAGAACTGATACCTAGTGTGACATCTATATTAAAGATATAGAAGGACCAAGCTTTGTGACACAGCTTAAAGCATTGTGAAATACAGTCGTTAGACCACCTCATTTCTCCACCCTGAGGGCTCTCGGCCCACTGGAGCCACAACTCTATTTAACGGCTGTTTCTTTAACTACTGGTGGCCAACCCCGCGCAAAACAATGGGCAAAAATTGACTTTTCCTTTATCTTTTTCTATGAGTATTATTCATTTAGATATTATACTTAAATAAATACAAATTTTTGTAATTGATGGATCCATCACTTGTAAAAAACCTGTAAATCAAAACCGTTATGCATTCTTATATTGAACAATATTTTACCAGATTCTGATTTAATGGTAAATCCAGTAGAAGTAATATCTTGACTATTTATTAATTTTAAGATTTCAACACCTCGATTGTAACTCGGCATCATAGTCTTGAAAAATTGGTCTTTAATATCAGGTGATATCCAAGGTAAACACATTAACTGAAATAAAATTAAACTGTGTTATAGACAAATGTTATTTAATGTTTATTTATTATTAATTTAATAAATAAAGACAATCCCATAATTAACTAGAAAGCGATTAGTGATGGAACTTGATTCCAAACTTAATCTTATTTTGTTAACAACCAAACCTAATACAATAACTTTTTATTTCTAACTAAGTTTTTTGAAGAAAAGTTTTTGGTATATAAGGCTAAGATAAGGCTTTTTATTTTTAATAAACATGATAATAAAAAGAAAACGAATGTCGCATTTTATTTTTTGTAAATTTTGGTTCATTAATAAATTCAATAATCAACAGTATTTTTATTTTGACTAAAAAACAAAATATAATCTTTGTTGGACTAACAAGATTTGCAAAGTGGCTCTCATTCAAAAAGGATTAACCCACAGATATGTAGGTACCGGAGGTATTAAGCGTTACCCATTCGTCAAAGAGTCAAAACTGAACAATGGGACCACTTTGTGTGTCAAATTGCTAGAAAAGATCCCAGTGTTTTTTATGTGGAAATGAAAAAAGCACTTCTAGTTGAAACCATTAATAAAAGACTACGTGCTCGAGAATTGTATTACGAGGTTACAAGTCCTACAGCTATCTAGGCAAAATAAAATAAATCAGTAAAATTGGTGACTTCAAGTTACAACTGAACAATTGAAAATTAACAAATGAAACCATTAATAAAAGACCACGTGCTCGAGAAATGTATTACGAGGTTACAAGCCCTACAGCTATCTAGGTAAAATAAAATAAATCAGTAAAATTGGTGACTTCAAGTTACAACTGAACAATTGAAAATTAACAAATGAAACCATTAATAAAAGACTACGTGCTCGAGAATTGTATTACGAGGTTACAAGTCTAACAGTTATCTAGGCAAAATAAAATAAATCAGTAAAATTGGTGACTTCAAGTTACAACTGAACAATTGAAAATTAACACATGAAACAATTAATAAAAAACTGCGTGCTCGAGAATTGTATTACGAGGTTGCAAGCCCTACAGCTATTTAGGCAAAATAAAATAAATCAGTAAAATTGGTGACTTCAAGTTACAACTGAACAATTGAAAACTAGCAAATTAAACCATTAATAAAAGACTACGTACTCGAGAATTTTATTACGAGGTTACAAGCACTACAGCTATTTAGGCAAAATAAAATAAATCAGTAAAATTGGTGACTTCAAGTTACAACTGAACAATTGAAAATTAACACATGAAACCATTAATAAAAGACTTCGTGCTCGAGAATTGTATTACGAGGTTACAAGTCCTACAGCTATCTAGGCAAAATAAAATAAATCAGTAAAATTGGTGACTTCAAGTTACAACTGATCAATTGAAAATTACACATGAAACCATTAATAAAAGACTACGTGCTCGAGAATTGTATTACGAGGTTACAAGCCCTACAGCTGTCTAGGCAAAATAAAATAAATCAGTAATATTAGTGACTTTAAGTTACAACTGAAAAATTGAAAATTAACACATGAAACCATTAATAAAAGACTACGTGCTCGAGAAATGTATTACGAGGTTACAAACCCTACAGCTGTCTAGGTAAAATAAAATAAATCAGTAAAATTGGTGACTTCAAGTTACAACTGAACAATTGAAAACTAGCAAATTAAACCATTAATAAAAGACTACGTGCTCGAGAATTGTATTACGAGGTTACAAGCACTACAGCTATTTAGGCAAAATAAAATAAATCAGTAAAATTGGTGACTTCAAGTTACAACTGAACAATTGAAAATTAACACATGAAACCATTAATAAAAGACTTCGTGCTCGAGAATTGTATTACGAGGTTACAAGTCCTACAGCTATCTAGGCAAAATAAAATATATCAGTAAAATTGGTGACTTTAAGTTACAACTGAACAATTGAAAATTAACAAATGAAACCATTAATAAAAGACTACGTGCTCGATAATTGTATTACGAGGTTACAAGCCCTACAGCTATCTAGGCAAAATAAAATAAATCAGTAAAATGGGTGACTTCAAGATACAACTTAAGAATTGAAAATTAACAAATGAAACCATTAATAAAAGACTACGTGCTCGAGAATTGTATTACGAGGTTACAAGTCTTACAGTTATCTAGGCAAAATAAAATAAATCAGTAAAATTGGTGACTTCAAGTTACAACTGAACAATTGAAAATTAACACATGAAACAATTAATAAAAGACTGCGTGCTCGAGAATTGTATTACGAGGTTACAAGCCCTACAGCTATTTAGGCAAAATAAAATAAATCAGTAAAATTGGTGACTTCAAGTTACAACTGAACAATTGAAAATTACACATGAAACCATTAATAAAAGACTACGTGCTCGAGAATTGTATTACGAGGTTACAAGCCCTATAGCTGTCTAGGCAAAATAAAATAAATCAGTAATATTAGTGACTTTAAGTTACAACTGAAAAATTGAAAATTAACACATGAAACCATTAATAAAAGACTACGTGCTCGAGAATTGTATTACGAGGTTACAAGCCCTACAGCTATCTAGGTAAAATAAAATAAATCAGTAAAATTGTTGACTTCCAGTTACAACTGAACAATTGAAAATTAACACATGAAACCATTAATAAAAGACTACGTGCTCGAGAATTGTATTACGAGGTTACAAGTCCTACAGTTATTTAGGCAAAATAAAATAAATCAGTAAAATTGGTGACTTCAAGTTACAACTGAACAATTGAAAACTAGCAAATTAAACCATTAATAAAAGACTACGTGCTCGAGAATTGTATTAAGAGGTTACAAGCCCTACAGCTATTTAGGCAAAATAAAATAAATCAGTAAAATTGGTGACTTCAAGTTACAACTGAACAATTGAAAATTAACAAATGAAACCATTAATAAAAGACCACGTGCTCGAGAAATGTATTACGAGGTTACAAGCCCTACAGCTATCTAGGTAAAATAAAATAAATCAGTAAAATTGTTGACTTCCAGTTACAACTGAACAATTGAAAATTAACACATGAAACCATTAATAAAAGACTACGTGCTCGAGAATTGTATTACGAGGTTACAAGTCCTACAGTTATTTAGGCAAAATAAAATAAATCTGTGAAATTGGTGACTTCAAGTTACAACTGAACAATTGAAAACTAGCAAATTAAACCATTAATAAAAGACTACGTGCTCGAGAATTGTATTAAGAGGTTACAAGCCCTACAGCTATTTAGGCAAAATAAAATAAATCAGTAAAATTGGTGACTTCAAGTTACAACTGAACAATTGAAAATTAACAAATGAAACCATTAATAAAAGACCACGTGCTCGAGAAATGTATTACGAGGTTACAAGCCCTACAGCTATCTAGGCAAAATAAAATAAATCAGTAAAATGGGTGACTTCAAGATACAACTTAAGAATTGAAAATTAACAAATGAAACCATTAATAAAAGACTACGTGCTCGAGAATTGTCTTACAGTTATCTAGGCAAAATAAAATAAATCAGTAAAATTGGTGACTTCAAGTTACAACTGAACAATTGAAAACTAGCAAATTAAACCATTAATAAAAGACTACGTGCTCGAGAATTGTATTACGAGGTTACAAGCCCTACAGCTATTTAGGCAAAATAAAATAAATCAGTAAAATTGGTGACTTCAAGTTACAACTGAACAATTGAAAATTAACAAATGAAACCATTAATAAAAGACCACGTGCTCGAGAAATGTATTACGAGGTTACAAGCCCTACAGCTATCTAGGTAAAATAAAATAAATCAGTAAAATTGGTGACTTCAAGTTACAACTGAACAATTGAAAATTAACACATGAAACCATTAATAAAAGACTACGTGCTCGAGAATTGTATTACGAGGTTACAAGTCCTACAGTTATTTAGGCAAAATAAAATAAATCAGTAAAATTGGTGACTTCAAGTTACAACTGAACAATTGAAAACTAGCAAATTAAACCATTAATAAAAGACTACGTGCTCGAGAATTGTATTACGAGGTTACAAGCCCTACAGCTATTTAGGCAAAATAAAATAAATCAGTAAAATTGGTGACTTCAAGTTACAACTGAACAATTGAAAATTAAACATGAAACCATTAATAAAAAACTACGTGCTCGAGAATTGTATTACGAGGTTACAAGTCCTACAGTTATTTAGGCAAAATAAAATAAATCAGTAAAATTGGTGACTTCAAGTTACAACTGAACAATTGAAAACTAGCAAATTAAACCATTAATAAAAGACTACGTGCTCGAGAATTGTATTACGAGGTTACAAGCACTACAGCTATTTAGGCAAAATAAAATAAATCAGTAAAATTGGTGACTTCAAGTTACAACTGAACAATTGAAAATTAACACATGAAACCATTAATAAAAGACTTCATGCTCGAGAATTGTATTACGCGGTTACAAGTCCTACAGCTATCTAGGCAAAATAAAATATATCAGTAAAATTGGTGACTTCAAGTTACAACTGAACAATTGAAAACTAGCAAATTAAACCATTAATAAAAGACTACGTGCTCGAGAATTGTATTACGAGGTTACAAGCACTACAGCTATTTAGGCAAAATAAAATAAATCAGTAAAATTGGTGACTTCAAGTTACAACTGAACAATTGAAAATTAACAAATGAAACCATTAATAAAAGACTTCGTGCTCGAGAATTGTATTACGAGGTTACAAGTCCTACAGCTATCTAGGCAAAATAAAATATATCAGTAAAATTGGTGACTTTAAGTTACAACTGAACAATTGAAAATTAACAAATGAAACCATTAATAAAAGACTACGTGCTCGATAATTGTATTACGAGTTTACAAGCCCTACAGCTATCTAGGCAAAATAAAATAAATCAGTAAAATGGGTGACTTCAAGATACAACTTAAGAATTGAAAATTAACAAATGAAACCATTAATAAAAGACTACGTGCTCGAGAATTGTCTTACAGTTGTCTAGGCAAAATAAAATAAATCAGTAAAATTGGTGACTTTAAGTTACAACTGAACAATTGAAAATTAACACATGAAACAATTAATAAAAGACTACGTGCTCGAGAATTGTACTACGAGGTTACAAGCCCTACAGCTATTTAGGCAAAATAAAATAAATCAGTAAAATTGGTGACTTCAAGTTACAACTGATCAATTAAAAATTATACATGAAACCATTAATAAAAGACTACGTGCTCGAGAATTGTATTACGAGGTTACAAGCCCTACAGCTGTCTAGGCAAAATAAAATAAATCAGTAATATTAGTGACTTTAAGTTACAACTGAAAAATTGAAAATTAACACATGAAACCATTAATAAAAGACTACGTGCTCGAGAATTGTATTACGAGGTTACAAGTCCTACAGTTATTTAGGCAAAATAAAATAAATCTGTGAAATTGGTGACTTCAAGTTACAACTGAACAATTGAAAACTAGCAAATTAAACCATTAATAAAAGACTACGTGCTCGAGAATTGTATTAAGAGGTTACAAGCCCTACAGCTATTTAGGCAAAATAAAATAAATCAGTAAAATTGGTGACTTCAAGTTACAACTGAACAATTGAAAATTAACAAATGAAACCATTAATAAAAGACCACGTGCTCGAGAATTGTATTACGAGGTTACAAGCCCTACAGCTATTTAGGCAAAATAAAATAAATCAGTAAAATTGGTGACTTCAAGTTACAACTGAACAATTGAAAATTAACAAATGAAACCATTAATAAAAGACCACGTGCTCGAGAAATGTATTACGAGGTTACAAGCCCTACAGCTATTTAGGCAAAATAAAATAAATCAGTAAAATTGGTGACTTCAAGTTACAACTGAACAATTGAAAATTAACAAATGAAACCATTAATAAAAGACCACGTGCTCGAGAAATGTATTACGAGGTTACAAGCCCTACAGCTATCTAGGTAAAATAAAATAAATCAGTAAAATTGGTGACTTCAAGTTACAACTGAACAATTGAAAATTAACACATGAAACCATTAATAAAAGACTACGTGCTCGAGAATTGTATTACGAGGTTACAAGTCCTACAGTTATTTAGGCAAAATAAAATAAATCAGTAAAATTGGTGACTTCAAGTTACAACTGAACAATTGAAAACTAGCAAATTAAACCATTAATAAAAGACTACGTGCTCGAGAATTGTATTACGAGGTTACAAGCCCTACAGCTATTTAGGCAAAATAAAATAAATCAGTAAAATTGGTGACTTCAAGTTACAACTGAACAATTGAAAATTAAACATGAAACCATTAATAAAAAACTACGTGCTCGAGAATTGTATTACGAGGTTACAAGTCCTACAGTTATTTAGGCAAAATAAAATAAATCAGTAAAATTGGTGACTTCAAGTTACAACTGAACAATTGAAAACTAGCAAATTAAACCATTAATAAAAGACTACGTGCTCGAGAATTGTATTACGAGGTTACAAGCACTACAGCTATTTAGGCAAAATAAAATAAATCAGTAAAATTGGTGACTTCAAGTTACAACTGAACAATTGAAAATTAACACATGAAACCATTAATAAAAGACTTCGTGCTCGAGAATTGTATTACGCGGTTACAAGTCCTACAGCTATCTAGGCAAAATAAAATATATCAGTAAAATTGGTGACTTCAAGTTACAACTGAACAATTGAAAACTAGCAAATTAAACCATTAATAAAAGACTACGTGCTCGAGAATTGTATTACGAGGTTACAAGCACTACAGCTATTTAGGCAAAATAAAATAAATCAGTAAAATTGGTGACTTCAAGTTACAACTGAACAATTGAAAATTAACAAATGAAACCATTAATAAAAGACTTCGTGCTCGAGAATTGTATTACGAGGTTACAAGTCCTACAGCTATCTAGGCAAAATAAAATATATCAGTAAAATTGGTGACTTTAAGTTACAACTGAACAATTGAAAATTAACAAATAAAACCATTAATAAAAGACTACGTGCTCGATAATTGTATTACGAGTTTACAAGCCCTACAGCTATCTAGGCAAAATAAAATAAATCAGTAAAATGGGTGACTTCAAGATACAACTTAAGAATTGAAAATTAACAAATGAAACCATTAATAAAAGACTACGTGCTCGAGAATTGTCTTACAGTTGTCTAGGCAAAATAAAATAAATCAGTAAAATTGGTGACTTTAAGTTACAACTGAACAATTGAAAATTAACACATGAAACAATTAATAAAAGACTACGTGCTCGAGAATTGTATTACGAGGTTACAAGCCCTACAGCTGTCTAGGCAAAATAAAATAAATCAGTAATATTAGTGACTTTAAGTTACAACTGAAAAATTGAAAATTAACACATGAAACCATTAATAAAAGACTACGTGCTCGAGAATTGTATTACGAGGTTACAAGTCCTACAGTTATTTAGGCAAAATAAAATAAATCTGTGAAATTGGTGACTTCAAGTTACAACTGAACAATTGAAAACTAGCAAATTAAACCATTAATAAAAGACTACGTGCTCGAGAATTGTATTAAGAGGTTACAAGCCCTACAGCTATTTAGGCAAAATAAAATAAATCAGTAAAATTGGTGACTTCAAGTTACAACTGAACAATTGAAAATTAACAAATGAAACCATTAATAAAAGACCACGTGCTCGAGAAATGTATTACGAGGTTACAAGCCCTACAGCTATCTAGGCAAAATAAAATAAATCAGTAAAATGGGTGACTTCAAGATACAACTTAAGAATTGAAAATTAACAAATGAAACCATTAATAAAAGACTACGTGCTCGAGAATTGTCTTACAGTTATCTAGGCAAAATAAAATAAATCAGTAAAATTGGTGACTTCAAGTTACAACTGAACAATTGAAAACTAGCAAATTAAACCATTAATAAAAGACTACGTGCTCGAGAATTGTATTACGAGGTTACAAGCCCTACAGCTATTTAGGCAAAATAAAATAAATCAGTAAAATTGGTGACTTCAAGTTACAACTGAACAATTGAAAATTAACAAATGAAACCATTAATAAAAGACCACGTGCTCGAGAAATGTATTACGAGGTTACAAGCCCTACAGCTATCTAGGTAAAATAAAATAAATCAGTAAAATTGGTGACTTCAAGTTACAACTGAACAATTGAAAATTAACACATGAAACCATTAATAAAAGACTACGTGCTCGAGAATTGTATTACGAGGTTACAAGTCCTACAGTTATTTAGGCAAAATAAAATAAATCAGTAAAATTGGTGACTTCAAGTTACAACTGAACAATTGAAAACTAGCAAATTAAACCATTAATAAAAGACTACGTGCTCGAGAATTGTATTACGAGGTTACAAGCCCTACAGCTATTTAGGCAAAATAAAATAAATCAGTAAAATTGGTGACTTTAAGTTACAACTGAACAATTGAAAACTAGCAAATTAAACCATTAATAAAAGACTACGTGCTCGAGAATTGTATTACGAGGTTACAAGCCCTACAGCTATTTAGGCAAAATAAAATAAATCAGTAAAATTGGTGACTTCAAGTTACAACTGAACAATTGAAAATTAAACATGAAACCATTAATAAAAGACTACGTGCTCGAGAATTGTATTACGAGGTTACAAGCCCTACAGCTATTTAGGCAAAATAAAATAAATCAGTAAAATTGGTGACTTCAAGTTACAACTGATCAATTGAAAATTACACATGAAACCATTAATAAAAGAATACGTGCTCGAGAATTGTATTACGAGGTTACAAGCCCTACAGCTGTCTAGGCAAAATAAAATAAATCAGTAATATTAGTGACTTTAAGTTACAACTGAAAAATTGAAAATTAACACATGAAACCATTAATAAAAGACTACGTGCTCGAGAATTGTATTACGAGGTTACAAGTCCTACAGTTATTTAGGCAAAATAAAATAAATCAGTAAAATTGGTGACTTCAAGTTACAACTGAACAATTGAAAACTAGCAAATTAAACCATTAATAAAAGACTACGTGCTCGAGAATTGTATTACGAGGTTACAAGCCCTACAGCTATTTAGGCAAAATAAAATAAATCAGTAAAATTGGTGACTTCAAGTTACAACTGAACAATTGAAAATTAAACATGAAACCATTAATAAAAGACTACGTGCTCGAGAATTGTATTACGAGGTTACAAGTGCTACAGTTATTTAGGCAAAATAAAATAAATCAGTAAAATTGGTGACTTCAAGTTACAACTGAACAATTGAAAACTAGCAAATTAAACCATTAATAAAAGACTACGTGCTCGAGAATTGTATTACGAGGTTACAAGCCCTACAGCTATTTAGGCAAAATAAAATAAATCAGTAAAATTGGTGACTTCAAGTTACAACTGAACAATTGAAAATTAAACATGAAACCATTAATAAAAGACTACGTGCTCGAGAATTGTATTACGAGGTTACAAGTCCTACAGTTATTTAGGCAAAATAAAATAAATCAGTAAAATTGGTGACTTCAAGTTACAACTGAACAATTGAAAACTAGCAAATTAAACCATTAATAAAAGACTACGTGCTCGAGAATTGTATTACGAGGTTACAAGCACTACAGCTATTTAGGCAAAATAAAATAAATCAGTAAAATTGGTGACTTCAAGTTACAACTGAACAATTGAAAATTAACACATGAAACCATTAATAAAAGACTACGTGCTCGATAATTGTATTACGAGGTTACAAGCCCTACAGCTATCTAGGCAAAATAAAATAAATCAGTATAATGGGTGACTTCAAGATACAACTGAACAATTGAAAATTAACAAATGAAACCATTAATAAAAGACTACGTGCTCGATAATTGTATTACGAGGTTACAAGCCCTACAGCTATCTAGGCAAAATAAAATAAATCAGTAAAATGGGTGACTTCAAGATACAACTGAAGAATTGAAAATTAACAAATGAAACCATTAATAAAAGACTACGTGCTCGAGAATTGTATTACGAGGTTACAAGCCCTACAGCTATTTAGGCAAAATAAAATAAATCAGTAAAATTGGTGACTTCAAGTTACAACTAAACAATTGAAAATTAACAAATGAAACCATTAATAAAAGACCACGTGCTCGAGAAATGTATTACGAGGTTACAAGCCCTACAGCTATCTAGGTAAAATAAAATAAATCAGTAAAATAGGTGACTTCAAGTTACAACTGAACAATTGAAAATTAACACATGAAACCATTAATAAAAGACTACGTGCTCGAGAATTGTATTACGAGGTTACAAGTCCTACAGTTATTTAGGCAAAATAAAATAAATCAGTAAAATTGGTGACTTTAAGTTACAACTGAACAATTGAAAACTAGCAAATTAAACCATTAATAAAAGACTACGTGCTCGAGAATTGTATTACGAGGTTACAAGCACTACAGCTATTTAGGCAAAATAAAATAAATCAGTAAAATTGGTGACTTCAAGTTACAACTGAACAATTGAAAATTAACACATGAAACCATTAATAAAAGACTTCGTGCTCGAGAATTGTATTACGAGGTTACAAGTCCTACAGTTATTTAGGCAAAATAAAATAAATCAGTAAAATTGGTGACTTCAAGTTACAACTGAACAATTGAAAACTAGCAAATTAAACCATTAATAAAAGACTACGTGCTCGAGAATTGTATTACGAGGTTACAAGCCCTACAGCTATTTAGGCAAAATAAAATAAATCAGTAAAATTGGTGACTTCAAATTACAACTGAACAATTGAAAATTAACAAATGAAACCATTAATAAAAGACCACGTGCTCGAGAAATGTATTACGAGGTTACAAGCCCTACAGCTATCTAGGTAAAATAAAATAAATCAGTAAAATTGGTGACTTTAAGTTACAACTGAACAATTGAAAATTACACATGAAACCATTAATAAAAGACTACGTGCTCGAGAATTGTATTACGAGGTTACAAGCCCTACAGCTATCTAGGCAAAATAAAATAAATCAGTAATATTGGTGACTTTAAGTTACAACTGAACAATTGAAAATTAACACATGAAACCATTAATAAAAGACTACGTGCTCGAGAATTGTATTACGAGGTTACAAGTCCTACAGTTATTTAGGCAAAATAAAATAAATCAGTAAAATTGGTGACTTCAAGTTACAACTGAATAATTGAAAACTAGCAAATTAAACCATTAATAAAAGACTACGTGCTCGAGAATTGTATTACGAGGTTACAAGCCCTACAGCTATTTAGGCAAAATAAAATAAATCAGTAAAATTGGTGACTTCAAGTTACAACTGAACAATTGAAAATTAAACATGAAACCATTAATAAAAGACTACGTGCTCGAGAATTGTATTACGAGGTTACAAGTCCTACAGTTATTTAGGCAAAATAAAATAAATCAGTAAAATTGGTGACTTTAAGTTACAACTGAACAATTGAAAACTAGCAAATTAAACCATTAATAAAAGACTACGTGCTCGAGAATTGTATTACGAGGTTACAAGCACTACAGCTATTTAGGCAAAATAAAATAAATCAGTAAAATTGGTGACTTCAAGTTACAACTGAACAATTGAAAATTAACACATGAAACCATTAATAAAAGACTTCGTGCTCGAGAATTGTATTACGAGGTTACAAGTCCTACAGTTATTTAGGCAAAATAAAATAAATCAGTAAAATTGGTGACTTCAAGTTACAACTGAACAATTGAAAACTAGCAAATTAAACCATTAATAAAAGACTACGTGCTCGAGAATTGTATTACGAGGTTACAAGCCCTACAGCTATTTAGGCAAAATAAAATAAATCAGTAAAATTGGTGACTTCAAATTACAACTGAACAATTGAAAATTAACAAATGAAACCATTAATAAAAGACCACGTGCTCGAGAAATGTATTACGAGGTTACAAGCCCTACAGCTATCTAGGTAAAATAAAATAAATCAGTAAAATTGGTGACTTTAAGTTACAACTGAACAATTGAAAATTACACATGAAACCATTAATAAAAGACTACGTGCTCGAGAATTGTATTACGAGGTTACAAGCCCTACAGCTATCTAGGCAAAATAAAATAAATCAGTAATATTGGTGACTTTAAGTTACAACTGAACAATTGAAAATTAACACATGAAACCATTAATAAAAGACTACGTGCTCGAGAATTGTATTACGAGGTTACAAGTCCTACAGTTATTTAGGCAAAATAAAATAAATCAGTAAAATTGGTGACTTCAAGTTACAACTGAACAATTGAAAACTAGCAAATTAAACCATTAATAAAAGACTACGTGCTCGAGAATTGTATTACGAGGTTACAAGCCCTACAGCTATTTAGGCAAAATAAAATAAATCAGTAAAATTGGTGACTTCAAGTTACAACTGAACAATTGAAAATTAAACATGAAACCATTAATAAAAGACTACGTGCTCGAGAATTGTATTACGAGGTTACAAGTCCTACAGCTATTTAGGCAAAATAAAATAAATCAGTAAAATTGGTGACTTCAAGTTACAACTGAACAATTGAAAATTACACATGAAACCATTAATAAACGACTACGTGCTGGAGAATTTTATTACGAGGTTACAAGCCCTACAGCTATCTAGGCAAAATAAAATAAATCAGTATAATGGGTGACTTCAAGATACAACTGAACAATTGAAAATTAACAAATGAAACCATTAATAAAAGACTACGTGCTCGATAATTGTATTACGAGGTTACAAGCCCTACAGCTATTTAGGCAAAATAAAATAAATCAGTAAAATTGGTGACTTCAAGTTACAACTGAACAATTGAAAATTAAACATGAAACCATTAATAAAAGACTACGTGCTCGAGAATTGTATTACGAGGTTACAAGTCCTACAGCTATTTAGGCAAAATAAAATAAATCAGTAAAATTGGTGACTTCAAGTTACAACTGAACAATTGAAAATTAACAAATGAAACCATTAATAAAAGACTACGTGCTCGAGAATTGTATTACGAGGTTACAAGCCCTACAGCTATTTAGGCAAAATAAAATAAATCAGTAAAATTGGTGACTTCAAGTTACAACTGAAAAATTGAAAATTAAACATGAAACCATTAATAAAAGACTACGTGCTCGAGAATTGTATTACGAGGTTACAAGTCCTACAGCTATTTAGGCAAAATAAAATAAATCAGTAAAATTGGTGACTTCAAGTTACAACTGAACAATTGAAAATTACACATGAAACCATTAATAAACGACTACGTGCTGGAGAATTTTATTACGAGGTTACAAGCCCTACAGCTATCTAGGCAAAATAAAATAAATCAGTATAATGGGTGACTTCAAGATACAACTGAACAATTGAAAATTAACAAATGAAACCATTAATAAAAGACTACGTGCTCGAGAATTGTATTACGAGGTTACAAGCCCTACAGCTATTTAGGCAAAATAAAATAAATCAGTAAAATTGGTGACTTCAAGTTACAACTGAACAATTGAAAATTAAACATGAAACCATTAATAAAAGACTACGTGCTCGAGAATTGTATTACGAGGTTACAAGTCCTACAGCTATTTAGGCAAAATAAAATAAATCAGTAAAATTGGTGACTTCAAGTTACAACTGAACAATTGAAAATTACACATGAAACCATTAATAAACGACTACGTGCTGGAGAATTTTATTACGAGGTTACAAGCCCTACAGCTATCTAGGCAAAATAAAATAAATCAGTATAATGGGTGACTTCAAGATACAACTGAACAATTGAAAATTAACAAATGAAACCATTAATAAAAGACTACGTGCTCGATAATTGTATTACGAGGTTACAAGCCCTACAGCTATTTAGGCAAAATAAAATAAATCAGTAAAATTGGTGACTTCAAGTTACAACTGAACAATTGAAAATTACACATGAAACCATTAATAAACGACTACGTGCTGGAGAATTTTATTACGAGGTTACAAGCCCTACAGCTATCTAGGCAAAATAAAATAAATCAGTATAATGGGTGACTTCAAGATACAACTGAACAATTGAAAATTAACAAATGAAACCATTAATAAAAGACTACGTGCTCGAGAATTGTATTACGAGGTTACAAGCCCTACAGCTATTTAGGCAAAATAAAATAAATCAGTAAAATTGGTGACTTCAAGTTACAACTGAACAATTGAAAATTAAACATGAAACCATTAATAAAAGACTACGTGCTCGAGAATTGTATTACGAGGTTACAAGTCCTACAGCTATTTAGGCAAAATAAAATAAATCAGTAAAATTGGTGACTTCAAGTTACAACTGAACAATTGAAAATTACACATGAAACCATTAATAAACGACTACGTGCTGGAGAATTTTATTACGAGGTTACAAGCCCTACAGCTATCTAGGCAAAATAAAATAAATCAGTATAATGGGTGACTTCAAGATACAACTGAACAATTGAAAATTAACAAATGAAACCATTAATAAAAGACTACGTGCTCGATAATTGTATTACGAGGTTACAAGCCCTACAGCTATTTAGGCAAAATAAAATAAATCAGTAAAATTGGTGACTTCAAGTTACAACTGAACAATTGAAAATTACACATGAAACCATTAATAAACGACTACGTGCTGGAGAATTTTATTACGAGGTTACAAGCCCTACAGCTATCTAGGCAAAATAAAATAAATCAGTATAATGGGTGACTTCAAGATACAACTGAACAATTGAAAATTAACAAATGAAACCATTAATAAAAGACTACGTGCTCGAGAATTGTATTACGAGGTTACAAGCCCTACAGCTATTTAGGCAAAATAAAATAAATCAGTAAAATTGGTGACTTCAAGTTACAACTGAACAATTGAAAATTAAACATGAAACCATTAATAAAAGACTACGTGCTCGAGAATTGTATTACGAGGTTACAAGTCCTACAGCTATTTAGGCAAAATAAAATAAATCAGTAAAATTGGTGACTTCAAGTTACAACTGAACAATTGAAAATTACACATGAAACCATTAATAAACGACTACGTGCTGGAGAATTTTATTACGAGGTTACAAGCCCTACAGCTATCTAGGCAAAATAAAATAAATCAGTAAAATTGGTGACTTCAAGTTACAACTGAACAATTGAAAACTAGCAAATTAAACCATTAATAAAAGACTACGTGCTCGAGAATTGTATTACGAGGTTACAAGCACTACAGCTATTTAGGCAAAATAAAATAAATCAGTAAAATTGGTGACTTCAAGTTACAACTGAACAATTGAAAATTAACACATGAAACCATTAATAAAAGACTACGTGCTCGATAATTGTATTACGAGGTTACAAGCCCTACAGCTATCTAGGCAAAATAAAATAAATCAGTATAATGGGTGACTTCAAGATACAACTGAACAATTGAAAATTAACAAATGAAACCATTAATAAAAGACTACGTGCTCGATAATTGTATTACGAGGTTACAAGCCCTACAGCTATCTAGGCAAAATAAAATAAATCAGTAAAATGGGTGACTTCAAGATACAACTGAAGAATTGAAAATTAACAAATGAAACCATTAATAAAAGACTACGTGCTCGAGAATTGTATTACGAGGTTACAAGCCCTACAGCTATTTAGGCAAAATAAAATAAATCAGTAAAATTGGTGACTTCAAGTTACAACTAAACAATTGAAAATTAACAAATGAAACCATTAATAAAAGACCACGTGCTCGAGAAATGTATTACGAGGTTACAAGCCCTACAGCTATCTAGGTAAAATAAAATAAATCAGTAAAATAGGTGACTTCAAGTTACAACTGAACAATTGAAAATTAACACATGAAACCATTAATAAAAGACTACGTGCTCGAGAATTGTATTACGAGGTTACAAGTCCTACAGTTATTTAGGCAAAATAAAATAAATCAGTAAAATTGGTGACTTTAAGTTACAACTGAACAATTGAAAACTAGCAAATTAAACCATTAATAAAAGACTACGTGCTCGAGAATTGTATTACGAGGTTACAAGCACTACAGCTATTTAGGCAAAATAAAATAAATCAGTAAAATTGGTGACTTCAAGTTACAACTGAACAATTGAAAATTAACACATGAAACCATTAATAAAAGACTTCGTGCTCGAGAATTGTATTACGAGGTTACAAGTCCTACAGTTATTTAGGCAAAATAAAATAAATCAGTAAAATTGGTGACTTCAAGTTACAACTGAACAATTGAAAACTAGCAAATTAAACCATTAATAAAAGACTACGTGCTCGAGAATTGTATTACGAGGTTACAAGCCCTACAGCTATTTAGGCAAAATAAAATAAATCAGTAAAATTGGTGACTTCAAATTACAACTGAACAATTGAAAATTAACAAATGAAACCATTAATAAAAGACCACGTGCTCGAGAAATGTATTACGAGGTTACAAGCCCTACAGCTATCTAGGTAAAATAAAATAAATCAGTAAAATTGGTGACTTTAAGTTACAACTGAACAATTGAAAATTACACATGAAACCATTAATAAAAGACTACGTGCTCGAGAATTGTATTACGAGGTTACAAGCCCTACAGCTATCTAGGCAAAATAAAATAAATCAGTAATATTGGTGACTTTAAGTTACAACTGAACAATTGAAAATTAACACATGAAACCATTAATAAAAGACTACGTGCTCGAGAATTGTATTACGAGGTTACAAGTCCTACAGTTATTTAGGCAAAATAAAATAAATCAGTAAAATTGGTGACTTCAAGTTACAACTGAACAATTGAAAACTAGCAAATTAAACCATTAATAAAAGACTACGTGCTCGAGAATTGTATTACGAGGTTACAAGCCCTACAGCTATTTAGGCAAAATAAAATAAATCAGTAAAATTGGTGACTTCAAGTTACAACTGAACAATTGAAAATTAAACATGAAACCATTAATAAAAGACTACGTGCTCGAGAATTGTATTACGAGGTTACAAGTCCTACAGCTATTTAGGCAAAATAAAATAAATCAGTAAAATTGGTGACTTCAAGTTACAACTGAACAATTGAAAATTACACATGAAACCATTAATAAACGACTACGTGCTGGAGAATTTTATTACGAGGTTACAAGCCCTACAGCTATCTAGGCAAAATAAAATAAATCAGTATAATGGGTGACTTCAAGATACAACTGAACAATTGAAAATTAACAAATGAAACCATTAATAAAAGACTACGTGCTCGATAATTGTATTACGAGGTTACAAGCCCTACAGCTATTTAGGCAAAATAAAATAAATCAGTAAAATTGGTGACTTCAAGTTACAACTGAACAATTGAAAATTAAACATGAAACCATTAATAAAAGACTACGTGCTCGAGAATTGTATTACGAGGTTACAAGTCCTACAGCTATTTAGGCAAAATAAAATAAATCAGTAAAATTGGTGACTTCAAGTTACAACTGAACAATTGAAAATTAACAAATGAAACCATTAATAAAAGACTACGTGCTCGAGAATTGTATTACGAGGTTACAAGCCCTACAGCTATTTAGGCAAAATAAAATAAATCAGTAAAATTGGTGACTTCAAGTTACAACTGAACAATTGAAAATTAAACATGAAACCATTAATAAAAGACTACGTGCTCGAGAATTGTATTACGAGGTTACAAGTCCTACAGCTATTTAGGCAAAATAAAATAAATCAGTAAAATTGGTGACTTCAAGTTACAACTGAACAATTGAAAATTACACATGAAACCATTAATAAACGACTACGTGCTGGAGAATTTTATTACGAGGTTACAAGCCCTACAGCTATCTAGGCAAAATAAAATAAATCAGTATAATGGGTGACTTCAAGATACAACTGAACAATTGAAAATTAACAAATGAAACCATTAATAAAAGACTACGTGCTCGAGAATTGTATTACGAGGTTACAAGCCCTACAGCTATTTAGGCAAAATAAAATAAATCAGTAAAATTGGTGACTTCAAGTTACAACTGAACAATTGAAAATTAAACATGAAACCATTAATAAAAGACTACGTGCTCGAGAATTGTATTACGAGGTTACAAGTCCTACAGCTATTTAGGCAAAATAAAATAAATCAGTAAAATTGGTGACTTCAAGTTACAACTGAACAATTGAAAATTACACATGAAACCATTAATAAACGACTACGTGCTGGAGAATTTTATTACGAGGTTACAAGCCCTACAGCTATCTAGGCAAAATAAAATAAATCAGTATAATGGGTGACTTCAAGATACAACTGAACAATTGAAAATTAACAAATGAAACCATTAATAAAAGACTACGTGCTCGATAATTGTATTACGAGGTTACAAGCCCTACAGCTATTTAGGCAAAATAAAATAAATCAGTAAAATTGGTGACTTCAAGTTACAACTGAACAATTGAAAATTACACATGAAACCATTAATAAACGACTACGTGCTGGAGAATTTTATTACGAGGTTACAAGCCCTACAGCTATCTAGGCAAAATAAAATAAATCAGTATAATGGGTGACTTCAAGATACAACTGAACAATTGAAAATTAACAAATGAAACCATTAATAAAAGACTACGTGCTCGAGAATTGTATTACGAGGTTACAAGCCCTACAGCTATTTAGGCAAAATAAAATAAATCAGTAAAATTGGTGACTTCAAGTTACAACTGAACAATTGAAAATTACACATGAAACCATTAATAAACGACTACGTGCTGGAGAATTTTATTACGAGGTTACAAGCCCTACAGCTATCTAGGCAAAATAAAATAAATCAGTATAATGGGTGACTTCAAGATACAACTGAACAATTGAAAATTAACAAATGAAACCATTAATAAAAGACTACGTGCTCGAGAATTGTATTACGAGGTTACAAGCCCTACAGCTATTTAGGCAAAATAAAATAAATCAGTAAAATTGGTGACTTCAAGTTACAACTGAACAATTGAAAATTAAACATGAAACCATTAATAAAAGACTACGTGCTCGAGAATTGTATTACGAGGTTACAAGTCCTACAGCTATTTAGGCAAAATAAAATAAATCAGTAAAATTGGTGACTTCAAGTTACAACTGAACAATTGAAAATTACACATGAAACCATTAATAAACGACTACGTGCTGGAGAATTTTATTACGAGGTTACAAGCCCTACAGCTATCTAGGCAAAATAAAATAAATCAGTAAAATTGGTGACTTCAAGTTACAACTGAACAATTGAAAACTAGCAAATTAAACCATTAATAAAAGACTACGTGCTCGAGAATTGTATTACGAGGTTACAAGCACTACAGCTATTTAGGCAAAATAAAATAAATCAGTAAAATTGGTGACTTCAAGTTACAACTGAACAATTGAAAATTAACACATGAAACCATTAATAAAAGACTACGTGCTCGATAATTGTATTACGAGGTTACAAGCCCTACAGCTATCTAGGCAAAATAAAATAAATCAGTATAATGGGTGACTTCAAGATACAACTGAACAATTGAAAATTAACAAATGAAACCATTAATAAAAGACTACGTGCTCGATAATTGTATTACGAGGTTACAAGCCCTACAGCTATCTAGGCAAAATAAAATAAATCAGTAAAATGGGTGACTTCAAGATACAACTGAAGAATTGAAAATTAACAAATGAAACCATTAATAAAAGACTACGTGCTCGAGAATTGTATTACGAGGTTACAAGCCCTACAGCTATTTAGGCAAAATAAAATAAATCAGTAAAATTGGTGACTTCAAGTTACAACTAAACAATTGAAAATTAACAAATGAAACCATTAATAAAAGACCACGTGCTCGAGAAATGTATTACGAGGTTACAAGCCCTACAGCTATCTAGGTAAAATAAAATAAATCAGTAAAATAGGTGACTTCAAGTTACAACTGAACAATTGAAAATTAACACATGAAACCATTAATAAAAGACTACGTGCTCGAGAATTGTATTACGAGGTTACAAGTCCTACAGTTATTTAGGCAAAATAAAATAAATCAGTAAAATTGGTGACTTTAAGTTACAACTGAACAATTGAAAACTAGCAAATTAAACCATTAATAAAAGACTACGTGCTCGAGAATTGTATTACGAGGTTACAAGCACTACAGCTATTTAGGCAAAATAAAATAAATCAGTAAAATTGGTGACTTCAAGTTACAACTGAACAATTGAAAATTAACACATGAAACCATTAATAAAAGACTTCGTGCTCGAGAATTGTATTACGAGGTTACAAGTCCTACAGTTATTTAGGCAAAATAAAATAAATCAGTAAAATTGGTGACTTCAAGTTACAACTGAACAATTGAAAACTAGCAAATTAAACCATTAATAAAAGACTACGTGCTCGAGAATTGTATTACGAGGTTACAAGCCCTACAGCTATTTAGGCAAAATAAAATAAATCAGTAAAATTGGTGACTTCAAATTACAACTGAACAATTGAAAATTAACAAATGAAACCATTAATAAAAGACCACGTGCTCGAGAAATGTATTACGAGGTTACAAGCCCTACAGCTATCTAGGTAAAATAAAATAAATCAGTAAAATTGGTGACTTTAAGTTACAACTGAACAATTGAAAATTACACATGAAACCATTAATAAAAGACTACGTGCTCGAGAATTGTATTACGAGGTTACAAGCCCTACAGCTATCTAGGCAAAATAAAATAAATCAGTAATATTGGTGACTTTAAGTTACAACTGAACAATTGAAAATTAACACATGAAACCATTAATAAAAGACTACGTGCTCGAGAATTGTATTACGAGGTTACAAGTCCTACAGTTATTTAGGCAAAATAAAATAAATCAGTAAAATTGGTGACTTCAAGTTACAACTGAACAATTGAAAACTAGCAAATTAAACCATTAATAAAAGACTACGTGCTCGAGAATTGTATTACGAGGTTACAAGCCCTACAGCTATTTAGGCAAAATAAAATAAATCAGTAAAATTGGTGACTTCAAGTTACAACTGAACAATTGAAAATTAAACATGAAACCATTAATAAAAGACTACGTGCTCGAGAATTGTATTACGAGGTTACAAGTCCTACAGTTATTTAGGCAAAATAAAATAAATCAGTAAAATTGGTGACTTCAAGTTACAACTGAACAATTGAAAACTAGCAAATTAAACCATTCATAAAAGACTACGTGCTCGAGAATTGTATTACGAGGTTACAAGCACTACAGCTATTTAGGCAAAATAAAATAAATCAGTAAAATTGGTGACTTCAAGTTACAACTGAACAATTGAAAATTAACACATGAAACCATTAATAAAAGACTTCGTGCTCGAGAATTGTATTACGAGGTTACAAGTCCTACAGTTATTTAGGCAAAATAAAATAAATCAGTAAAATTGGTGACTTCAAGTTACAACTGAACAATTGAAAACTAGCAAATTAAACCATTAATAAAAGACTACGTGCTCGAGAATTGTATTACGAGGTTACAAGCCCTACAGCTATTTAGGCAAAATAAAATAAATCAGTAAAATTGGTGACTTCAAATTACAACTGAACAATTGAAAATTAACAAATGAAACCATTAATAAAAGACCACGTGCTCGAGAAATGTATTACGAGGTTACAAGCCCTACAGCTATCTAGGTAAAATAAAATAAATCAGTAAAATTGGTGACTTTAAGTTACAACTGAACAATTGAAAATTACACATGAAACCATTAATAAAAGACTACGTGCTCGAGAATTGTATTACGAGGTTACAAGCCCTACAGCTATCTAGGCAAAATAAAATAAATCAGTAATATTGGTGACTTTAAGTTACAACTGAACAATTGAAAATTAACACATGAAACCATTAATAAAAGACTACGTGCTCGAGAATTGTATTACGAGGTTACAAGTCCTACAGTTATTTAGGCAAAATAAAATAAATCAGTAAAATTGGTGACTTCAAGTTACAACTGAACAATTGAAAACTAGCAAATTAAACCATTCATAAAAGACTACGTGCTCGAGAATTGTATTACGAGGTTACAAGCACTACAGCTATTTAGGCAAAATAAAATAAATCAGTAAAATTGGTGACTTCAAGTTACAACTGAACAATTGAAAATTAACACATGAAACCATTAATAAAAGACTTCGTGCTCGAGAATTGTATTACGAGGTTACAAGTCCTACAGTTATTTAGGCAAAATAAAATAAATCAGTAAAATTGGTGACTTCAAGTTACAACTGAACAATTGAAAACTAGCAAATTAAACCATTAATAAAAGACTACGTGCTCGAGAATTGTATTACGAGGTTACAAGCCCTACAGCTATTTAGGCAAAATAAAATAAATCAGTAAAATTGGTGACTTCAAGTTACAACTGAACAATTGAAAATTAAACATGAAACCATTAATAAAAGACTACGTGCTCGAGAATTGTATTACGAGGTTACAAGTCCTACAGCTATTTAGGCAAAATAAAATAAATCAGTAAAATTGGTGACTTCAAGTTACAACTGAACAATTGAAAACTAGCAAATGAAACCATTAATAAAAGACTACGTGCTCGAGAATTGTATTACGAGGTTACAAGCACTACAGCTATTTAGGCAAAATAAAATAAATCAGTAAAATTGGTGACTTCAAGTTACAACTGAACAATTGAAAATTAACACATAAAACCATTAATAAAAGACTTCGTGCTCGAGAATTGTATTACGAGGTTACAAGTCCTACAGCTATCTAGGCAAAATAAAATATATCAGTAAAATTGGTGAGTTTAAGTTACAACTGAACAATTGAAAATTAACAAATAAAACCATTAAGAAAAGACTACGTGCTCGATAATTGTATTACGAGGTTACAAGCCCTACAGCTATCTAGGCAAAATAAAATAAATCAGTAAAATGGGTGACTTCAAGATACAACTGAAGAATTGAAAATTAACAAATGAAACCATTAATAAAAGACTACGTGCTCGAGAATTGTATTACGAGGTTACAAGCCCTACAGCTATTTAGGCAAAATAAAATAAATCAGTAAAATTGGTGACTTCAAGTTACAACTAAACAATTGAAAATTAACAAATGAAACCATTAATAAAAGACCACGTGCTCGAGAAATGTATTACGAGGTTACAAGCCCTACAGCTATCTAGGTAAAATAAAATAAATCAGTAAAATAGGTGACTTCAAGTTACAACTGAACAATTGAAAATTAACACATGAAACCATTAATAAAAGACTACGTGCTCGAGAATTGTATTACGAGGTTACAAGTCCTACAGTTATTTAGGCAAAATAAAATAAATCAGTAAAATTGGTGACTTTAAGTTACAACTGAACAATTGAAAACTAGCAAATTAAACCATTAATAAAAGACTACGTGCTCGAGAATTGTATTACGAGGTTACAAGCACTACAGCTATTTAGGCAAAATAAAATAAATCAGTAAAATTGGTGACTTCAAGTTACAACTGAACAATTGAAAATTAACACATGAAACCATTAATAAAAGACTTCGTGCTCGAGAATTGTATTACGAGGTTACAAGTCCTACAGTTATTTAGGCAAAATAAAATAAATCAGTAAAATTGGTGACTTCAAGTTACAACTGAACAATTGAAAACTAGCAAATTAAACCATTAATAAAAGACTACGTGCTCGAGAATTGTATTACGAGGTTACAAGCCCTACAGCTATTTAGGCAAAATAAAATAAATCAGTAAAATTGGTGACTTCAAGTTACAACTGAACAATTGAAAATTAAACATGAAACCATTAATAAAAGACTACGTGCTCGAGAATTGTATTACGAGGTTACAAGTCCTACAGTTATTTAGGCAAAATAAAATAAATCAGTAAAATTGGTGACTTCAAGTTACAACTGAACAATTGAAAACTAGCAAATTAAACCATTCATAAAAGACTACGTGCTCGAGAATTGTATTACGAGGTTACAAGCACTACAGCTATTTAGGCAAAATAAAATAAATCAGTAAAATTGGTGACTTCAAGTTACAACTGAACAATTGAAAATTAACACATGAAACCATTAATAAAAGACTTCGTGCTCGAGAATTGTATTACGAGGTTACAAGTCCTACAGTTATTTAGGCAAAATAAAATAAATCAGTAAAATTGGTGACTTCAAGTTACAACTGAACAATTGAAAACTAGCAAATTAAACCATTAATAAAAGACTACGTGCTCGAGAATTGTATTACGAGGTTACAAGCCCTACAGCTATTTAGGCAAAATAAAATAAATCAGTAAAATTGGTGACTTCAAATTACAACTGAACAATTGAAAATTAACAAATGAAACCATTAATAAAAGACCACGTGCTCGAGAAATGTATTACGAGGTTACAAGCCCTACAGCTATCTAGGTAAAATAAAATAAATCAGTAAAATTGGTGACTTTAAGTTACAACTGAACAATTGAAAATTACACATGAAACCATTAATAAAAGACTACGTGCTCGAGAATTGTATTACGAGGTTACAAGCCCTACAGCTATCTAGGCAAAATAAAATAAATCAGTAATATTGGTGACTTTAAGTTACAACTGAACAATTGAAAATTAACACATGAAACCATTAATAAAAGACTACGTGCTCGAGAATTGTATTACGAGGTTACAAGTCCTACAGTTATTTAGGCAAAATAAAATAAATCAGTAAAATTGGTGACTTCAAGTTACAACTGAACAATTGAAAACTAGCAAATTAAACCATTAATAAAAGACTACGTGCTCGAGAATTGTATTACGAGGTTACAAGCCCTACAGCTATTTAGGCAAAATAAAATAAATCAGTAAAATTGGTGACTTCAAGTTACAACTGAACAATTGAAAACTAGCAAATTAAACCATTCATAAAAGACTATGTGCTCGAGAATTGTATTACGAGGTTACAAGCACTACAGCTATTTAGGCAAAATAAAATAAATCAGTAAAATTGGTGACTTCAAGTTACAACTGAACAATTGAAAATTAACACATGAAACCATTAATAAAAGACTTCGTGCTCGAGAATTGTATTACGAGGTTACAAGTCCTACAGCTATCTAGGCAAAATAAAATATATCAGTAAAATTGGTGACTTTAAGTTACAACTGAACAATTGAAAATTAACAAATGAAACCATTAATAAAAGACTATGTGCTCGATAATTGTATTACGAGGTTACAAGCCCTACAGCTATCTAGGCAAAATAAAATAAATCAGTATAATGGGTGACTTCAAGATACAACTGAAGAATTGAAAATTAACAAATGAAACCATTAATAAAAGACTACGTGCTCGAGAATTGTATTACGAGGTTACAAGCCCTACAGCTATTTAGGCAAAATAAAATAAATCAGTAAAATTGGTGACTTCAAGTTACAACTAAACAATTGAAAATTAACAAATGAAACCATTAATAAAAGACTACGTGCTCGATAATTGTATTACGAGGTTACAAGTCCTACCGCTATCTAGGCAAAATAAAATAAATCAGTAAAATTGGTGACTTTAAGTTACAACTGAACAATTGAAAATTAACAAATGAAACCAATATTAAAAGACTTTGTGCTCGCGAATTATATTACGAGGTTACAAGTCCTACAGCTATCTAGGCAATATAAAATAAATCAGTAAAATTGGTGACTTCAAGTAACAACTGAACAATTGAAAATTAACACATGAAACCATTAATGAAAGACTACGTGCTCGAGAATTCTATTACGAGGTTACAAGTCCTACAGTTATCTAGGCAGAATAAAATAAATCAGTAAAATTGATCAAGTTACAGCTGAACAATTAACAAAATGCTATATTTTCGAATGAGACTAGAATTGATCTTATGTCAGGTAAGCATAAAATTTGAGTTTCCAGAGCTCCAGGAAGACGAGTGCCAAATTAGTTTCAAGATATCCAGGATGTATTGTGGTGTTTGAAGAGGTATTACGCTGAAAGCAAAACTCTGCTACAAACTTTAACCACTTAGAGTATGTTTGTTTCATGCTAAAACTAAACGTTAGGCTTAGGAGAACTGCAATCGGGGATGATACACCTCCCTCTAGAGAAGACTCACAAAGTTGTATAGGTTTTTCCAAAATCTAACACATTTCTGGGTATATCAGGTATAGGTACTCGATTGGTAATAAAAGCAACTTCCAGTCTCGATTAAGTCACATTGTCTAGAATGCTTTTTTAAACAGAAAATAAATATTTTTGTGGTGGATTCGGATCGTGCATGAAAAAACATAAAACTGTTTTAAAAATTATTTTGAAAAATACATTTTTAAGTCCTTTTAATGACTCCCCAACATGAAAGTTATCATTCAATAACAACGTAACCAAATTATAACTGGAACTTTAAACTTATCATAAAAAACTACAGGAAAAAGTTGCAAAATAAACCTAATATTGAGGAAATTTCAAACAGAAGCTGTCATATCCAAAAGACTAACAAATATCTTTCTATGTAACATTTGTTCCAACCGTCGGATCGGAATTGTCAGTCAAAATGTGTTCGTTTCGCTTAACAAATGTAGTTTTCGACAGAAAGTTGTTCCTAAAATTACATACAAATTCAAAATATTCACATATTGGAAGCTTTTGGGTTATTGGGTTGCTACTTAAAATACATTTAAATAAAAATTAAAACAAAAGTTGTTTCTTTTTTCACGCAGAATCCGAATTTACCACAAGAGAAACCAACCATTAGGTACGTCACCTGTTATGACTAGTTGAGACGCCTCCCTCCCTTTATTTCCTTCCTCCAACTTTGACTATTATAAATGTCTCTGTTCAAAAAATAAAAAGTGAGAAGAGGAAATTTATCAATATTTGTGTTGCTTCTGTTTTACACCAATTTGAGCCAAGCTGTTAACGTTTAAATACTAACTTTACGACTGTAAGCAAAAAAAGTGACTCGTGTGTAAATGTTCGAGGGTCAGATATTTAATCAATAAGACAAGGTACCGATCCTTGGTATGTTCAAGGTTACACTAATTATGTTCTATGTTGCTAATGTTTCAAACAGTAATAATTAATGGTGTATATTGATATTTGAAATAACCCTATTAAATTCTGAATTACACCCTGTTATTTCAGCATTGTATCATTGTTGTCTCTTAGTAATAATGCACGATCACTGTTTTAATACAAAGCGAGAAGAACAATACATCTATTACTAATCAATCACATGCAGAAACATTCAGTTCTACACAGGAAAGAAAAACATATTCCATTACACCTACCTGTTCATGGACTGTTCTATCAGCTCCCATTATATTATTTAACAAAGTTTTCGTCTTTTCAACACTTAATTGCCAAAGTTTATCAAAAGTGTTTTGGTTAACATCAGCTACTCTATTGGATTTAATGGATAATCTTAGTATATTATTCTTTACGGTCTGAATATTATTCATATATTTATTTTTCTGTAGATGAAAATTTTTTTTATAGTCTTTTATTTGTTTCATCATATTGGAATGCTCAACCTGCAGCTTAAGCAATATACGAATATACTGAGCTTTAAGAATTGTGTTTTCGTTGTGGCGCAATCGTAACACTCCACTATTATGGAGTATTTGCATTTCTTGTTTAAGAGCTAACATTTTTATGCGATGAAAATTTTCCTTTGAATCATCGGTTTGTTTCGATAACCTAGAAAATAACGTTGTTATATTGTTTTAGTAGGTCTTAGAAATATTATTCTCAATTATTATTAGTCTAAATCTTTTATAATACCAAAGAAAACACAAAGTCTCGTACCACACAAATTGTTTTGTTGTATTCAAATCAACAAGGTTGACAACTAGTTTCGACCAACAAGGTCATCATCAGGTCATAAGCAAGAAGTCCTTTAACCTGTACATGAAAGCTGATAAAATTCAAAAATTGTGGAGGATAAGTCCACGGAAATGGAAAGGATCTTGAATCGCCAAAAAAGATGTAAGAATTGACTAGGCAACGTAGTAATAAGTAAAAAGGTAGAGATGTATGTTGGTCAAGCCAAAGACAGAGGCATGTAAGGAGAAAGGCTTTAAAAAGTTGGACAAAAATGCCGTAAGATATACAAAACATCTTCATTATCAGCGACATCAGCTCCAGAACCATAATAGTCCATAACACAGCACTAACACAGAAAAAAGTATATAAAATGACTTGGATGATAACTGATTTTGATTCTTAAGAACTGTAGAAGTTGGCAGAAGCACGGTATGTCGTACCACAATTCTTTTGACCAATTATTAGTCTATCTCTACCTGTTTGTTCTCTCACTACACACTTGTTTTGCCACCGATGGACATTTTGTGTTGAAGATATAGAAACCAGTTCTACCACTTAGTGGCTTTCCATTGAAATATTGTTTTTATACAATTGTATTTGATTACTTTACTTTTTGCATTTGACCTGATGATGACCTTGTTGGTCGAAACTAGTTGTCAACCTTTTTGATTTGAATACAATAAAACAATTTGTGTGGTACGAGACTTTGTGTTTTCTTTGGTATTACCATTTGACTACATTTAAGAAATGGATGATATCCTCCCGCTTAAATATTTTATATTTAAATTTTAAGATTACCTACAGGTGTAGATAAATTTTGACAAAAACTCTCCAATTTAAAGGCATGCTAGATAGTCAAGCAGTCAGGGCTATTTTGTGGCTGATCAGTGTCCACGAAGTTTTAAAGTATATTCTTATATATTTTGACCCTCTGAATCCGAATTTTGAACATGCTACTCGCCCGATATGACGGGAATGTGTTATAAACAATTTAATTGTTTTACAACATTGTAGAAATTAATTTAAAAAAAATATCAATATTTAATCGTCAATTTTTAAAATTTTGATAAAAAAGCAATCACGGTGTAACGGAATACCGCGCGCTCGTACGTGCATACGACATACTTATAATACATCAAATTCTTTGTTTTAAAAGCTAGATAATTTATTTAAGCTATCGTGTAATAGTATATTCTAATCAAATCTAATCTAAGTAACCTGGCATGGTCTCACCTCTGGAGCCCCATGTTTGAGCGCTATGGGAATATTGTGACCAGATTCGGCACCAAGAGTCCTTACATGCACCCGTGCTTGCAGGACTCTAGTTTGTTTAGCTGAAAATCAGCATCCCGCTGATCCTCAGGTAGGCTAGAATCCAGGTGTCCAAAATTCGTTGAGTTACTGTTGCCACAGGGCAGTTCCCTTTGTAAGAGATTTGAGTCCCGTGACCAGATCCTCAAGGTGGTGATAGGATTCAGGATTCGTGTCACCGAAGATGAGGAACCGTTTATAGTCCAAGGTCGAATAGAATGTGAGTTGCCGTCTCATCGTCCATGTCACACAGTCGGCACAAGGTGGGTTCCTGTGTCAGAATCCCCATCCTCCGAAGGTGTAGTCTGAATGGCCCATGCCCGTTGAGCAGGCCCACTAGTACTCTGATCTGACTCCTGCCAAGATCCAGTATGTCAGACGTGAGTTTTTTGGAGTAGCCTTTGAGCATCAGCTTCGAGTGCCTCAGCCCTACAGTGTTACTCCAGTGTTTGGTCGACTCTTCCTAGACCCAGTTCCTGACTTTGGTCCTTACCCAGGCTCTAGGCAGTCCCAATACAGGTTCTGTATATTACTTTACAAGTGGAGTACATTGCATATTACAGCGAGTGTGTTTGGCCCATGTGCAAGCTTGCGAGCATATTCAAATTCTGATTCAGCAGGTCAAAATACATAAGAATATACCTTAAAATTTCGTGGGTTTTGTTTCGCCATGAAATCGCACTGGCCGCTATAGAGCAAGCATTTTAAACAGAATTAACAGGGTCAAAGAAACTATTGTTAATTATTTATATTCCAAGATATGACGGTAAAGTTAGTAGAAAACCTTGCAATTTTTTTATATGCATCGATTTGAATAAAAAGCTGTATTTTATGTTTTGACAATTGTCACGAAAAAATGTAAATTTTCTGAGTTATTCCCGAAAGATCTTTAAAAAACATGCTTGTTAGCCGTTTTGTGAACTTTCAGTTACTCCAAAAGTATTGTCTTTTAGAAAAATCTCTAAAGAAGATTTTTGTTTTAAAATTCACTATTCTATTACCATGTATTTTTTTTTGATAAATATTTTTCAGCCTCGAGTTGGTGTGGTAACCACCCCCAGAGAAAAAGCACATATTGGAATAGGAAATAGTTTGATTTTTAAGCTATTTTTTACCTAGTGTCAAAATTTTAAACAAATCTATCCATATTAAAAAAATTGATAGCAAAAAACCGTCATACCCTGAACTAATTAGTTTACCTTGTTCTGAGGTCTCTATACTCTTCATAAAATACATGGCAGTTTGCTTCATTTTGTTCAGTATAATTAAAATTATAATCTTGTGTTTGCCGGAAGACCTGTTCGGCTATTAGAGTCATTGTAGTAAAATTATTTTGCCATGAATATTGTTTTAAACCATGAAAAGTATCTTTGAGCACTTCAATTAGGTTTTCCATAAGATTATATTGTTTTTTAAACACTTTTTTTATTACATTCAGATGTTCCGACATACTTTTATTTATCTCATCTAATTCTGCAACCTGGTGTATATTCTTTTTATAATATTCAGATGCAGCTATTTGTATTTTATTTTTTAACATATTTATGGTTGAATCTTTCTTTCGTAATACTAGCTCTAACTCCTTTTTTTGTTGGTCAATACTAGGTTTTAAAAAAATTGGATCATTTATATCCCTTATAGTGTACCATTTCATAGCCACTTTTTCAAATTCTTTTTCATTTTTCATTGCAGCTGTTTCTACATCTTTTATTATAGATTTAATTTTTTCTTTTTGAATTATTCCCCTCTTGTTTTCTTGATTAAAATTTCTAATTAAAACAGCACGCACATCATATGTTGCCTTCTGAATTTTATCATTTATTATTAGTAAGCTATTTGCTAAATACTTTTGATAAAGATCTTCGTGTTCATCGCTATCATCTCTTGTGGCCGCCGATAAAGATTTGCTACAAAATAATGAACCTACAGTTTTAGGCCACAGAATTTTTTTTATATATAGTAGTAAAGGTAATTGTAAAAAACTTCATCAGCATAAAAATTCTTAACTAAGATATGCTACATAAAGTTTTATCTTTATACAAAGGGAAATGGTAGCAGGGTAGCTTTTAGTTTATAAAAATAATTCAGGGGATAGAAATAGTATATTTCCTAACTAGTGCGCAAAGTAAGTCTCGTTCGCACGCTGGCTTCGCGTCGTTCGGGCAGCAGTCGAGTGTGAACAAGACACTTTGCGCGAGAGTTAGGAACAGTATTTTTTCTACGAGCGAGAACATTTATAAAAATAAAAAATTAGACAATTAATTTAAAAAATTATATTCATAACAAAATACTAAGCAACAACTATATAACAAAAACTAATTATTTCATTTAATTATTATTAACTACTTATATTAAAAGTAAATGAACAATGTGAAGCATTATGCAAGGTTATTGCTGAAGATGCGTGATATAAATTAGCAAAACCAAACGGAATATTGGCTTTATTCAACTTTAAAATTACAACAGTAATGACAATCTTTAGTGACAAACAATGTCAAACACTATACACATAGTATGCACTACATTCTTAGTCTGAGACTATTATCACATTCGCCCCCTCTAAGAAGAAGTGTAAAAAGATGGAGGTCTCCGTTTTCTGCACGAACGCCGTGGTTGGATGCTGCTTGCATCCGAATCAGCATTTGCAGGTGGATCTAGGTTCGAAGAGCTATCTTCTTCAAGGTCATCGTTGAGGCCATCATCAAGGTCATCATCTGACAGGTCCTCGTCCATAATTTGTGGTGCTGGAGCTAGTGCTCTGTTAGAAACTATTGTCTCTCTTCCGTCAGGCAGTCTTACAAAGGAATATTCTGGGTTACTCTGCAACAATTGGACTTTATCCACAGCGGGGTCGTATTTTGAGCTTCTTACATTTTTTTTCATGAATACAGGTCCAGGAGAATGGAGCCAAGTCGTTAAAGACTGTCTATTTTGTGATCGACGTAGGTGATTAAACATGCGCTCATGTGGAGTCATGTTGATGCTCGTACATAACAAAGACCTTATAGAATGCAGTGCCGGTGGTAACGCCTTTTCCCAGTTAGCAATCTGTTCGTTATTGGATTTGAGATGTAGCTGGATAGTCCGCCATAGTGTACCATTAAGTCGTTCAACTTGTCCATTTCCTTGAGGGTTGTAAGGAGTAGTGCGACTGCAAGACGTACCAATCGAAAACAAAAATTGCTTTAGTTCGTCTGATATGAAGGACGTTCCTCTGTCTGAATGGATGTATGCTGGAATACCAAAAGTACAAAACAAATCTCTGAGACAGTTAATAACTGTATTTGAAGATATATCTTTACAGGCGTAGGCAAAGGGAAAACGACTTAATTCATCAATTATGGTCAATATATACCTATTCTGAGTGTTAGAGGGTATCGGTCCTTTAAAATCAATGTTCAACCTTTCAAAGGGTGCAGTTGCTTTGATTAGATGTCCCTGGTGTTTTATAAAACGCGGTTTTATTTCTGCACAAGTTGGACATGCAACTGTTATTCGTTTTACATCTTCTACGGAATACGGTAAGTTCTTTGATCTAATCCAATGAACCATCCGCGTGACTCCCGGGTGGCATAAGGATCTGTGTAATTCTACTAGTTTTGAATTAGAATAGGGGCTATCTATTTGCATACAAACTCAAGAAAACGCGTCAACGGCTACGTTCTGTTTTCCAGGTCTGTAAATTATATCATATTTAAAACATGATAGCTCCAGACGCTCTTTCGATCTTTTCGTTCTTAATTTTATTAGAATGTGTTTGGTTAAACATAAACGCAACCGATTGTTGGTCAGTAATGAGTAAAACATGTCTTCCTATTAAGAAATGTCTCAATTTACGTAGACTTTCAACAATAGCACACGCTTCCTTTTCGATTTATGGTTGTCTTTTCTCGGAGTCGTTAAGGGAGCGCGAGAAAAACGCAACTGGGCGACCCTTTTGTGATAACGTTGCTGCAATAGCGAAGTCAGAAGCATCTGTTTCAACAGAAAATATTTCTTTGTCGTCAATGCCCGTTAATGTTGAATTTGATATGTCAGTTTTGAGATTTTGAATGGCAGCGGTAGCTTCTTGAGATAGGGGGAAGGTAGCATCTATCAAAGGCCTAATTTTTGAAGAGAAGTTGTTAACCCAATTGGAATAATGAGAAAAGAGTCCGAGTGCTCTTTTCAATGTTGCAGCATCAGTAGGGATTGGAAGATTCGTCAGTGGTTCTAATCTAGACCTGTCTGGTTTGATAATGTTGTGTTCGATAGTATAACCAAGTAAGTTTATAGATTCTGATGCAAAAGTGCATTTATTCATGTTTAGAGTTAGTTTGAATTTTTCAGCGGTCTTCATAAACATTTTCAGGTTTTCGTCATGGTCTAATTTATTTTTACCACACACGGTTACGTCATCAAGATATGCGAAAGTACCTTTGAGTTTTTCGGTATCTATTATATACTGCAAAGTTCTTTGAAAAGCCGCTACTCCATTTGTTACGCCAAATGGTGTAACCTCTTTTTTCTCAAGATGTTAAAGGCTCGTTTTATAGAGGTTAACAAATGCGAACGGCACTCAGGGGGTAGGAGGAGAGCGAGCGTGGATTCGAACGAGCTAGATGATATCGTATTGGAAAGATATAAGGGGATATATTTACTAGAAAAAATAAAAGATAAAAGAATTTAAAAGGGACTAAAGAGAAAATGAGAGAAATGATGGAAAAGGGAAAGGTAAATGGGCGCCACTTATTTTTTTATCATAAGGATGGGAAAATATTAGAAACCCAGATAAAAAAAATATTGAATATATATGTTGGATAAAATGATTTATCAGATGTTATAGATAAAGTTAAAATAAGAAAGATATAAGAGATATAAGATAAGATAAGGTAAAATTAGGTAACCCGGCAGATGTTCTTGCTAAAAATTTAAATTACACACTCTTATTTAAGATACTAAAAAAATGATACTTACACTTTTCTTTTACTCATCCTTATGGTTATCAATCTAATCGGTAAGATAAAGATAGATTCAAAAAAGCACAATCTATTGCTTTAATAAAATAATATATGCTTAAGAAATGAAATCTATTACTTCAATAAGATAAGGTATATTTAAGAAACAAAATCTATTACTTTGGTAAAGTATAGATTAAAGAAACTGAAGGTATTGATCAGAGTAGCAGGCTCTAGCTAGGAAAAGAAAATCTAGTTAAACACTAAACAGACTTTATTATCTGGTTTGATAATAAGTAAGAGATACAATAAACAAAATAAAATAAAGAAAATATCTGTGTTATAAACAGTAGGTAAATCATATATCGGTATCATAAACAGTAAATCATATTATTAAACACATTTGTGTTTAAAATTAAAAAACATAACCTTTACTACCATAAACCAACAGCTAAGTATAATTCTATTGTTATTTTTGGTATGTTTAAAACTAAAAGTGAGAGAGAAAAATTTAGATAAAAAAAATCAAAAATATCACTTTTGGTTTTTCAATTATCTCGAGATAAAACGTACCCATATAGAAAAATATAGAGAGATCTTAATTAAATAAGACGAGATAATAATTAAAAGATAAAAAAAATATGTAAAACAGTTTACAAATAGCAGGTACAAAAAATATGAGCAAAAAAAATTACAGATAAGCTAAAACACAAAAACACATCCCGAATTTTCTTATTACGGCACTGATCACTTGATTACAGGTGAATACAATTAAGGTAGGATATTCCATAGAAATAAATGGTACGTTAATGCTTGATACAGGTGTAAAAAATATTATTAAAAACTTACATTGTCTCCTAAATGTTTCTGAGATATATTTTTAGTATATGGCTTCTTTCTCTCGGTAATTGGTCTTAACGGTACGATATAATCTAAACCCATTCTTGTTTAGATTCACAGATAATTAGAGAAAACCATAAACTAAATCTTCGAAGCGTGGGTTTCGAAAAAGAAAGCGGTCGACATAGCAATGGCGGGCGTGTCGTTGCTACATAGAAAACCCAGGAAAACATAAAAAAACACTGTCTGGAATACTTTATGTGGTTCCTCGGTACACTAAACGGTAAACGATAACAGAAACACTTAATAGCAAGTAATTTTTAACTACCTTAAGAAAATTTGCCGGGAACTTGAAACTAGTGGCTGTACGTATGATCTTGATCGCACAAATGCCCAAGCTAGAATGATTAGAAAATCGCGGTACTAAGGGACGCTGCCTTTCGCGTCTCATCATGTGATGTTAAAATCGGAACCTTATTGGTTAATTCACCGATCGATATTCTGTTTAGCAACTAAAACCGTTAGGGATGTAACAACGTCTAATAAGTCGAGAATACAGGGCGGTAATAAGTAAGAAAGAATTATAAAAAAAATAAAAAATTAAATTTTATTCTTAGAGTTTTTCAAACACGCTACAATGGTATCCTCGTAAATTGGTAGAGCTTACCGCAAGCTTCAAAGGCAGTGTAAACTTTTTCTTTTGGTAGAATTGGGACTTGGTGGTATGCACTTTTTAAATTAATTTGACTGTAAATATTGTATTTTGCTACTTTTTTGATGAGAGAGTCAATGCTTGAAAGGAGGTAAGCATCTAGATCTGTGAATCTGTTGATTGTCTGTGAGTAATCGATGACAAGGCGCTTACGGCTGTGACCTCCTCCAGCAACGAGTACTTGTGCCCTCCATGGTAAGATGCTGGGTTCAATTACTTTGTCTTTCAGTAGATTATTTATTTCTTTAGATATGAACTCTAGATCCTCTTGAGAATGTCGTCTTGAGCGAATAGCTAAAGGCTTTATATTTAATGAAAGATTAGTAAAAACCGTTGCTGGCGGGACAGAGGCCTCTAAAACATTGCAAACTTTTAAAGGTTGTTTATCACCTCCAAGTTGAAGTTCGAGTGACGAGTGATTTCCAAGAACATCATGTCCGATTATGATATCAGCGCATAGATCCCCGATGACAAAAAGAGGATGATGTTTATACTTATGTTCACCAATCTGGATTGTTGCATAGCATAAACCGTCGACAAACGAGACATTATTCAGTGACGCTAACGTTATTACTTGGTTACAAGGTTTCTTTTTGAGATTCATACTCCGAGCAAGGTTTTTATCGATAAAGCTGAGTGAGCTACCAGTGTCGAGAAGTGCATCTGCACGATATTCATTAATTGTAATAGGAATAGTTGCTTTTTTAAGACTTCCAGGAGCAGCAGCGGAGATAATTGACAAACAAGAGTTAGTAGATTGGTGAATTTGTTCATCGTCTGTGGCTATAACATTAGCAGTACGTTGGTTGGAACCAGAGCTACGGCAAACGTTCGCAAAGTGTCCTTTTTTAAAACAAAGCTGGCATTCAGTGTTATAAGCGGGGCATCTATTTCTCTGATGAATGTTACCACCGCAAAAGTAACATCGTCGTCTAGTTTGGTTGTTATAGGTATCCAGTCGGGATTTATTAAGGGCATTTGTGGCTGCTAGATTAGGTACTGGGAAATGTTCTAAAGTTTCGGGAATAGCATTGACGTGAGTAGAGGTAGAAGGTGTCCCTGCGAGCAGATGTGATGTTTTTTCCGCAGTTTCTAAAGATAAAGCTAGGTTAAGAGTCTTCTCAAGGGTATCAGTGGAATTTTCTAGGAGTCGTTCTTTTATTTTCTGCGATGATATTCCAGATATGAAAGTCAAACGTACGATTTCGTTTTGATATTCAACCGCAGTTACGTTTTTAAATTTGCAATCATGAGCAAGTATTTTTAGGGCTCTCGAATATTCACCTATAGACTCGCCTGGTTGTTGCTTCCGTGATATGAGTGTATGTCGAGCTAGAGTGATGTTTTGTCGTTTTTCGTCATTCAAAGTTTTAATAGCTTCGGCGTACGTTGTTTTCGATTGAATGAAGTTGTAAATTTGTGGAGAAATATGATTGACAAGGATTTGGTAGCTTAGAGCATCGTCCGCTGAGGCAGCTTCTTGTGCGATGAAGTTTTCGAATGAATATTTCCAATGGGCCCACATGAGGTCTGATCCTGTCATTGAGGGCTCTACATCAAACCGTTCGGGGCGCAGATAACGCGACATAGATTTCTTATCGTCAGGCATTGAATAAAAAATTAAAGTTGACTAAATTGATATAAATTAGCAAAACCAAACGGAATATTGGCTTTATTCAACTTTAAAATTACAACAGTAATGACAATCTTATGTCAAACACTATACACATAGTATGCACTACATTCTTAGTCTGAGACTATTATCACAATGCGGTTCCTTCAATGGAGGAAATTACTTGTTTTGTATTGTTTTTGTAGGTTCCGTCGGTGCCAGTTGGCGTTGAAATAATATTTTCTTGCAAACGATTTTCAGCAATATCTGGTGAATTTAGAACATTGTTATGGTGTGTCTCGACGCTTGTATAAGTACTGTTAGTAGTGGTGGTACTACATGACATCTGCAAAATTTTGTTTGACATTTCTTTCTTATTTTTTAATGACTCCTCCAAATATTCTTCCCCCACAGCTGTGGATTTCCAACCACCGAGACGTTTGATATTAGTAATTTGTTCTCCATTATCAGCTAATATTGTCGCCGAACTGCGGCGGAAACTATGACCTGTGTATAGCTCTGGGTTGGGTAAGCCCAGAAAAGCCGCTATTTCAGATGGCATTTTGCCGAATGTGTACACTGACATGTACACTTGCCGTTTTTATAATACACAAAGAAACGCCGATGTGTAGTAATATGAGGCCAAATATTTAAATATTTACGATATAATTGCAGGTATATTCCATTATTGGCTTCAGATGTAATCACAAAATTTCTGGCAGTATGATTTTTTGAGTCTCTAATTTTAACTAGAATTAAATTCTGTTTAACTTCTATATCGTCTAAAGTTATTTTTGTCAACTTTTCACGGCGACAAGCACCTTCTAAGCCGAAGATTGTAGCAACTTTTACCATAAGATAAGTTTCGTTGGGAGCTTCTTCCATGAATTTGGTTATCTCTTCTTAAATAAACACTTTAGATTTTTTAGGCCTGTACCCTAAATTTTGTCTCTTTAAAAAGGCGGTCAGTTTAAAATATTTTCCAATGTCCAAATTTAACTTGATTTTACACATAGTTTTCAGAACCGAATACTTGGACCATAGCGTTGGGGGCTTATATTTTTCCGACTGTTCCGATAAATAGGCTAAGAATACTTCTTCTCTAAAGGACTTCACTTTATTTACATCACACTATTTGCTAAATTCTGCATATTGCTTTTCATATTTTTGGGACGACCTTTGGGGTATTAGACTATTGCAGGTACCCGCGGCTTTGTCTAAAATATGAACCAGTATTTCCTCATTGTCTTCTGCTTCAATGTTTTCCATTGTTTTTAAAAAAATCTGGGCTTGGACTAACTTTTTAGTTGTAGTTAAAATAATGGAAAGATTGACAAATTAATTTGTTTGACACTGACGGCAAATGTCATTGTCATAGAAACATTTTTACTGGTGTATAAATGAACCACCAGTTAGAAGAAGGAAATAAACGCCAAAACATGGCGAAATTAGTTATATCAGAAATTGAACTCTTGAAAGCAAGGCTCATCTATCAGCGCTAAGTAGGAAATAAACACCATGTAAATAACGTAGATATTGAAGCGTGAAATATGCGAAATGTTTTAAGAAGGAAATAAATCCGGGAATTATTTCTTTCTTCAAACTTACGGTTGGATTGCTTTGTCACGTGGATAAAATTTATCAGTACTTTCCTGTGCGTGGACATTCCTTTTTACAGTGCGATCGAAATTTTGGAACGGCAAAAAGACTTATCAGGAGAAAAGATAGGATTTACGTACCAGAGGAGTACAATCTAATGATCTCCACTGCTAAAACAAGAGGATTTTCAGTAACAACAATCACCTCAGATGATATATTTGACTTTAAAAATACATGGCAAAATTATTACAAAAAAACTTGTAAGTCGGTGGACAAAAGTTGTACATTTATGATTTCTAAATATAAATATTTAGAGTATTTTCCTCCCATCGAGGCTACGTAACTGCTTCAGAATATATAAATGGCTTGCTGAAACATATGTTTCTACTTCAAAAAAATGGGGTGACTCCTTCATTGCCTATTACCAGGGCATACACTGAAAAAATACCAATTAACCAGAAAAAGATGGAAGACGTTCGGAAAATCATTCAGTATATTCCAGAAGATAAAAAAGAATTTTATGAAAATATCCTTACATGGCCAACTACTACTACCTCAGATGACACTATTGCGGAAGAAGGATAGTTTATTCAGATTTGTCCATTTTTTATAGGTTATCTTAAAAATAAAAACACGTTTTTCATACATTTTTGTGTCTTTTTTTGTATACATCCAATATTAATATTGTTAATGGTAGGTACTTTGTTAATCAAAGTACGCAAAATAACGTCTTGTCCGCACTAGTGCGCAAAATTACGTCTTGTCCGCACTAGTGCGCAAAATTAAATTTTACGCTCTCAAGTGCGTGCGCAAGGTACCTATTTTGCGCACGCTCGTAGAAAAAATAAGTTAACGAGTTATGATAGAATGTGTAAAACATGAAAATATTTGGATCAAATTAAATATTTATTAAAGTTGCAGCTAAAATAAATTAAAATATAAAATATAGGAAAGGGAACAAAAAAGTGACTTGGACTTTTTAGATTTTTTAGATGTGTTTTTAACAAATATTATTTTCTTTATTAACGTCTTATATGTGCTTAAGGAGGAATTTAATAAGTGTCGTATGTAACATAAACTAAATCAAGACAAATCACTTAGGCATCTGTAGCCGAATAGTTAAAGGCGCTACCGGCTATAGATGAAAGGGTCCAATCCTGCCGAATGTAACAGTTTTTCGATTTCTTTTTAATGACGGTTTTTGTCTGTCTATTTAAAAAATTAAAAAATCCCACGGGAGATGTCTAAAAATAACTAGTTTACTAAAAGTTGGTAAACTTTAGAGTACTCATTTAAATTATGTAGTTTTGCAAACCCTGTTAACTGCGAGTTACGCATATTACTATGATTAAAATTACTCGATTAAACTGCTTGATTGAAATTATTCTTCTATCAGTTGTAGTCGGTTTTAGATTTCCGTAAGATTTTATCCACCTGTCTTCATATTAACTTTGGTGTTCCTCTCCTCCTCTTACCTCCAATTTTACATTGACTTACATAACTCTCATCGCTTTTCTCTGCATGGCCAAACCACCTCAACCTATTTTCCTGGATTTTCTTGTTATGCTATCCCACTTTCACGGTACTTAATACTTAGTCCATTTTTACTCTGTCTTTCCTTGTTAATCCACACATCCAACGCAAAATCTTTATCTCCGCCGCTTTTAACTTTCTCTCTTGCTCTTTCGTAATTAACCAGGTTTTTAAATTATACATCTACGCTGGTATTTAAACTCTCTTGTACTGTCTATTTTGCATTTTTGCGCTCACAGAGAACTTTACCCCTTCTTCAGTTCATCCATCCACACTTAATTCTATAATTTATCTCCTTTTTTAACTCTCCGTGGTTTTCTAGCTCAGACCCCAAATATTCGAAGTTTTAGACAGCTGGTAGCACTGAATCCTGCATATTGATTTGAAGTCCATTTGTTTCACTGTTGTCGCATACCCAGTTTTCGTCCAACTCACTTTCAACTCTTTACTGTAATGCGCTCTCCTTGATTTCCTTCCTATCTCTCTTTTACAAAATCTTTATTTACAACATCATCCGTATCACCTCTTATCCCTTTAGTCATAATATAATATCAATCTATAACCATACTTTACAGACAGAGGCTTAGCTCCGTCCACTGATGTACCCCAAATCCATCCGTATCTCCAACACTGCTTTTTACTTTTGTTTTTGTTCCTTTATACATTTCTTGCACTAATCAGGCATACTTTTTCGGCACACATTTTACTAGCGTACATCTCCATAATTTTTTCTCGGCATTCGGCCATACGCTTTCTCTTAGCCTATGAAAGCAGCGTCCATATCATCATTTTTCTCATTGGTGTTTACTTATTTTTGTCTTTTTTTTATTTATCACTTTTCTTATCAGGCCGAACAAAAGATCTACTACATCATCACCAAGTACCTTCTATACTTCTGCTGGTATCTCATCCGCTCCTACCACCTTTCCATTCTTCATCATCTCACTCTTTACCTTCTCCATAAACACGTTTCAACCATTTTAAAATTTGCAATACTATCTTTAAATATATCTCTTTCATTTTATTTGTTTAGTAGATTCTTGTAATAATTTTTCCATCTTCCTTTTTTACTCTCATTATTCCACCATGTTTGTTCTTAATTTTTCGGATGACAGTTATGTCTACCAAAGCATTATCTTTTGCTTTAGCTATCCTTATTAATTTGATTAGTCTTAAAGTTCTCAAGCTGTCGTTACAGTCTTCTTTGCTACCTCATATTCTTTCTTATAGCTGTACTCCCTGGTAAAACCCACTTCATCTTTGACACCTTTTCCGCTTTCACTACTTTCTGTATCACGACGTGTCGTTATTTTCTAATGTACCTTTTCCTAATGATTTTACCAACACTCATTCTGGTATCCTTCTAGCTTTTCAACAACATAACCATTGGTAGTCCAGCATTCCTTCACATCATATTTCATAATAATCCCGTTCATCACTCTTTTCTTAAGCCTTCTCTCATACTCTTTTCTCGGTATCCATCACTCTACCTTCCTCTCGTTCCTTCTCTTTTTAGCGGCTTTGTAGCTTACGCACTTTTAATGCATACCTGATTAAATTTAGTAAATTAAGTGCTTAATATTCCTCATTTAAAATGCTCTAATACAAAGTTACGAACCGAAGACAACCGATTTACATACTTTAAAAACATTTAAGATTTAGATTGTAAATTTAAAAAAGATGGTAAAGTTCTTTTCTCAGTCTAAGAAGGTGAGGGAGTTATAGGTACCGATTGGATGACAAATAGAATAATTCCGAATACGTTATGATTGTTTTTTTTTTATTAAAATATACTATTTTTTATCTAGTTCGAAGAGATGTTGAAATATGGTGTCATATAAATAGACTTTGATTTTAAATTTTATTTTCTACAAAACTGTTAACCCAAAGATATAATAAACTTACATAGAAGTTCTTGAACCAGAACTTGATTTACTGGTCACACTTTTTCTTTTCTGTTTTTTAAATCGCTTCTCCAATCGCATTCTTCGAGCTTTTTTCCTCTCCTCAGGATCGCAAGAATTCAACATTGCTTTATTTTTTCCAACTGATGTACTAAGAGAACATCTAACTTCATAATCCATTGTATAAAATAACTATACGTATGATTCAAGTAATTATTTATATATTTTAATATTAAACGTAATAAAAATATATTGTAAACTATGAAATATAATTTGACAGTAAATTGCGACAGTTCAATAAAACTACAAATCAGACATTTATACAGGGAGTCCCAGGTGATTAGAAAAAGTTATTTTGAAGTAATCTATACATATAATCTATACTCTACAGGGGTCAGTCTGGTTTTCGTGTTAAGCATTCGTGCGAAACTGCTGTTCAATATGTGTGTTCAAAGTGGAGAAAAGAAATTAATAGTGGAAAGATTGTTGTAAATGTTTTTGTGGATTTAAAAAGGGCGTTTGAAACTATAAACCGTAAACTTCTTATTACTAAACTAAAAAAATATGGTTTGAAAGATAAAGCGTTAGATTTAATTAGTGATTACTTAAGTGATAGATATCATAGAACTAAAATCGAAAATGTGTCATCTAGTAAAATTGAGAGTTCATTTGGAGTGCCACAGGGTAGTGTTTTAGGGCCACTTCTGTTTATTATATATATTAATGACTTGCAAAATTATTTACTTAACTCATTTATAAATTTATTTGCTGATGACACCGTAATATCTGTCTCAGGAAATGATGGTAATGAAATTACAAATATTTTAAACAAAGAATTACTGATATTATATAAGTGGCTATGTTTAAATAAGTTAAAATTAAATGCATCAAAAACTAAATACCTTGTAGTGGGAACTAAAACTAATTGTATAAAATATGTCCAAGAAGACCATATTATTCATATAAATAATGAAAAAATTGAAAAGGTCAATGAAATTAAATATCTAGGGGTTATAATTGACCCACAGCTATCTTTTAAGAATTTTGCAGATTATCTCTGCAAGAAAATAGGTAAAAAGATTGGTTTTTTCAAAAGGTTTTCATATAATTTAAGCCAATGGTCTAGAATATTAATTTATAATTGTATGATTAAGCCGCATTTGAATATTGTATGTCACTTTTGATATCTTGCTCAAAGGAACAGATACAAAGGCTCCAAGTTTTGCAAAACAAATGTATGCGGGTGGTATTAGGTTGTAATATATACACATCAATAGACTCTATGCTAAGTACATTAAATTGGCTAACAATTGAAGAGGGAATTAAAAAAGCGAACTTAACAATTATTTATAAAATGGTTCATGAAGATATTCCAAAGTACCTTAGTGAACAGCTGACTACTAGACATGGCTTACATTCTCGTGCGCTAAGATCTAAGGATACTTTTAATATAGACTTCACGAACAAAACTTTTTTAATGAGATCCCTGTTTCATGAAGGCGTTCGTCTTTTTAATGAACTGCCAAACGAAATAAAACAATCACCTTCATTGAGTATTTTCATAAAAAAAGTGTCCACTCTCATTTTACAAAATAGACTTAATTGTAATCTTTAAAATTTGTTAAACATTGTTTTTTCTTTTTTTTGTACTATGTAATAGCTGTAATATGCTAAATAAATAAAAATAAATAATAAAAAAAATAATAAAACTGTAGAAAAGTATAGGTATGTTTGTGCGCGCATCACATAAAAACTACTGATCCTATTCGAATGCGGTTTTGAAATACGTATTTGTCTTCTTTCAACTTAACATCTGGTGTATAAAAATTTCTCTCCCATTCCTTAAATGGGGTGGGGTAAGAAATTTTTATACAACAATCACACGCCACGCGAACAACGTTGCGAGTACAACTTGTTACCCATATGATCATTAGTAAGGAAATTTTTTGTTGTTGAGATACAAGGCGCCAAAGTTTTCCACAAAAAAAGTTTTTATTTTTTAATATACGAACTATTAAATATTTTCAAATAATAACTTTTTATTATAGGACAAATTTTTTTTTACTGATTTATAGGTCACACTACTATTATATAAATTATTTTATTGGGTACTTGAATTTGTATAGTACGTGGGAATTTTGTAATCGATTTAAAACTCAGATGAATTTAAAATTGTGTCAAAATCTCTATGTATATGCGTAAACACACTTGAACATGCATTGTAATCAAGTTCTTAGCTATCCTAAAAATTTCAGAGCTCTAGGTTTAAAATCGATTACAAAATTGCACCCAGAATGTCAAAGAGAAAGACAAAGAGACAAAGAACAACCGAAAATAAACAACTTTCTTCTTTCCCATATACTTTCTATTTTCTCAACTGCAATTTCTTGCAATATCCAACTGGGGTCCAATCTACATACTTACGAACATAATAATCACAAAAACCTTTGAGGACAAACGACGCTAGCTACGAACAAATCTCAAACGGACACTTTTGTTAAGCATTGAATGTTATATGTAACTATGACCATTTAAAACTTATGTTTGTGTGGAATCAGAGGTGATAGATAAACCTGCGCCTATAAGATCTATTGCGTTTTCCTTTTATTGCTAGTATTCTAATGTTTCCTCAGACCTATAGTAACTCTTCTAGTCCTATCTTTAGGATATTGTTGGGCTTCAACTTAGGTAGATCTTTTTCTATTATTTCGTATTAGCCTAGGTATCTGAGACTAGAATTACGTAATGCAATGTAGTGATGAGTAACACTGTGCCGAATCACTCAATTGTGCCGATACTTCGCTATTTGACACAAGTGTTGAAACACCTAAATCAGACGTATTGACACACTACACGACACAGTAAGACACGGATCAGTTTCAAAGAACAACAAAGAACAACAGTTGCGTCGATATTGAAAGTGTTTTTAAGCTCCGTGTCGGGTGTGTCGTGTAGTGTATCATGTCATTCGGACTCAAGATACAAATATTGTATCATGATTCGGACTAGCTTGTATCGAGATATGAGATAAGCGGTAATCTAATCTAATCTAAATAACCTGGCATGGTCTCTCTGCGGAGCCCCCTGTTTGTACACTGCTTCCTGTGGGAATATTGTGACCAGGTTCGGCACCAAGAGTCTTACATGCACCCGTGCGTGCAGGACTCTAGTTTGTTCAGCTGCAAATCAGCATCCCGCTGATCCCCAGGAATACTAGAATCCAGGTGTCCTAAATTCCTTAAGTTACTGTTGCCACAGGGCTGTTCCCTTTATAAGAGATTTGAGTCCTGTGACTAGCTCCTCAAGGTGGTGATAGGATTCAGGATTCGTGTCGCCGAAGATGAGGAACCGTTTATAGTCCAAGGCCCCACACTCGAATAGAATGTGAGTTGCCGTCTCATCGTCCATTTCACACAGTCGGCACAAGGTGGGTTCCTGTGTCAGAATCCCCATCCTCCGAAGGTATAGTCTGAATGGTCCATGCCCGGTGAGCAGGCCCACTAGTACTCTGATCTGACTCCTGCCAAGATTCAGTATGTCAGACGTGAGATAAGCGGTAGCGGCGATAGAAATAAGTTATAAGTACTTACCCTTCATTATATAAAAAGTGTTCTCAGCAATTTTGTTGCCATTCGAAAGTTTCATATTCTAAAATATTTTTGTTTTGATAGTGATCATTATTTGCATATCAGAAGAAAAAAAAGTGTATTAGTGAGAAAACAAATCCTTAATTGAAGAAACGGAAAAGACGAAAATAAAACATATCTGTTAAAATCTCACAAAAAAAATAAAACGACTAAAGTTAGAATTCTTTAACAAGATAAACTAACAAGTATTATAAATAATGTTTGTTTTTATTTAATTTACATGTATTGTACTATTAACTTTTAATTATAGTACAGCTGTCAATACTGACACTAGTTTCAGTTCTTTGTATTAGATGAGCAAATGAATACACGTGTTAAGAATATTGAATTTAATTTTACGTGTTATGACACAAATGTGCCGATACGAAGTATCGACACATTTAACTGTATCAGTATCATTGTATCAGCACCTAAAAATTTGGTGTGTTACCCATGCCTAATGCAATGCATTCTAAGAGTATATATGTTCATTGAGGTTTCGTCTTCTTCTTCACAGAATCTGCACTTTGCTTCATCTACCCCTCCGAGTTTCTTCATGTATCCTCTTAAACGACAGTGCCTGCTCAATATTCCCGTTATAATAAAAAGGTTGTTTTCACTAACGTTTATCCAGCTGAAAGATCTCTTCTGGTTGTAGTTTCCTAGGAGCGTCTTCGGTTGTCTTAGTCCTTCTAGATCGTTCCAGAACTTATATTTTTCTTTATCCACTTTCTTTCTTACTTTTCCTAAGACTATGCTTTTGCTGATTCCAATAGATAGTTCTGGCCCCAAATATGGGGTTTGAGCTCCTTTTTTGTCAGCTGATTGGCTGTTTCCTTTCATTCTATTCCTATGCGTGCTGAAACACATAAGAGGGTAACAGTGTTAGTTTATTCCGGTTAATTTAGTTTGCTTAACATTACCAGACCATCTTATAAGTGATTGTGTTTAAGTTCAGTGCTTTGATGGCTGCTTGACTATCTGACCTGATTACGATCTTTTGTCTACGATAGTTCCTTTCGATATTAAATTTTACACATCTTTTAATGACACAGGGTTTCTGAGTATTTGGCTCTAGGTCCAAAAATCCTTTATCTTGTCTTGGAGCTATTTTAGGCTATTTTGGTTTAGCATCAATATAGTATCTTTGTCCCATTCAGATTTACTACCCATTTTTGTGGTAAATGTTTGTCACAAAGTTAAATATTTTTGCATGTCATCTTGGGGCATTTTCCAAGTTTGATCAAATTGAAATTTCCTTGAATGTTCCTTCTTTGGCCATTTTATATAGTGTTTTCTGCCCTACACCGAAGTAGAACCATTTCCAGGTTTGATAACTACTGGTGCTATGGGCGGTAAAACTCTTAAGCCAAGAATTCACTTGAGCACGAGACAATCAGAGGCGCTACAAGGCTTCCTGCCTCACACAAGATTTCTATTTAATTTCTGTGAGGCTAGCCATACCACGCTACCGATCGTTGTGATCAAAGCAGTACATGTAGACGTGTGTTTCAAAATTTGAAAATTGTTATCATTTTTAATTGGAAATAAGTATGGCGTAGAATAATCAAAAAAGCCTGGCATCAATCAAAGCTGTCCGTGCAAAAGAAGTTTTATGGAAATCAACCAATCCCAAACATTATAATAAAGTTGCAAACAAATTAAATGTTCCTGTTTAACAGTGTATAAAAATGGACATACGGAGTGGTTCCCATAGAAGAAAAAAGACGAGATCGTTTGCTGCTGAGGCAAATAAACTTTTTCTATCTATACTGAGCACAAAGCGAGGCATACATCGGGTATGCCTCAACCAATGGATCGGATGCGTGGCGAGCACGAGGCAAGCTGAATTTGTTTGTTTCAGCTTGTTTCAGTTTTGGCTTGCCTAGTACCCAGGTGAAATCCCGGCTTTAGCTTAACTCACATCAAGTTACAATGTTGCCGATACTCAAAAATGTCTTTATGTTAACTTTCTAAGATATCCTTGACTAACAATTAAATAATAAAGTAGAGAGAATATTTTCTAAATATATAAACTTAGAAATTTAGGGAAATTTATCTGACAACCTTGATTTGAATGCCGGTCTCTTTGATAAGATTAGAAGAAGTTTTTATGTTGGAAAATTTTGTCTATACTTTTGCCTATACTGAGTATATGATTGGAATAGATGGAGAATCATTTATGTTTTATAAAGTTTTCAATAAATTAAATAAATGCCATTAACTGGAAAAACTCTTACGTCTATGTCGCAGCTTTTTTTAATATACTGGAATTATTTAAAATTGTTATTATATAAAAATTCGAAAATGAGTTTTATTGCTACAAAAACATAAAATAAATTTTAGGAGAAAAAACGAACAATTTATTTGTATGACCCGTACTGTTACTGTTCGTCCCAAAGTCATATGAATAATAGTTATAACTAATATAGGATATCAAATATCTTGATGTAATGACAAATTCATTGCAATTTCTATATCCTTTTGAGCCGTCAGAAGTTTAATTTAGCGATAAATATTCGCCGATATTCGAAGCTCGAACTAAGCCCTGACAACTATTACCACCGAATAACCTTTCATCTCTTTAATATAGAATTTTCAATTAAATCAAATATTGATTAAAGCATCGCACATCGCAACGGTTATTAAACAAACAAATTAGTAATCCGATAATACTTTTCTATTAAGAATAAAATTGAGTTTTCAACATAAAATTTTTTTTAGCCGTTTACTTAAAAATAAGAAAAATTAAGTTTTATACTAATTTAATATTAACACAGTAAGCCTTGATGACACAAAAACTCACCTGAAAAAGAAAATACTTATCCTATGGCAAAACCAATGGAATAGCACAACATCCAAATTGAAGGAAATAAAACCGACTATAGATCCCTCAGCCAGTGCAATAAACCTAAAACGTGGAGAATAAGTTATTATCACACGATTACGTATCGGTCATACAAACCTGACCTCCTTATGCTCTTAGGAAGAAATCAGCCTTTGTGTGATACATGCATAACGGAACTGGATGTAAAGCACTTACTACTGGAATGCAGCAAATATAATTTACAGCGGCAGCAGTTAAAATTCCCCAACAATATGGCTCAATTGATGCAGGAAAAGAACATAAATACAGTATTAATGTATCTAAGACCAATTAGTATGTATAACAAAATTTAAGAAATGTTATCAATGCTTATATAAGCAGACGCAAGGCTAATGACCATCGCTGTCGATGTCTTTAAGAGAAAAACAAATTTAAAATAAAACAAGTATTTTGTTTAATTTGATAATTTACTTTTCCAAATATTACCTTTGCTACTTAACCTAGTCATGTCTAACTTTACTGCCTACTGTGTACGGTAGTATTAATTCACATATTTGTATGCAAACAAAGCTCGTTAAACCCTAAGGCATTTCAGAATCCAAATTGTATTTCGGTTACATCTAGTTCCCAATTTCCTGAATATGAGTAATGTAGCATGTTAGGCATATATAAATATTAAGTTTATCTGTTAATTTTCTATATATATATATATATATATTATAACATATATGAATAATAATAATAATATGTTTTGATAATATCAATCACTATGTTATAAAATATTCCTTACCTTTAATTAATTTTAAATTTTAAATATAAATAGTGAATAGGTAAGAATTAACTCAGTGTAATTATTTTCCAATATGATTAATTAAATATGCTACCGGCTATTCCCTTATGTCAAGGTCAGAGTTCAAATATTCAACCAAACTAGATTCAAAATCAATTAATACACAAATTTGCAATAAAATGACTGTATAACCGCACTATCCTAGACCAACAATATTTTCTAGGCGTGAATTGCATATAAATTTCTAACCTTTCTAATTCAAAATGTGTCAAACTTCAAAGATACCGTTGATAAACCCAAATATGCATCAAATATATAAAATGAAATATTCTGACTTGAGTTACTAAACAATTTGGATTAAACTTATCAAAAAGCTGAATAATAATAATAATAATTTAGTTAAATACATAAAACAGTGAAATAAAAATGTTCATCAAAATTTCAAAAATCAAACACATATAAAACTCTTTATTATAACGAGTGCAAAGTTGTTACCATTTGTGTGAAGCTTCACCCTCTTCTGGAATCAGGATTCTGTTCTTAGGACAATCTACTTTCTTCCTCCAATACAGCAAAGATTTCAGGAAACTTTATGAAGATCAAATAATCACTTCCTCTGCAAAACCCAGCGATGGATGACTACTATCTTCTCTGGTAAGTGTAATTATGACTTTCTTTCTTGTTAAATATTAATTTAATCTTCTTTAACAATTGCTCTCTCTGGTTACCTTGGGATAATCTTGATACTTTAAACTGTTTTAATACTTTCTATTCTCAATACTTTCAAAAAAAACTCAAAATTTCTACGGAGCAAATTTTTAATACAACTTCTATCTCAACAACCCGAAAACAAGAGACATATCTTCTACAAACTTCTTAACTAATTATTTATAATATAAATCTTACTAATCTCCTTTTAACTTTCTTTTAACATCATAATTTTTACAAAAATCTTCATCGAAACTTTTTACATCCTTCCTCTTCAGAAGGTCGAAAACAAGAGAGATTCTATCAGAATCAACAAAAAAAACAAATGACAAATTCAACAAACTTAAATCTATACATCTTTTCCATCTAATCGCCTACTAATTTCTTATTCAAATAAAATTTTTAACAAAATCTAATTCTTGATTCAATATTAGAATTTAAAACAATGATCATTCTTTTTTATATTCTTATGAAATTTACTAGCACTACAAACTAATAATTTTCTCTTTTTCAGAATATTTCATTTGGCATTTGAACTATTAATAAATTAGAATATGTTTGGTAAATTTGTATAATTTAAAAGTAAGTAGAAGTTTTAACATTTATTTTAACTATTTGTGATGTTTTTTTATAATTTAATTTTCTCATTTACTTACACCCCTAATTCATTTAAAATTAATGTTTGATTACTAACGTATTGGCAATTTTATAAACTTTTAATTATCTACTTTACCCATTTATCAATTTCATAATTATCAAAACTTTATATAATGTAGATTAATCATTTTTGAATCTTTAAATAAAAATCTTTGAAATGTATTTGTATTTTTTTTTTCTTATTATTCTATTTTCTTTTTTCTTTTTTAGGAATTATGAAGAAGATGATGATAATCAATCCCAATGTTACTAATTTTGCGCTCTGACTCGAAATAAGAAAATCTCCTTTCTCTACTTTCCATTAGATTTTCCTTCTACATCTTATTTAATATAACATAGTAACTAATATCATCTCAAATCCCCCAATTAAAATTTTTACATCAAACATTTCATTGATGTTGGATTAAAAATTATAATTTTAATCTATTTTTTTTTTTATAAATAAACACTCATTTTACAAAAACTTTAGCCTCAATTAATATTATTTGCACAGATTGTATAAACCTTTTTTTAATAAAACCATTCAATCTTAATTTGATATTTACATCTTAATACTATTATTTACAAAACTTTGCTATTAATATCATCTACCCAACATCTTTATGAATTTTTTTAATTTGTAAAATTCTGTTAATCTCAAATTCCTTCCCCCTTTCTAACATTCATTCAAATATAACTTAATTTTTCTACTTTTAAACTTGTTCCCCCTTATTTAATATATTTCCTATACATTTAATTTTCCGATACACCTAAATATCTTGCCTCTTTCCTGATATTTCCAAATATACCTAATACCTATTATAGATTTAAATTTCTTCCCCCTTTCTTGGTATTTTCCTATATACCTAAAAGCTATAATAAATTTAGTTTTCTTCCCCCTTTCTTTATATTTCCAAATGTACAATTTTTCCCAGAATGCTTGTTTTATCTTTCCCAAGAAATATTTACAAAATTGCTTATCATCCACAGACAAATTTTGATTTTCTCTGTTGTTAACAATTTGATGGTGCATTATTGCTTGAATTTCTTCTACTTGTTCTGGTTTATTCTGTTTTTTCGTATGACTTAGCAATATACCACTGTCTTTGACTTTCTGAATTATTTTATTTTCACTCTTTTCTGCTTGTTTTGCTTTATATTCATCTACAAATTTCTTAATAGTCTTCTCCCTTCCTTCATCTATTTGATTTGTGTCTTCCTCTGTACTCTTCAAATTGTCTTGTTTTATGTTATTAATTTCTCTTCTAAATATCTTAGTATCTTCTTTTATTTCCTTCAATCTTTTATTAGTCTGATTCAATTTATTATTAATCTCTTCAAATTTTTTATTCATATTTTCCTTCATATCTTCCGTCATTTCATCCAATATTTTATTATTCTCATCCAATTTTTTATTATTTTCCTCTAGTTTGTTATTCATATATTCTTTCATGTCTTCTGTCATTCCATCCAATTTTTTATTCTTCTCTTCAACTTTCTCTTCAATTGTTTCATTCATATTCATAATATTTTTATCCATAGTCATCATAATACTTTTATTCATTTCTTCAAACTTCTTATCCAACTCTTTTATAATATCTTCCTTCCTTTCATCCAATTTTTCATTCTTATCCTCCAATTTCTCTTCAAATTTCTTACTATCATCTTCTATTTTCTCCAATATTTCGTTAGTCTCATTCAATTTCTTATTGTTCTCCTCTGGTTTATTATTCATATCTTCTTTTACTTCAACTAATCCTTCATTATTTTCTTCTAGTTTGTTATTCACTTCTTCTTTAATACTACTAATTTCTCTTTTAAAAATCTTATTATCTTCTTTTATTTCATCTAATTTCTTATCCTGCTGATCAAATCTTTTATTCGTCTCATCCAATTTTTTATTATTTTCTTCAAATTTCTTATCCATATTCATGATTAAACTTTGTATCACCTTGAACATATCAACTGAACTCTCTTCTCTTGGTTTTGCTTGTAACATCTGTTCATCTTGTTCATTTCCACCAGCATTTGCCTCTGTCTCTATTTCTACCATAGTTCGATCCTGTTCTCCCCCTATCTCTATTAAATTCTCTCCTTCTTCCGTTTCTGCTTCTTCCTGTGTCTGTCCGGTTTGAATCATCTCTTCCACTCGATAATCTCCTGCTTCTAACACTCTCTCTTCATGTACTTGTACCGCCACACTTTCCATCTCAATCTCTCCTCCATCACTACTTTCACTCTCATCTCCTACTATCTTACCATCTCTCAATCTCATTTTTCCCTCCATATTCACAATTTATTCTATCGAGATAAATATAACTAATATGAATCACAAAAAAAAATTTCAAATCAAGTTTTCAAAAAAAAATATTTTAAATATTAATTATTTAAATAGGCTCTAGTTTTGATTGTTTAGAGCGAAATAAAAAAAAAATTTAACAAAATTCTCAAATTTTAATTATTTGAATCGGCTCTAATTTTGATTGTTTAGAGCGAAATAATGAAACAACAACCTTAACAAAACTCTCAAGTTTTAATTCTTAGAATAGGCTCTAATTTCGATTGTTTAGAGCCCCACGTTGGGCGCCAAAATTTATAACATATATGAATAATAATAATAATATGTTTTGATAATATCAATCACTATGTTATAAAATATTCCTTACCTTTAATTAATTTTAAATATAAATAGTGAATAGGTAAGAATTAACTCAGTGTAATTATTTTCCAATATGATTAATTAAATATGCTACCGGCTATTCCCTTATGTCAAGGTCAGAGTTCAAATATTCAACCAAACTAGATTCAAAATCAATTAATACACAAATTTGCAATAAAATGACTGTATAACCGCACTATCCTAGACCAACAATATTTTCTAGGCGTGAATTGCATATAAATTTCTAACCTTTCTAATTCAAAATGTGTCAAACTTCAAAGATACCGTTGATAAACCCAAATATGCATCAAATATATAAAATGAAATATTCTGACTTGAGTTACTAAACAATTTGGATTAAACTTATCAAAAAGCTGAATAATAATAATAATAATTTAGTTAAATACATAAAACAGTGAAATAAAAATGTTCATCAAAATTTCAAAAATCAAACACATATAAAACTCTTTATTATAACGAGTGCAAAGTTGTTACCATTTGTGTGAAGCTTCACCCTCTTCTGGAATCAGGATTCTGTTCTTAGGACAATCTACTTTCTTCCTCCAATACAGCAAAGATTTCAGGAAACTTTATGAAGATCAAATAATCACTTCCTCTGCAAAACCCAGCGATGGATGACTACTATCTTCTCTGGTAAGTGTAATTATGACTTTCTTTCTTGTTAAATATTAATTTAATCTTCTTTAACAATTGCTCTCTCTGGTTACCTTGGGATAATCTTGATACTTTAAACTGTTTTAATACTTTCTATTCTCAATACTTTCAAAAAAAACTCAAAATTTCTACGGAGCAAATTTTTAATACAACTTCTATCTCAACAACCCGAAAACAAGAGACATATCTTCTACAAACTTCTTAACTAATTATTTATAATATAAATCTTACTAATCTCCTTTTAACTTTCTTTTAACATCATAATTTTTACAAAAATCTTCATCGAAACTTTTTACATCCTTCCTCTTCAGAAGGTCGAAAACAAGAGAGATTCTATCAGAATCAACAAAAAAAACAAATGACAAATTCAACAAACTTAAATCTATACATCTTTTCCATCTAATCGCCTACTAATTTCTTATTCAAATAAAATTTTTAACAAAATCTAATTCTTGATTCAATATTAGAATTTAAAACAATGATCATTCTTTTTTATATTCTTATGAAATTTACTAGCACTACAAACTAATAATTTTCTCTTTTTCAGAATATTTCATTTGGCATTTGAACTATTAATAAATTAGAATATGTTTGGTAAATTTGTATAATTTAAAAGTAAGTAGAAGTTTTAACATTTATTTTAACTATTTGTGATGTTTTTTTATAATTTAATTTTCTCATTTACTTACACCCCTAATTCATTTAAAATTAATGTTTGATTACTAACGTATTGGCAATTTTATAAACTTTTAATTATCTACTTTACCCATTTATCAATTTCATAATTATCAAAACTTTATATAATGTAGATTAATCATTTTTGAATCTTTAAATAAAAATCTTTGAAATGTATTTGTATTTTTTTTTCTTATTATTCTATTTTCTTTTTTCTTTTTTAGGAATTATGAAGAAGATGATGATAATCAATCCCAATGTTACTAATTTTGCGCTCTGACTCGAAATAAGAAAATCTCCTTTCTCTACTTTCCATTAGATTTTCCTTCTACATCTTATTTAATATAACATAGTAACTAATATCATCTCAATATATATATCCAAAGATGATACATAACGTATCAAATGCCATACTGTCAAAGTCTCAAGTCACTAATCAAGAGACATCTCTGCTATAAATTGAACGATATCTATAGATGTTAAATGCGAAACTGATAAACAGTCGCAAATGGTTCCATCTTCACTCAAAAAATGGTATTTCAGTGGTAGCTTTGCATCTTGTGTATAACCTTAGGCAAGGTAAAATGATAAAACGAACAGAGCGTTTTGTGACAGTCTAAAAATGTCCAAAGATGATACAAAGCTACCACTGAAATACCATTTTTGGAGTGAAGATGGATCCACTTGCGACTGTTTATCAGTTTCACATTTGACATCTATAGATATCGTTCAATTTATAGCAGGGATGTCTCTTGATTAGTGACTTGAGAGACATAGCCTGTACTACACTGACGAGCTCAAATAAGAGCGAAACACGTGTCTGTAGTTTGGTTTTGCCCTGATATAGGTTGAATGATATTTATATCTATTTATATCGCAGCATTCAAGGTGTCTTTTAAAGTGTTAGAAATTTCTAACCGACACCATTTGAGTTTAAAACTGAAATTATTACTTTTGACAGTATGGCATTAGATACGTTATGTATCATCTTTGGACATTTTTAGACTGTCACAAAACGCTCTATTCGTTTTATATATGTATATATATGAGTAATTTTTTGAATAGATATTTCCCTAGAAGATGTAAGTCTGAATGTATGAGTGGAATTAGGGGTAAGAGTCTATAAGACCTATAAGATCTATTGTATCCCCATTTTCTCGCTATAATTCTATAGTTATTATCCTAACAAGTGCGGAAAGTTATACTTTCCCGCACGCGAACTGCCGATGCCCGAACGACGCGAAGCGGAGTTCGGGCAAGCAGTTTAAGTGCGGGAAAGTTAATTTCCGCAAGTGTTAGGATCAATACTTTATACAACTACTGCTCTGGAAGAAGTAGAATTTGAGAGGAATATAACAAATAATTTTTTCTTTTGACACATCTGGCAATAAATTTTTTGTTGCATTTTTAGCTGATTCAACTAGTTCAGGTGGAGTTAAACCTCTTGTTAAATCGACCATTATTTTAAATAGTACACTTTTTTTAATCACCTACACTTTCTTTTTGCGTTTAATACAGTTGCGTTGTGACAGTTGTGACATAAATTAAAAAGGGTTAGGACTGATCGAGTAGTCTCTCTAGTCAAATAAAAACGACAGATAGTTTAGGCGGAATCCGTGTAGTTATGTGGTCATAACCAAACATGTGCGTTTATGAAATACATATAGTCATAAGTATGCGACTATTGTGTACTTCGGAGATGACATACTGCGCTCGAAAAGTCAACTTCCAGAGCAGGCGTTGTATAAATGTTTTTACAGCATTACTTATCCTATTTTTCTTGGAAACTCGTTGGGTTTCGTGTTAGGTAAATCTTTTTCTTCTATTTCGTACGACCCTATGTATGTGACCTTAGAATAAATGTAATGCAATCTGAGAGTATGTGTATTCTTCTCCTTCCTCACGGAATCTGCACGTTGCTGTATCTACCAAACATAGTTTCTTCATGTGTTCTCTTAATCGACAGTTTCCAGTTAACATTCCCGTTATAATTCGGAGGTCATTTTTAATAAGGTTTAGACAGCTAAAGATATCTTTTGTTTATAATTTCCCAGGAGCGTCTCCGGTTGTCTTAGCCCTTATAGATCCAGTACTTTAGATTTTTCCCTATCCACTTCTTTCTTTGGTTTTTTAAAGCTGTACGACTGCTAATTCTACAAGATGCTTCTGGTACCAAGTATGGGGTTTCAGCTTCTTTTTTTGTCAGCTTGTGTGCGTTTTTTCCTTCTATTTCTATGTGTTCTGGAACCCAGATGGTTATAACAGTGTTATTTTGTCCTAGTACATTTAGTTTGCCTATACCGTCGCAGACCATTTTTGAACTGATTGTGTGTGAGTTCAGAGCGTTAATGACTGCTTGACTATCTAATATGATTAATAGTTATTTATAAAACAGTTCGTGAAGTATGCTTTTTGCGCACCCACGCGATGTTTAGAGCACGAGCGAAGCGAGTGCTATATATCGCGTAAGTGCGCAAAAAGCACTTCACGCACAGTTTCATACAATATTTTATCTACGATAATCAATTAAAAAATAATTACAGGAAAGCAATTTATTTTCAATTCATTTACAAGATACTAACAAAACTAATGCTCTCATAGCAACACCATGGCAACGCGAATGCTAAGGTTATTTGATTATATGAAGGTGTGTCAAAAACAGTGCGAAAAAGTAAATCCCATTTAAAATACATTGTTACTTCACGCACACTTTCAATCCTTCACACACTGCTGTCTATAATGACAGTTTTCACGAACTAAAAATTGATACATAATATGAGGTAGAGTAGATAAAATCTTTTACCTACTATGTTTTTTTTAACTTCCCGCTAAAAAAAATTAAATTTTTTTTTAAAATCGGGAAGTTATTGGTTTCACCCCGTTTTTCGAAAATCGAGTTTTCATCGGATCTCAACGTTTTGAGGTCTTAGGAACCTCCCCTGACTATTTTTACGAGGGTGTCTGTATGTCTGTATGTACGTGTGGATGTGTGTGTGTGTGTGTGGATGTATGTAAACCTCTTATAACTTTTGAACGGCTTGACCGATCGGAATAAAACAAAAAGCATTCCAAAGAGTTCCATCTAACTTAGATTCCCTGTAAGTTTGAACCGATTCGAGCCGGTAGATTTCGAGAAATTTCAAAATAACCGAAAAAAACAATTGGTAAAAATGATGTTTTTTGGGCATATCTTTTTGGCTATTGCATCGATCAATTTCATAACCTAATCAGCTCTCAAGCTTAAAAAGCCACGTCGAATGCCGTTTTGCTAATTAAAATCGGTTGATTCGTTCGTGAGATATCGTTGTCGAAAAATTTCAAAAAAAGTGTTTTTTCTTCAATAACTTGGAGATTTTTTGACTAACCGATTTTGCACTCTCGGTAACGTTTTTGGGTCTCAAAAAACTGCGTCGAATGCCATCTTGAACATCAAAATCGAATAAGGCGTTAAAAAGTTTTGGCTTTTTAAACATTTCAAAAAAATTCAAAAATGTCAAAATACGTCACGTTACTATAGCTTTGCGGTTAAAACTAGCGGGAAGTTGGAAGGATGGCCTTTAAGGTCAACCTCTTTTCGAATTTTTTTATATTAAATTCTAGAAGATAGATTAATAGGCGATATTAAATAGAATGGCATCCAAGATCTTCAGATCTTACAGCACTTGACTTTTTTCTATTAGAATACTAAAAATCAAACAATGTGGTATAGTCTATTTGTGTAGAGTTGGCAGCACAGTGAATTCTTTATTATTGCAAATCCTTTAAAGCCCAAGCAAGGGTAGTTCATGAAAAATAACTAAAACTAGTATACATTTCTATTGAAACATACCTATAGTTGTTATTTATCAAAGAGTCCACCCTGTAATTAGGGATTAACTAACCCAAACACAATAGAAACCCTAGATAATATTGTCACAACAGGTAGCTGAATAGAACCCATGACCGTAGAACCGAAGTTTTTTTAAAGCATAATTCAAATAAAAATAAAAATTGGAAAAAATAAAAATTTAAAGTAAAATAAAAATATGCTACATATAAAAAAGTAAGAATTAAATATAAATTAATGCAAAAAGCAGTTACTCCTTTAACTGTCGGCTTCCCTTTCGTCGTATTCATCCGACGATGAGTCAGATTCGTTGCCTGGTCCGATAGGAATTACAATGGGTTTGAGCAGATTTTCAATATTGATATCAACACTCCACAATCGTTCTTCTTCCTTCTTCACATGGTTTATGGCATTGGTCCAATTTTTTCTTGTTACGTTTCCAAAAGAATATATCAAAAGTTGTCTAACGTTATTCAATTTAAAATTGTATTGTTTCCTGCCACCTCAACTTTTACCTGTGCCCATATTAATTCTATAGGGTTTAATTGACAGTGATAAGGTGGCAAACGTAATACAATTATTCTTTTTTCCTCCGCCATTTCGTCAATTACATATCTTTTATATTGTAATTTGTGGCGCTTTGCAGTTTGCAGTAATTCCGTTTTCAGCATGGTGTCGCCAAAAGAAATATTCTTGCTCTGGAGCCACTCTTTAATATCTCATTTTTTTCATGACGTCGTTGGTAACTTTTCTACCAGTTTTGAATGATAACTGGCGTTATCTAAGACAACCACTGCAGCACTTGGCAAAAAGTCCAATAGCTGGGAACAATAATCTTCAAAAACATCAGAGGTCATTTCCTTGTGGTAATCTTTGGTTGACTTTTATACAAAGTCTAATAACCCATTTTCTACAAAACCATGTTCACTGCCAATGTGTGCGACCTTTTCCTCGAGGGCATTCAATCCTGCTGAATATCCCTCCAAAAATGCCTGACGGGAATTTGAAATATTGGTGTCCATTCATGCTTTAGAAACAGTGTGTCCTTCATTCAACCATGTTTCATCTAAATAAAAGATAGTTCTTCCCTTGCTCCGAAACTTTTTAATACTTCTTAAGTATTGTCTTCTCCAGCAAATAATTTCTTCTGTCTCATTCAAAAATTTTTGTTTTTTATGTAACTTATACTTTAAACCTATTTCTTTAGGGAGTTTCCATAACGTATTTCGTTCAAATTTGGGAATCGTATCTACTTCTGCTAAAAAAGTCATTACTTTGTCCAAAGTCAAAATCTCTTTATTTAAGTACAAAGAATGGACTTGTCCACTAATGATATCTCTATTAAAGTTATCGACCATAATGGACTTTTTTCCTAGGTGTTTTTTTGGTTCACTAACATTTCCCTGTTTTCTCTCACTTAAAAATCTATAGATACTTCGTTCACTAACACCGGTCATATTGGAGCACCTAGTAACCACATCACGAACAGTTGCTGATGCATCTTGATATATTAGTGCATGATGAACATTTAAACAATAGTTTTTTCTCTTTGAGAAAACGCACTTTGTTTTAAATGAGCCACTTGTACTGGAACAAAACTCGAACTTGACGCCATTTTCACTACCGAAAATGTTTTTGGAGTAAAATAATAAAAATATAGATCACAATATAAACTACCAACACTAACGAGTACCTATATTCTTATGTATTAGGATATAAACAAATCCTCAATTTATAGACTAATAACGTACCTGTTTTTGCAATTATACACAAAGGGTTACCTTAATCCATTAACACCCCTAACGACCACAATTATTCTCGTTAAAATAGAAAAACAAAATATTCTAAATATCGTATTATGACTCCTTATCCCTTACCTAAGAAGATTAAAATATGATGATTAAAAGAAATTTCTTAATACCGATATAAATAAGTACGTGCGCTACTGATTTAGGGTCTTGTTTACAACATTTTACGATTTAACGACTTTTCTTAGCTGCCAACTCCAAAGAAACAGACTATAAAATGTATTTAATTTAAAAATAAATTTTTTGACACTGTATAATTCATTGATAAATAAATGTTTTTTCTACAAGCATGCGTAAAACAACACTTTCCCGCACGCATTTTAATTCAGAAAATATCTCTTTCCCGCACGGAGTGCGGGAAATACTTTTTCCCGCACGGCGTGCGGGAAAGATTTTTTCCCGCACGCATTTTTTTTTATTAATTAGAGATGTTGTTCGATAACTTTTTTGACAAATTATTGTATTATTATCTTTATCTTGTTGGACTACATACAAATAGTAAAAAAAATTAAGATTATTTTACATGAAAATAGGGATTTTTAAAATGTTTGTTTTTAAAAAAATCATAATTTATTAAATCACCCCTGTAAACCTTATTCAAAGCAACAACAAATTCACCTGTTTAAGTAGGGTTGCTATAGCTGCAGTCGTGTATTTATTGACACTATGAAAGATTTAATTGTCAGAATTGCATCTTTTCAAGTATCTGAATAGTAATCCAGGTGATTTTTAAAGTTTTGATTCAAAAAAATTAAATGGATAATTGCGATGAAGACCTTCCGCACAGTATTTTGGAGGCTGCTGCTGAGGCCAACCTAGAACTCCTTCCTGCGATTTCCAAACAAAGGTATGAAAGGCAGTATGATCATTTTGTTCAGTGGGCTCGTCAAAAGGGAACCAACAATCTAAAAAAAGAGGAAGTTTTACTGGCTTATTTTTTAGAACTAAGTAAAGTTATAAGACCCAATACTCTTTGGTCCCGATTCTCAATGATAAAGGCTGTTATGAAACTAAGAGAAAATTTCGATATTGGCAACTTCTACAAATTAATTACATTTTTAAAAAAACAATCTGTAGGCTTTTCCCCAAAAAAAGCCAAGGTTTTCAATAAAGAAGATATTGCCAAATTTATGGTCGAAGCTCCAGATGATGTTTATTTATTAATTAAAGTGGCCACTATCTTCGGTTTAGCAGGAGCTTGCAGAAGAGTAGAACTCACAAATATAACCTTAGAAAACATCGAGGTTAAAGAAAACTACATCACAATAAAAATAACTGATTCGAAAAATCACACATCCAGAGCTTTTGTAATCTCGGAAGAAGTAAACAACGGTAGATATTTTAAGCTTATTAAAAAATATGCATCATTGAGACCTTTAAACACACCTCATCGTCGTTTTTTTGTACAATTTAAACAAGGCAAATGCACTAATCAATGTGTAGGAATCAACTCATTTGGAAAAATGCCTTCTGAAATTGCGGCCTACCTAAAGCTTCCGGATCCTCAGTGCTATACAGGTCATAGCTTCAGACGCTCTTCTGCGACATTTTTGGCTGATTCTGGAGAAGAAATTACAAATATTAAGAGACTGGGCGGCTGGAAATCTACCACCGTTGCGGAGGGATACGTAGAAGATTCCGAAATAAAGAAGAAGAACCTATGCAACAAAATTTTAACACTAAATGAACCACAACCAGAAGCGCAGGAAGCGTGCCAATTAAACATGACTCCAGCTATATCCTTCAGTGAAAGCAGTAGACCAACTGTGGAGCAACAACTTAATTCGGCAATTAGCCTACAAAAAGCTATAAATTGTACTTTTAATATTAATATTAATAATAAATAATTTCAAATTTTGTTACGTTGTTAGAAGTTAAAATAAAATTTAAAAAATGTATAAAGTATCTTTTTTATGCTTGTAGAAAAAATATTGATCCTAACTCTTGCGGAAATTAACTTTCCCGCACTTAACTGCTTGCCCGAACTCCGCTTCGCGTCGTTCGGGCATCGGCAGTTCGCGTGCGGGAAAGTATAACTTTCCGCACTTGTTAGGATAATAACTATTTCATCACTAAATAAATAGTTATTTGTGACACAAGGACGGAAAATGACATTTTGCAAGAGCGAGTAAAGTTGTGTAGCCGAGGTGCGTAGCACCGAGGCGAAACAATACGAGCACTTGCAAAATATTTTCCGGACGTGTAACACACACTATTTTTTGGTTCGACTAATTTTTAATATTTTCAAAAGTTCTGTTATGTTCAAGACTTGACTGCTTGTGCTAACTGAACTAAGACCACTGACTAGAAGATAGCCGACAAAATGTCAGCTGTTAATTAATTTTTATACATACAAATACTGTGCTAATAACATAGACAAATTAATTAATTAATTCTATTATCTCTGGCTAATAAGCAGCACAGAGAAAATTGTTATATTGAAAATATTAAAATCAATATCTAATAATTTTATATAAAAATAGCAGAGACAATGAACTATATCCATAATCGAATGATAAGTAGTTGTAAATTGACATAAATGTCAAATTTTATAATACAAGTTGTGAGAGAAATTAAATGTAAATTAGAATCCTGCTTACATTTAGAAAAAGTTATAGGTAAGTTTAGTATATTGTACGTTGTTTTTAATTAAATTTAATTAAAAGTTATATTTATTATGTATTTTTGGTGACTTAAAATTTAAACTCATAGCGCCATCTCTTTAGATAATCTAAAAGCTACTTTGCCGGCCTAGGCCGGAAAATGCCATTTTCCGGACGATTTTGAAGTAATTAATAGTATTGTTTCTGGACGGAGGACCAAAAAATTATTTAAAGTATCTGCTTTGACTAAGTAAGTAGGTAGGTATATACTTAAAATGTTGAAATATGTTTGACCATACAATTCCATTATAAATACATAAATTGAAATCGTAATTAAATGACGAAGTCTGTATGCTCATAATTATTAATAATTTTCATAACATTCAAATACTGTTTACATGTTTCCAAATTATTAATTAACTACTATGTTCCTTTACAAAATGACCATAGTTAATTTACTCCATATATAACCAGTGAAAATTTAATAACAAATCACAATACATTGATGACCGGTTAGATTCACAGTTAATTAAATTTTGGGAACTGCATAGAAATATAGATTTATCATAAATTATGAAAATTTACTAAATCTAAAATAGTATTGAAAACTGCGGTTAGTTTATTAAACCTGTAATTCCACATTATAACCAAACAATAGGGTTTAAAGAAATTTGCTCGTTAATAACGCATACTGTTAAATTTTATGAAGGTAACATACCATTATTACCATTACCTCAAAAATCATTTAATCCCAAGAACCCAGCAGATATTACTAGTTACGCATTTTTCTGTTTTTATGATATATGATTTTTAAAGTAACTTTAAAAATTCACAGCAGCTGAAAATAATATTCCTTAAATTATGTACCTAATGGAAATTAATAATGGGGAAGCCGTCTATTTATGAGTGTATTTACAATAAATTTCATTGAATAGTTTTATTGTATTAAACGATCAGTTTACAAATATTTTGCTTTAAAATAAGTTAAAACTTACCAGGGCTAGTTCTTTTAAAGACACAATCAATCCATCTGGATCTGGAAATTTGGGGAGGGGCGACACTGAGGCCACATATGGACCATTGTGCAACCTCCCGTGTCTAGGGATATCCACACTTCAGGCTGTCATCAGCCCTAGAGATTTAAAATAGGTGAGGAAGCTCCCGAAGGGGATCTCTCTGACATCGACTGGTGTAAGCCAGTACTCGTCCAACACCCATCTTCTGATTTTAGAAAAAGCGGAGCAGTCATACATTATATGCTCTACTGTTTCCTCTTTTTGTTCGCAACCTCTGCAAAGGGGTGATTCTGCTAATTTCGTACTAAAGAGATTTTGTCACAATTGGCAGTGACCTGTTAAGAATCCCGCAGCTGTTCGGAGATTTTGTCTGGTCAATGCCTTAAATTTTCTTTCTGTTTCCTCGCCAGAATGAGGTAATAACTCTCTGGCCAGTCAACAGTTCGTTGTTTCATCCCAGCACTGTATAAAGTTTTGGTGAGAATGCTGTTTGATAAGGTCCACGACAGCAAACGTTCTTAGCTTTTTAGATGGGCAAGGCCTAACATATTTATAGCCCGCAGTCCTCTTTGCTAAATTTTTCACAATGCGGTTGCCTTTAGGGTTCCCATATCCCTTGATACTGCTCAGAGTGACTACTTTCTGGCTGGCCTCAGTTAGAGTTTGGTAACATTATAGTACTAAACTTGAAGTGAAAGGTAGTCTATTCAAGGTCAGTAGTGCTTGTCGGCAGTCCGTGTAAATATTTTTAAACCCCTTTCACACTATACAATTGAATTGACAATTAGATTGTCGATTAAATTGGCTCAAAATCTGATTGCTCTTCCACACATACCAATCTAATGGGTAAATTTTATTTTGAGTGTGAATCGCGAGCTTGACGGATGGCTCCATTAAGTAAAAAACAAAAAATATGATGGATTATCGCACTTACTCCAAAATAAAATAAAAAACAGGAGAATGTGGACAAAACAATGGCCATTGAAAAGAAACCAATTTAGCCATGTAAAAATTGTTAGGAAATTGGATAGTGATAATTATCAAAATTTTATAAGAATGGATTGAATGAATTGTTAAATTTAATAAAATCGTTTATACAAAAGCAAAAAATAGTTTCTTTATCATTATTTCAAAGGTTATATTTTTACCGATAACTTTCCGTTTATCAAGCAACACTTCCGAGCATTTTGTCGTACTTGTTAATTTTTATAGTGTGTTCTACATCCAATAGAATTGGCAAATCTTTATATAAATCGAGAATATCCTTCATAACTTCTCTTTCGGTGCGAATGAATGTATTTTCTTCAGTCATTTTAAAACACGGTATGTCTGTAAAATCTCAACTTAAAAGTAAAGCACGTTGCACTTTACTGTTCCACTTCTGAATGCAGACTAAACTCAAAATTGGCTCTGATCATCATCCACACGACCCAATTTATTTCGAGTCAATTAAATCATGCGATCACGACCATCCAATGCCCCTGAGTTGGCCAATTTTACTCTACACGATGCAATCAAATTGCCAATTTAGTCAAATTGTCACTTGAATTGTATCGTGTGGAAGGGGTATTACATTCCTGCTTGTAATGTTCCTATTGATTAATTCTTTTGCAGCTATGGTTATGCCTGTGAGTTCTGACTGAACCACACTTGACAATCAATTCATATAAAGTCTTCTTTAAACCCTGTTTGTCCATTAATATTAATTAAATTATTGTTTTATTGTTTCCTAAAATTCTTAAGAGCAATTGGTAACGTGTTTCAACATTATTTGGCACAGCAACGTCCACTATACGAACTAAGTTAGCCTTTTTATCCAATACCCCAACCGGTGATAACGTGCCTATCGTAGTAGTCTAAAATCAGCATTCTCAAGAACTGCCTGTGTAATACTTGCAATAAGTGGTGTATGTCCTTAGTTATCTAAACTTATTGGCCAACTTCTGATGCTTGATATAAGTAACACACCCGATTGTGTCTGCGTAGATAATCGGTGCAAGCTAAGGTTGAACAGCCCGAAGTTACGTGCTGTATGGTTTCCGTGGTTTGTTTGCACTTTCTACACTTGTCCGATGCACAATTTGGATCACCTATATTTTTTTTTAAGAATTGTTTGTATTTATGAACTGATCCTGAATCGCTATTATAAATTCTTTTGTGTTAGGGAACAATGTGCTTTCACAAAGCCATATATTTGACGCTTTCTTACCATTATCGTGTTAGTTAAGGTCATAGTGGTATCGTACATGTGGTGCTTTCTTAGCCCACTTCTACTGTTATCACAGTCTCCCACAATTTTCAGATTTATGTCTGCGTTTGCCAGGTTTAGAGGAGAGTAGTTCTTCATGCAAGTTGGATGTTTAAGATTTTCTAAAAAAAAATCCCTTCATGTCTTTATCTGCTTGTGATGTTGGTTAATAATGTCAGTAAAAGTACTTTCTCCTTCTTTTCACGGTGGAGTGGTCTTAAGGAGTAATGAATTCGGATTATAACATTTGTGTTTTGTGATCATCTTTCAACTCGATCGCTAAAATTATTTCATTTCAGTTTTTGACCATTTTAAGATTTTAAAAGAGTATGTCAGGTCAGGTACAGCATAGGTATTAATTGATTGAATTAAATTCCCTACGTTTAAATTGGATTATAATAAAGTAATTAATCTTTTTTTAAATTACTCCCTAAGTCTTTGTTTAAATTGCCTTTGATCAATCATCCTAGCCTGCTATCACCCTTGGTATTTGTATTTGTCCCTATTTTCCATGGCATCTATGATATCTTCATTTGTCAATATCACATCTCCGTTAACCACCTTTCCTTGGAAAATTTTCCAATAAGTTCAAGCAAATGTTGAATTTATTGTTGGTTTGAGGCGTACACTTTTATGTCGTCCACATATAGAAGATGGAAGATATTTATTAAGCATGCAGGAAAGTGAATTCATTTTCAAACAAAACCAAAGTGGATTAAGGAAGACGCCTTGATGAAATCCTCTACAGATAGGAATCTCATTGGTGCTAAAATGGTTACCATTCAGTTATAGGTGGAGATTGGTTCATGACTGATTCATTATTAATCCGATGACAAAACTAGGATATTCTGTAAATCTGTAAGATTTTAATGAGCAAATAATGGAGACACAAGAATAGAGAATGCACTCATATGCTTTCTTGTAATCCAATACAGTAGTGTATATACTGCGGCGTCCCTTCTGTGCTTGGTTTAAAATCACAGAATCAATAATCAATTGTTCTTTACATCCTTGATGTCCTTATCTGCACCATATCTGTTCTCAACTCCTGGTGCTTTCCAGTTGCTGATGCCGTTTATTACACTATTTGGTCACAGTTAATAAAATGTTGTTAATATATTTAATATATTTTAAAGACAAACCTATGCAGTATTCAGAAATCTCTTTCTCTTTTTAATGTCTGGTGCTGCAGGAGACAGGACGAGACCAAGACTTAGACTTAGACAATTTCGAGAAATAAATGTCTCGAACTAAATCCGGCTACATGGTAGCTCCACCACGTTCATAAATTCAGGTAGAAATTTTATTATAGGGGATTAAGGTCACCGGTCAAGTCCACCATGCTAATCTTTTAATGACATTGTTTCGTGTAGTAAACTGTATAAACGCTGGTTAATTTTATAACTTTAATTACAAAGAAAATCACGTATTAAATACAAATATAAAGGTGTAACTAATCTAACGTCTAACGAATGTCGAATCTCGAATATGAATGTTTTTCGTCGGGGTTCACTCTCGCACGGGAACACAGGGTTGAACCGCACAAGATCGCACTACACAGGGTCGGAACATGCCCCCGGCCTTGGAGGGTTAGCTGACAACTGGTAAAGGACACATTCTGGTCACTGCTCTGCTTATGATACCTTCGGCTGTCCTAATAGATACAACTCGTGTAACTCCATCGGACCCAGGAATAAGTTTAATGATCCGTCCTAGTCTCCACATTGCTGGAGGCAAATTATCATCTTTGATGAGGACTACCTGATTCAAGTCCACGGAAATTTGACCTTTTCTCCATCGAGTTCTGCGTTGAAGTTCGACTAAATATTCACTGCTCCAACGTTTCCAAAAGTGCTCGTATAGTTTTTGGAGAAGCTGATAGTTGGTCAGCCGATTTTCATTTACGTTAGCAACTGGAACTTCTCATAAAGTCATCGTATTTCTTCCAATGAGGAAGTGTGCGGGAGTAAGTACTGTTAAATCTTCCGGATTGGAATTTAAAGGGAATAAAGGTCGCGAATTAAGTATCGCTTCAATACGTATTAGCAATGTCTGAAAATCATAAAAGAATATTGATCTGTTTCCCAAAATTCGTTTTATGTGATGTTTGAGACTTTTAACTCCCGCTTCCCATAAACCACCGAAATGAGGCGAGTTAGATGGAATAAAATGCCACTTTATTCCTAAATTAGCCGCGTAGCTTGTAATATTTAAAGAATTTAGTTTTAAGAAATCAGCTATTTCCTTTAAATCTTTATTCGCTTTGACGAAGTTTGTTCCGTTATCAGAAAACATTTCGTATGGTTTACCTCGTCGGCTTAAAAAACGTTTAAATGCTTCAATAAAATCTGCACTGCTTAATGATAATACAAGTTCGACATGTATCGCGCGAGTAGAAAAACAAACAAATAATGCTACCCAACATTTGATAGGTTTACATCCTCTGGTGGGTTTATCTTTCATAACGAAAGGTCCGGCGTAATCTACACCAACTACTGAAAATGGTAAAGTTGGCTTGACGCGCGCAGCAGGTAATTCACCCATGAGGGGTTGAAATGATTGATCACTGTATCTAACACATTTTACGCAATTTTTCACGGTTTGACGAGCTATACGTCGACCAGAAATAGGCCAAAATCTTTCGCGAATATTAGCAAGAAGTAGTTGCGGTCCCGCATGTAATAAATTGCGGTGTTCGAAATCAAAAATAAGTTTAGTCAATGGATGATTAGATGATAGAACAATCGGATGTTTTTTCGAATAAGGAAAATCGGAGTTACCCAATCGTCCACCCACACGCAATACGCTCTCGGTTTCGTCATAAAAGGGATGCAGACTAAGAATATTACTATTATTACATAAAGTACCGCCGTTCTTTAAGGTGATATACTCCTTGCGAAAGGATCCTATTTGAGCAATTCGTATTAAATGATTAAATGCTTCGTTTAACTCTTCTGCAGATAAGAAGAGATTTTTGCGTTGTATAGATTTTGATTTGCAATTGTTAACAAACCGTAGCACATACGCGAATAATCGTTTTAGCTTAGACAGATCCGAATAATTTTCGAAAGGAAAATTAGGATAAACGTTTATAGCTGAAACACAGTTTTTTCTTTTCTCAGGAAGATCTGCCTTTAGGATTGGAGGTTTCGGCCACGTATCGGACTCAAGTAGTAACCATGAAGGTCCGTGAAACCACATTTCAGATTCGATTAATTTCTTTGGAAGGAGACCACGTGAGACAATATCCGCTGGATTATCCAGAGTTGGGACATGATTCCAGCAAAATTCATTTGTTAACTTCTGTATTGTCGATACTCTGTTGGAGACGAATGGTTTGAGCAAACTTGGATTCATATTTAGCCATCCTAATACAATTGTCGAATCAGACCATAAATAGATATTATTGAATTTAATTGTAATGGATTGTAATACTTTAGATACGAGTTGGGATAAAACTAGAGCTGCACACAGTTCAAGACGCGGCGTTGTTAAAGTCTTAACTGGGGCGACCTTTGACTTCGCGCATATTAAATTTGAGAATTTCTCATTATTTGCATTAACGGAGACAACATAAATGCATGCGCCGTAACTTGATTCTGACGCGTCAGCAAACCCGTGAAGTGATATTTGCTTAGGACTGTCACAAAGAACTTTACGAGAAATTTTAAAATTATTGAAAACCGGTAGTTCATTTGCAAACGTTAACCAATCATTGATAATGCTCTTTGGTAACGGTTGATCCCAAGTAAGATTTTCGGACCATAATCTTTGTAACAATATCTTGGCGATTATAATGGAGGGGCTTAATAATCCTAAAGGATCAAATATAGTCGCGATTCGAGAAAGAATTATTCGTTTAGTGATAATATTTGGATGATGAGAATCTGCAATTTTATATGTCAGAACATCGTCGTTACAATTCCAAGAAAGACCTAATATTTTTGAAGACCGTTCTTCAGTAGGAGAAAAATCGATTACGTCTGAAGACTCGTCGGTGGAAAGGCCAGTTAAAACAGATTTGTCGTTTGATTTCCATTTTCGGAGCTCAAATCCACGTTTAATAAAGATAGAATTTATGTTTTTGCATACGACGGAAGCTTCTTCCTTTGTATCTACGCACGTTAATAGATCATCAACATACATATCGTTTCGAATTATTTTAGCGATAGTAGGATGATCCTTTTCGCATTCGAATGCAACTTGATGCAAACATCGGATTGCTAGGAACGAAGCAGACGTCGTGCCATACGTAACCGTGTTAAGTTCGTATGTTTTTATTGGATCATTAGGCGATGAACGCCATAAAATCCTTTGTAGGTGTCTTTGTTCAGGAGAAATAAGCACCTGTCGATACATCATTTTAATGTCGCTTGATAGGGCAATTGAACGAGAACGAAAACGTAAAATGATTGATAATAAATCGTTTTGTATGGTAGGTGCGGTCATTTGTAAATCATTCAAAGAGAGGCCATTAGAAGTTGGACATGATGCATTAAAAACTACTCGGAGTTTGGTAGAAGAACTCGATTCCTTCAATACCCCGTGATGAGGCATAACGTATTCTAGTTCGTTTTTCGTGTTATTGTCTGCAATTTCTGTCATGTGCCCTAATTGTTCGTATTCGTTTAAAAAATCAACATATAGTTTTCTTAATGTTTGGTTAGAAATGAGTCTACGCTCCAATGATAAAAAACGTTTAATAGCGAGATCCCTTGAATCACCTAGTGATTCGGGAGCTTCCTTTAACGGTAAAGTTACTATGTACCTACCAGTTTTGGAAGTTCTTAAAGTTTGCAAGAAATGGTCTTCACACGCTTGCTCTTCAAACGACCACGACGTCTTAGTTTCGCATTCCTCAACCTCTCAAAATTTACGCAATTGATTTTCAATTGAAATATTCGAATTTTGATTAACGTTTAAGTAACATTGAAGTTTTTCAATTGGTGTGTCCATACAGCCTGCAACTATCCATCCTAATCGGGTGTTTTGTAATAAGGGTTTGTTTTTCCCTAAGCTAATTTGACCTACACTTAGAATGTGCCAAAACATATCTGCGCCGATTAATAAATCTATAGACTGCGGTTCATAAAAATCTGGATCTGCTAACTGTAAATTTACAGGTAAATGCAAGTTCTGAATATCGATATTCATACTTGGTATTTCTGACGTAATTTTATCTAATACAAAACATGATAAGTCAAACGCATAATTATTGTCAATAGATTTTACGCTTATATTACATTTAAATTTGACATATGATAACGAATCACTTATACCTGAAACTGTCAATTTAGTGTCTGTCTTAGTTAAGCTAAGTTTTTGACAAAGTCTGGTAGTTATAAAACTGGATTGTGAACCACAATCTAACAAGGCTCGTACTGCAACGCTTTTTGATGTATCTGTTTTACTAATAACTTGAACCCTAGCCGTAGATAGAATTGCATTTTGATTGATAGAGAGGAGACTGCTCGTAACATTATCTGAACAACCAGGAGTGCTCAGAGATTCTGGTTGATTATTTGGATTATTCGTAATATTTTGCGACGATTTACACTCATGTAAAACAGTATTATGCTTTTTTCCACATACCTTACATCCGCTCCATCTACAATCCTTTATTGAATGATTGCGCCTAAGACAATTTAAACAAAGATGCAACGAATTGGCCTTATCTATTCGATCTTGTATGGGCAGTTTTAAATACTCCACACAACAAAATAAATTATGATTACCCTTGCAATAAAGACAAACGAGTTTCGAATTGTATTGTGTAATGGGGCCTTTATTATCCGTTTGACTAAATAACCCTCTCGAGGAATTATTCGGTTTCGCATATTTTCGAGAGTTTGTGTTAAAGTTTTCGTATTTCTCATATTTTTTATCTACTTTTAAATTCATTTCGACTGTTTCCAACAAGTTGGCTCGTTTTTTGAGAAATTCTTTGAAAATTGTTAAATTTATAACTGAACTATTACTTGCTAAGTTAATTTTGTGTTTTTCCCACTCATGCGCAGTGCCTTTATCGAGTTTACCTGTTACTATGAATATTATTAATGTATCCCAAGAATCTGTAGGTTCGCCTAACTGATTGAGTGAGGTTAGGTGTTTAAATAAATTTTCATATACGTGTCGAATTTTCGCCGCTGTCGCGTTACTAACCGGTTCCATATCAAAAATGGCCTTTAAATGATTTTGTATTAAAAGCGATTTATTATTAAATCTATCGCAAAGAGTGTTCCACGCGACGCTATAGTTTTCCGCCGTGAACTCCATAGACTGAATTACCTGCGGAGCAGATCCGATCAACGAAGCGCGTAAATAATGGTATTTTTGCATATCATTTATCTGATTATTCGAATTAATCAACGAATCAAACGTGTCTCTGAATTCCATCCAGAGTTCGTATTTACCATCAAATTTAGGTAGCTCTATTTCCGGCAGCTTTACTCTATCTAAAGAAGTCGTATTTATGGAAGATTGTCTTCCATCGGAATTTTCGGATTTTGTTTCCTCGTTTTTATAGTCGCGTAATTCTCTAACAGTGACTTAGCCTTAGAGGTATTATGATAAAACTTGTTTTCGAAATCTGTTCTGATAGTGAACTGTTCGTCAATGTCATCAACTAAACGTTCAATCTCGTTTTGAACTTGATCGAAATCAAAATATATTTTTTCCGCATCATTACTTCGTTGTTCTAATTCAATTACTTGTAAACGGGTTAAATCATCAACAGCATAGCTTTCGAACGAGACTAAAAACTTATCAAAGGCTGTAAGTTTCGCTTTTATCGAGCCACGTTTTCTTACTAACGTATTAAGAGTTCCTTGTTCCTTATCTTTCCCCATGATACGAAATAAAATAATTAAAGTACCACTTTAACGAATTTGTAAACTAATATAGTAAAATAATATACTAAATAAATTAGAAATAAGTTTTCCGTCTACTAAAATAAGTACGTGTTACAATTTGAATATTCAGACAAAGCTAAGATTGAAAGAATACTTATGATGACTATAGTATCTAAGTAATAATGAAATAAGGGTTATATTTGAATTGTATACTCACGCACACTTCACACTATCGAGAGAAGATAACAAACAACCAGCTGTAGTTTTCACGCTTCTTCGCACAACTTAGATCACACTTTGACTGGTCGACTGGATGCAATATGTCGGTTTGGATGCACTTGTTGAATTTCGTATGATTTCTTGATTTTTTCGTTTAATTATCGCTTTAATTTCGCTTAGTATCGGGTCGAAGGACCAATGTTTCGTGTAGTAAACTGTATAAACGCTGGTTAATTTTATAACTTTAATTACAAAGAAAATCACGTATTAAATACAAATATAAAGGTGTAACTAATCTAACGTCTAACGAATGTCGAATCTCGAATATGAATGTTTTTCGTCGGGGTTCACTCTCGCACGGGAACACAGGGTTGAACCGCACAAGATCGCACTACACAGGGTCGGAACAGACATTCTGTTAAACCTTTTAATGTTGGAAATTCCCAAAATATTAAACTTAGTTGGGGTCGGTACCAAATTATTTCATTAGTCGATTTATCCTTCTCTGGTGAGTTTGATAATTTGTGCATTCTTTTTATCGTGAATTTTTTCTTTGGAATTATGGCTATTTTGAAGTCAATGTTGAGTCAAAGAGGCCAAAAGTTATTATTAGTTGAAAACTTTAAGTTTTGGAAAGCTCACGAAAGCAAATGTGGAAAAACTCGTTGGAGATGTGTAAATAAAAAGTGTCCTGCTAAAGTGTTTACAATGAAAACGGATGAGAATACAATTATTGAGGTTGATGGTAAACACGTACATGAATCTAGTAAAATTATTCCTAGAGAAGTTACCAGCAATAGTGTAAAAAGAAAGGCAATTGAAGATATTTCAGAAAAACCCTCTAAACTAATTTGTAAGGAAATAAATATAAGTAAATAGAGAAAATCTTGATGCTACTGATATTGAGTGCATTCGTAGAAATATGTATACTGCAAGAAGAAAAGTTTTTCCAACTCTACCGAAAAATAAATTGGATGTGTTAAGTGCAGTGCGAGATATGGATTTAAAAACTGTAAAGTATGAAGATTTTCGTTTATGTATTGATAATGACAGTCAAATTATAATTTTTTCTACTTATACAAACCTGCGTTTCCTAACTTCGTGTGAAGTTTTGTACATGGATAGAACATTTCAATATTGCGCATCATTTTATTACCAAATGTTCACAATTCATGGATTAAAAAATGGCTTTTTTATTCCTTTAGTATATGCTCTGTTGCCAGATAAACAAACGGTAACGTATGAAAAATTATTGTTTAATTTATTAGAACAAAAATGTCAAATAACATTGTTTTATCTCCAGGTGAAGTTGTCGTAGATTTTGAAAAGGCGATCTACAAAGCTTGTATTCAAATGTGGCCTCATATTAAAATTGAAGGTTGTCGTTTTCATTTGGCACAATCTTGGTTTCGTAAAATTCAAGAATTGGGTTTGACTGCGGAATATAAAACGAAAGATTCTAAAATAGGAGAATATTTAAAATTGTATTTTGGCGTTCATTTGTTAGATCCAATAGATGCGGTAGAATTTTTTCATTCTCCCCTCTACGAAATTATAATTTTCTGTTTTAAAAAGGCAAGCGAAAGCGAAAGTAAAACATGCTTGTAGATCGGTTGCTAAGTATGAAAGTAAAACTTTCGTGCCCTGGACAACGAAAATAATTAAAATGTCAAACTAGTAATGTCAAACGTTTATTTAGAATTAAAGTTAAATGTAAAATTACAATTGTTATATGAGCCTGAAATATTTAACGGCAAATGTTGATTTAAATCTTGTCCGAAAAAACTTTGATATATCATCCTTTGTAAATACCTGAGATTTTCGAGGTTGATATCCGTCATTCTTCCGTTTTATGAATGCCTTTAAGCGGCCAAATTTTGAGATATCCTGATTCCTATTTAACGAAATAGTCAATTTTAACATCGAATATTCTGACCACAATGTAGCAGGAGATAATGTCTTTGATTTTTCTAAGAAAAATGCCAATAATGCATCTTCCGTTATTGTGGATACATCTTTAGTTGTACACCATTTAACGAAATTATCATAGGCTTGATTGTACCGATCTTTAGATTTATCTGGTAACAAACTTCTGCACGCTATATTGGCTGCTTCTTTGATAGAATTCATATTTTGTTAAATTCTCGCCTAATACAAAAATTATCAACTTAATAACTCAGTAATAATACTGTTAATAATTTGATAACTGTCAGAATATTTTTTTATTGACATGAATGTTACCTTAGTAACGTTAACAACCAACAGTGTGGTACTGATATTTTTATTGTCGTAAGCCACCTTCTACCCATTTTATTACAATAGATTTTCAGCATCAAATTTGAATGTGTTTTACGGAATCGAGAGGGGAGAATGAAAAGTTTAATACATTACACGCTGCAAAAGCCCTTTCAGGTGCTCGGAGTTTTAAATAGCCTCGGCTACGCTACGCTTCGCCTCGGCTATTTAAACACACCTCGCACCTAAAAGTAAACTTTCGCAGCTTGTAATGTAAATAACTATTCAATACTGAATTGCATTATCTAATTCCGCCAAATGATATAAGAATCACCCAATTTCGAAATTATTTAGAAAATAACTACTTTTCTCCTTCTTCTGTATTTCCTGTAACAATGTGGTGTAGTCAGCAAAATATTTTATACAGAACGACAAACGCATGTGAATCATTTCACTCGAAATTTAATGCGTGTTTTTACACATCGCATCCGAATATTTTTTATTTTACTAAAATCCTTCTTAATTTTCAAATAGAGACTTACGCAAAAATGACAAGTTGCAATAATAACTCGTTTAAGAAACAGAAAAAGGAAATGAGAGAGAAAATATATTTTGTTACCAAAAAAATAGATGAATATAATGCGACCGTAATAAGCAGATTTTCATTTGTAAAGTCAATTTGTTTTAAATACGGGACAAAATAATTTGTATTGTGTCTGCACATATTTAAGCGTGAATATTTTTCTAATTTTTTGTTATTTTATGTTTGTATATATTTTTCGTTTTTATGTATATGTTTTTTAATTTTTAAGTGAATTGAATGTAAGCTTTGTTTCAAATATAGATCTACTCCTTTTCCAATTGTAGTTCAAAAAGCGTCAAGTGGATTTCAAAAAATATCAATTGTATTTCAAATTAGTCAATTTAATTTCAAAAAGTATTAAATGTACCTATTTCAAAATTATCAATTCAATTCCAAAATGCGTCAATTGTATTTCAAATTAGTCAATTTAATTTCAAAATGTATCAAATGTATTTCAAAATTATCAATTGGATTTCAAAATGCGTCAATTGTATTTCAAATTAATCAATTTAATTTCAAAAAATTCCATTTCAATTTCAAAATCCATCATTTCAATATCAAATGTAATCATTTTTATTTCAAAATCAGTTATCAACCATCTAATATGTGATACTAGCGGACCCGGCGAACTTCGCATCGCCTAACACTAATGTTTTTTCCATTTTTTTTTTATTTTTACGATCAATTTTTTGTATTTTTTTATCATATTTTCTTGTTAGTTACCAGTTTTTACTATTATTTATAGTACTTTGTAACTTATCCGTTAGGTATATTATATATTAACTGCGCCACCTAACGGTGGCGTCATAGTTCTTAGGTCATAAGTTTTGCTCTTTTAAAAATATGATATATCAACTGCGCCACCTTACGGTGGCGTCATAGTACTTAATTATGTAAGAATTACAGGTTTAAATTTATAACATCTCAACTGCGCCACCTTAGGGTAGCGTCATAATGATTAATTTCGTAATAAACGCGACCGATCGCTGAAAAATTCAAAGTGCTATAAGGAAAATCGCGGCCTCCGTTGCTGCCGCCCCTGCCGGCCAGTACCACCACAAGCGCTACGTCCCGCAATTTTAAATCTGCAATAACTTCGAAAATATTCATTTATAAATCTGGTGCTGTAAAGGACCATATAGATCTATATTAAATCAACAATGTATTTAAGCTATTTAATTGTATAAGGATTAATGCTGTTATGTTATTGTCGGATATCCATAAGAGATAGACATATACCATCACGGAGTTTTCTGTAGACCTTTTCAATGTGTACAAATAACTAGTACATTATTTTGATAAATCTCGTAGGGTTTGCAATGTAAGCGGAAAAAAATGGATAATTGACGACATCACATTAGAAACCTCAAAAATAACAGTATTTCTCCACTACTTAATGGATGTTATTATACATATAAACCTTCCTCTTGAATCACTCTATCTAGTAAAAAAAAACCGCATTAAAATCCGTTGCGTAGTTTTAAAGATTTAAGCATACAAAGGGCAATAGGGACAGAAAAAGCGACTTTGTTTTATACTATGTATTGATATGCTTATATAAGTTATTGTCCAACAGGCATATCTTCCAACGCTAAAGCCGGTCCGTGAAACGTCGACGAGTGTTGTACCGCACGAGCGCAATCACCTCCTGCAATCGTATTTTTGGCTTCGTATACAATATTTTGCAAGTAAACCAATCTTTGTTCCATTACTCCAGGAGCAGCTACATTTGGAATTCTCATGGTATTCTTCACAAAGGTTTTTATCTTGGACCAAATTGTCTCTATCGGGTTTAACATTGGAGAGTACGGTGCTAATTTCAAGACAGTAACTGCAGTGCCATTTAAGGCCGTTGCCAACCTAGCATGACATGGAGCATTATCGCAAACTATCACTAAATCAACAAGTTGATTTCCTCCTGCATGAGTTGTAGAATCCACTCATTAGCAGCAGCTGCATTAAAAGAGCCACGACGGCAGTGCAACGACGACAAAATAAATTGAAGTTTGTTTCATCAATCCATACTATTTGTTCTGTTGGATATAATCATTGAGAGTACGAACATAATGTGCCCTCAACATTTTATTCTCATTGCTATTCATTGTAACAGGCTGCTTATGTACTGGTTTTAAAGTAAAAAGTCTACCCTCTAAGTAGTTACCCAAAGTGGAGAGGCAGATTCTCACATTGAACTCTCCTGACACTTTTTCTCTCAAAATTTTTAATGTCTGCGAACAATCTTCTTCGACCCATTCAATGATTCTGTCTACCTGCTGTTCCGAAAGAATCCTTGGTTTCTTTCCTCCTTTTTGGAACATGTGACCCCGACCTGATTTGATCCATTCGTAGACCGTGTGGAAATTAATATTTAATGTTGATGCCAATCTGACCCAATCCTCACTTTTATTTGCATAAGCAACAATTCTCTTCCTATCTGGATCTAAGTGCTTCTTGTAAATCTTTCTAGCATATGGTTCGTTACCCTCCAGGACGACTCTACATAAAGTGCATCTTGCATCCGCTGTGTTAATAATTACTTCTGACCAAGTTACGTGAAAAAAGTGATTGCAAGGAAGAACTTTCAGCACGTTACCTCTCAACATTGAGATTCGGCAGATAGCACAATTGTCTTTCAAATTCATTCTCTCGAAGTCTCGAATTAAATAATTACAGGTATCAATAAATGAAGTCACAATGACAGGAACCAGCAGCGTTTCGATAACACAGGGTGAATGAAAATATCAACTAACACCCATCCAACATCTGCCCGTGCTTTTTTCAACTTTGAAATTCAAATGATGCATTATGAAATACATTTGATATTTTTTAAAATACAAATGACTATTTTGGAATTTGAAGTGTTAGTTTTTGAAATTGAATTAATAATTTTCAAATACAATTGATGCTTTTTGAAATCCAAATGACTAATATGAAATACAATTGACGCATTTTGAAATTGAATTGATAATTTTGAAATACATCTGATGCTTTTTGAAATTGAATTGACTAATTTGAAATACAATTGATACTTTTTGATATTCAAATGACTATTTGGAAATACAATTGACCGTTTTCGAACTAAAATTGGAAAAGGTGTAGTAAATTTCAAATATGCATTTTTTTTAACTTTATTTAACAGCGGTTATATCTTTTCTATGATACAAAATGTCAAACTGAATTATTTTCTTCAAAAATTATAAACTCAGCAAAATATTTTATGGTACTATAAAGATTATCCTCTTATCTATTTAATCCCTCGGCTTGAAATCGGTGGTGGAGCTGACCGGCCTTTTTCGTCTACCTGAGGTTCGTGGTGGAGTTGACATTCCCCATAAATCCATATAAATTTCTAAAGAAAATAAGTATGTATCTTAATTTATACTTATATTTGCCACTAGGATGAATTGAATTTTTCAATATCCTGTAAATAGATTTGCTGATTTATCACAATAGTTTAATGGTTCATAATTTATTTTAATTTAAGTACAGAAAGTAAGCTCCGTGATCTTAGCACCTCATATGTAAAATTTTGATTGACCAATTATACCATCTGAAAGGTCAGAAAATGGTCATAAAAGGTCAATCGGTTTGATTAATTGGTCAGTGATAGAAAAAAATTTATTAAGCATCAAACTTTTTCAAGGTCAATTAATAATTTTAGCACCTCATTTCTCACAAATACCAAAAATTACGACTTTATTCGATAGAGAATGATCTACTGATAATTGGTCAGCCAAAATAAATTATTGGTCAGATCAATTTTATTTTATAAAGATAAATTAAGTCGCGTAGACGGTTGTGCGCATGCGCGGGGACTCCCAAACAATATCAGGAGAGTTAAAGGTAAGAATTACGAGTCACTATTATAAAACAAACATAGTGAGAACATGATTTTTTTTTATTCCCTATAGTAAATAATTTGAAAACTATTATTTAAAAAAACCATTTATACTTAAAATGCATACGAACTATTTTTTCGTTTATTACATATTGATATATTTGAATGGTAATATACAAGACCTTATTCCAAGTCTTTCATCTCTTTCGTTGAGAAAAATAGAGTGGTACTAATGAAACAATAGTAGGTGTAATTGTAGTCCAGTTTTATGATAGGGTAATAGCATGCAGTAAACTAAAATATGGATTAACGAAATTCTTATGTCTAACTAATCTATGAAAGAACGTAGAAATAATACAAAAAGGAACCAGACTGAAATAAAAGATGCTATCATAAAAGTAAAACTGTTCTAAATTTTCGATGAAAAAAAAAATGATAACAAGCACGGTTATTTCAAAATCTAGGCATGTATACAGGGCCGAGCCGTCCATATGGGCAAGTCGGGCGGCGCCCGACGGCGCCCAGGTGACAGAGGCGCCGGAGGCGCCGCTCTGAGATTTTAGACCGGATAAAAGCTGCAAATGTGGTAGTAGCAAAAAAAATGTTTTTATGTTTTAGATTTTTTTTGTGACAGTAATTATTTTAAACTCAATTTAAAATTACATAAAAAATAAATTTAGCAACCCCCTATCATTTTTACAATTTTTCATCTCAGTAGTTTGTCAGTATTTTGCAATTTAGATGAATGCAAATGCGGCAAATACCTACATTTTAATGATATCATTGATATCATAGGAATTATTCAAAGGCGATCTTTGAAAGCGTTATTGCCCTTCAATAAAATAAAGTCCAATAAAAATTTTTATAAATACTGACAAAATGCAAAACAAATTTTTAAGTTTAGCGGGCAGATGACTAGCAGATGACCAAAAAAGAATTATCAGTTATCGAAAGTGAGTGGCATGGTGCAATGGTAAAAAGCGTTATTGCCCTTCAATAAAATAAAGTCCAATAAAATAAAACATTTTATAAATACTGACAAAATGCAAAACAATTTTTTGAGTTTAGCGAGCAGATGACCAAAAAGAATTCTTAGTTACCGAAAGTGAGTGCATGGTGCAATATCGAGACTTGTTTTAGTTTAGTATTTGTGTTTTTGCGATACTTAATAATTGTGAATATTGTGATGAGTGATAAAAAAAAGAAATTGTCTGGCTACCAGAATTTAATAAAAAAACGCAAACGAGAGGAAGAACGTGATAAGAATGCCACAAAAATACAGCAATATTTTGTGTATTCACCGTCCACATCAAAACAATCGCTAGGTGTCGAGGAAGAGATTTGCGAAAGTGAGGAATTAAAAAACATTTCCAGTGGTATGTGCTTTTTTTAAAGATATGTATATATTTTTAAAAGCTATAAAAAATTCAGCATTTTATTTAAATTTTAAATAAATATATCAATGCATTTAAAATGCATTTGGTACCTACAGTGGGCCGAGTGGGCGATATTTACTCATTTGTGTGTTTTTATTTTAAGATGATGCGCCTAAAGAATTGCCTGGACCTGCGCTTGATGCACCGCCGCCACCAAAAGAAAGATCAACACCAGCACCAGCTTTTCCCAAAGATGATCCTGGACTTTGGCCAGAAGTTTTGACTGCAAACATTGTTGAATATTTACTAGAAACCCCGATTACGCAAGTAAAAAATTATAATTTTCCGCGTGATTCTTCGGGACGAAAATTTTCAGATTTTTATTATGAAAGACATTTAAGAAATGGTGAAAAGTTTCATAGAAAGTGGTTGCTTTATTCTGTATCAAAAAATGCGGTTTTTTGTTTATGCTGCAAGCTGCAAATTATTCGATTCGAAAAACAAATCTCCATTTTGCAACGGAACAAACGATTGGAAACATTTGGCGGAATCTTGCAGTAAACACGAAAAAAGTACTGCTCATTTTAATAATTATAAAAAGTGCACAAATTTAAGTCAATCATTAAAAACTAAAACTACAATTGATGGTATTAATCAAAAAAATATAGAAATAGAAAAACAGCGGTGGTACGACGTTATTAAAAGAATAATATGTGTTATACAATTTTTAGCTACACAAAATATTGCTTTTCGTGGCCAAAGTCAAACATTGTTCGACCGCAATAATGGCAATTTTTTAAAATGTATTGAAATGCTTGAAAATTTTGATTCAATAATGATGGATCATATACAGCGTGCAATAAATTCGGAAAAAATGCCGACTTATCTTGGAGATAAAATCCAAAACGAAATAATTTTAATATTAAGTGACCGAATTAAAAATGTTATATTGAATTTATGTCGAAATAATAAATATTTTGCAATTATATTAGATTGCACTCCTGATGTATCACACGTAGAACAAATAAGTATAATTATTATATTTGTTAATTTTAATGAGGAAGAAAAAATATTAGAAATAAAAGAGCATTTTATAGCTTTTTGTCCGATTATAGACACAACCGGCGCTGGCTTAACAGATTTTATTATTAATAAATTTACTGAATTAAATTTGGATATAAACAATTTAAGGGGACAGGGCTATGACAATGGTTCAAATATGCGGGGTAAAAACAACGGTCTGCAAAAAAGACTATTAGATATAAATTCTCGCGCTTTTTTTGTACCTTGTGCTAGCCATAGTTTAAATTTGGTAGTAAACGACGCTGCCAGTCTCAATTATCACACAACTGGATTTTTTAATCTTATTCAAGAATTGTTCAAATATTTTTCATCTTCAACAAAAAGATGGGCTTTATTAAAAAAATATTTATCAAATTTTACTTTACCATTGTCCGAAACAAGATGGTCAAGTCGCATCGATGCAATTAAACCGCTAGTTACCAATTTACCAGAAATATACGATGCTTTATTTGATATTTCAAATAACAATTTATTTGATCAAAAATCAAATTATGATGCCAAATGTTTAGCAGAAAAAATTTGTTCATTTACATTCATTTGCTCGCTAAAAGTTTGGCATATAGTTTTAAGTAAAATAAATTTTGTTAGTAAAATTCTACAATCTACTGATCAAAATGTCCAAGTAGCTTAAGCTTCTTTATCAGATTTAAAAAAGTTTTTAACCGATATGCGAACTGACGAAAATTTTGAATTGTTAATTATAAGTGATGCCATAAAAGTTGCTGAAAAATTAGGAATAGAAAATAAATTTGAAAATTGTAGACCTTTAAGACGTCGTAAAACTCAAAAAAATTTTGATTATGAGCAAGCAGATGAACAAATAAATGATCCAAAAACTTTGTTTAGGATAAATGTTTATTTTTATATTTTAGATCAAGCCTTTTCCTCTGTGGATGAAAGATTTAATTTATTAAATAATCATCACAACGTTTTTAATTTTTTATTTAAATTAAGTGAAGACCAAGAAAATAGTGCACTAAAAAGTAGCTGCAATTGTTTAGAAAAAAAAACTATCAACAAATGGTTCAGCCGATATTGACGGAGACGATTTATATGACGAAATTAAATTTTTTAATTCTCAATTCAAAATTTTTGATAACAATATAAAAAAGATTTTAGAGTTTATTTATAAAAATAATTTAACATCCGTGTGTCCCAATATTACAATTTGTTTACGAATTTTATTAACAGTGCCAGTGAGCGTAGCCGGCGCAGAAAGTTCTTTTTCTAAATTAAAATTAATAAAAAATTATCTGCGCTCTACAATGAGCCAAGATAGAGTAACATCTTTAGCGACAATATCAATAGAAGAAGAAATATTAAAACAATGTGATATACACGATATAATCAAGGACTTTGCAAGCAGAAAAGCAAGAAAAGTTGAAATAATATAACATGTAATACTTATGTATATTTAACGTTTTTGACAATTCTTGCTTTTCTGTTTGCAATGGAAAATGTACCTAAATTATGTATAGACCTAATATAAAATTAGTAAGTTTGTTAATTTAATCTAATCTATTATGTATAAATATATGTATATTATTTTTTCCATCAATTAAAAAGTTTGTTCAGTAAAGTATATTTGTTAAAATTTAATTTTTGTTTTTTTTTTAAAATAGTTGCATGACATCCTAATTTAGAAAAATCAGAAATTTTTTATTTATGGCTGTAATTAAATGTCTATATAAATTAAACAAATTTTAAGAAAGGCGCTTCGTAAGGTTTGCCCGACGGCGCTGGTAGGGGTCGGCTCGGCACTGCATGTATATACTAAATAATTTTAAATCATTTTGAATCATGTATTTATTTTAGCAAAATAAGTTTTCATTGGCATGCAAAATATTTCAATGCTATATGGATAATAAATTAGTTAATAAAAATGTATAAATAAATGTTCTCATTAAGAAAAGACTTGGAATAAGGTCTTGTATATTCAAATATTTCAATATAGAATAAAATAAACGATAAAATACCTAGTTAGTATGCATTTTAAGTATAAATGTTTTTTTTAAATAATATTTTTCAAATTATTTACTATAGGTAATAAAAATAAATCATGTCCACACTTTGTTTGTTTTATAATAGGGACTCGTAATTCTTACGTTTACTATCCTGATATTGTTTGAGAGTCCCAGCGCATGCGCACAACTGTCTAGGCGACTTAATTAATTTTTATAAAATAAAATTGATCTGACCAATAATTTATTTTGACTGACCAATTATCAGTAGATGATTCTCTATCGAATAAAGTCGTAATTTTTTGTATTTGTGAGAAATGAGGTGCTAAAATTATTAATTGACCTTGAAAAAGTTTGATGCTTAATAAAATTTTTTCTATCACTGACCAATTAATCAAACTGATTGACCTTTTATGACCATATTCTGACCTTTCAGATGGTATAATTGGTCAATCAAAATTTTACATATGAGGTGCTATGATCGCGGAGCCAGCCCAGCTAGTAATTTTTTACTAATCTTTTTCAGTTGGCACTCTTTTGAGCTTAAGGTAAAACTTCACGAGAATCTTAAAAGTTCCTCTCTCTTAATTCAGTCTTGATTTTGAGACGAGACAAAAGAAAATCGAGAACTTTCTCGAAGTCTCGTATTAATTCAATCTAGATTTCGAACATTTATAATTATTTAGGACACGAGAATAAACTTGATGTTCCAGTATCCTGTATGTCGATCTGCTCATTCAATAGCTTAATTATTTATAAATTAATCAAATAAGTACAGCAAGTAATTTTTTAATTGGTATTCTTTTGAGTTAGAGACGAGACTTGTTACGTACCAAATATTGTTAACTACGAATGTGTTTAAAATTGTACTCACAGTTGAAATTCAATAATCATTTTTAAAGTTTTCTGCCTCCTTTGTAAACATTTCATTGTTTATTTACTTTCTAATGATTTAAATAAACATAACCCTTCACAGTTTTGACATTTCAAAGGAATTACATAGACTTTTATCTCTGTGTTAACCGGTGATTCTAATAGATTATTTAGTAATTATTGATTTATCGAGATTTATTTAATAACTAATATTATTTAATAATTCAAAAACCACCAAATAGAATAGTATATCGTGTATCTAGTAGGAAAAGCGATACATTCCTGGACGACAATGTAAATTGTTGGCCGAGGCGTCTAGCCGAGGCCAACAAACATTGAGAGTCCGGGAAGTTGCTTTTCCTACGAGATACACATACTATTTTTTCTGAAATCGCATTAAATATAATCGTAAATTAAGAAAGTTTTATGAATGCATAACTGTTTTTGATATCATATTATTTTATATGAAACCGTTTCGGTGACATTGTTTGTTTATCATTGTTGATAAGTGTCACAAAACTGTCAGTTCGGTTAGTTACATATTGCTTAAAATATTTTAAATTATATTTAAAATGGACAGTGACGATGATGTCCAGAGGTGCAAAACGCCTCCAGAGTTACTAAAACACTACTACTAATGTGGTTTTAAATTTATTGCCAAATAAATCAAGACGCTAAATATGAATTTGCTTATATACGTTGTATGGATCATGCCCGTACACAGGTACGGAAAAAATATTCCCGTACACAGGTTCAGAATAGTATATTCTGTAACAAGGTCTGAATGAAAATTTGATACGAGTGGAGAATTCCGAACGCAAACGTAGCGAGCGAGAGGAACCACGACTAATCGAATTTTCATTCTAACCGTGTAACAGACTGTATTTTCTCCACGACCATGTAATAATTCTGTTTATTTAAATTGAAATATGTAGCAAAACAATTAGAACGCCACACTGACAAACTGAGTGACAGTTTTGAAATTCGTATGGCAATCTATTGATATGGATTTTTCTTCAATGGTGCACGTTATTTCAATGAAATGTTGGAACGTGGTCATGATTTTTAAATCGGTTGTCTGGATTAAGTATTTTTGGAACGAAGTTCCCTTTCGCGCGTTACGAACAGTTACGACTGACGCTAGGAGCTAGCTCAAAAAAATTCATACCAAAAGTTGTCACGACACTATGCACCGACACAATGCACCGACAGACGCATGTTTCTCTCTCTCACAGACCAAAAAATAAATAACTCTCTCTCCTTCTCTCTCATAGATAGATATATTACAATTAAAAAGACACTATTTTAAATTAAAAGAAAATGTACATTAAAAAGAAAATACTGTAGAAAAAAACATAATTACCTATAATAGTATTATATTTTATTTCATCCTGTTTTTATAAATTAATAAATTCATAAACATTTTAAAAATAGTTCGTAACTTGACTACGTCAAATTACCTTAACTGTCAGTCACTGTCAAATATTTTAATTTTAAATTTTTTGTATTGAATTGTTAATTCCTGTTTTAAATTATAAAAAGTAATTTTAAAAAGATGTGTTATTTAAAGCTCTGGTATTGTATAAATGGACACTTTTGTTAAAAGAAACGAACTGTTAGGTAAGTAGAGATTTTATACAGACAATAATAAATGCTTGTGTATGTATAAACACTCTGTTATGTTTACAAATTACTAATTCCTTCACTAATTAATCGAAAGGAACTTCGTTCCATCCGGGTGTCCCTTGACACCTCACACTTTTTTTTTATATTGTATTTGTTTTTGTTTAGTGGATAAGTTATGTTGTTAAGATATTATTATTGATTAGATTGTAATTGAAATTGAATAGAATTGTCATTAATAAAAAATTTAAAAGAAAGAAATTTTATTTGAAAGGTGAATAAAAAAGTATAAGAATAATTAGAAAGATAAAAATAAAGCAGGAGCAAACAGTAATACAAACCAAAACTTGAAAGATACAGAAAAGCAGAGAGTTGGAAAATTGTAGGAAGAGGAAGGTATAGAAAAAGAGCTGAGCAGCAGAAAGGTATTAAATAGATGGAAAGGCAGCAGCAAGAAGGAGTTGGAAAGTAGTTGGAAGAGAAAGATATAGAGAAAGAGTGGAAAAACGGAAGAAGAAAGATTTAGAAAGACGCGATAGATTTTTTTTATCTTTATAATTTTTGTAATTTATTTTTAGGACAATCAATTTAAAAATTCTTGAATCCACGACCGATAATTTTATTGAAAGAGGGTGTTCCGGAAGGAGGATCCATTTCACTATGTTTTTTGTTGAGCAATTACAGAATGTTATTCCGTCACTAGTTATAGAATGGAAATACATGCAAAACACATAAGAAGCAAGTGTTTCAGAATGAATATTCTATCTCAAGAGTGAGAATGAATACTTTCTATTATTAAAAATGCGACTCGAATTTGATCCGAGAAACTAGACATTTCCAAACGATTTCAGAAAAAATCAATTATTTTGTCACAAAATTTAACGCAGTTTTCTTTAAAGTTTAGGAGAAAATCATATCAATATCTATTGACGATCTCAAAATTGTGTATCTGAAAGTCAAGATCAAAGATATGCGGATAAAAGATTTATTCCAAATACCATAGATATTCGTTGTATAATGTATTTTTTTATTGGTGTGGACGCTTCCTTACGAAAGTGTAAAAACTGTGACATATTTGGAGAATATGTTTAAAATTAAAGCGATATTTCGTAAACTATGTTGCTTTTGAGTCAAGTAAAGACCCGTGAAAATGTTTTCCCTCTTTGATATCTATTTTCCAATTCAAATTCTCCAATAAATTTACCTTAGGCTTTCTTTTCCCCAGCTACGCGTTAGATTCTCGAATGGGCATTATTTACGCAGGCATATTTTCTGAGATTTTTGTTCTTTAACTTCAATAAATTTTAAAAAGTATATAAATGTAATAATACAATAAAAACACGGTTTTTATAGGAATTTAAAACAATTAGGTATTGTTTTATAGAAAAATATTCAACTTTATCATGTTTTTACAACTTAAGTACCAACCTATTTTAATAAGAGTAGTTCATATTTAAGGCTAGACTTTACGATAGCAGTAAATTTCAATATGAATATCTCATTTAAACTGTAAAATAAACAGACTTTTAGAAGATAGATGGCAAAAAATAATATAATATCATTCTAACGCTTTATAAGTTTTTGAAAAAACATTTTCAAAGACAATGACCGTTCAACTAAGAAGAAACAACTACCTCCTGGGCTATATGCCCCAACGGATATTGGATTATACTTCAAAGTCAAACGGGGTTGGAATATCTACAAGATAACTTAAACCAACCATTCCAGTTTGCAATTAGAATCTAAATAGAAGTTGATTTATAGTTTATTATTTAGTTTTTATTTATCCATTTTAGACACGTAAAGAAAAAGAGTAATAAATATAATTTAAAATTTTACTTTAATGTGGTTTAAAAGTGGGTTTTGGGTTTTTAAACTATATTTTTAGAGTGGATGAAATTAAAACTCTCGACCGGTGAATCCAGCAGTCAACGTCAGCGAAAACTTGCGCTTTATTGGAGGCAACAATAAAGTCTTCTTCATCGTTCTCAATTTCTTCGATCAAAAACGCAACTATAGCATTATTCATTCTGCACTATCCGTTTACTTCAACAGAATATTAAAAACTGAGAATTCATGAAAACCGACCTGCGCAAAGCGGACTGTGAGTGAATCTGAGCTTATTCTGCTTAATAAGTCGAAAGACGCGCGACGCACACACTTCTTAAAAACCGTAGCTTTAGACCATTCGGCCAACGAACGCACTCAATGTGGTGAGATGTAGTAATAGAAATAGGCTATAAGCTCTAAGTCTAACGTAGACTTACATACCCACAAACAAACATACGAATGAATTTAATAAAAGCGTATTAAAGAGACAATATATTTATAGGTAATACACCTAAAATATATCACATTGTAACTAACTGCTCGTAACTAAATGCGCTTATGAAAGTCTAAAATCAGACCGAAAATTTCGCAAATGAAAAGTTTGTGTACATCGTAGTTTATTCTATCTTTGACTATACATTTCCTGACTCTTCCCGATAGTTATCCACTTGGGTTTGGTTATATATTGATATTATTTCCTAATTAGGCACCAATCCCATAGTTTTCTGGAGTATATTTATTTTTACAAAAATACTTTACAACGGGGTAAATTACAAGTAGGTCGAAGTCGTGGTATGGTGTTGACGTTTTTACCGATCTCAAAATTGAGTTAACGATGTGAGAACCTAACGTAGTGGTGTTGTTGCGTAAATCTACTAGTAGTGTGAGTAGTCATCGGAATAGGTCTGCGGTTAATGAACTGGTCAGTAAACACTTGAATGGTCTTCGGTAGGTGGTAGATGGGACTTTCCACCGCCCAAGGAGGTAATACCCTGCAACTCGTTAAACCACCCTGGGGAGACTCAATTAGTATCACTACACATCTCAAAATCATTTCATCAGGAGTGGCATGCAATTCTCTGCCTTCACACGGAATCTCGTCAAACCTTTGCTGATGGATATCCAACTTTCTTTCTAACAGGCATATCCAAGTTGCCGTAGATAGACAATCCTCCAACTTCTACAAAATCAACACGCTGGAAATCCTTAAGGATCGGCTCTAGCTCCTACTCTATTCTTATTACACATTAATGATCTACTAGAAGCCACTAATAACCCGATACACGATTTGAGAATTGTAGACGGGTGGGAATAATGAATCTTGTTAATTTCAACGCTTCCAAGACAAAAACATTTTGCCTAGCCAACAAGAGACAAACATACGACTCATCCATCACAATGAACGATCAGACACTAGTAGCAAGCGACTCTATTATGCTGGTTGGTATAACGATCTCCCAGGACTTACTCTAAACGAACATATTGCATCCATAGCAACTGCAGCAGAAAAGAAGTTAGGCTTTCTTTTTAGAGCACGGATATATTTCTCTTCATCGAACGTAGCTACTTTTTAAAAAGCCCAATCCTAAATACTGCTTGCATGAATGTTGGTCGACGGCTCAATCAAGGCTAAGAGTTCTTGATGCAATACAGAGACGAGCAGTTCAACTAATAAATGAAACCAGTATCACCAAAAGCCTAGCCCCATTGTCCCACCGAAGAGCAGTGTGTGAACTCTCCCTGTTTTACCGATACTTAAAAGGATTTTGCTCAGAATAACTCCGATCTATAATGCCTCCACTTGCCAGACAAGCCAGTTTAACGTACTCCACGTACCCTTATACTGTTCAGTGCCAGACATCGAGAACGGATCTCCAGATTGTGGAACACCGTACATTCCCACGTCTTCCTCACTCATCCTAACTTGCAGTCCTTTAAATCTCAAATTAATAAATTGTCTCTTCTGCCCCAATAGATGTTCTCGGTATATAGGAATATACCTACGAAGACATCCCTAAAAAATGTCTTCTGCTGGGTCGATGGCAGTGGAATGTAATTGCTCTGGATGTCGTTGCTCTTTGGAACAAGTTATTTGTGTTGCAGTCAAGCTATACCGTATTCGGTTCGTACTCACTGACTCTAAACTAGTGTACTAGCTTCTTAAAGGTTTATAGTATACCATCACCATCATTACATTTTTTCCACGTACATCAGTTTTATAAAAAATAATATAGACATGCGAGCTTACAGTTTCCTTTACGAGGAGAACATAAAGTGTATTAAATCAAACCAAAAATTACCTTAGAGAAATCCCTAACCGATTATATTTATTGATACGATTTTTAAATAAACAGCCTTTTATTAGGTAATTCTACAAAAAATGACCTACTTTATTAGTTTTTCGTGACGTGACGTACCTACATATATGCTCCAATCGAATTCTACGTAAAAAGGTGAAGCTTTATAACGAATGTAACCATCAATTTTTATGGCGAGTCGATAAAACCTTAATAATGACGAATATTCGTTGATATAAATTGTTTGAGGCAACTGAGCCAATATTCTATATTTCTCTCTTTAAATGGTGAAAATTACATATTCATTGGTATTGAATCCAATTAACCCTTTTATTGACTACTAAAGAGATTTTTTATTACATTAATTTTGACAGAATTTCATTGTAGTTTATGTTTTAATAGACATATAATTATATAAATAAAAGTTGTTTGTTTAAATTTAACCTTATTAAATATAGCAACTGTAATAAATACATAAAAAATATATTAGTTTAAAAAGATATAACAACTGCCAAAAATCTGAATACATGATTTTGTGGTTAAATTGATTGGAATTGGAATGAGTTCTTTTATACTACTCCGGCATTTTGGTTGGGTTCTGGTCTTAGTTGTTGTTTTTTTTAATCTTCTTATTTCTTTTCTTATCTCTGTTTTTCTTTCTGCGGCTGATTTCTTTTCTTTCTCCACACGTTGGGCACCAAATTTGTAGTGGTTGGACGGATTGGAATTGGAATGAGTTCTTTTACTGCTTCGGCTTTTTGGTTGGGTTCTTTAAGATTATATACTTTATTTTAAATCCTTTATTTTAAATTAAACTTTTAATACAAATTTAACATTTTCATATTCAATTACATAAAAATTTAATGTCTATTCCACACAACAAATGACATTCATCCCTATTTATATCAAATTAGAAACAACTGTCTCATATCGTCATTTTTTGGAACTAAGTTCCTTACGGCAGGCTTGGAGGAGATAGGGATTTTGCTGCGTGACCGAACTGAAAAAAATGTAATAGTTAAAAACCGTAACAAAAAGTCCGTGGAATACACCCGTTAAATGAGCCGGGTTCGATTCCCGACCGATGCAATTTTTTTTTGTATATATCTCTTAACATTTACCTTTTTTTGTTAAAGTAATATGAGATATAATTTTTAAAAATCTTGATAGTTGAAAGTAGTTAGGAAAGGTAAGAAAAAATAAATGTATACTGAATATTCTATAAATGTATACATTACTCTTTACAGCTCACCTTGAATTTTAAAGAAGCTTCTTTCTTAACGCCAAGGTTTCACTGATTTTGACATATTGACCGTTAAATGAGACGTGCGCAGGCGCTATAGTCGTGTACACAAGCGAGTAGTGTTATGTGTCGATTCTACATTAGCCGAAGGAACTTCGTTCCTACCTGGTGTCCCACGACACCATTTTAACTTGTTTAGTAAGATTTTCTATTTATGAATCTACTAGAGACAGTGATATCATTACAATGATTTCTTATTTATAATAACGTATGTCATTGTATTTTTTATGATAAATTATATTTAAACATTAATTAATTATCATAAATTACTCGTACAACTTAATCCTTTATTAAACCATACTACCTTTTGCTTCCCAGATTCCATTAGAAACCTTCCTAGACAGTAATTATCTTTTTTTAAAATTCATTATTATTATTATTATTATAATTTGTTTAAGATGCCTTAACCTGTGATAGCCTAAACACTAAAAAATCTAGATAAACTCATATTAATTACAAAAGAAAAACTTCATCAATTTTGTTCCAATTGTTCCAGACATCGAAATTACGGTTGCAGAGGAAGGTCTGTTTTTGTCTGCTATTAAAGCTTTAAGTTGTGACTCCGTCGGCGATTGTCGATATTCAGGATAAATAAGTCACTTAGGTTGCCATAATTGTATGTAAGGATCTGAAAAGTAATAATTAAATCACGACGAAAATGACGATCTGAAAAGCTAGGAATATTTGCAATTTCTAGCCTTTCCCCTTACGAAGGACGAATACTATCATTCTACTTTCTGGTGGCCCGACGTTGAACATTTTATAGAAGATTCTGGTTGCGCACAAATAGCAGACACCACATAACACCCCCATAATTAAGAAGAGGTCAAATGTAGGCCTTCTACAGATAACAGAAATCTGAAAAAACACGGTTTTAATGATGTGTTCAGACCAACTGATAAAACTTGTGTAAAGATGTGGTCTTCGAGTGAATTTTAAAAACGCAGATTGTTTTTGCCATGATGCAGAACAATACACATTTTAACGGTAGCAACCCATTGGAGCACCATGTGCTCATAGAATTTGGATCCGTTTGGATAGCGTCTCGTTCTATAAGACGGTTTTGATAAAATTTGGCGTCATTGGCGTAAAAAGCACTTTTTAGCTTAAGATGTGAAGCTAGATCACTGATATAAGGAATAAAAAGAAGTGAGCCTAGAATATATCCCTGTTACACTCCACTTGTTACTGCTTTATTTGACCAATACGTATAGGAAACTTTCTGTTGGTGAGAAAGTTTTAAACCACTGACAGAAGTTAACTACAAATTCCAACACAGTAGATTTTATATTGCATAGTCTATTAAAAGGATCCCTGTCAAAATCTTTTGCGAAATCAAGATACATTACTTCGATTAGCATGTTTTTATACTAAAAACAACATCAGTCATTGACACATGATAAAAGATTAGTAGTAGTTGACTTTCCGTTGACAAAACCGTGCTGCTCATTTAGTATTACATAATGGGTTGTTAGAAAGTCTGACATTGCATCCACTATTATATTATCCATGATTTTTGAAGGTAACGTAGCTGTTTAAAATGACATCGACATGATTTTGAATAAAGGTAGAGATAGTACGTTACCGAACTTTTTTTGTGGAAGCAGTTTTGGGTATTTCATGGATAATAACAGCTTGTCCAGATCAACCCAACATGATATTTGTGGGACTGAAGCAATTTGGAAAGGTTGTTTTCAATATAATTTTAACTATTTACAGCTTCACTTTTCACTCCTTCCATAAAAGGTTGCAATACACCTCTGTTAGAAATTGCGCACCAGACAAGCATTTTATCTTCAACGTTCTTGTGTATGTAACATTCTAAGGGCATTCCTTTACATTGTCTGTACTATATCCATCGTTTCCCTTCATTTTAAAAATAATTAAAGTAAAATACTTTTTGTTAAATAAATTAATGATTTTTTTATTGGCCTCAGTTGACAACACCATCTTATTATACGAAAGAGTTGCGTTTGAGAGTACTTATGTCTCTGTCGATATTTAAGAGTATTTTTTCTCAATTCCAAAGATATCGTAACTCCCAAAAGATTTGTCTTGACGAGCCAGTCACTTCGTTGAAATTTTAACCCCAATATTTTTTTCCTTGAACATCAGTCTATTGAGTTTAAATATGGTAAAGTTCATTTTATCAAACATATTGTCTTTATTTAAGTTTATATATTATCCAATAAAAAAAAATAAACATTTATTGGATTTAGCAATGGCATTAATTAATTTTTTTGATTGGTTTGCTCGTTACTTGTCAGCTAGAAAAATATATTCGAAATGACGTTGGTTTGCTAAAACACACATTTGGATGAAAATGGTTGATTTTTCTCCTGTATTTTTTTTTGTTTTATGCAACTAGCTCGTCTCAATATCCTTTTTGGATTGCTGAAAATAAATGATTGTAAAACACTCGTAATACTAATTATTAAACAATATGATTTTTAACCAATTCTTGTTACATTGGCTAAGAAATCATCACCATTACCGCCACTCTCTAGTTTTGCTTTAGGTTTATGAAGAATAGGTTACAAACAATTATTCCTCCTAGTGACTTAACAAGTTACAAAAACTTATATACAGACTTTGTACTCAACTCAAACCTACATAAATTTATAACTAAGCCAACTCGCTTCAGAATTAATAACCTACCATTAACTTTAGATCTGGTATTTGTAAATGACCCCCAGCTATTAACATATCCTGTAGTATGCACTCCAGTAGGAATTTCTGATAACGATGTTATTACCACAAATATTCAATTTAATTTGCAAAAGAGTAGTCAAATTGCCAATAAATTGGTATATAAAGTGACAGATTTTGTAAATATGAATCGTCAATTGGGTGAAGTTAATTGGGATAAAAAATTTGGCAATAATAAAGACCCCGTCATATTTTGGGATAGATTCGTTATTAATTTCTATAGAATTAAAAACACTTCCAAAAGAACTATTTACAAGAATAACATAAAACCTTGGATTTATGGTCAATTAATATCCTTGATTAAGCATAAAAGGAAATTATAAAATAAATATAGACGCACAAATCATCTAAAGGACTTAAACGTTCACAGTAACTTCGACATTGACTTAAAAAAATCATTAAATGAATCTCGTGCAGCATATGAAGAAGGTATTGCTAATAGCGATAACTGTAAAACACTTTAGAAATATACACGATCTTCATTGACAACAGGTTTTAATACCTCTATTAGAAAAAGACAACGATGTTAACTCCCAAAGTAACCCTGAAAATGCTGAAGTCCTCGCCAAAACTTTCTCGAAGGTATTCTCCCTTGAACTCTGCCAATAGCAAATGCCCAATATTTGTTTTGTTTGAGTAGACTCCTCTCTTAAACTTAAAATTTACTGCCGAAAAGGTCAGATATCACCTTAATTTAAAAAATAATTCGTCTCCTTGCCTGGACTTGATATCTTCTTTGTTTTTAAAAAACGTTGTAATGTTTTAGCTTATACTTTATCTGTAATTGTGTCATTATCTTTTGATACACGCGTATTCTCCTGCCAGTGTGGAAAAAAGCAACTGTTTAACCTATTTTTAAAAAAGGCATTAGATCCTAGAACCAACGCCCCTTACTTCTTTAACTAGCAAAGTCATGAAATCAATAACTGCAGAGACAGTTTCTACAGAAAAAACTGGTAATACTGAAGCAGCAGTTTAGATTTGTTAAAAAACGTTTCACTATGACCAATCTCCCCTGGTCAACATCAGACAGAAAAAATCCATATCTTGGTTTTGCAAAAGCAGTCGATTGAGTTCCAAAATGCAAATTGTTACATAAATTAGGATATCTCGGTATCAGCGGAAGCTTATTGGAATGAATTGACGGATACTTGACAGACCATAAGTATTGTGTTAGAGTTGGAGACTCTTTTTCAGTCGAAACAGTAGTTCAAAATGGTGTACCTCAAGGATTTGTTTTAGGTCCGCTATTGTTTATAGTTTATCCCAGTGATCTTCAATTTCATATAAGTTGTAAGAAAGCTATCTTTGCAGATGACACAAAGATTTTTTCTGATCCCTCTATAAATTTCCACTGCAGGATGATCTGCAATCTAAGTAGGAGTGGTAAACAAACTGGATGCTACTTCTAAATGTTAAAAAATATGTAGTTTTACGTATGTGTTCAAATAACCCTTGTATTCCATGAATGAACACAGACTACAAATAGTGAAATTATATAATGATTTAGGTTTGATAATTACCGAAGATTTAAACTGTTCTTAACATATCTCAAATAAATCCAAAAAATCAAATAGTAGACTGTATCTTAGATACGACATTTACAAAAGTTTTATTCAAGAGTTCTATTCAGTTGTATCAAACCTTTATTTGTCCACTGTTGGAATATTGTGGAATTGTATGGTCCCCAGTGTTAGTGCGTGACCGCAATATCCTCGAAAATGTACAGCGACGGTGCTCAAAGTTATCTTTTTTTTACTCAAGGCCACCGCTCAGAAATACTTGGTCAATATTCCCAAGTTTACATACCGTCGCGGTCTATAAATGAGCTATAAAAGAGACCCTTTTCCAACCCTACGTTCGAGAATCGAGATCCAGCATGTAGTTGCATGCATTCATCATTTTACAATCTATTCTTTAAATTTAAAAAATATATGTTTACAGGCGCTAGAAGTATTTTATATTATTATGAATATTGTTCTTTTCTCAATCTAATCTATACATATGATAAAACTGTAGAAATGAAAATTCTGTACATTAAAGATATTTAAAAAATAATTAGCGGAGGGTGTTACTACATCGATATAGAACTCAAAAATGTGGTAAGATTTTTTTGTCTGTCTGTATGTTTGTGCGCGCATCACATGAAAATTACTGATTCCAGTTTTCACAGATGTATTTGTCTTCTTTTAACTTAACATCTGGTGTATAAAAATTTCTCCCCCTATCCCTTTAACGGGCTAGGGAGAGAAATTTTTATAGTACAGTCAACACGCCACGTGAACGACGTCGTGGGTACATCGGTACATCAATATAGAACCCAAAAATGTGGTGAGATTTTTTTGTCTGTCTGTATGTTTGTGCGCGTATCATATGAAAACTACTGATACGATTCGAATGCGTTTTTCACAGATGTATTTGTCTTCTTTGAACTTTACATCTGGTGTATAAAAATCCTACAGATGATTAGTTCCAATGTAGAACTGTGATAGATCAATATTATAAGAAAGTCATAGTCGGTGTTGTATGATTTATTATTATCAAAATTAGCAAAATTTGTTCAGTGGTTGCAGCGTGATTGACTAAAAAACATGAAATTTTAAATACAAAAAAATTAAAACTAGTTGGACCAGATTTACTTTACTAAGGATATATCTACAGAATGATTAAAATTAAATTTTTATATGTAAAATACGCAGTCATGCAGGAGTGTAGAGTCGAAAAAGGGTCTCTTTTATAGCTTATTTATAGACCGCCTGCTGGACCCAGGTAAGTGACTTCAAAGACTCTTCAACCCACCATTTTTGACAAAGTCAGACAACGGTTTCTCTGTAATCTGCTCAGCCAGCACTGAGGCCACATATGACCCATTGTGCATCCTCCCGTGTAGGGATATCCTCACCTCCGGCTGTCACCAGGCCTAGTAATTTAAAATAGGTGATGAGGCTCTCGAGGGGGATCTCCCGGCTGGTGTGAGCCAGTACTCGCTCAACACGGATCTTCTGATTTCAAAAAAAGCAGAGCAGTCATACATTATGTGTTCTACTGTTTCCTCTTCTTGTTCGCAGCCTATGGATAGCGGCGATTCTGTTAATTTCATCCTAAAGAGATGTTGTCGCAATTGGCAGTGACCTGTCAAGATTCCCACAGCTGTTCGGAGATTTTGTCTGGTCAATGCCTTAAATTTTTTTGCTGTTTCCTCGCCAGGGTGAGGTAATAACTCTCTGGCCAGTCTACAGTTCGTAGTTTCATCCCAGCACTGTATAAAGTTTTGGTGAGAGTGCTATTTGATAAGGTCCACGACTGCGGACAATGTTAGCTTGGTAGATGGGCGAGGGCTAACATATTTGTAGCCCGCAGCCCTTCTTGCTGAGTTGTTCGCAATGCGGTTGCCTTTAGAGTTCCCATGTCCTTTGATCCAGCTGAGAGTGACCACGTTATTCTGGCTGGCCTCAGTTAGAGATTGGTGACATTCTAGTACTGAACTTGAAGTGAAACGTGGTCTATTCAAGGTCAGTAGTGCTTGTCGGCAGTCTGTGTATATATTTATATTACTGCCTGTGATGTTCCTATTGATTAATTCTTTTGCAGCTATGGTTATGCCTGTGAGTTCTGACTGAACCACACTTGACAAGCCATCCATAGCCCATTTTATTTTTAGGCTTAAGGATCTAGAGTAAATTCCACATCCTGCACATTGCTTTTTTTTTTTTTTTTTTTTTTTTTTTTTTTTTTTTTTTTTTTTATTTATTTTTATTTATTTAGCATATTACAGCTATTACATAGTACAAAAAAAAAGAAAAAACAATATTTAACAAATTTTAAAGATTACAATTAAGTCTATTTTGTAAAATGAGAGTGGACACTTTTTTTATGAAAATACTCAATGAAGGTGATTGTGTTATTTCGTTTGGCAGTTCATTAAAAAGACGAACGCCTTCATGAAACAGGGATCTCATTAAAAAAGTTTTGTTCGTGAAGTCTATATTAAAAGTATCCTTAGATCTTAGGGCACGAGAATGTAAGCCATGTCTAGTAGTCAGCTGTTCACTAAGGTACTTTGGAATATCTTCATGAACCATTTTATAAATAATTGTTAAGTTCGCTTTTTTAATTCCCTCTTCAATTGTTAGCCAATTTAATGTACTTAGCATAGAGTCTATTGATGTGTATATATTACAACCTAATACCACCCGCATACATTTGTTTTGCAAAACTTGGAGCCTTTGTATCTGTTCCTTTGAGCAAGATATCAAAAGTGACATACAATATTCAAAATGCGGCTTAATCATACAATTATAAATTAATATTCTAGACCATTGGCTTAAATTATATGAAAACCTTTTGAAAAAACCAATCTTTTTACCTATTTTCTTGCAGAGATAATCTGCAAAATTCTTAAAAGATAGCTGTGGGTCAATTATAACCCCTAGATATTTAATTTCATTGACCTTTTCAATTTTTTCATTATTTATATGAATAATATGGTCTTCTTGGACATATTTTATACAATTAGTTTTAGTTCCCACTACAAGGTATTTAGTTTTTGATGCATTTAATTTTAACTTATTTAAACATAGCCACTTATATAATATCAGTAATTCTTTGTTTAAAATATTTGTAATTTCATTACCATCATTTCCTGAGACAGATATTACGGTGTCATCAGCAAATAAATTTATAAATGAGTTAAGTAAATAATTTTGCAAGTCATTAATATATATAATAAACAGAAGTGGCCCTAAAACACTACCCTGTGGCACTCCAAATGAACTCTCAATTTTACTAGATGACACATTTTCGATTTTAGTTCTATGATATCTATCACTTAAGTAATCACTAATTAAATCTAACGCTTTATCTTTCAAACCATATTTTTTTAGTTTAGTAATAAGAAGTTTACGGTTTATAGTTTCAAACGCCCTTTTTAAATCCACAAAAACATTTACAACAATCTTTCCACTATTAATTTCTTTTCTCCACTTTGAACACACATATTGAACAGCAGTTTCGCACGAATGCTTAACACGAAAACCAGACTGACCCCTGTAGAGTAGGTTTTGATTTTCAAAATATTCTTGTAGTTGGTCTTTTAATACAATTTCAATAACTTTGTCCACTACCGGTAATAAATTAATGGGTCTGCATTCTTCCGGACGAGTTGGTGACTTTACTTTAGCAATTGGTATAATTGTACTAATTTTAAGGTCTAGCGGAAAGCGGCCTTTAACTAACACTAAGTTTACTAAGTTTAATAATGGATATCCTATGACATAAAAAAGATCTTTTAAAAGTTTTATATTAAATCCTTCATCCCCAGTACATTTGTTCTTTAGAGAGAATACTATTTTATGGAGTTTATTGAGGTTTATTTCATTAAATTTTGACAAATTAGTTGTTGCTTCTACATTTATTTGATTGCCATCTAAAGATTGTATATTTTCAATACTATTGGCAATATCATTGATACTATCATGATAGTATTTGTTAAAATTTTCCTCTGCTTTCCCATTATCTTCATTAAAACATATCTTATCACATTCTAATTTACCTTTTTTTTGACCCAACATTTGTTTTATGGTCCGCCACATTCGCTTACTATCATTTTTGGCATTATCTATTTTTTTCTCATAGAATAACTTCTTTTCTTGTCGTATCTTGGATGTTACTTGATTCCTTTTAACTTTATAATCTGTCCAGTCTGTTTCTAAACGGGTATGATTGAATTTTTTATATGCCATATCCCTTATTTTTTGCAATTTTTTAACATTTTTATTTATCCACGGTTTATTGCTGACTTTTACTTTTTTAATAGGACATAGTTTATTTAAAGTTCCTTGGATATTATAATGAAAATTATTATACACTAAGTTTATATCTGTAGATGTAGTTTCCCAATGCTTCCCCAACAACTCGAGTCCAATTTGATATAATTTTTCCTCAGTAATTTCTCTTTTGTATATGAATTCCGCTTTATCTATTTCATTATCTCTAAGTTGTGTGCCAATGATATCGTGGTCTGACATTTTTGGAAAATTTTTATTTAGTTCAGGTAAAGTAAAATTATTTGTTACAATCCAATCCAATAATGTAGAAGATGTTGATGTTACTCGGGTTGGTTTTGTTATGATTTGTTTAAATCCATGGTCACTTATTTTATTTTTAAATTTATTTGATATGCTATTATCTGCTTTAAAATTAATATTGAAATCTCCCATGATTAACGTTTCATTTGTTGTAACGATGTCTAAACTAAGTAATTCATCAAAAAAATTTAAAAAATCCTCAACAACTCCATTTGGTGACCTGTATATGCAGCCAATATTCCTCATTTGTTTATTGTAGGTAAAACTTATTAATAAAGACCAAAAATTAAAAGGTTCTGCTATTTTATGTATAACATTATAGTTTAGAAACTTTTTTAAAAAAATAACACAACCACCCGTATGTCGGCTATTGGACTCTAAAGTAATATGGTTATACCCAGGCACTGCAATTTCTGCATCATTTATATCTTCAGTAACATGTGTCTCCGTTACACATAATAGTAATGGTTTTTCTTTAAAAACTAACATACGAAGCTCTTCAATATGTGAAGGTAAGCCATCAATATTCAAGCATAAAACGTCCACAGTTTTTTCTGAATACGATGATTGCTATATATAACTTATCTTAGATCGGGCTTGATTTAACATTCTTTTATGAGAAATGCAATTACGATCAAAAACTACGTTGGGGTCTGCTGTCTTGTTTGTTAATATTTTGTAGGGTTTGTCAAAGACAAATCTTGGTGCGACGGCATCCGTGTCTGCCTGTAAGAGTGGTATCACTTTTATCGATTTTCTCCACAGACTGTCCCTATGGGTGCCAGTCCCTACAGTGGGTTCGATACCAACCGTGCGAAAGCGTACCATGGTCATCAATGCGACCGACCTCCTTAACAAATATATCAAGGGGGGTGAGACCGAGTATGACTTCCATTGCGCTGGTTGATGTGCTTCGCATGGCTCCTGTTACGAGAAGGCATGCTGATCTTTGAATTTGGTTTAATTTTTTGATAGCTGTCGTAATGTGACCTCTGCTCTAATTTATTTTCTAATAGTAATCTTCATATAATAGGTAATTTTTATTTTATAACACAAAAATGCAGCTTTATTCAATACAGATTATTCTTAAAGAGAAATAAAGAGATTTATGAAATACCGCCTTGTTTGTAAACCATCTTTTACAAAATAAAACAATGAAAGACTCATTTTTAATAACGTCTACCCTTGTAAAGAAGAATGTGTTGCATTATTTATATATTAAAGTTTCAATAGACCTTTCATCCACAACAAAAGATACATTATTCTAGCGAAATTGTATATCATCACTCAACTTTTTGACGAATTTAAATTTAAGAAGAGGCTTAAATATTTATACTTTTAGATAATAAAAAAGAGAATATATTACCCACCTTATAATAATTTTAAACTTAATTACCCTGTAACATTATTTTACATTTAATCGTAACTTTATAAAACTCTAAAAGTAACTTCTTTATCCGTTTTTTTATGTTAATTGTATATCAACCTAATTTTGTCCAAAAAAGTTTTAAATATAAATTTTTCGAAGGCCTTAAACATCAATCATAATTCTCTTTTGGAAGATAGAAAGTTTTCTCGTCCACGATTTATTTTCTTAATGAAATTTGTCGATCCCACTAAAGGGCGTGTAATCAGACACGATTAAATATATTAAAGCAGGTGACGCTGACGGTTATTGAGTTTGAGGTAAATTTTATTAAAAAATTATAACTTGATATTAGTTTTTAAAGAAATTATTCTGCTTTAATTTAATTAAACCGTTATACAAAGTAGTGACACAGAAGATAATTAAATTAATGAATGGTGATATTATGCTTTCATTTTTATTTTTCGTCATTTTAATGGCTATTTTTGTAGCTTGTATAAAGAATTGTCAAATATCAAATTTTTATTCCTTACCAATAAGAAGATTATAAAAAGTAACAAAGTTATAAAAACAAGCAATTATATATTTAAATAAAAATCTTTTAATTAAGCAAATGCTTATAATGTTGTCCATTGATTATTTGACAATATCCTTACCGCAATCGAAATTCGTTTTAAACACTTATAATCAGAGCTAAAGCCGAATTTTCGTCGTCATTCGTAATCTCACATTTCTCTTTTGTAACATCTTCATTCCATACAGGTACTTACTTTCTGCTCTGGTGGACACCATAGTAGATAAGGACTGAAAGTTGCCAATTTTTTTTGGGAAATTGTCGTCATCGATAATATGGATGAAAATTTTGCCAGTCAAAGGTGTTGATACAACATATCAAAATCATGACGGGTGGACACCTGAATGGATAAAAATGAGGTGGCTGAAAATGGTAAAGAGTGTCGAAATTTGGGTAAAAAATCGTCATCGATAGATAGATAGATAGATATTTTTTGGGTTGGCTGTTAGCCTATATCACTGCGACCTTTGCAGATCTATTGTGAACACCCATTATCTGTGGAATAGGATTAGAGCACCTTGTCCAGCTCTGCCCTCTTAATGAGACTTAATAGCCTTGACAGTGGCCACTCCGCATAACTTGGAGCAGCCGGTTTCTCCTCTCCCAGTAATAGATACCGCGTCCTTGCAAGGCCTTCACATTGGCATAGGACATGAAATGCGGTTTTTTCTTCCTCTTGGCAGTATCGACAAATGTCTTCAACTGCTAAGTTTAGCTGACTCATGTGTTTTCTGAGCCTACAATGTCCTGTCAAGAGACTAACAATCATTCTGACATCATTTCGCCTTTGTGATAGCAGCTCTGCAGTAAACTTCGCCGAATATTCTTTTATGAAGAGTTTGGCTTGTCGCTTGCCCGGTGATTTTTCCCACCACTCCTGGGCCTTTTCTAGCCTCCATTTCTCAATGGCTGCCTTTTTGAATGTATTAGCAACTCCACAGAATGGTTCCGGGCCAATCATTGGAGTGTTAGCTCCCGCACGGGCCAATTCATCAGCCTTCTCATTGCCCCAAAACCCTGATTGTCCTGGTATCCATGACAGTGTCAGAGAATTTTGACTAGCGGCATGTGTCAGGGCCCCAACGCAGTCCCACAGCAAAATCCACGTGTAAATCAAACTTCATATTTGCCGCAATTTTCAACAATGAAAATAATTGAAGAAAATGTGGATTTAACTTCATATAAGTAGTTGAGAAAGTTCGTGTTCGCGGAACAGAAAACCGATCGGTAATCGCGAACGTGTAACCAAAATAAGTTTATGAAACTTAATTTTGTGTTATTGGTATTCCACGCCGCATATTTAAAGCCCGCGTTAAATATATATTTTTTTAAATTTAGCTGTTTGGTACAACATACGTAATTCTGGTGGTATAGTTTATCCGAAACCACTTGATTAGGCGTGGTCAACGCTCCTTTCGAATTTCCAAGAATTTTCTTCATGGGCGTACAGGTGATAGATATTTTTCTAGGTTCGTTTATATAATGACGTTCTTTTAAGTTTCCCCTGGTAAAATCGTAAAAATAATTCCTATCCAAGTGGGTTTAGTTATACCATAAATAAACTTACTGTGTTATTGGATAATTTATTAAGTCGATCTTGTATACATATATATTGATTTGAATTTTTCCTGGGGGATACATTCTTTGGGTAGTTTTCGGGGAGTGTGAGTTGCCGTTAAGGGAATCGGTTGTTAGTTTTTGTTTTGATTTGGTAAAAAATATGTAAATAGGTTTTTATTAACTTTTTGTGTGTCAGGGGTTGATTATTGAGTAGATTTTTATATGAATTAAATTTGAACAGTATATCATTAAAAAAATTTAATTGTAAAATATATAGAAATTAAATAAAAATAGTAATAAATATTAAAATTTAATTTAAAATACAAAAAAAAAATTATAATAAGAAGAGTTAATTATTAAAAAAAAAAACATAAAAAAATATACGCGAGACAACAGAGGAAGCCAGAGACAATCAATAGAGCAGCAGAAAGAAGGAGTTAACAGGTACAGAGGAGCGGAAAAAAAGAAAAGAAAAAAAGTTTGTATATGTTGGTACTAGCCACTAATTGTGCAGAATTTATAACCCGAAGATTTTATTGATTGGAAGGAGTACCAGAGGAGGATTTCATATATTATATAGGTAAACCTGTAGCCTCGATTTGACAAATAATCTCTCTCTCATTAACTTCATGCATGCATGTCCTTAACGATGAACTAAGTAAGTGTCATATGTAATTTGAGTTAAGTTAAGACAATCCAGAAGCTGACTAATTACTAATACATCTATGGCTAACGTCTAAAGATGCGTTACCGGATGCGACTTTTTTTTTAATTTCTCTGTTTACTAAATACCCTATATATTTAAATATTAAATTGTAAGATACTGGTACATCATTTGGCTATGTTAAATTTTTGTTCCAATTTTATAGGTAATTTATCACCCCGAACTGAACTAAAGCAAGTCGTGAGTTTGGAATTGCTTCAATTTGATACTCGTTCCCGGTAGAGCGCTATTTATCATAGGATATAAGCTAAATTAGGTGCAATTTAAACGGAAACTTGTTTAACAAATTAAAAGGTGCCTTTGTGTTGTTCGAAACAACATTTCGGTTCCGATCCAAGTTTCCGCTTACACAAATCAATAATCGCCAATTACTCGATAATTAGATGTTAGCAACGGTACAACGATGGTTTCCGGTGTAATAATGACTTGAAAATGGTATCAATAATTAAGGAAAAACCCTTTTCAAATTAAAGTTATAATTAAAACCGATAAGAAAAATTTGAATAATCTGCTTTCTAATCGTGCACACAGCGATCGGAAAAGATAATTGCTGAATAGCTAAAACCACCCATTTTGATCATGAGAGAACGGTGCAAGGTGTTTTTTTTAATAAAAAATATTTGTTAATAATGTTAATCTTTACCATTATTAATAAATATGCTAAATTTAAAACTTGTTAACGCTCTAGCTCACTCTAGCTCAGCAAGATCGTAAAATGTATTTGACCTAGGGTTTGCCTTTTCTTTTGCTACTGCTGAAAGGTAGGCATGGTGACGGCGAAAGTCCAGCTGATGTGGCAAACATCTAAGAGAGAGAGAGAGACTAATGGTGACTTTGGAATTCTTATTTTGCTTTATGATCTCAAATCCGGTAATCTATACAGCTCGATTGATACGGTGAACTTTTGACAACCTTTCATACGGTGAACTTTTGATGGATACGGTGAACCTTCAAGAACGTTCAAAAAATATTGAATGTTTTATTCATAATTTTATTGGTTTAATATAATTTATTTTGTACTGCAATAATTCCTTAAACAGCCTTTCATCCTGTGTGACGTGTGGATAACACTGTGCGAGCTGCAAATTGCGAACTGTTTGACTTAACGAATTAGTGACGCGCTAAAGGTTGTAATTTTTGTCAAAAATGAAAAATTGAAAAACGAAATTTTAGGTCTAAGCACACGTGGTAGAATTTTAATAACAGACATGTTTTTGATGGTTGTCACAAAAAAAAATCGAAAAACCAATTTTACTATGTAACCTCATACTCGATAGAGGTATAAAAAAAATTGTAAAAACTTACGTTAGCTTCTAAATGTTTCTAAGATAGTTTGGATGTATGTATGGTGTTAGGGGTGACAGATACACCTGCGACCTATAAGATCTATTGTGTCCCCCTTTTCTTGCTATATTTCTGATGATTCCTCAGACTTATAGCAGCTCTTCTAGTCCTATCTTCTTTAGAAAGTTTAGGATATCATTGGGTTTTAAATTAGGTAGTTCTTCCCTTTCTATTTCGTATGACCCTAGGTATTTGACCCTAGAATAACTTAATGCCATGCATTCTGAAAGTATATGTATTGAGGTTTCATCCTCTACCTCACAGAATCTGCAGCTTGCTTCATCTACTAATCCTAGTTTCTTCATATGTCCTCTTAATCGACAGTGACCGGTTAGTATTCCTGATATAATTCAGAGGTTTTTCTTACTCAGGTTAAGACAGCTGTGAGATCTCTTCTGGTTATAGTTTCCCAGGAGCGTCTTCGATTGTCTTAGTCCTTCTAGATCATTCCAGTACTTGGATTTTTCGCTATTCATTTTTTTCTTTAGTTTTTCTAAGATTGTACTACTGCTGATCCCACAGGATGGTTCTGGTCCCCGGTATGGGCTTTCAGCTCCTTTTTTTGCCAGCTTGTCTGCTGTTTCATTTCCTTCTATTCCTACGTTTCCTGGAACCCATAGGAGGGTAACAGTGTTATTCTGTCCTAGTTCATTTAATTTGCCTAGGCATTCCCAGACCATCTTTGAATTGATTGTATCTGAGTTCAGAGCTTTGATGGCTGCTTGACTGTCTGACATGATTACAATCTTCTGTCTACGATAGTTCCTTTCAATGTTAAATTCTATACATCTTTCGATGGCACGAATTTCCGCTTGAAAGATGCTTGGGTACGTACCCAAGCTTTCTGAGTATTTGGTTCTAGGTCCAAACACCCCTGCTCCTGTTCCTTTATCTGTCTTGGAGCCGTCCGTGTACCATTTTATGGCGTTTTAGCTTAGCTTCAATATGGTGTTTTCGTCCCATTCAGATTTGCTTCCCAGTTTAGTGGTAAATTTTCTTACAAAGTTAAATTTCTTTGGCATGTCATCTTGGGGCATTTCCCAAGTTTGATCAAGTTGAAGTGATCGAGGTTTTTCCTTGATTATTCCTTCTTTGATCATTCTATATATTGTTTTCTTCCTAGCATTTTCTACTTGAATATGCAGTGGCGAGAGATTTAGTATTACTTCCATTGCAGCAGTGGGACATGTTCTCATTGCTCCAGTGATACATGTACTGGCTAGTCTCTGAATCTTTGAGAGGTTTGTCCTCGTAGTGATCAGATTAGCTCTCGTGCCCCAAGCTACTGCCCCATATGTGATGATAGGTCTCACTATTGCTGTGTACATCCATTGCAATGTCTTTGGGTTACAGCCCCAATTTTTCCCAGCAACGTTTCTGCACACCATGAGGGCTTTTGTAGCTTTGTGTATTATTTCGTTTTTGTGTTTGTTCCAGAGTAACTTATTATCTAGGATTAGCCCTAGATATTTGACCTCTGTCTTCCACTCAACGGTATTTCCACCTATTTTTATAGTTTTTAGTTTAGGTTTCTTTTTCCTTGTAAAGGCTACTAACGTGGTCTTGGTGGGGTTGATATTAAGTCCCACTGAACCACACCACTGCTTTGCTGTGTTCAGTCCTCTTTGCAGTATGTCGCAGAGGACGTTTTCATATTTCCCTCTTGCGAGGATAACTACGTCATCAGAGTAACCCTGGCAAGGTATACCTAATTCGGTCAATTGCCAGAGTAAGCTGTCTACCTACGGTGAGGCTCCACATAAGTGGGGATGCAATTCCCACTTGCGGACAACCTCTGGTCGTATATTGATGGAGATAGTGTCTTGGCGTACCTTCATTTCTGCGATTCTTGTAAACAGTAATTGCGACAACCAGGTGGAAGTCGTTTTATCTACTCCTCTATCACTGAGTGCTCTTTTGACAGCCTCGTGTGGAGTATTGTCAAAAGCCCCCTCTATGTCTAGAAAGGCACATACCACGGTTTCTTTTGTGTTTAGAGCGTCTTGGATTTCGTCAGTCAATTGTATCAACGCGGTCTCCGTAGATTTGCCCGTTTGATATGCATGCTGACGAGGGTGCAGTGGCACCTGCTCCAAGACTTCTGTTCTAATATAGTTATCTACAGCTTTTTCCATCGTCTTAAGAACAAACGATGTAAGGCTGATTGGTCTAAGGGATTTGGGGTGTGTAGTGTCCCGTTTCCCTGCCTTGGGGATGAAGGTGATTCTTGCCCTTCTCCACACTTCTGGTATATATCCCAGTTCAAAACTGCTTCGACTGATTCGGATCACATGAAGAATGATTGCCTCCTGCCCCTGTTGTAGTAGGGCAGGAAATATTCCGTCAGTTCCAGGGGTTTTGAATGGCTGAAAGGTGTTTATAGCCCATCTCAGCCGTTCTTCACTGCATATGTTTTTTGCCATTGCAGTGTCTTCCCTGGTTGGTCTTCTAGTTTTGTACCTCGTATTTCCTGTGGTGTTTATGCCTGCAGGAAAGTGGGTTTCTAGCAGGAGCTTTGCTCGTTCTTTTTCGCTTTCTGTGAAGCTTCCATCTGGCTTTCGCAGTGCCATTACTGTATCTACTCTTCCTTTTGCTAAGACTTTGTGTAGTCTTGCAGCAGAAGGTGTAGAGTCTATTTCTTCGCAGAATTTTCTGAAGCTGTTTCTTTTGGCTTTTCTAATCTCTTTATTGTAAGTTGTGAGTTTCTCGGTGTAGTTTGGATAGCATAGTTTGGATAGCATATGGCTTCATTCTCTCGGTAAATGATCGGAACGGTAAGATATAATCTAGACCCCATTCTTGTCTAGATCGGTAGGTATTTAGAGAATAAACCATATAAACTTACTCTTCATAGCTGGTGATCAAAGGGATATTGTAATTCTGGCTAATTTGCCGCCATTATTGCACCTATACGAAGTAATCTTAAAGATAGCACTGTCATATAAACCTTCAGGTAAAATAAACGATAATAGGCACTAGAAACACTTATTTGCCTGTAATTTTTTAGATACAAGAAGAAAAAACTAGGGGTTCTCGCGAAGATCTTACTAGCGAGAGCACTCCACCCAGAATCAATAAAGCCGTTGGTACTAAAAAAGACCGGTAAGCATTCCCGCTTAAGTCATCTGATCTTGAACGTGAAATTTGATTGGTCAATAAAAAAATCAATACTTCGCTTTGAAAAGTCCGTTAGATTTCTACGTTCTCGAATCTATTTTGTCACGTAGGCAAATATTTTCGTTACATCTTGGATATTATAATCGGATTCGAGTACAGGGTAGGCCTGGATAAAAACAGATTGTTTAAAAAAGAAATTTAATTAATCGTTTTTTTTTAAACGATACAACTCTCCAAAAGATGAGAGAGAGAGAGGGGTGGAAAGGGAAAGAGAGGCTAACACTCCTCAGGGATAACGCCGCAATTAAACTCTCTAGATCTGTGTTGTGAGGTAGATCAGTTTTCGCTTTCTTTATATAATTTTTTCGCCCCACAATTCCCAATCTCCTGTTATTGATATAATGGTTGGTCCTGATCTCCATATGTCCTTAACCATTTTACTCTTTGTGTCTTTATTTTCGTCACTATATCTTCCCAAATTTTGTTAATTATCTCATAATTTATTCTTTGTCTACATTCATTATCATTTATTTTTATTGGTCCTAATATTGCACTTAGTATTTTCCTTTTCAGTATTCTTAGGTCTTCCTCTTGCTTTTTTGTCTTGTTAATGGTTTTGGCGGCATACATTATCGTGGGTCGAATTATTATTTTGCATAACTTCATTTTCATTTTCTTCCTTTTTTTAAATCTCATTATTTTTCTTTTTTCTTGATTTATTAGGTACTAATTCCAATACGTTTCCTTCTGCTACTACTCCTTTATTGTTTTTTCATAGTTTAATTTTTGTATGGAGAAAGTGAGTAAGTGTCACATGTGACATGAGTTGAATGTAACGACCAAAAAGCTAAATAATTAGTAGGCATTCATAGCTTAGTGGTTAAAGCGTTGTGGATTCGAGTCCTGCTGGATGCGACATTTTTTCGTTTTCTTGTTAATGTCATTTAATATAATAAACATATACATTTATTTCTAGTATTCCTAATACTAGAATCATATATGTAAAACAAGATAAATTCAATTACTTTGTTCTATTCACCATTGGAAACGACATCGCAATAAAGCTCATGACATATAAAAATCAAAGGTAAACTCAAACCATTTGTGGAGTTAAATATGTCAAATGTAATAAATGTTTCATCTCGATGGTCGCAGGAGCACTTACATATTCTATTTTTTCCTCGGAAACTCGTGACTGCCAGCGATATTTGAATACCCGACGACGACTTTTAGATCTCTGGATATTCAGGATCGGAATCTGGATAGACTGGAGATATCTGGGTCAAGTTTCGATCTTGAAACGAGGGAAATGCTGAAAAACATCAGAGAGGCCATTGTTTATGCGAAAAGTGAGTGATTTCTAAATGAGAGTGGCAGCCCGATGAAGTGCCGAACGTGGTGTTAGGCCAATATTGAAAAATAGACTTCTAATGTTATTTGGTTTTCAATTTTTCATTTGATTAATTGCAGATATATATTTACTCTAAATAATTTGTAAAAATTTAAACAAAGCAATCGGGTAAAAACGTAATTTTTAATGAATATCCAATTACATGTATTAATATAAATAATATTTTTCAATGTATCAAATATCAATGGAAATTGTTTGTAATATTGTAAAATTCATTCTCCATTTTCGCTTTTAAACATTATTATATTCTATCGGGTGATTTTAAAAATTTTTAGTAAAAGTCAGCTTAAAATTCTACAGAAAATAACAATTTTTACTTTTTACTATTGTGCCTTCTAAAAATTATTATTTTCTATTGTGTCCAAAGTGGTTTACAGTTCTACAAAAACAACAATTTTTATTTTTGACAAAAAAGTTATTAAAATAATAATAATAATTTAATCCATTCCAAAATATTCTGTGACTTTCCTTTGAAAACCTGAATTAAAGGTTTTGTCAAGATTTAAATACCGTCTAATTATTTTTTTTACAATTTTACCATTTCTAAGTAAAATACAGAAAAACAAGCTATAAAGGTAGAGGAAAACCGCCTATTATGGGGTACCATTTACTATTATTGATAAATTTCATTTATTTTTCATTTTATATCGTTCATATTTGTGACATGTATTTGTTGCTATATAAGGAAGATAATATCCTGAAAAAATATTATTTAATCTTATTATTATTTATGTAAAAAAATAATTGCATAATCCTGTTGCTACCCCATTTTAGGCTAACAGGTCGCCAATTATGGGGTACATCGTATTCCAAATATGGGTTACACGGAAAAAGGTTTAATGGGTTTAGAAAGCGTAAAAATAATGAAACGGACTAGGTAGACATTGGAAATATAATCAAAGGTGGCACATAATGTCCCGCAGCATTAAAACAAAAAAAGACCTTTATGGTAGATCCTCTTTCCGCAGACGTGATGGCTCCTATTTGTTTTTTTCCTTTTTGAGCTATCACTTTAACGTGCTTGTGTTGAACTATTGAAATCCCTGACTCATCGCAATTATACACCCTGGATGGATTATTTTTAATTTTTTCCATCTCCGGTTCATATAGATCAAAAAACTTTGAAACATTTTCTGGTGTGAATGATTTAATTCGAGCATATGAAATACCCTGCGATGTTCTCAGTGAGAGTTGTGGATGACGCCGAAGAAAACATTTTAGCCATTTCGAACCTGTATACTCTTTTACAGAATTAAAAGGATTTTTAATATTATTTTCCTTGCACAAAGCAAATGCCATTTTACAAATATCTTTTTGCGTAAACCCAAAGTACTTTGTTCCATTTGTAGACAGTAAGTAAGAAGGCTATTTTCCATTTCTAAGGAGAACACTGGTTTTTTACCCAATTTAGTCTGAACCACGTTTTCAGGAGCTCCGTCCATCTTAACAAACCGTTCCAAGGTGGTTTGTGGCACTCCATGTGTTTTAGCACTTTTCTTATAGCCCATACTTTTGCTTCGAAAAGCTTTTATAGCTGGAATCATATTTTCAGGATTCCAGTTTTTTCTGGCATCTAAAAAACCAAACACACGTGTTAATAGTTAATACATTTTATATCATAGCCCTCTTATGCGGTTACAGGATTCCTAATATGGGGTACCCCATAATAAGAAACTTTAGATACCCCATTCTAGGATCAACTCGGCAATTAGTAAACAATCATATTTTTTTTCTAAAAAAGAAGATAAAACAAAAGCCGTAGTGTTCAAAACAAAGATCACCTACCTTACTAATAGCTCTTGTAAAATATTTTATCAACACTTCACTTGTCTTACTAAAAAAAACGATTTAGTAAGCACTTACAGAAACTTCTACCCACGCTAAGGGATGAAAAAGCAAATGGCGAAAAAGCTGAGTTGCTTGTGACGTTAACATTAAGAAGGAATCAATACAAATCTAAAACATGCAATTTGGCAATTGAAACATAGATAACGCTTCTTTAGTTCTTTAAATTTACGTGTACCCCATATTAGAAACATACCCCATAATAGGCGGTTTTCCTCTACACAACGCACCCTTTATGAATTCCGACTTAGTGAAGTTGGCCCAACAAAATGTATTTTTTAGAGATAACACTGACATGTTTTATTACCTTTTTATACATAAAATTAAATTTTTAATAAAAAAATGAAAGACATTAAGAAAAAAGAGCCCAAGATTGATTATATACAAAAAAAAAATACAATAATTAAAAGGAAACTACCAACGCGTTACGGTGCCTTTTCGATGCATCACCACTTGAATACGTCTTGGCATAGTATTGACCAAAACATGGCATTTCATGAAACTATCCCGCTTTTCGTGAAGACCTTCACGAAACTCTTGAATAGTTCTAGCAGATTGTAATCGCAACCTTGTCTTCATGATATGCCAAAAAGTTTCTATTCGCGATAGATTTGGGCTGCTGGATGACAATTTTAAAAGAGAAATATTATATGACATTCCGTTTTTTACTTTTTTAGCCTTGTGGTGAGCAACACCGTATTTCTGAAAGGTACCTTATTCTAGGCTATTTCTAACAATTGCGGTTTTGTAACACGTTGATGTATTTATGAGCATTCATCTGCAATTTGCCTACCCCAGACCACCACGGAAGCAGGAAACTTCACTTTCTTTTCCAGACAATCATTATCTTTGGTTTTTATGACTCGGCTTCGAGTGTTACTAAAGCACACTTCACATCTCGCTTCATCGCTCTACAAAATATCATTCGATTGATTTTGAGAAGAAGTTTTGTGCTCTCTAGCCTAAAGAAGTCTGTTTTTCTTCTAGGAAGATTAAAAAAAATTATTATGTTTATACCTTAGCTTGTAATTCCTTAAAACTTAGTTTAGCAAAAGACTTAACTCTCCATAACTAGCACGACGATTTTGTTTAATTACCCTTTGTAAAGCTCTTAGATTATATTATAATAGCGTGGCTTGCTTCCATTTCTTTGTTTTTGCACTACATTACCAGTAGTTTTGTGAAGTTGGCACCGTATATCTTAATAATTTAATATTGTCAGCAATTTAAACCGCAGATTTTCCTTTTAAGTGATAATATATAATTGTAACTTCTTTAGAAACAGCTTTACCCCAAGGCATATTTATTCTCTGCGCAACAAAGATATGTTTAATTAACTATGAATGTGACTCTTAGTTGGTTTACAAATATCATCATCTGTTTCGTAACAAGCCACTTAATTTCGAAATGGTGACGTGCACTTTTAAGTTTTTTTGAGCGTAATGTCTAGCTAAAATTGTTTCTATGTTTGGAATGAATCTCTACCAGTTAACTATTTCCCGCTGGTATTGTAAATTTAAACGTGGTCGCTCCAGTCCACCCAAAACAGTAGTCACACAGCAAAATATTGATGCAGTTCGTCAGCTAATTAAGGATGGTGCTGTGTAACATACCGAGAGATAGAAAAATCTAAGACCTCCATCCAAAAGATCCTACATAAAGAACTGGATGTTACGAATTTGGTTTCCCGTTGGATCCTTCACAGAAGAGCGAATAGCGGTTTACGTTAATTGGTGTCGAAAAATATTGAAACGGTCCAACAAAGGAAGCTCAAAAAACGGTTATAGTGGCGATGAATCTTGAATTTACTCCTATGAACTGAAAAATAAACGCCAACCCGCTGGATAGGTATTTCACGATGAGGAAAAACCAACAAAAGTGATTCGCGCTCTCAAAGTGTGTCAAAGAAAATGTATAAAAATTTTGTTTCAAAATCTGGCGATATGGCAACAGTTGCTTTAAAAGAAGCTTAAAAACATCGAATTTTTAGACCATCCACCCGACCCCGACGACTTCGTCACGTTCCCAACTATCAAGAATTTAACGCGTGGACAGCGATTCTAGTCACCAGAAGAAGCCATTGAGGCAATTAAAACAGCGATTTTGCAGGTGTCAACTAAAGATTGGAAAATCTTAATAAAATATTTTAAAGAATAGTTTAGTTACCTACGACGTAAAGTAGAAAATGTTTTGTTTTAGAGAGTGGGGCTTCACTGAGACGGAGCTCGTATATCAGAATTTCTAACTATTTGTCACAGATCACTTAGTGCAACTGACTTATGTATCTAATCTAATAAAATTAACTCAGACCCAACATGGTCCTGATGGCAAAAATAGAGTTTACTAAAAATTAATTCTTCTTCTTGTTGTGCTATATCCGTTTAACGAATGTTAGCGATCATGTTGGCTATAATGATTTTGTTTGCAGCCGATCGAAAGAGTGATTCCGAAGTCTGGCCAAACCACTGTCTCGGATTCCTGTTCTTCTTCTTCCTCGACTCCACCTGCCGCTTATTTTTCCTTGCATAATTAGGTGTAGAATATTATATTTTTCCCGATGCTTCATTACATGTGCAAAGTACTCTAGTTTCCGAGCCTTAAATTAATTACACATTCGTAATAGTTCGAAATTTTAAGGATATATTTTACAAACTTTTATCTTAATATTAAAATATAATGGATTAATGTAAATTGTGCAAATTTTCATCAGTAACATAACTTTAGCTGAATAAACAATACTCACTGATGCTGTATATCTAATTTTTACACTCCTATCCCTACTACAGAAAAAGTAATCTTCTCTATCTTTGTTTCAACAACATGGTTCGACGCATTTGAATACCTGTTAAGTTTATATTGAAAAATTTTCACTCCAGTTAGCAAATATACCAGACAATAAAGATTACACTTCACCAGGCAAACTGATAAAAGGGTCTGTGTTTTTATCTTTTCTTATATAATATATGACATAAACAATATATTTTAGTATTATTAAGGTGTGTCTATATCTATTTTCTATATTCTATTCTATACATATAATAAAACTGTAGAAATGTATATGTTTGTGCGCGCATCACATGAAAACTACTGATCCTATTCGAATGCGGTTTTCAAAGACGTATTTGTCTTCTTTCAACTTAACATCTGGTGTATAAAACTTTCTTCCCCCCACCCCTTTAACGGGGTGAGGAAAGAAATTTTTATACAAAAATCAACACGCCACGCGAACGACGTCGCGGATACATTGAAATAGAACCCAAAAATGTGGTTAGATTTTTTTGTCTGTCTGAATGTTTGTGCGAGCATCACATGAAAACTACTGATCCGATTCGAATGCGGTTTTCACAGATGTATTTGTCTTCTTTCAACTTAACATCTGCTGTATAAAAATTTCTCTCCCATTTCTTAAATGGGGTGGGGTAAGAAATTTGTATACAACAATCACACGCCACGCCAACGACGTTGAGAGTACAGCTAGTCTCACTATAAAAACGATCGTTTTTAGTTTATATATAGTCACCGAAATTACTGTCGCAGTATGTCTATAATTAAACCAAACTTTACTTCGTATGAGACCTGTACAATAAAAAAATCAAATAAAACAAAAAAGGTTCAACAACGACATCTGTTGTTCCGCTTCGTCGACACATATAAAACTTTAATCAACCAAACTCGCGAAACAAAGCCTTTGACGCGGAAAGCGGTATATTGCCGCCTTTCGATCCCTTAACTCAAACTCCAGGTTTGGTTCTAGATATGATATGAATATATTATAACATATATGAGAGAAAATACATATATATTATAACATATATGAAAATACCTTGAAAATTTTTATTTTAATATAGATGTGGATAAGGTAGGATTCAACTTAATTTCTTTTATTTTAATGATTGTTACTTTAACATAAGTTCTTATCTATTCTCTTTCTAAGGGTCAGAGTTCAAAAAATCTCAACTAATAAATGGATTCAAATTTAACTGATATTAAAAATTTCAAAAAAAAAAATTAATAAAATTCAACAATTATATACCGAATTATGTTTTTGTATTATAATTCCAATTTAACCTTAACCTCACTTTTTCTTATTTTTTTGTGCGCATAGACACATTACCTTCAAATTCCAAACATCATTAAATCAAGGGTTATGAAAAATTCTGAATTTTGTAATCAATAAATCAAATTAAACTTATTAAAAAATGTAAAAACAACTTATTTAAACAGTGAAACAGTGTACAAGTGAAATCAAATGTTCATCAACTACAGAAAAATCAAACACAGGAATGTTCTTTATTTTTAAAAAAATTGGAAATAGATACCGTGTTTTGAAGCTTTGGTATTCTCTCTGGACAAACGAAGGCACAGGCTATCATTTCCTATTGGAATCCAACCATTTCCCAGGAACATCAATGATATAAGGACACTTTATAGATGTAGACGAATAAATTTGCTTTTCATCCGAAAATAATTTACTCTTGCATCAAACGGTGAGTAAACTAATACTCTCTTTCTTATTAGAAACCAGTTTTACTTTAGTTAAATTATTCAGGAAGCCTTCAGATAACAGAACTGCTCAGCACACCATTCCTAACATTTATTTCTCCATATATATGAACTTTAATTCTTACCAGTGGCTATCAGGAGTTGTCTTGTGGCTTTGTTAACACTTTTTACTACTTTTATACTTTCTTTTATAAGTATTTAAATAAAAAATCGAAATTTTAACGGAGCAGAATTTATTACATGCTATCACTTCAAAAGCCCAAAAACAAGAGAGAGATTCAGGAAATCAACAATTTAACAACTGAATCCCAAAACAATCTTACACTATCATTATTATGTTCTATTCGCCTACTAAATTATTAATCAAATAAAATTACTAAAAATCTAATACCTAATTCCTTATTTACATTTTAATACAATAGACATTCTTTTAAAATTTGCTAAACTTTTGATGAGTTGTTAACTTTATAATATCTTTTGCCTACTAATTCTTTGTCAAATCAAATTACTAAAAATCTAATACTTAACTCATTATTTACATTTAATACAATACTCATTCTTTTAAAATCTGCTATACTTTAAATGAATTGTTAATTTTATAATATCTTATCTACAATAAAATCTAATGTCTTTCTAATTTCAGAATTTTTCATTTGGAAATTAAACTAATAACAAATCACAATATGTCTTGAGAACAAACATTGTCTATTCTAAAAGTAAGTACAAACTTTTTTTTATTTCCTTCTATGAGTTCTAATATTTTATACTGAAATTTATGTAAAACTTTACCTTGGTGTCTTAACATTTGGTTTTCTTATTTCATTTTATCTCAATTTATTTAAAATCGGTTTTAATTACTAAGGTATCGTAAAATTTATAAACTTTTTTAATATTTACTCTCATTATCTATTTGATACATGATTATTAGAATTTTATATGTTATAGATAAATTATATTATTTTGATTCTTTGAATATCTCTTATATGTACTTGTGTATTTTAATTTCTCATTTTGTTTTATTTTTTCTTTTTGGGTATTGAGAAGAAGACGACGATTATAAATTACCCCAAATTAACTACATTTACTTAATTGAAATAGCATAGTAACTTATATCATCTCAATATCTATATCTATACATATAATAAAACTGTAGAAATGTATATGTTTGTGCACGCATCACATGAAAACTACTGATCCTATTCGAATGTGGTTTTTAAAGACATATTTGTCTTTTTTCAACTTAACATCTGGTGTATAAAACTTTCTCCCCCCCCCCACACCCCTGTAACGGGGTGAGGAAAGAAATTTTTATTAAAAAACAACACGCCACGCGAAAACGTCGTGGGTACATTGAAATAGAACCCAAAAATGTGGTTAAATTTTTTTGTCTGTCTGTCTGTATGTTTGTGCGCGCATCACATGAAAAGTACTGATCCGATTCGAATGCGGTTTTTACAGATGTATTTATCTTCTTTCAACTCAACATCTGGTGTATAAAAATTTCTCTCCCATTCCTTAAATGGGGTGGGGTAAGATATTTTTATACAACAATCACACGCCACGCGAACGACGTTGCGAGTACTAGTTTTTAATAATTATAGGTATAAATTGTAGGTTAAAATAAAAGAAAAAACGAGTGGTTAGCTTATGACATCAGAATTGAATTTTTTAAATTGCTAGCAAATGAAGTCATCGCTGTATTCCGGAAATATAACACACTAAAAAAATTTTTGGTATAACGACCATAGTAGAAAAATTTTAGCGATGTTAATAGGATATTGTATTTTATATGAATAATATCACTTTGGGATTGCTTTCAATAAAATCCGTGTGTGAATTTTAAAATATTTAAATAATATTTAAAATATTCAACATTATTTCACCTGTTGCGTATGTTTTATAAATATTTTTGTTCATCTGATTGAACCTTTGAGACCGACTCTGAAGTTTTCGCGTTATGCGGGAAGGCGTTAAAACGGAATCATTTCAAACGGGTTGTATGCTGTTTGTTCTGTAATTACCTACTGTTTGACGATCAACGCCATTTGTTTTATTTGATCATTTTCCACTTTTTTTTCGGTCCGTTTTAATAATACCTTCAATTTTGTTGCGAAATTGAATTCACAAAGAATAAAATGTGGTAGGTCTTAATTTAAGTTCCTATAAACGTTGTACAAAATGCTAATAGGGTAGGTATTTGAATGACTTAACAATTTCTTTTAGTCTTGCATACCTACAATATTCATCTGTAGTGATCAAACTAAAAATAAATTAGAATAATTTTTTATTTATTTGAAAGGGTTTTTGCGCTTTATTAACTACTAGCAGCCCGCCCCGGCTTTGCACGGGGATTAAAGAAAAATAACAAAAGCCATTAAATTTATTAGGTCAACGCTTCCCTGTAAACAATATTACATGTTGTTTTAATTTCTGGCAGCAAAATAAATTGATTTTCAGGTGCTCCGACCCGCCTTAGGCGATTGGCCATGAGGAAAACCGATCCCTACTATTTGGAAGGTTTGATCTTGAGACTTATTATTAGTAAAAGCGAAAGATGTTTTGATAGGAAATTGAAGCGGTTTAAATGGATTTGGTAGATCAGTTGGGATCATCGGTATCCTCAGTGTATGAGCTAGTTGACCAGCTAGTGGTTCAGTTATATTGGTTGCTACAACTTAATTGTCCTTTAATTCCTTTATAAGTAGCTTCGTCCCATTGCACATGCCAAATTTGTGATATCTGTCGCGATTATGAAATAAGTTATTTTGATAAGGAATAATACCAAGATAAAAACTTTAAAAAAAAAATGGCCCTTGGTAAGCCAGGCGCATCAGTAGATTTATATTAATTGAATATATTAAAAGTATACGTTTAAGAAAAAAATGTTTTAAATAAAAGTTGTAGGTCTCTTTAAGACAAACAAAAAAGTCCTGTAACATTTTTTTGTACAGGGTGAAGTAAAAAAGTTACGAATTTTTTTCCATATTGATTTAATGTCACGCCCAAACGGCCTTACCGATTTGGTCCATTAACGAACTTGACCGAGATTTTTGGACGATTGATTTTTGTACCAAATTTCATTTCGATCCGTTAAGAAATGCGACCGCTATCGAGTCCACAGGTTTCGTTATATCGGAACTATACATATATATATATATATATATATATATATATATATATATATATATATATATATATATATATATATATATATATATATATAAACTTTTGAACGGAAGGTGTTTTTGAGGTCAGGGGGGCCCAAAACGAAAAACTGTAGTGAAATTTTCCCGAAGTCGTGACTTGCGAACCAGCTGAATAGTAGATATAAATCTACTAAAATTAAAAATTAGTTATTGTGACGTAACTATAACAGTTAGACATATAATGTCGCGGCATTTTTTGTAGATATTTATATATTCTTCAAAATCGTAGTACATTATTTTATTCTATAACTAATAGTATTCTCAGCGCACGCGATGTAAGGATTTTAAGGTCATTTTTGGTTACATTAATGGAATTTTAGTAAGGATCCCTATTTTTTTTAAATGAAACATAGCCTATGTCACTCGGGAATAGTGTAGCTTGCCAACGGTGAAAGAATTTTTGAAATCGGTCCAGTAGTTTCGGAGCCTATTCCTTTCCAACAAACAAACAAAAAATCAAACCGTTCCTCTTTATAATATTGGTATAGATTATTTTAGTATATATAGTATATATGATAACTTTTCTATTAGTGTTCTATAAGTTACCATGTTATAAAGTACTCCTTACCTTGAATTTTTTAAATTTTAATATAGATGTGAAGAAGGTAAGACTCAAATTAATTTCTTTTATTTTAAAGATTATTATTTTAACATATGCTCCTGGCTATTCTCTTTCTTAGGGTCAGAGTTCAAAAAATTTCAAATAATAAATAGATTCAAATTCAACTAATATTGAAAATTTCAACAAAACGATTATAAAATTCAACAATCATATACCAAATTATGTTTTCTGAACGATGATTCTATTTTAACCTTAACCTTACTTTTTCTTATTGTGTTGTGCGCTTTTACACATTACTTTCAAAAACCAAATATAGTTAAATCAAGTGGTATGAAAAATTCTGAATTTTGTAACTAATAAATCAAATTAAACTTAACTAACAATGAAAAATAACTTATTTAAACAGTGAAACAGTCTACAAGTGAAATTAAATGTTCATTAAATACGTAAAAATCAAACACAGGAAAGTTCTTTATTTTTAAAAATGGGAAATTGATACCGTGTTCTGAAGATTTTGTATTCTCTTTGGACAGCTAAGGCTCAGGATCTCCTTTTCAATTAGAATCCACCATTTCCCATGACATCAATGATATACGGACACTTTAGAGATTTTGACTAATAAAATTTCTTCTAATCAGGAAACAATCAGCTCTTGCATCAAATGGTAAGTAAACTAATACTTTCTTTCTTATTAGAAACTGGTTTTACTTTCGTTAAATTGACTCCGGAAGCATTTATATAAATGAACTGCTCAGCATAAAATTTCTAACATTTATTTCTCCATAAAAATAAACTTTACGTCTTACCAGATACTATCAGGAACTTTCTTGCAGTTTTGTTAACACTTTTGACTATTTTTAAACTTTCTTTTATAAGTATTTTGAAAAAAAATCGAAATTTTAACGGAGCAAACTTTATTACATCTTATACCTTCAAAAGGTAGAAAACAAGAGAGTGATTCAGAAATAAACAATTTAACAACTGAATCTCCAAACAAACTTACACTATACATTATTATTCTCTATTCGCCTACTAATTATTATTTGTCAAATAAAATTACTAAAAATCTAATACTTAATTCCTTATTTACATTTAATACAATAATCATTCTTTTAAAATTTGCTATTCTTTTAATGAATTGTTAATTTTATAATATCTTATTTATAATATAATCTAATATCTTTCTATTTTCAGAACTTTTCATTTGGAAATTAAACTAATAACAAATTACAATATGGCTTGAAAACAAACATTGTATATTTTGAAAGTAAATAAAATTTTTATATTTCTTCTACGATTTCTAATATTTTATAATAAACTTTATGTAATGTTTTACATTTATGTTTTAACATTTAATTTTCTTATTTCATTTTATCTTAATTTATTTAAAATTGTTTTTAATTGCCAAATTATCGTAAAATTTATAAACATTTTAAATATTTACTCTTATTATCTATTTAATACATGATCATTAAATTTTTATATATTATAGATTAAATTATATTGAATCTTTGAAAATAAATATCTCTTAGATGTACTTGTATATTTTGATTTCTTATTTTGTTTTATTTTTCTTTTTTAGGAATTGTGAAGAAGATGATGATAAATTATACCAAATTTACTGCATTTGCACTCTGCCTTGGAATAAGAATATTTTCCTTTCTCTATTTCCATTAATTTTCTTTATATGTACTTATTTGATATAGCATAGTAACTTATATCATCTCAATAGAGAGTCTATAATGCACAAAGGAAACTCAAGATTGACTGAAACCAACGATGAATAATTCATTTCATTAATAATAAATATAAATTTGCATTATACATTCCTGTACAAAAAAATCCTGACATTTCTATTTTATATATTTTTTTCTTTTGTCGGTGTTTAGTGGTTTTTGCAAAAACTGATACTTTAATTTGTTTGTTACCAACAGATTTTTGCACCTTTTTGCATTTATGATAAGTTTCTCTATAAATTTAGTTTAAATTTTATTAGTGGTTTCAAGCTGTGTTAGGATGACTCCAAAAAATGATGGAATAGTTGAGGCATAATATGAAGATGGTAGCAGTATAGCAGTATAGCAAATCATTTAAATATTGTTAAATGTACTGTTTACGATGCTTCTACGAAATATCGTCAGACTGGAAAATACACAGAGAAATTAACGTTTTTTAAAGATTTCCGCATTACGAAATCGCTTTTTAACGGCAATGTTCTCGCTATTCGTTTGATAGAAGCTCGAGGAATTCATATTTCTGCACGAACTGTAAGAAGAGAGCATAAAAGTGGTTTAAGTTCTTATCAGCCAGTATCATGCCCTAGATAAACAACTGCTCATTAAGCTAACAGGATGATTGGCCCGGATCCATTTGGCGGAGTTGCTGACACATTTAGAAAGGCAGCCATTGAGAAATGAAGGCTAGAGAAGGCCCAGGAGTGGTGGGGAAAATCACCGGGCAAGCGACAAGCCAAAGTCTTCATAAAGGGACACTCGGCGAAGTTTACTGCAGAGCTGCTATCACAAAGGCGAAACGATGTCAGAATGATTGTCAGTCTCTTGACAGGACATTGTTGGCTCAAGAAACACATGAGTCAGTTGAACTTAGCAGATGAAGACATCTGTCGATACTGCCAAGAGGAGGAGGAAACCGCATTTCATGTCCTATGTCATGGCCACTGTCAAGGCTATTAAGTCTTATTAAGAGGGCAGGGCTGGACAAGGTTCTCTAATCCTATTCTTGAGATAATGGGTGGTCACAAGTCACAATAGATCTGCAAAGGTCGCAGTGATACAGGCTAACAGCCAACCCAATAAACATCTAATCTAATCTAACAGGATGAGATTTACGAATGTGACCACCTGGTTGTCGCAATTAGTGTCTTCACCAGATTTGGCTCCCTCCGACTATTACCTTATTGAAAACTTGAAATAATATCTTCGTGGAAAGCGTTTTGTGTCTAATGAAGAAGCTAATCTTGGAATAATATTTTGCTGACCTTCCGGAAAATCATTACAAAGATGGTATAAAACTCCTATCATTCGAATAAGTGTGTTTAAGCTGAAGGAGATTTTATTAAATAAAAAAACAATTTTATAAAATTATACATTCTTTTATTTTTGTAAGTGATACAATTTATAATTGTCTTCTTTTAAAAATCAGTTCCGTAGCATTTTATTAAACACTAACTTTTCAAATTTGTTTATGTAGTACATATCCAATTTTCACATTAAGTCACATTAAGTTTCCCCTTCTGCAGCCACAATGAATGAACCCAATATCTCTTTCATATTTTATTAACACCAAATATAACATATCTTCATCAACTTCGTCACTGCTTAAAATAGCCATAGCATATGCTCACTATCCAGCCAAACGATTTCATAGTTTTTTTTTATTAAAAAGCATGTAGGTACTTCAAGTGTGGTTTCTGATGATGGGATCTATGATCTTAGGTGCAAATGAACGATTTTCGGGGAATCTTTTAGGCTATCCACATATTCGAGTTACCTATCGTTGTGGTCAAGTATTTGTCGTAGTAAAACATAAATATGTTCAATTGAACTCCTTAACAGTTTACTATAAGGGTGTGATATGTGGCAGAGTTTGTAATTAAATTGCAATACGCTTATGTTCATTGCTGGATTGCGACATAAAGTAAAAAAATTGATATCTGATGGATGTATTTTAAGTCTTAGACCATGCACAACTTTTTATAAAGAATAACTTTTTTTCATAAAACTAAGAATAAAAAAACTAGTGTGGCAGTCAGTGGGACTGCCGACAGAAGTTATACTTCTATGCACGCGCATGGATTCATAAATTTGTATGCGAATGATTTAGCAAAATCATTATATGATATTCGTGGTAAGCGACCCCAAAAACCTCCTAGTACCGTGTGCACACTCTTTTTGTATCGAATTTGCATCAAATTCCTGGAGACGAGGTCCGTCTTAAGCACCAGGTGTTTTGAACACCATCGCCATTATTATAATCGTATTTAGCGACTCAAAAAACCACCGAGTACCAAGTGTACACTGATTTCGTACAGAATTTACATAAAACCCCAGGAGAAGAGGTAAATACCCTAGGCACCAAGTGCCGTGGAGACTTTCGAAATCGTGATATTCGTGTTCAGCGACTCCAAAAACCCCGAGTATATAAATTGAACCTATTTTCAGCAATACTTACCGAGTAAGTTTTCTCTCTAGTGTCTGTTTGGAATGTACTTTTCGAATGCAGAAATGCAATTTCCATTTTTACATTATAAAATATAGCGACAAATTTTCTGATACTTTAACGAATCCAATGCAAAAAAACGCATTCCGATCCATCTTACGTTACCAAATTCGGAGGTTTTAGTGCTTTATTTCCTCGACTATTCGTAAAAACTCTGTTTATGTAGCCAACAACCTCAAAAGCATAGTGCAGGATATACTGCAACCATGTGACGGTATTTTAGACTACAATACAATACTCATCAATGAATATTATTCTTAATATGTTAACTTACGTGACAGAATTTTAAAATAATCTGTCAAATAATCATGTGGTCTGTCACTATGATACTCATACATTAGTTCAGACTGTTTTTTGTATATCTATCTCTTTTCAATGTACTGAATGTTGAAACGGTATTCAAAGGACTTATAGTTATGACTAATAACATGTGGTAAATATTTCATCTTTGTTTTTACCGACCAATATACCTTATAAGTGTGTCTGTCTCTCTCTTACTCACACCATTACATATGTAATGATTTTTCCCATTTAACTGTCACACAAATCTTTTCCACCGAGTGCGCGAATAAAAGTATAACTTCAAAAACAGAAAATTTAATAATCAAGTTGAATAACACTAAAACAAAAATGGAAAAATAAAAAAATCTTTATTAAACAACAGTTACATCTAAAAAATGTTTATTATTTTCAAAAAAAAATATTTTTTTTTTTATTTAAAAAAATATTTGCAATTAGTTATCTGATTTTGATTTATTTCCAATCGATTCCAATCGTAAACTACCAGCTTAATAGTAGACACTAAATCTAGATCTCGAATGTCACTTACTCAAATATTTCTCACAGACAGACACCAGACAGATATAAACTAAGTTGCAATGACCATTTAATTTTATGAAATATTAAAGTAATTGAGATTCCAAATCTATATTTAGTGACTAAGATTAAGCTGGTAGTTTGCGATTGGCACCGACTTGAAGGAAATCAAATTCAGGTGTCTAATTGCCGGTTATTTTTTTTAGAAAAATTAATATTTTGGCGCAGTAAACGACACTTTGATAGACGAATACCTATATATAATTAAAAAATGAAACCAATAAATGTATACGATTTCTGTAAATATAATTATAAGGTTAAGGATGTTATGATCTTAAAGAATATCTTTATAGCCGTAGTACGCAACTGTATTACATATCCTTCCATATCCTTAATGAAGTGGTAACAAAAGTCATTAACAGAACCAAAAGTCATTTAGCATACTTCAGTTTGCTAAAATAAAAAACACTTTTTTATAATTGACGTTCACAAAGTTTCTATTTCGACACTAAAAACAGTATCGAAATAGATTCATTGTAACACTGTTTTTGGTAACTTTATGTTTTACACAATTGGTTGCACTGCACTGATTTTCAACGAAAGAGTTCAGGTAGTAAATCAATAAGTATGTTGTAGTAAATTATTAACTACATTATCAGCGTTATTGCTAAATTCGGAATATTTTATATAAATTTGACAAACATTCTTATTTAAAATCATTAAAACTGACAAGTGTCAAAACTGTCAAGATTGCCAACATAAATAAATATTTCGAAAAACACTCATTTTACTTTTTTGTATACTTTTAAAAGTTCATTATAAAAAATAGTATGTAACACTCGAGTTACAATGACGGTTTGTAGTACTCGTTCTTTGCGAAACTCACCGCCTCGCGGTTCGTTTCACAAACTGACCTCGTACTACGAAACCTCTGTCATTGTAACACTTGTATTACAATATACTATTTTCGAATCTTTTGTTATGTTGACTGGTATACTTACGACCGAAAAAAATGCAAAAAGACCTATGATATGCCATATAAACACATACTAAAGAGTTAATTTACTCCGTTTGCGAACTTACCTAGCGAGTCAACCGTTGTATTCATTACTTCGTGTTTTCACTACTTGTAAAATTTCTTTGATTGGCTTGCGTGTCCCTCCCTCTGTGTGCGCTATAACTTTTGAACGGAAGGTCACAGGGTTATGAAATTAAATATATAGCAACAACGGCTCTCATACTTAACGCCTTCCCATTTTATTTTAAACAATTTTGTGCCCCGCGTTGTATTGCGAGAATTGAATAGTCTACCCGGGGGAATAAAATTAGACTAGGCAACACTGTATATCCAGTTGGCATAGTCATTTGACGCAGCGGACGATGAAGTTTTGCCAAAGATGTCGAACGTCATTGAATCGTCTCGACGCAAGATGCGGGTATAAATAGAAAAGCGCGTTTACAGGTGTAGTTTTTTGTTTAAATACATTGTTAGGATCATCAAAGTGGCTTACAAAGTGACTAAATGTAAAAAACGACACACTACAGCAGAGAAACTTATTCTACTCACTAACATTGTTTGGTGGAAGCTATGCTAAACAACCTGACAATATTTGTTTGTCAAATGATACAATCTGTTGAAGAATTTCAAATATATCTGCTGACAGCTTGAATCTCAGCTAATTGGTAAATTATTGGCTATTTAACTTGATAAAGCAACTGACTCTATTAAAGAAACCCATTTTAATGTTTTACATTAGATTCTGTAAGAGTGCCACATTATGTGAAGATTTACTGTTTTGCAAACTTATTGAAGGAAGAACTACCGCCAACGGATTGTTCAAAATTCCAAATAATGCTTGCGGCGAATTTAAGATAAAAAATTCTGTTGGAATTTGCACTGATGAAGCCCAAGTCATGTCTGGTAAATACAATAGTTGCAAGGGCCTGCGAAGAAGGAATCTTTAGATATTATTTAGATAAATTGCATGATTTATCGGGAAGCTATAGCATTCAAGTCTCTAAGCCCTGGTCTAAATATTGTTTTGGAAGTAGTTATTGAAGTAGTTAACTAGGTACATAAAAACTAGGCCATTAAAATCAAGGATTTTCTCTGCGGTTTGTACAAATATTGGAGCTGAACATAATTCTTTGTTGTTTAATTCTTTATTCAGATAGTTATTACGTGGTAAGGTGAAGTGAAATAACCGTATTTTTGAAGGAAGAAGGTCATAAGCGTTCGGCAGAATCCTGCGATAAGATATTTTTAATGAAGCTATTTATTTGGTAGATATCTTTGAAAAACATAATAGTCTTAATCTTCAACTCCACGGAAAAAACTTAAATGTATTTAATTTGAGTGAAAAGTTATGAATTTGTCCAATTGAAATTGGGTTTGTAAAGCTATCACTGGAAGAACAAGAACAACTAAAAGACTTTTCGTCCAGCACTTTACTGAAAATGAATTTCAGTACCAAATCTGTAAAAAAATTCTGGATCGAACTTCCAAATGGCTTTCAAGTAATAAAAACCAAAGCAATACGGATTTTGTTAGTTTTTTTCAAGTAAATAAATAAATAAATATCTAAATAAGCTTTAACAAAAAAAAGAACTCCAATGTGGAAACCAACTTTCAGAGATTGTGTGGCACAAAGCAAGCGCATTTCAGTCCTTGCATTCAAAGAATATTTAAAACTTGTTAGGCTTAGAACAAGTTTGTAGTTCAATATTTCATCATAAAAATTTTATAAATTGGTTTTAATAATTTTGTTTTTAATCTACTGCACCCTTACCAATTTAACACAGTTTGAAAACCGCGGATATATAGAAACCTCATGTCACGAAAAAAAACTATTAGTTTTGGTTCAGATCGGATAACCCAAACAGTGAAATTTTGACGGTTTTTCGAAGGTACTTTCTTACATTGACGTAGAATTTTTTGTTATTTACAGCGATTACTGACCATTTCGATATTCCATTTTAGATGGTAAATGCTCGTTTGAGGAGGTTAACTAGTGCGAACGGCACCCAGTTGGTTGGTGGAGACCGAGGGTGGAGAGCGAGCGTGGATTCGAACGAGCTAGATGATAAATTATTAAAAAGATAAAAAGGAATATATTTAATAAGACAATAGAAGTTATAAGGGACAAAAAAGAGGAAAAGAAAGAATTGAAAGAGAAAGGAAAATGGGCGCCGCTTATGTTTTTTATCCTAAGGAGGGGGCAATATAAGAAACCCAGATAAAATAAGAAAGATATAAGAGATATAAGATAAGATAAGGTAAAATTAGATAACCCGGCAGATTCTTCTTGCTAAAATTGAAATTACACACTTTTATTTAAGAAACAAAAAAAAAAATATACTTACATTTTCTTTTACTTATCATTATGGTTATAAATTAAATTTGTAAGATAAAGATATATTTAAAAAACAAAATCTAGTACTTTAATAAAATATAGATTAGAGAAACTGACAATATTGTTCAGAGTAACAGGCTCTAGCTAGGAAAAGAAAAATATCTATTTAACAATAACAGTCTTTATTATTGGCTGTAATAATAAAAGAGACACACAACAAACATAAAATAAAAAAAATCTATGTACGGGATAGTAAATACATATTACTTAACACATTTGTGTTTAGTTCAAAAACATATCTTTTGCTACACTTAAAATAACAGCTAGATATATTGTTTTGTTATTTTTGTGTACTCTGATACGCGAAAAGGGAAAAAGATGAAAGTTATAAAAAATCACCTTTTGCTTTTGTATTAACTCGAGTTAAAAGAGTACCTACTCATATACGAAGGTATAAATCTTAATTAAATAGGTACGAGGAAAAAATAAAAAATATAAATAAAAATAGAGTGTGCGTGTAACCTTTACGCGCGATTGAAGTAAAACTTGTTGACGTACGTATCGGAAAATAAATATTTAATTACAATTCAATCATATTTATTGCCTATATACTTTACAAAAAAATGAGATGTTATATTTATATTATTCATTAGAAATAGGAATTTGAAAGTTATCATTATTTTTTTTATATATGAAATAATAGGTTAATGATAACTAAAATGTGAAACATAGATTTTACTCTCTAAATACCATTAATGTATTTGAAACCGTTTGAAAATTTCATAAATAAATTTTGAAAATTTAAGCTCCTCCCATAGCTGAAATTACACAGTTACTTCCATCAGAATCTTCCGTTAGAATCTAACGTAAGAGTTACCCCTAGTCGCGCCTAAAGAAGTTTTGCTTCAATAATAGGTAAACAATATTAAAAATATACACACATTACGTTTAGAATGTGTGATTTTGTAGCTGTATCTACCTTATTGTAATACAACACAAGAGCCTTCGATAGTTAGATAACCATTTCATTTTGTAGCATTTTATAGCATATTCCATAAAATTTTAAATCCTGAGTTAAGTTTGTTTCCTTCACGTCTACGAAGGATCTGTTATTGCTGGTAAAAGATCAGCCATCCTGACTAGTGGTTTTATGGCCTTTATGGCTACCTAACCAAACCTAAAATAAGTATAAGAAAGTGTTAAAACATTTCGAATATTATTATTTTATGAACAAAAACGTGCAACATGCTTCTTTACTTAACGTAAAGCTTCCGTATAAACAATTATTTACTATCATAATATGTATGTATGTATATAAACTTACCTAATCAAATCATAATGAATTTTTCATTTTTGTCATTTTTCTTCAAATCTTTCTGGCGCTTATAATATGCCCTTTGACGTTCACAATTTCTTTTTCTTTTTAGCTCTTTAAGTCTATAAAACGAAAATAGCTAGGTATAAATAATAGGTATAAATAATTAGGTATAAATAGTGTAATTACACACCAAAAATAAAATTAAGGCATATAGAGTACCTACTTACTCACTCATTTTCAATCAATATTTTTTCATCACTTTCTTCATTAATAAATCCACTTTGTTTATTCATATTTAATACAAACACTTTATACACAAAAAACTATTTACCAGCAATGTATTTTGGTTGACAAGATGACAAGCTGTCAATTCATACAATTACAGATTTAATTTTATTTAATATAGTAGGCAGAATCACATGAGCGCCGCCAGGATTATTTTCAGGGAGGTGCATCTGCATCTACACACTAAGTATTATGATCTAATATATATATAGAATGTAGAATGATTTGGACAGCTACCGCAACGCCTTTAATTTTTATGCAAACAATAATTTAATAAAAAAATTAAAAAAATATATAATTTTCTGGTAAATTCAGGTATTTTGTTTCATAGCAGGGGCGTGCAAGTGCACCCTGCTGCCGGCGCCCATGCAGAATCGTGTTAGGTATTTTGTATTAGGTTTTGTTTCCGGTTTCTGTTATTAGAATGACGTCACGTCCGTTAGAATAACTTTTTTACTCCTAGTCTCGCTAAAGAAGTTTTACTTCAAAAAGTTTACAGATAAAAGATACAAAAAATATAAGTAACAAAAATACAGGTAAGCGATACTCACAAAAAATTCACATTCCGATTAATTTCAGTCCGGCACTGCGCACTGCACTTTTTAATAGCTGATACGGTAAATACAGTTAAAATAAAATTCTCCATAGAAATAAATGGTACTCTCATACTCGATAGAGGTATAAAAAAAATGTAAAAACTTACGTTAGCTTCTAAATGTTTCTAAGATAGTTTGGATAGCATATGGCTTCATTCTCTCGGTAAATGATCGGAACGGTAAGATATAATCTAGACCCCATTCTTGTCTAGATCGGTAGGTATTTAGAGAATAAACCATAAACTTACTCTTAATAGCTGGTGATCAAAGAGATATTGTAATTCAGGCTAATTTGCCGCCATTATTACACGATATACGAAGTAATCTTAAAGATAGCACTGTCTGGAAATAAATAAACCTTCAGGTAGAATAAACGATAATAGGCACTAGAAACACTTAACTGCTTGTAATTTTTAAGATGAAAGAAGAAAAAACCGGGAAACTGAAACTAGGGGCTCTCGCGGAGATGTTAGCAGCAAGACGACTCCACCCAGAATGAATTTACCGTTGATACCAAAAGAACGCCTAAGCAACCCCCGCTTAACTCACCTGATCTTAAACGTGAAATCTGATTGGTCAATAAAAAAATCAATACTTCGCTTTGAAAAGTCCGTTAGATTTTTACATTCTCGAATGTTCCATCGAATATGTTATGCCTACAGGGTTGGCATAGGTTCAAACAAATTGAAAAAAATAATTTTAGATAATCGGGTTTTTTAAAACGCTACAATTTGTTTATGTTCTTATTAAAAAAACATCTGAGCACCTGAATATTCTGTATTGCTTAATTGCTCTAGGGTCTTATTTGGTTTCCTTTTAATGCAATAAACTGGTTATATATAACTCTATTATTTTTAGAATTGCCGTAAACAAAAAGAAAATATATCCTAAAGTAATTATTAACTATTAACGTCAAAAGTTTAAAGCAAAATTACAAAAGTTTTGAATTGTTTTCTAAATATATCCACTCAGTTAGTATACAGTTGTTTAGAATTATTATTTATTCGCAGATGTACTCTTGATTACTCTGCTTTCGTAGTTTCCGTATTTAATTCCAGAGTTACGGTAATTTTCTCAAAGTAAATAATTATTTCAAAAAATTGAATACATTTATGCCTGCGTTTTGTTATTATAATTTTTATTTAGTTACGTAAAGCATTCTCAGAATTCCGCAAGCCAAAACTTTTTTATTGGTGTACCGCAAACTTTGTTTTATACAGGGTATAATTTTTAAATGGCTTTGCAATTAGATATGATTATATTAAATGAATTTTGGAATTAATTTGAAATTTCTGATGGTCAAGTTGTCAAATTATGTTGTAACCACCTTTTTCCAGATGTTTCCAGGGGTTATCACAATGCGAACGGCACTCAGGGGGTAGAAGGAGAGCGAGTCGTGGACCGGGGGAGCAGTTGGGCGAGTATTGAAGAAAAAGTAATTGAATTCGGTAAAGGGTGCCACTTATTTTTTTAGAAATAAATAGGAGAAAAGATAAGAAACCTATTTAGATGAAATCTATTATATTATGAACATTTAGGGAACACACTTAACATAATAAAAAATTACCAAAAATATATTATATATCTAAGGTTAACCTGAAGAAGGAAAAATAAAAGTTCCAAAATTTAACAGTAACTTGAAATATTCACTGTCTTAATGACTATTATACGTAACTGAACTATTATTAGGTTTAATTAAAAATTTACCTTAAGAATCAGATCAGTTTGAAAATAGTTAAGGGTGGAGACACACCTCTAAATGAAGATTACTTCTGTAAACACACCAAAACAGGACTGGAGATAATTGACATATTTCACCAAACCATAGGAATTCTTCTGAAACAATAATCTAGAACTTTTCATAATGATATAAATTTTCAAGATATCCAAAATGGCATCGCTTCTCAACGGGACGAAATGTTTTGTGGCAAACAAAATTCAATTCCACCAAAACTCAAGTAGATTGTGTTTCAATTTAGTAAGTACTGTATAACCAAATGAAATGTACTAAACTTTAATAGTTGTCAAACACGAATTAAACCAGAATTTAGCCAGTCAGTTTCACAAAGCTAATTACACAAAGGCCATTGTTATTTTTTCAAGAAAGAAGGAGTTCCTTTCTCATCACAACCTGAATCGTAACTCCACGAAGCATCAACCTTATACACTGTGCATAGGGGACCGGACGTTTTCGAGTTGTTTCGAATCGAATAACCTTGCCCACTTCCTTCCCGACGTATAAATACGGGCTCCGTCCACGCAGAGCTCAGTAGTTCGCAGACTGTCAACCAGGAAGCAACCTCTGAAGATGCCAACCGCTCATGTTGGCGAAACGTCAAGTCAGCAAGACAATCGACGCCGGCCTAACAACCCAAAAACCATTGATACATTCCCGATTGTATCAGCAGGAATTGTATAATAAATTATTTGATGTATAAAAGGATAGGTTTAAGATAGATGGATAGATAGATATTCATTGGGTTTGGCTGTATTACTGCAACCTTTACAAATCTATTGTGAACAGCCATCATCTTTAGAATAGCATTAGAGCAGCTCGTCTAGCCCTGCCCTCTCAATAAGACTTAATTGCCTTCACAGTGGCCTTTTCACGTAACTTGGAGCAGCTGGTTTCTTCTTTCCCAATACTATGTCTTGTCAAGAGACTGACAATCATTCTGACATAGTTTCATTTTTGTGCAGTAAATTTCGCCGAGTGTCCTTTTATGAAGACTTTGACTTGTCGTTTGCATGTTGATTTTTATTGAAATAGTAGGTTTTATAGACCATCCTTTAACAAGTAGAACTCGCTTTTAATTAAGCTAATTAAGGGCAAAGTATTTAATATTAATTAATTTATTTGTTGGGCACCAGATTGCCCCTCGATCGATACTTGGCGCGTACTTTATCACAAATTATTTAAAAAAAAAATAAAAGTTCCCACGCTAGTCCATTTATAGCAGTCGACGAACACTAATCTGAACTGGCCTAATCCGATTTAAAATTATTTACCCGATGTCAGGAAGGCTATCCAAAACTGAGAGAAACCTTCACGTTGTTTAACGGTATTTAGCAAGGTCTAAGCGATCTAAAGGAATCTAAGGGGATCTAATGATATTTCTTAGCAAATCTTTATTCTTTATAATCGGGAGGTTTTTTAGACTTACTTAAACGACTGTTTCCATAGTTTAGAATTTTTTTTGATAAAAATAATTCGTTAATTATACTCCCACGAAATTAGAACTTCTAAAAGATTCCGTTAAAGTATAAAACCAACCAGAAAGTTATTAACTTATAACTGGCCTTAGTGGTTCAAATCGCTAGTATTGTTTAAAAAAGATAATAAATTTTAAATTTATGGACAACTTTAACAGAAGATAACAATAGTTTTATAGTTTCTACAAGATAATCTGCAAAATTTATTGGGGAGAGTGGCCATGAATTGTTCAATAAAACAATCGCTTACTCTCTCTGGAGGACGAAACAATAAACCAAAAATAGCATGTAATCTTTTACTATCATCACTATTTTCTTTATATGTTACTCATAAACGTAAGCTCTGGATTTTTCTTTACCAAGATTGTGTAAGGTGAAACCTGCATCCTAAAATTTGTGCACATGGCCAAACAGAGTTAACAGCTTTATGTATATCTACTTCAAAATGAATAACAACTGTTCTTGGTCGACGAGGAAAATTGATTTTAGATGAAATTGCAGAATTTTTTTAAACCTTTTTATACACAGAACACGAGTTATTAGGTAAAAGACAAAAAAAAAGAGGAACACTATGTCCAATTGAAGCAGTGAATAGAAAATAACCGATTGTTTCAGATTCTGACAAACATTTTAAGTGTAAGTTCCAACAAAAACAATTATGTGATGAATGGGATCATTATCGATTAAAAAACAGCACCAACGATCTGTTATAAGATTTAATTGTTTCATGTCAGACACTTTGGTATTTTTGGTACAACTTCAAATCTGTTTCTATTAATATTATGCCGAAATAAATGTAAGTAATGTAAGTCTTTAAGAGAAAAAATTGCTACCTCTTTGATTTAATGTTTCCTATAAATAAAGAAAGCAAGGAATAACTACCATACCTACTCGTATTTTTGATAACTAGTACCTATAACAAAATTTTTGTTGCGAAACTTATCCACGGTAACACATTTTCCTGGCCATTAGATACAGAACAAATGCCGTCCACTCTTTAACACTTTTGTTAAATGATTTGTGTCCACGTTCACTTATTATAAAATCAACCTAAAGAGTTACTGCCAGTTCAACAAATTTGTACTGGCACCACCAAGAAAAGATATATAAATGATGTTTATTAAATGAAGGATTATTAAAATAGTATTATAACATTATAACGAATTAACCGGTGTTCAAAAGGACTTATATAATTACCTGTGCAAGATGTTTAGGTACTAATTGCCCGATAATTATAATGAGGGATTAAAATAGTTACGAATTCACCGGCTCCCGCCCTTTATCCCTGAAATCATATTTTGTAAAATGAATACATAAATTTATGAGGCTTATTAATATTGTTTAATAACAAACACAAAATGACTTGTGGAGCTCGGTAAATTCCAATGAAAGCAAAGCTTTGTATGCTATCTTTGACAAAAGAGTAAACCGGAAAAATAATTGTATTTATCGATATTTTATGGATAACAAAATTCATTAAATAAAGAAAATATAACAGTAAAAATATTTTTTAAATAAATACAATGATATTTTTTGAATATATATATATTGGAAAATATAAGGTTTGTAATTCAATTTTATGTAAATAGAAACTTTTTCGTATATTTTAGTCTGCCGCGTATGCTATGAGACCAGTGCTGGGATGAAACTACGAACTGTAGACTGGCCAGAGAGTTATTACCTCATCCTGGCGAGGAAACAGCAAAAAAATTTAAGGCATTGACCAGGCACAATCTCCGAACAGCTGTGGGAATCTTGACAGGTCACTGCCAGTTGCAACAACGTCTCTTTAGGATGAAATTAACAGAAGCGCCGCTATGCAGAGGCTGCGAACAAGAAAAGGAAACAGTAGAACACATTATGTATGACTGCTCTGCTTTTTCTGAAATTAGAAGATCCGTGTTGGGCGAGTATTGGTTTACACCAGCCGATGTCAGGGAGATCCCCCTCGGGAGCCTCATCACCTATTTTAAATCACCAGGCCTGGTGACAGCCTGAGGTGAGGATATCCCTACATACGGGAGGATGCACAATGGGTCATATGTGGCCTCAGTGCTGGCTGAGCACTAGCTCGCCCCTCCCCAAATTTCCAGATCCAGGAGATGCTATGAGACCGACAGTAGAGATAGAAAACAAAGGCATCTCCCGTACGTACGTATGCGGACAATTTTTCTTTATTCCCTGCTCTCGCCAATTCACTTTTTTCGCCCAGTTGACGATGTCGTCATAAAAAGTTGTAGTGTAATAAAATTTAAATTTGCGCATTCAGCTATTGTAGCGCCTCCTATCTGTTAGGGATGATATAGGCTTTACGATTTCCATTAGACCTGGCTTTGTATACTTACATATTACATATCAACTGGCTACTACTACGACTGATACCTGTTTCTTATTTTTCGTTTTTTCGAAATTTTACGATTTTCTCTCATTTCTTTTTTATTGCTGTTAATGTTTTTTTGGTTTAGTCGTTTTTATCGTATTTTCTCGTTAGTTTCCCGGTTTTTTGTCATTTAGGTATGTATTAAATATATTAGATATAATTTGCGCCACCTTACGGTGGCCTTATAGTACTTAATTGATTAATAATTTATCGTTAAAATATACCTTACAATATTAAGCGAGCAACTGTCTGCATCTCTCTGGATCTGGAAATTTGGGAGGGGCGAGCTAGTGCTCAGCCAGCACTGAGGCCACATATGACCCATTGTGCATCCTCCCGTATGTAGGGATATCCTCACCTCAGGATGTCTCCAGACCTATTGATTTAAAATAGGTGATGAGGTTCCCGAGGGGGATCTCCCTGACATCGGCTGATGTAAGCCAATACTCGCCCAACACGGATCTTCTGATTTCCGAAAAAGCAGAGCAGTCATACATAATGTGTTCTACTGTTTCCTCTTCTTGTTCGCAGCCTCTGCATAGCGGCGATTCTGTTAGTTTCATCCTAAAGAGATGTTGTCGCAATTGGCAGTGACCTGTCAGGATTCCCACAGCTGTTCGGAGATTTTGTCTGGTCAATGCCTTAAATTTTTTTGCTGTTTCCTCGCCAGGATGAGGTAATAACTCTCTGGCCAGTATACAGTTCGTAGTTTCATCCCAGCACTGTATAAATTTTTGGTAAGAGTGCTGTTTAATAAGATCCACGACTGCGGACAATGTAAGCTTGGTAGATGGGCGAGGGCTAACATATTTGTAGCCCGCAGCCCTCCTTGCTAAATTGTTCGCAATGCGGTTGCCTTTAGAGTTCCCATGTCCTTTGATCCAGCTGAGAGTGACCACGTTATTTTGGCTGGCCTCAGTTAGAGATTGGTGACATTCTAGTACTAAACTTGAAGTGAAACGTGGTCTATTCAAGGTCAGTAGTGCTTGTCGGCAGTCTGTATATATATTTATATTCCTGCCTGTGATGTTCCTATTGATTAATTCTTTTGCAGCTATGGTTATGCCTGTGAGTTCTGACTGAACCACACTTGACAAGCCATCCATAGCCCATTTTATTTTTAGGCTTAAGGATCTAGAGTAAATTCCACATCCTACACCTTGCTTTGTTTTTGATCCATCCGTATATACGCTCAGAGCGTTCACTACGTTGGGGTCTGCTGTCTTGTTTGTTAATATTTTGTAGGGTTTGTCAAAGACAAATCTTGGTACGACGGCATCCGTGACTGCCTGTAAGAGTGGTATCACTTTTATCGATTCCCTCTACAGACTATCCCTATAGGTGCCAGTCCCTACAGTGGGTTCGATACCAACCGTGCGAAAGCGTACCATGGTCATCAATGCGACCTCCTTAACAAATATATCAAGGGGGTGAGACCGAGTATGACTTCCATTGCACTGGTCGGTGTGCTTCGCATGGCTCCTGTTACGAGAAGGCATGCTGATCTTTGAATTTGGTAACTGTCTGCATGTTTTGTCATAGGTTCTCGAAAACGGTTCTAACGATTTTTTTCCCCAAAATCATTTGTCCACATAAGACAGGATAACCTGTAAAATACTGCATATCAGCTTGGGTAGCACATTCGGTAAAGCATTGGAGTATTAAAATATGAATTCACGGTTCAAGCTCTTGATCGGGCAGATTTTTTTAATGTAGTGTAATTTATTTCATCTGTACTTTCAGACAATGACAAAAAAAACACAGAAAAAACTTCTCTCTCGCGTAATTGATCACATTATGATAATGTAACAGAACTGTCATATTTAATATCAATTCAGTATAAATTTCAAAATATATGTATATGCCTAAACACACTTGAAACATGCATTGTCATCCAGTTCTTAGCTATCCTGAAAATTTTAGAGTTTTAGGTAGTCGGGATGACAAAGAGAATGACAAAGAGACACAGAACACGGCGAAAATATAAAAACTTTCTAAAAAAGGGGAATGTAAATGTCTTGCTAGATTTTTCTTAACTTTCTTTATTAACAAAATGTGGGTAGCTAAACTTGAATAAAAATTAAAAACTCGTTTAATTTTCCAGCACACCAAAACTTTATTATATAGAAAATTTTCTTTTTCTTTTTAAATTTTAAATCCAAACGAAATGTAGTATAAAAAACGGAAAATTCATTAAATAACAAACCAATTTGCAATAAATCTTGATAATAAATTATATCTAGGTGAGTAGGTTCATATCCCTATTTACTTTTCATATTAAAAATTGTTTGCATTAATTTTTTTTTTTGGAACAATGCGGTATTTTAAGAAAGCTATTCATCAATAAATGCAAAATTAAATTATTTTTATCTTTTTTCCTCCTTTTTCTCGTCATTCTGAAGCTAACAGAGCCAATTTATTTTTAAAGAAATTACCCAAAGCAGTTTGAAATCGAAAAAAAAAAACGTAATTAGAGCACCTTTAAATAGCGGCTTTTAATTACAAATTACAATCTTAATTCTAATAAAGAGCCCTTTATTCACTGCTTTTTTGTTGTGTAATTTATAAAAGAGCGCTTTGAAAAATCAAAACCAGGCATGAAATAGCCTTATTAAGTTGAGTTATTTTTTAATTCGATTTAAAAGTATTATTTAAATACTCTAAAAAACCATCATAATTTTCTTTTTGAAAAGTTATTGTATTTTTTACATTTAGAATATGCAAAATGGTCGTTGTTTACTGATTTTCTCATTTTTTTTTTCTAATCTGTACTATCTACTTTACCAGAAATTCAAAAATAAAAAATTGCAGAATAGGTGTTGCTAACCTGGGTCAAAACACAAAAACTATAAGGCCTAAATTACATACGGCTAGTAGGAGAGCGAGTCGTGGGTTTAAATTTATAAGTATTAATGTTAAAGTTAAATATATTAAAGGGAAATAATAATCAATAGAAATTGTCAAAAAAAAAAGATATACTTGAAGAGACCTTATCTTTGTAAAAAAAACTGAAATATAGTGAGCATCTTTTTGATTAAAACTGTTTCAAACAACGATAATTATTCACATGCTTACTTCTTTTTTGCACGATTGATCATTTTTGACTGTTTACCGTGACAAATTTTACGTCAGTAGGTGACATTTACTAGCAACTCGACGGTAAGTAATCCAACTCGACGGTAAGTTCTCCAACTCGACAGTAAGTAATTCACTTACCGTCGAGTTAAAAAATCTCTTAATTTTTTTTTTTTTTTTTTTTTGAAAGAATAAAGAAAACTAACGATTTATTTATTAATATTGAAACTTATGGTACAATTTGTTAAATTATTTAATGAAATCCCACTTGTTTGGGCTGTGGTTTCACTTCTAACAGAAACTCCTGCAGAATCGCATACATTAGTAGTATTACTAGTATTGCACAATATTTTTTCGGCAAAATCTATTTTATTTTGAAGAGAATCTTCTTCATAGCTTTCTGCCACTGTCGATGAACGCCAACCTCCATGACGCTTTAATCCGAGGACATCAACCTTTATTAGCCAAAAGCGTTGCTGATGTCCTCCTGAACGAATGGCCAGTATAGTTCTCGGGATTAGGCAAATTTAAGAATTTGGCAATTTGAGAAGGCCAGCCCCCGATTGTCCCTTTCCCTATTACTTGAGCACAACATGTTCCTTTGGCGTATCTTAAGAACAAATGATTTGATTTTACTTGTAATGGACGAAGTTTTATATACTTTTGCAGAATTTCTAAATATGGAATTTTATCGTCTGGTTTATTAACGACTGTAAAATTACGCTGGATGTTCGTTTTTGTTATGGGTACTTTTACAGTCATTAAACCATCGGTTTGTTGGATGTCATTCATAGTAATATTATATAATTCTTCTCTTCTACAGGCAACAGATATTCCCAATATCATTGCGACCTAAAAATTATGAAAAAATCTTCATTAGAGTATTTCTTTTACCTAAACTAGCTTACATTACCTTGTGAATTAAAAATTCTTCAGCCGGTGCTTCCATCAGAAAATTTTCAAATTGCTCCCGTGTAAAAATGCTCGCTTTCTTAGGCCTATAGCCAACATTTTTTCTCTTCAAATACGCGATCAAAGTTGAAAACTTGGAAATATCAATGCCATCATAAAGAAAAACGGTGGATTTAATCATTGAATATTCTGCCCAGAGGCTTCCAGGAGCTTTCAACTGCATATGTCTTTGAACGAAATATGCCAATAGAGTCTTTTCATCGATTCTTAAATTCTTGCCTTCGCACCATTTTTTAAAACTTTGGTAGGTATTTTGATAACGGATTTTGGATTTTTCGGGAATAATTGCGGAACACCCTTCTTCCAACCCCGTTCAATTTCTTCAAATTCACTTTCGCTCATATTTTAATTTATAATAATCAAAATTGTACTTAAAATTATTGACAAGTAAATAAAAACTCAATTCTCCATTGTTGTTATGCACCCTAGTTACTACCTAACAACCAAAGTATCTATCTTGATAAAATGAATGAAACTAGTCAATATGACGAAAATGTTTAATTTTATAATTTATAATGGTATCAATCGTGCAAAAAACGTTATAAGCATGTCGAACATATGCTGTGAACATTTCAATAAAAACGGGAGTGTTTCCAGATAGGTTGAAATTGTCAGTTGTTAGACCTTTATATAAAAAAGGTGATGTTGAAAAAGTTGGAAATTATCGCCCAATTAGCTTATTGCCTAGTTTCTCAAAAATATTTGAGAAATGTGTGAGCAATAGGTTAATGGAATATATGTTAAGTAACAATTTTTTTTATAAAGGCCAACATGCATACCTTAAAAATAAGGGAACTCAAACAGCTATAGACGAGTTTATACAAAATATTTTACAAGGACTGGAGAAAAATGAGCTCATAATGGGTTTGTTTTTGGAGTTAACTAAGGCATATGACTGTGTAAGTCATGAAATACTTCTGAAAAAATTAAGTATGTATGGAATAAATGGAGCCATCTTTGAGTGGTTTCAATCATATTTATCGGGAAGATCACAGCGAGTAATAATTAATAAGGAGAACCTAGATGTTAAGTCTGAAATTAAACCTGTTAAAATAGGAATTCCCCAAGGTAGTATAATTGGGCCGATAATTTTCATTCTATATATAAACGACATGCCAAATTGTCTTAATACTGTGAACAGCTTCATCACAAACTATGCCGATGACACTAATGTTTTAATACTGGCAGACAATTGGAACACATTATTAAATGATTCAAATTATATCTTTGGAACTTTATTGAATTGGTTTACAAATGAGAAATTACTCATAAATAAACAAAAGACAAATTGTATGCTCTTTAAAACAAATAGGTCCAGATTTGAACATCCAAATAACTTTAAATTGAGCGACTCAGACGTTACTCTGTGTTCAAAAACCAAATTTTTGGGAATAACAATTGAATCAACTTTATCGTGGGAATCCCATATATCAGAACTTAATAAAAAATTAAATTCAGTTTGTTACACTTTAAGAATACTAGCACAGTATATAGATGAAGAAGGTTTAAAAATAATTTATTTTTCAAACTTTGAATCGTTGGTTCGATATGGAATACTGTTTTATGGAAGCAGTAATGAGATGGAAAAAAATTTTGTGTGTCAAAAAAGGGCTTTAAGAACTATTAAAAAATTGAAATTTAAGACCTCTTGTAGAGGGGTGCTTAAAGCAAACAAAATTTTAACTGTTCCAGCAGTCTACATTGAAGAATGTTTGCTTTATCTTTTTAAAAATAAACACTTATTTACTACATTTTTACCTACACATTCATATAATAATAGAGAACTAAAATATGTGTACCCTATACATAGGCTGACAGTAACAGAAAAAGGTGTAAAGTATTCCTGTATGAAATTTTTTAATAAATTACCCCATCGTATCAGAAGTATACAAGGTTTGGTACAATTTAAAAGAACTGTACGTGAAACTTTATTGAATATTGAACCATACACTGTAAATGAGTTTATGGAAATTAATTTATAATTAAAAATTGTTTGTGGAAACTGTGATATGACGAATATTTCGTTCTGAGTATGTATATAATGTCTTTGTATATGTATATTATTTTCGAAATAAATATTATTATTATTATTATTATTATTATTATTATAAGGGTAACCGAGCTCAGACAATAATTGGAGTCGTCGCTCCGCTCCTCCTCCAAACAATTGTCTTCGATTGGTTTAATACCCTACCCTACCCTATAATACGTAATTAAGTGCTAAATAAAAGAAAAACATGCTATTTATAATAACAACATATTTTAACAAAATATAACATTATAAAAATAATAATTATTAATGGATATACAAATAACAGCGTAGTATAAATTATGGCGATATATAAAATAAAAGATAAATCATAAATTCGTAGACAAAACTGGCTGGTAAAGCTAAGATATTTTAGTTTTACAATCCAGTTATTTCTAAAAAAAAATCATTGATCTGACAAAAGATTTACTTTAATTATTTTGTCTTAACTTTAGTATAGGGTTGGGTTAAAACCAAAGGAAATTGGCAATGGTCAGACCAATTCTGACTTATGGGAGAGTAGCTTGCAATAAGAGAGCTAAGCTAACTACTACAATGACAAACATCTCGAAAATTCAGAGACTAGCCTGTGCATGCATTACTGGAGCCATGGAAACATTCTCCACTACTGCAAGAGAAATAAACCTAAATCTCACGCCACTACACAATCAATTAGAAACTGTAAGCAAGAAAAGATTATATAGATTGGTCTAAGAAGAAACAATTAAGGAAAAACTTCGATTACATTAATTTGATCAAACTACTGCGAGGAAGAGGACGAAATCTCAATACACGAAATCTCAATACACATACTCTAATTCTAGGGTCAGATAGCTAAGACCATATGAAATAGAAGTCCAACGATATGCTAATCTTTCTAAGATAAATAGGTCCAGAAGAGCTGCTATAAGTCTAAGATCTTATAGGTTGCAGGTGTATCTGCCACCCCTGATTACGTACATATATAGATACATATATAGTATAGGGTGAACAACACTAATTTAAAGGTAACATATTTATTACAAATACATTAGAACATATTTAAACTGTAGCAAAAATAAATTTATCATAAAAAAAACAAAAAGAAAACACTTTACCCTAATAATTATAACATTATCCAAGCGTGTCAATGAACAACTGATTACTGATTTTAAAACCAAATATAAAGTGGATAAACTCGAGACAGACTAAGGTCTTACATTAAACTTTATTTATAACCTTTGTAACGATTTTTGTGTAAAATTCATTTGTTAGATAAAAAAGTTACTTTTGTTAGCTATTTTATTTATACTCGATACCCCTCTTGTCGGCTAACTTATTAAAATTGAGAAATTTTACGGAGATAAAGATTGGTTGAGAAGTTTAGAAAGATTTCTATTAACCAGCTACAGAAATTTATAGAAAATGGTAAAAGCGTTAAAGGAATCTGCTCCTTTATTTCCAACTGTGTATCGAGAGAATTTAAGATTTAAACGTGGTCTTACAAGTGTCAAAAATAAATCATGTAGTGGGCGTTCAATAAGTGCAACAACAGCAGAAATCATTGAGCAAGTCTATGATATTGTTTGTAAAGATCCAAGTTTACCTAAGCAAGAAATTGTTGATATTATAGGAATCACAAATAAAGGAGTACTTTATACAAAGAATTACATCTGAAAAAACTGTTCGGAAATTAGTGCCTCATTGGTTAAGAATTCAACAAAAAATGATTTGAAAACAAAATTTTCAGCGTAATTTGGAGCATTTTAAGCAAAATAAAACCGATTTTGTAGGTCATTTTATAACTATGGATAGGACTTGGATCTACCATCATAATCATAAACTGTAACAAGAACGTTTACAATGGATTGAAGCTGGTTCTTCAGATCCAAAACAGGTGAAGTCAGAACGATCGGCAATACAGGTTATGGCATTAGTTTTTTCAGATGCAAAAGGGATTTTGTTGATTGATTATCTTAAAATCGGTAAAGCAATTAACTCTGAATAGTAATGGACCAGTTTGATAAAAAAATTCGTAAATTCAGTATACAGAAGAAAACAATCATTTTTAATCAAGACAATGCACGTGTTCACACAATTTTGTTAAAGATAGATAAATTGAATGAATGAAAATACGAATTGCTTAAACACCCACCGTATTCACCATATTTGGCTGCCTCTGACTATTACCTCTTTAGATACTTAAAACAATTGCTTCGTGAAAAGTGTTTACTTAAATAGTCTTCAATATAATAAAGGGTCTATTGGAATATCACATAAATAAGCTTCTCCGGTATCAAAGGCTTCTCCAGTATCAAAAACCTCGCTGTATCAAAAACTCTCCGCAAGTTCTCCGGTATCAAAAACCTCGCCGGAAAAAAATTACAGCGATGTTATAGGGGTTAAAGGTAGATTAAATCGTTGACTTCCACTTAATACTCCTACATATTCAAAAAAAAAACCAATGTTCTCCTTACTGTGCCACCCAACCAAAATGTACTCAAAAGAAACGATTTATAACTCCAATTCGTAGCTTCAACGAGCAGTAATCTGCTTGACAAAGAACTAGTCGAGTTGAAAATTAATAGATTTTATTCACAAATGCAATAAAAATGGCCCTCAATTAAGCAGATTAAATAAAATTTAATGGCGTTCTTTTCAAGACAAGTGCAACAGATGTTAATTACTTGAGGATTCCAACCAAAAAAATGCCTTTCTGTTCATAGGTAGAAAAAGGGATTTGTCATTTGCGATTTCGTTCAATAAATGACGGTATTCCTAGATATTAGTAGTTCCAAATCGAGTACTGAATTCAATGTCAATGGTGTGACAGGAAAAACGATTTAACACCAACATTAATATAAACAAACTACAGATGTAAAGATTAATGTTATAATGAGAAAATAAAGTAAGTAAGTGAAGAAAATTATACCGACGACGAATAACGAAGGTATATTTTTTACTAATACATATTGGGGCTAAGCCAAAACGCCATAAAATGGTATACGGACGGCTCCAAGACAGATAAAGGAACAGGAGCAGGTGTGTTTGGACCTAGAACCAAATACTAAGAAAGCTTGGGTACGTACCCAAGCATCTTTCAAGCGGAAATTCGTGCCATCGAAAGATGTATAGAATTTAACATTGAAAGGAACTATCGTAGACAGAAGATTGTAATCATGTCAGATAGTCAAGCAGCCATCAAAGCTCTGAACTCAGATACAATCAGTTCAAAGATGGTCTGGGAATGCCTAGGCAAATTAAATGAACTAGGACAGAATAACACTGTTACTCTCCTATGGGTTCCAGGACACGTAGGAATAGAAGAAAATGAAACAGCAGACAAGCTGGCATAAAAAGGAGCTGAAACCCCATACCTGGAACCAGAACCATCCTATGGAATCAGCAGTAGTACAATCTTAGAAAAACTAAGGAAACAAATGGATAGCGAAAAATCCAAGTACTGGAATGATCTAGAAGGAATAAGACAATCGAAGACGCTCCTGGGAAACTATAACCAGAAGAGATCTCACAGCTGTCTTAACCTGAGTAAGAAAAACCTCCGAATTATAACAGGAATACTCTAGAGTCAAATAGCTAGGGTTATACGAAATAGAAAAGTAAGATCTACCTAATTTGAAGCCCAACGATACCCTACACTTTCTGACAAAGATAGGACGAGAAGAGCTGCTATAAGTATAAAGAAACATCAGGATTATATCAAGAAAAGTGGGACACAATAGATCTTACAGGTTGCTGGTATAGTATAATGGAAATATTAACCGGACACTGCCGATTAAGAGGACATATGAAGAAACTAGGATTAGTAGATGAATCAAAGTACAGATTCTGTGAGGTAGAGGATGAAACCTCAATACACATACTTTCAGAATGCATGGCATTAAGTACTTCTAGGGTCAAATAGGGTCATACAAAATAGAAAGGGAAGAACTACCCAATTTAAAACCCAATGATATCCTAAACTTTCTAAGGAAGATAGGACTAGAAGAGCTGCTATAAGTCTGAGGAATCATCAGAAATATAGCAAGAAAAGGGGGACACAATAGATCTTATAGGTCGCAGGTGTATCTGTTACCCCTAACACCATACATACATACATACATACATACATACATACATACATACATACATACTTATAGAAATTTGTTCTCAAACACAATATCTACTAAATACAGTGGTAGACAGTATACCTAAGATGCCATGAAGGAAGAAATGGTATTTTTTGAAGTTTAAATTTGAAGTGTAACAAGTTTAAAAAATCTTGAGAAAATTATTATACCTGAGAAATAAAAAGGAGTTTGTTAATTTTTAATTTCTAAATTGTCATAGCAACTAAGTGTTAAATTAATTAAGAAGACCATTCTTGGTCGTCTTTGGCAACACCCTTGAATTAATCAGTTATTTCAAATTATACTTTATTCCTAACCAAATATATCTGTTAAACTGTATAAATCCCTTATATTTTAATAATTCTTAATGTTTAATTTGAATTAAAATATTTATCTTTACTGTAATGTTATTAAATTTAGGTCAATTCATTTATCATAAACTAAATAGAATACAATTTAAATCAGAACTAAAATTAATTCAATTTATTTATTAATTCTAAAAAGTTTGTGAATTGACATTAAAATAATTATACTGCAATGAAATAAAATGAAATATATGAATAGTAGTGTTACAGTAAAATTAAATTATTTATAAAGATAAACAAAGCCTCGCGGGAATTGTAGTGTTAATTAAATTATTTTTAATTAATTAATTGCATACTCATGTTCTTTTGCAAATATCTGTCTACACTTCTGATATTTTATTTTAATAAACTAAATGAAAATATCATAATTACGATAATATCTACAATAATCATGCAAAATATTAGCATTTGTTTATTATAGATATCAAGCAAATTTTGTTTTTAAAATACCAAGCCAGTGAAAATGATCACAATCAAAAAACAAAATTACCGTTTGTTTCTACGGGGACACCCGGATGGAACGAAATTTCTTTCGATTAATTTGTGAAGGAATTGTAATTTGTAAACACAACAGAGTGTTTATACATACACAAGCATTTATTATTGTTATTTTTTTGTATTATTTTATTATTTATTATCTACAAAAAACCTGTATAAACTTAATAAAGTCACGACACTACACTGTTCAAAATAAAAAATAGTAAATCCATTATCACCTGAATATTTTCAACAGTTCGTTTCTTTTAACAAAAGTGTCCATTTATTCAATACCAGAGGTTTAGATGACATACATTTACCTAGAATTACTTTTTATTTCAATTTTATTTTAAACAGGTTTTAACAATTTAATACAAAATTTTAAAATTAAAATATTTGACAGTAACTGACAGTTAAGGTAATTTGACGTACCTAACTAGTCAAGTTACGAACTATTTTTAAAATGTTTATGAATTTATTAATTTATAAAAACAGGATGAAATATAATATAATACTATTATAGGTACTTATTATTTTCTACAGTATTTTCTTTCTAATGTACATTTTCTTCTAATTTAAAATAGTGTCTTTTTAATTGTAATATATCTATCTATGAGAGAGAGAGAGAGTTTTTTATTTTTTGGTCTGTGAGAGAAAGACAGACAGACAGAGAAACATGCGTGTGTCGTGTCGTGTCGTGACAACTTTTGGTCTGAATTTTTTTCGGCTAGCCTCTAGCCTCAGTCGTAACTGGTCGTAACGCCCGAAAGGGAACTTCGTTCCAAAAAATAAAACACTCCCTAAATAAATCAATGTGTAACAGAATTTTTTTAAAAATAAATTATGAATGAAATATTGGTTAATTGGGATATTCAAACAATTATTAGAATCTATGAATCTATTTTATGTGTTTTATAACATCGGAAATTCGAGGGGCAAACAATGCCCATATTTTTAAGGATAAAGAAATTTTAAGTATTCAGCGATTTCCATGGAAATTTACTGAATTTATTTATTCCCACAACCTGTCTAGTAGGTACACTTTCCGTTCTTTAAGTACATCTTGAATTTATTTTAACCATATCTTGAGGACGAAGGTTCATATCTATTTTAAAAATCTCATAGAAGAAACCAGAAATGTGGAAAGAACGAGGCACTTTATTTTTTGTATTTGTAGTATTAAAATTCCCAAAAAGGGAAATCCCTTAGCTAGCTAACTAGGCTTCTTTAAAGAGTTTTACCAGTCCTCCCCAAACATGAAATATAAGGGCGCCAGAGTACCTACAAACTAAACCAATTATACGCAAACACCCGTTTAAATGATTTATTTTATTGGAACTAAGTTCCTTACGGCAGGCTTGGATGAGATAGGGATTTTGCTGCGTGACCGAACTGAAAAAAATGTAGTAGTAAAAAACCGTAACGAAAAACCGTTAAATGAGCTGGGTTCGATTCCCGGCCGATGCATTTTTTTTGTATATAACTCTTAACATTTATATTTTTTTGTTAAAGTAATATGAGATATAATTTTTAAAAATCTTGATAGTTGAAAGTAGTTAGGAAAGGTGAGAAAATATAAATGTATACATTACTCTTTAAAGCTCACCTTGAATTTTAAAGAAGCTTCTTTCTTAACGCCAAGATTTCACTGATTTTGATATATTGACCGTTAAATGAGACGTGCGCAGGCACTACAGTCGTATACACAAGCGAGAAGCGAGTAGTGTTATGTGTTGATTCTACATTAGCCGAAGGAACTTAGTTCCTACCTGGTGTCCCACGACACCATTTTAACTTGTTTTAAAATGATTTAAAAATCAATTATTTAAATTAATAGATACAACAATTTTGAGTTTCTCCGAATATTAATTGGGTTAATAATAGTTTTTAAAATAATTTATCTCTTATCTGCTTCAAGATGATCTGCCTCTGTTACCAGGATAGTTTCTCTAGGGACGATTTTTCCAAAGTAGTTGAAACCAGGGTTTCCAATCTGTTCGGCTTTCTACACAAATTGGTGGAAATTTGGTCTCGCCTCAAAAAAATATGTAGCTCGAACTTGACCCTCCTCACAGACCTTGTATTGGAGAGGAGGTACCAAGAAGCAATCAGATTAAAATTAATTCGAAATTCTATCGCAACGAACAAGAAAGGACAGTTATCAGTAATACACTAGAGGTACAATTTACAATTACAGCGATTACAGTAAAATAAATCTCACCGAATATAGGCTCGGAAACAGTAGTCTGGTGAATTCTATAGCCGCGTCCAGACATGTGTAATGTATCGTGTAATGTAACGTGTAATGTAACGCGAATTCTCCGTTTGGACGGCACTGCGAGCATTACGTGTAACGCTCGCCGAATGGTTCGAGGGAATCCATCGGATGTCGGTTTTTTGCCCGAACACAAAGGCGCTCGCGCTGAGCTCGCAGTCTACGTTTGGACGTTCCCGCAACTACTACCTCTCTCGACATGTTCGCGAATACTAAATGGATAGACAATTCGCGGTAAGTATTCTAGTTGCATTCGTTCTATGCTCAGGTAGCGTCGAAATGAATTCGCATTACATTACACGATATATTACATATGTCTGAACGCGGCTTTACACTAAAACGATCCAATAGATCGTTACATATTACGTATTGTAACTAAGAGTATACTGCTGGTAGGTATCTTTTAGATTATTTACTGTTAAATCTTTGAATTTATAACAACGACAAGGTCCCAAAATTCCAAAAACTAAAAGTATTACAGCAATAAAGTAAGTTAATTTACCTTAGTCATTAAGTATTTGGAGTTGGGTGCAGTCTTTAAAACAGTATGTATCTCTTCGGAAGAAAAAATTTTAGATTATTTACTTTTGAAACCATCAGATTCTCGTTTCAAAAAAAACGTTAATATTTACTGATATTGTGGGTCACGCGAAGATCGTAATAGTCTAGGTGTAATTTTATATATTTTTAAAGTAGTTTACTCAATATACTGATTTCATTATTGGGCCTTACCCAACAAACACGTTTAGAAAAATGTAATTTTTTTGTTGGATTAAGAGTTAAAATAGGGAAAAGGAGCTCGAGCTGCGTGTTTGTGGCAGATCATCGATAATATTACAACAATTAAATCTTCTTTGCTTGTTGTATGTATGTATGTATGAGCAAGTTAGGGATTCACCTGTAATCTATAAGATCTATTGTTTCCCCCTTTTCTTGCTATATTTCTTCTTCTAGAAAGTTAAGGATATCGTTGGGTTTTAAGTTAGGTAGATCTTTCTTTTCTATTTCGTATGACCCTAGATATTTGACCCTAGAATTACGTAATACAATGGGTTCTTAGAGTATGTGTATTGAAGTTTTACCCTCTACTTTACAAAATCTGCAGTTTGCTTCATCTACCAATCCTAGTTTCTTTATGTTTTCTCTTAATCGACAAGGCCCGGTTAATATTCCTATTATAATACAGACGTTCATCTTAATACTAAGGTTAAGACAGCTGAGAGATCTCTTCTGGTTGTAATTTCTCAGGAGCGTCTTCGATTGTATTAGTCCTTCTAGATCATTTCAGTAATTGGATTTTTTGCTATTCATTTTTCACTTAGTTTTTCTAAGATTGTATTACAGCTGATTTCACAGGATGGTTCTGGTCCCAGGTATGGGGTTTCAGCTCTTTCTTTTGCCAGCTTATCTGCCGTTTCGTTTTCTTCTATTCCTGTACAATGAAACCATGTTTGCTCTTTATGTGATTGCTAATCGGTTCCTTAATTTTTTGCACCATTTAGGAGAAATAAATTGGCAATAAAATATCTCATCTTTACGAATCTGGTAGTTCTGTTGGTTTTCAATACTGGTACAGCTATATGGCTATGCTAGTTTGACTGTCAAAAGCATAACCATTGTGTTTCGGAAGGGATTGTTGCGTTATAAACTCGCAATAAAATATGGTTGTAGTTGCAATTGGCTACCATAAAATGGATATACATCAGTCTAAGTATTATATCTATAGTTGTTGGTAATATTTGAGGTTACTTAGTCCTGTATCTTTTCAATTTCTTCTAAAACTGAAAATGATATTGTCACATACGATAATAGGGTAGTTTAATTGTTTTATATTTCATTGTATTATTTTGTATTGTAATCATCCAGGTCAAAGTAAGTACGTTAGATTTCAAGGCGACCTTATATAGTTTAATTCTTATTCTCACATAGCGTATGAATTGGCTATAAAAGAGCGTCGTTGAGGTCGCACTCGAGGAGTTCGGAGTCTGAGGTTGTCTGTAAGGGTCGCCCTTTGGAGTATCCCTAAAACAGAACCTTGGGTCTGGGCCATTGTGACTCTTGACGTATTTGCGTGAGTAAGTGTGACATGCCACCAGGTAGTTTATTCGGTAAGATTAGTAAAATTATTGTATTTAGTTTTTCTCTATTCATATTGTTTATTATTCATTGTTATTTATGATTTATTCGTTTATATATTTGTTTTTTGTTTCCTGTTGTTTATCTCATCTTTCCCTTGGTTAGTTTTCTGCCTTCAGCAAGATACCTAACCAGGGGGTAGATAACCACGACCTGGGTGGGAAGTGCCTCTAGGAAAGCTACCCCTCATCCAGAAAAGATTAAGGAACGTTTTCCTAATCCCCCCATTTGATACTTGTTTAAGTTTTTTTAAGTATCTTCTATGATTTTTTTGCTAAAATTTTGCAATTTAAGTTTAATATCATTTTCAAATTTTTTTACATCTCGAAAATCATGGTAGAAATCAGGGATGTTATGGATATGAAATTTTGGATACGGATTGGATACGGATATAGGAATGATTATTATACCGGATACAGATACGGATACGGATATGAAATTATTTCGTATTATCCGTTAGTTTCGGATAATTTCGGTTACGGATATTAGATTTTTAGGGTATTTGAAAGGTAAAATACAAATAATAAATAAAATGGTTTTATTTAAATGTCACCATTAGGTAGGAACTACGATCAGTCTGTGAGTAATAATTATAGCTTTGTTATTAAATAAATATTGAGTGTTATTTATTTAAATTAAAAATGTAATAACAAAATTATTACGTATGCTTAATTAGTAATTTCGTATTCCAAAAAAATATTAAAATTAGAATTAAAGTTGAAATGCATATTGCACATATTTATCTACTATAATTTAAGTTTAACATAAAAATGAAAGCTTTCTTTTTTTATTATTTATGATAATTAGTTATAATAATATTAAACATTTTTAATAATCAAAATTTAGCAAAGGTAAATTATATTTAACAAAAAGTAATTTCGCAGCCTTATCACCAGAAAGTCTATTTCTTAAAGGATCATAAATTAACCAAGCAGCACTGAAAAGTTGCTCGCTCGGTACACTTCCAGAAGGTGGAGAAAGGTACTGTTTTACTAAAGTTGTACTTGGTATACATTTTCCACCATAAAAGTGGATTTTAACTGAGTGACAACCTTTTCTCTCTATTGTATCCGCCCCTATCCGATATTATCCGAAACTTTTATTTCGGATTCGGTTACGGTTACGGATAATTTTTTATATCGGATATCCGGAAGTTTCGGTTACGGTTACGGAGCTCCCTAACATCCCTGGTAGAAATATGTGTAGATTTGATAATTATTTAACTTTTAGTTATATGTTAGATTTGGTACTTTTAACTGACAAAAAAAGTTATTTTGTACGAAAAATTCTTTTCCGGATATAAGTAATTTCGAAAATTGCAATATTTCAGAAGGAAAAACAAATATACTTAATCAAACTTAACATTGAAAGTAAAAGACTTATACCTACTGTAAGATTCTTTGTTTAATTTTTTAAGAAAAAGGACATTTGTATGGCTATATGAACTCAAATTTGCACAAGAGCAGCGTTTTTTTGCATATTTAGGTTAAGCTAGTCAAAAAACACGAGTAATAAAGCAATTCTGCAGTCAGATTTAAATACCGTGAATCGAAAACTTCTGAAATGTATAGTCATGTTTTTTGAGTAAAAATTTTATCGGTGTCATGCTGTGCAATTTGTTACGTAAACGTTTACCATAAAATTACCGTGAAATCTGTGCGAAAAAAACAAACTTTTTATCCCGGAACAAAAAAGTTTAAAAATACTGTAGCTAAGAGAAGAAAACCTGTTTACAATATGAAAATCTAAGAAAATTGTCGTTTCCGTGTCAGTTTACAATCGTAAAGCTAATATTTAAACCACTACTTTTTGTGACAAAAGTACCGCTTAATTTATACTATTTGATTTAACTTTCACTATACAATATGTGTATCACACAGTTAATAATAAAATAAATAATTTTATTTTAAAATCTTTGGAAGTCTTGGAGCTGGCTAACCAAAACTACGCTTCTACTCCTCATGTAAATATGATTTATAGGCACTCTCTTTAATCATTTTGATTTGCTTGGTTTAAGCTTTGAAATCATTGTGAAGTATTTGGTAAATAATAAGAATATTTTTATTTAAATTTGACAATACATTTAGCGGTTTAATCCAAAAAGTACTTAATAATATTCTTATACCGGGTGAGGAAAAAGTATGAAATCCCCGTGGTAACTCAAAAACCATGGGTCACAAAAAAACTTGCAACATATAATATTTATAGTTTTTTCCTGGCTATCAGATAGTTAAGATGGATTTGACCATGACCATGACCATCATGGTCAGGCGATGGTCAGGTCAATTTTTTAAATGGAAACATGTATTTTTGACAAAGGGAATCGAAAAAGCGTGAAATTTTACGTCCAAATATGACCTTGACCATTTTTAAAAATTTTACCATGATGGTCATGGTCAAGGTCAAATTGAAAATTCCTAGAGCATCGCAATAACTTAAAGGGTAGGTTCAGATGACAAGCGCTCAACGCGCGTTTTGATAACGCGCGTTTACAACTACATACATTTTATTCAGGCCGTACACATGCTAACGCGCGTTTTAGTAACGCGCGCGTTCAACGCTGCGCTAGCGCTCGACTGTTGTCAACGCGCGTTAACGCGCGCTTTGAGATCATTGGTTTTCTATGTTTCCGTTCAGTTGAGCGCGCGCTTTCGACGCGGATAGACGTATTTTAGGGTTCGTCAAGTTCGTGCGAAAATCGTCCGAAATGGAAACCGAAGCTTTTAATACGGAATTATTAATTGGTGAAATAGAGAAACGTCCTGCGATATGGGACATGACAAGTAGCGATTATTCAGATAAGAATTTGAGAAGACGGGCTTGGGAAGAACTCGTCCTTATATTTTGTGAAGGACATGACAATGAAGAAAAGAAGAAAATATTATGTGAGTATATATATTTATTTACATTTACAATCGGTTTGTGTTACAAGTTAAATATAATGATCCTGCCAATCTACTTTTCCTTCATTAATGAAATAGTTTGTTAAATGTACTCGAACATTATCCGCCTGTCGCACAGCACGTCCGGTATAATGTGAGGCTAGATTTTCCAGGGGTGGCGTATAAAGTGTGTCTTCAAAATTGTAGCCATCCCTGATTCTGACATAATTATTTAGTGTAGGGTAACTGTATTAGTAATGGACATTGCACTAGTAATGGTCACTCAAGGTCAACTAAATCCTTGCAAGTTGTACTGTACCCACTTCGGACATGAAACAAAGTAGTTCTAAGGTCCGGTAGGTTATACTGCACAACTGACATTTGACACAAACCTTCACGTCAGCCCATTTGTCAGTTATAAAATTTTCTAAAATGGCGATCGTGTCATCAGCTGATTGAAAGTGGTGCAGAAGTTGTAGCAAATTGTTGAAATTTCACAGACTTCCAGTGGTTATTTTTACTTTTTATTTGATGCAGTTATACTGTTATAATCAGGTGAGTCAAGTGAAAGTGTAATTTGTGAAAATTGACTCCCAACCTCAAAGAATTAAGTTTTAGGAGGGGGTGACCACTAGTAAAACATAAATTTAATTAATGTCTGGTAATGGACATATAGGGTGACCATTTCTGAACAGATAGAATTCAATAACGGACACCCCACTCCTATACTGTGTATGACTAGTTATAGAGAAGTGAACGATAGGTTATTACTTTTCTGTTTGATTTTGGTTTATTTACAGATCATGGGAAAAACTAAAAACGAAAGCAAAACGAAAAAAAAATTCTTTTGCTATGAGGATGAAAAAATGCAGCAAGCAATAAATGCTGTGAAATATGGTGGAATAAGCAAAAAAAAGCATCACAACAATTTGGTGTTCCCCGTTCCACACTCATTAGGAAGCTTTCTGGTCAGGTTCCACTCAGTCGCAGAATGGGGCCTACTCCTGAATTGAATCATGAGGAGGAGGAAGTATTTGTTAATTGGATTCTTGCCATGGGAAGAAAAGGATTTCCTGTACATAGGTCTAATTTGATGTTGTCAGTGCATAAATATCTTTCAACTAGAGGGGAATCTAAATACATTAAAAACTTTACACCGGGTCGTTCTTGGTTCAAAGGGTTCTTGACTAGACACCCAAATATAAAAGAAAGGTATTCGGAAACAGTCTCTAAAGCACGAGCTGCTGTTACCCAAGATAGAATCTGCAGTTGGTTCAATGAAATACGTGGATATTTACAAGAAGAAAAATTAGAGGATGTATTGAAAGAACCTAGCCGTATCTTCAATGGTGATGAGGCTGGATTTCAGATTTGCCCAAAAAGTGGGAAAGTATTGGGACCAGCAAAACTAACTGAGGACTTTTACGAGAGGGTTTCTTGTGAAAAAGAGCAAATTACTGTGTTGGCAACGTTTTCAGCGGATGGTAAGGTTGTTCCACCTATGATAATATTTCCATACAAAAAGATCCCAAAAGCAATTTCTGAATCTGTACCTGAAGATTGGGCACTTGGCCGATCTGATAGTGGATGGATAAACTCACAAGTATTTTTCGAATACATGTCAAACATTTTTTTGCAATATTTGAAAAGTAGTAATATAACACGCCCTGTTATCTATTTCATGGATGGGCACCGGTCACATATGATCCAAGAAATAAGTAAATTCTGTGACGATAATGGCATAGTTTTGATTTCATTATTGCCTAATTCGACCCATATACTACAACCAGCAGATGTATCGGTTTTTAAGCCTCTCAAAGCAGGATGGGTCTCAGAAGTTAGAACGTGGAAATTCGAAAACTTTCCCAAAGACGTTACCAGGTATACCTTTGGTTCTATATTGAAACTGGTTTTTGATAAATATGCGACTGAGGCAACGATCAAAAATGGGTTCAGGAAAACTGGTCTTTACCCATTTGACGAAAATAATGTAGATTTCACTAAATGCATCCCTAATCGGAAACATGTAACCCACGAAAATGAACATAGTAAGGACTATTTGAAAGCTGTACTCAGAGAAATAGAAAACAGGATTGATAAAGAAGAATTGGAGATATTTTCAAGAACTTGCAGGAAGAATGAAGAATGGAGTGGACATTTGGAGTCAACTAACCTCTATAAAATTTGGAAACAAATCAAAAGTGAATGTGAAAATATTTCTTCAGAGACATGTGAGAAACAACAAGAATCAAAAGCAAAGGAACACACGGCGAATGATGCAAATAATGGAATTGAAATGATACCGGAAAGTGATTCTAACAAGGAGGCAGAAATTGAAAATGATACAAACAAAGAAAATCAGATGCCACCTGAACCAGAAGCTTCTTGCTCATATACCGTAAATGCTTCCAAAACTCCAGAAGACAATAAAATTGGTTATATTGCAACACCAGAACGTTCCTGGAAAACTCCAGAAGGTATTCAGTATAAGAGATATGAAGATAAAGAGAAAGAAGGTTATAAAATACCAACTCCTTTCAAAAAAATTTTAGTATTTCCTTGTACTCCGGAAAATAAACCCAAACGGAGAAAAACCATTTTCCCAGCTGTTGTTTCCAGTGGAAAATATCGTGAATATTACCAGCACGAACAACAAAAGAAACTCGAAAAAAATATAAAAACAAAGCGAACAAAAATACCCCAGTCGAGAGAAAAATTAAATTCAAAAAATGAGAGCTCTTCAGATTCCGAAGAAAATGTTCAATATGAAGATGAAGACCTTGATTTGAGTGACAATGAAGAGGATTTGATACCTGGGAAATATGTTATAATTTTCTACGAAAATGAATACTTTCCAGGTTAGTGCCTACTTATCAATTAATGAACATTTTCTTTCATCATATCGCTGCTCCGAATTGAATTCTTCAAATTGGCATTTTAACATCTAGTAATTTATCTTTTCTCCTGTTTTAATTTTATGGTTTGATCCGATGTTTTCCTGAATATAAGGATATTATTTGTTCCAGGAAAGATTTTGAAGAGTGACAGTGAAGGAGCGGAAGTGAGTGCTATGGTTACTGCTGGTGCGGGGTCCTGGAAATGGCCCATTAAGGAAGATATTTTGTATTATTTTAGAGAGGATATTATAAAGGAAATAAATGAACCCACTCTCAAAAACAACAGAGGACATTATAATGTGCCTGATATGAACATGTTATAAACAATTTCAATAAAATTTGCTTATATTCACACCGTGTCCACTACTCATCCTAGGTATGTTCATTACCTACGCAAATATGTCCATTAGTGGTGTATTTGACATTTTTTCAATTAATTATATATAAAAAAAAATTGAGCTCAGAAAATCAACTATTGACAATATTAACATAATATATAATACATCAGCTTATACATAGGCATTTCTTTTTTTTGAAAATTCCAAAGTTTGTGACTTCCAGCTGAATTCCAAATGAAAAGTTTGTCTCGAGTGTCCATTACTGGCACAGTCACCCTACATATCGCTTTTACGATCTTTTCTGCAAAACCGATGTTAACATCTAACGGCCTGTGTAAAATGCGCCATTTATTGCACATTATGCCAAAAGTACATTCAACATACCGGCGTGCTAATGTCAAACGGTAATTAAATATTTTTTTAGCATAAGTTAGTGACCTTCCCCCATATGGACGCATTAAATTCTCCATCATGCCAAAAGCTTCATCAGCCACTATCACATATGGCAACGTTGTCGGTCTATTTTGTATAAACAATGCCTTTGGCTCAGGTAGATCTAATGACCTTTCTGTCAGCTTTTTGTACAATGAAGAATTCTTGAATATACCTGAGTCACTGTTTTTACCGTAGGCACCTATGTCAACCCACACAAAACAATAGTTTGCATCCGCTAGCGCCAATAAAACTAGCGAAAAATAATTTTTATAGTTATAATACATAGAACCCGTGTGTTCAGGCTGGATTAACCGTATATGTTTCCCGTCCAAGGCTCCCAAACAATTGGGAAACTTTGAGTTCTTTTCAAATATCGTGGATATTTCACACCACTTTTCTTTCGTTGGTTTACTCATAACAACGGGCCTTAATTTTTTCCAAATAGTTTCACATATACATGTGGTATTATAGTAGCCACAGTAGATTTGCCAATTCTATAGTCGTAGCTTAATGTCCCAAATGAACATCCAATGGCCAAATATCTGGAAACAAACATAAACTATTACTAAATACTGTTTTTTTTTTTCAGCGTCATCCCTGCAAAAAAAGTGGAAGAGTTTACGGGATAATTATATGAGAGAGGTGAAGAAAATAAAGACTGTCAAATCTGGATCAGGAGCTTCCAAATTTTCGACATATATTCATTATAATAGACTACGATTTCTACAGGCATCAATTGCCAACAAAGATACAGAAAGTAGTTTCGATGCAGATAATGAATCAACTTCGTCAGAGGTTGCTGAAGTAGAAATAAGTTCTGGCTTTAAGAGTCCTAAATCTACTTCAAGAAAAAAACAAAAATTAAATCCTGCTGATGAAAGATTTGCAAACATATTAGAACAGAGTTTAGCACAGAAAAATGTGTCTCATCCAAAAGAAGATGACGATGAAGACAAGCTGTTTTGTTTGTCACTCGTTAAAGAGATTAAAAAAATTCCGGAATATAGGCGACTTCAAACTAAAATTGCCATTTATAATTTAATTTTGCAAAACCAAAATGAATTTCAAGGACCACAACAACAGACATATGAAAATCAAAATTACCCGGTATCACAACGAAGAAATTATTCATCACAAGAGCAGCGTCATCAGTCATCAGCTTCTGTTGAAGGCTTTCGTTATCATGATTATAGATCACAGCAGTCTAGTGTGTCAAATAATTTTGCACATTATGGTTATACTACAGCAATGGGGTCTCCATCGCCAGTAACACCTACTCCATCGCCAGCACCAACTAATGTCAGCAATGAATCAGAGTTAGAGTTATTCTGCGAGTAACAAAATGTTATTTTTTCTTTAAAAAAATTGTTCCTAAACAAGTTGATTTGATTTATTTGATTTATAGATTATGTTGATTATTAAAAAACTTACCTCAATGTAATTATGAGTTTTTCTTCCGGTGAAATGCTATATCGCACAGCGTTTTTATCTGCTACGAGTTCATCGTTTATGAGAGTCAGTAAGTCATCAAATGACTTGATGGACATTCTGAAGTAGTTAAAGAATTTGGGCTCAAATTGCCTTAACTTAGGATATAAAATAATGTACTGACTTTCAGTCAGCCTGGTTGACAAAATTGGGTGAACCCAATATCTCCGTCTTCTGTTGTGTCGTTTCTGCCGTCTGTATAAAATCACCGATAAAACTGTTTCTACGTCCATCTTCGACAAATGTAGAACTCAAACTGGCCGCAACAACGCGCGTTTAACGCCTGACAAGCGCGCACCATGTGAACACTATACAAAAATTCAACGCGCGTTCAACGCGCGCTAAGCGCTTGTCATCTGAACCTACCCAAATTGTATTAGTCGCAGAGAAAAACTTCCAATACTTAAAGTTTATGGTTTTTCCTAGCTATCAGATGGTTAAGATGGATTTGGCCATGACCATGACCATCATGGTCAGGCGATGGTCAGGTCGGATTTTTTTAAATAGAAACATGTATTTTTGACAAAGGGAATCGAAAGAGCGTAAATTTTACGTCCAAATATGTCAATTTTTAAAAATTTTACCATGATGGTCATAGTCAGGGGCAAACTAAAAATTCCTAGACCATCGAAATAACCATCTTAACCATCTGATAGCCAGGGAAAGACCATAAACTTTAAATCTTGAAAGTTTTTCTTTGCTTATAATACAATTCGAGTTGTTGCGATGGTCTAAGAATTTTTAGTTTGACCTTGACCATGACCATCATGGTAAAAATTTTACAAATTGTCAAGATCATATTTAGACGTAAAATTTCACGCTCTTTCGATTTCCGTTGTCAAAAATACATGTTTCCATTTAAAAAATTGACCTGACCACCACCTGACCATGATGGTCATGGTCATGGTCAAATCCATCTTAACCATCTGATAGCCAGAGAAAAACCATAAATTTTATATGTTGCAAGTTTTTTTCTGTGACCCATGGTTTTTGAGTTACCAAGGGCTTTCCATACTTTTTCCTCACCCTGTATATTTCGTTTTCAAATATTCGATTCAATAACATATAAAAATAATCATTTTTTCTTCCGTTACATTTTATGTTTCAAGTCGGAAAATGTCACAAACATTTTGCAAAAGTAGATATCTATACGGAAATATACTTTACCTTCACATAGGTTGTCGTTTTTATTTGTTTCAATGTGTTCCCTTTTAACAAAAAATTATCAATAACCGAAAAAACTTCTTATTTATCTTACATCCAATGCGTATGTCTTGAAAATGTTCATATATCTTTTTATATTTCTTTATTCCTGCAAACATCAACGTGATATCCAACATTATTTAGTATGTCTGTCAAAATTTTTCCTTTTAAATAATTCTCTGAATGAACAAACATACATAAAATCTTGATATATACCTGGTGATAATGGCGTTCAATGAAACAGGACAGCAGAAATTGATCAAACTCATTAATCAAATAACGCAAAAGTAAACACGATGAGTCGTTTTGTTTGATATAAAAATATTATCTATTTTCCACCATTTGCTGAAATTTATGTCTCAAAACATACAAACAGAAATTAAAAGTAATGTGGTAAATTTTTTAAAAACTTCCTTCAAATAAATTTCAGGAAAATGTTAAGAAAGACAAAATGAAAAAAATAAGTATATTAATTTCTACTTTCTTAGTACTGTTGTGTAGTTTTTCCCATAGTAGAAGTACGATATTCAAATATGGAATGTTAAAACTTCTGCTCATCTGCTATATATCATTAATATCGCAGGTGACCTATTTGGACGTGCAATTTACTCGAACGCTCAGGTGGGATGATGATGTTGAACTTACAACTTACAGCCAGCACCTCCTAGGTGCCCGGGGTGGTCGACTCGGAAGATCTAACACCAAAACTCTATTCCACACTTATAAAACTTTTATATGACCTCTGGTCGATAATAAGGCTTGCCATACTCTGCTCTTACTCATAGATTTCTCCATTCTCTTTATGCCTCAGAAAGAGCAATCATACGCAAAGCCAAACCCCACACCACCTTTACCCTTTACCAGAACACAAACATACTGCCTCTCCTCTCTCGATTTCAGACGCTACAACAACGCTACGTCGCTCGGACTCTGTAGGGAACGAACATCGCAGCCCAAAAGACCCTTCATACCCATTGACATGAAGGACTCCAAAGAGGTCAAAAATTCCGAAAATCAAGATCCCCTTTCCACCCTAAGACTCCTTTCTATACAGTAGACAGGGACCTTCCTGCAGACCTAGAAGCCCTCGTTGATAAAACCCTTTTCTTCTACAGATAGATGGTTGATGATGTAAACATAATGGACGGACCCCCACCACCACATTGAATACAAAAAAAATAAGACCTTGGTGAAGGTTCCTGTGCTTCTCTTTGTTCTTGCCAAATGGAAGGTCTCACGACGGAGGGGACATGCCACAGCGTCAATCTCCCAAACCCACACTGTACCACGTGGGTCACACTCCACATACACTTACACTGATACTTAAAAATAATGTCAGTTTAGGAACGTTCAAGAGCTTTGGGACCAGAAAAGACAGGAGCAACAGAGGAAGCAACACCAACGTGCTACAAATGGAGCGAGAGTGGGGCCAACGCCGACGACCGAGGCTAACACCATCCAAACCTTTCCATCCACTCCCTGAAGAGGATAAGTCCTACAACAGGGTGCTTACATCCAACACAACCACCAACACCACATTCCTTTAAACTTCCTCTGTATTCAGTGTTAATATGACACTTAATCTTCTTATTCTGCTGCTCTTTGTCACAATCTTGATTTAATTTGTATATTTCGCTTTGTAATTTTAATTCGTTTTTAATTTTAAGTAAATAATTTCTTTGAAAATAAACCAATATTACTATTTGTTTTTTATCTACTTATGACCTCATCATAAACCATGCCAATTATGATAACGTTATTAAAAATTATAAGTCTGTAATTAAAATAAGACGTGTGACACTCGGGAAATTCCGATGAAAGCGAAGCTCTCTAAACCATCTTATATAGAGGAGAAAGCTGGATAATAAAATTTTGTAACTAGATTTTTTTGATAACAAAATATTTAAATAAATAAAGCAAAACATTAAAAATAATTTTTAAATAAATATCATCATGTATGTCTGTATATTTGTATGTCTGTATGTCTGTATATTTGTTAACGCTATTCTCAAATAGATTTAGTGTTTTTTTAAACCGGTTTACAAATAAAAAAATTCGAAAAGAGGTTGACCTTAAAGGCCATCCTTGCAACCTCCCGCTAGTTTTAACCGTAAAGCTATAGTAACGTGACGTATTTTGACGTTTTTGACTTTTTTTGAAATGTTTAAAAAAACCATAACTTTTTAACGCGTTATTTGATTTTGATGTTTAAGATGGCATTCGACGCAGTTTTTTGAGACCTAAAAACGTTATAGGAGTGCAAAATCGATTAGTCAAAAAATATCTTACACTTTTTTTGAAATTTTTCGACAACGATATCTCACGAACGAATCAACCGATTTTAATTTGCAAAACGGCATTCGAAGTGGTTTTTTAAGGTTGAGAGCTGATTAGGTTATGAAATTGATCGATGTAATGGCCAAAAAGATATGCCAAAAAAACATCATTTTTACCAATTGTTTTTTTCGGTTATTTTAAAATTTCTCGAAATCTACCGGTTCGAATCGGTTTAAACTTCAGGGAATTTAAGTTAGCTGGATCTCTTTGCAACGCTTTTTATTTCACTCCGATCGGTCCAGCCGTTCAAAAGTTATAAGAGGTTTACATACATCCACACACACACACACACACACACACACACACACACACACACACACACACACACACACACACACACATCCACACACACACACACACATCCACACATACATACAGACATACAGACACCCTCGTAAAAATAGTCAGGGGAGGTTCCAAATACCTCAAAATGTTGAGATCCGATGAAAACTCGATTTTCGAAAAACGGGGTAAAACCAAAAAAGAGTGTGCGTGTAACCTTTACGCGCGATTGAAGTAAAACTTGTTGACGTACGTATCGGAAAATAAATATTTAATTACAATTCAATCATATTTATTGCCTAAATACTTTACAAAAAAAATGAGATGTTATATTTATATTATTCATTAGAAATAGGAATTTGAAAGTTATCATTATTTTTTTTATATATGAAATAATAGGTTTATGATAACTAAAATGTGAAACATAGATTTTAGTCTATAAATACCATTAATGTATTTGAAACCGTTTGAAAATTTCATAAATAAATTTCGGAAATTTAAACTCCTCCCATAGCTGAAATTATTTCTACTTCCATCAGAATCTTCCGTTAGAATCTACCCCTAGTCGTGCCTAAAGAAGTTTTGCTTCAATAATAGGTAAACAATATTAAAAATATACACACATTACGTTTAGAATGTGTGATTTTGTAGCTGTATCTACCTTATTGTAATACATCACAACACAAGAGCCTTCGATAGTTAGATAACCATTTCATTTTTTAGCATTTTATAGCATATTCCATAAAATTTAAAATCCTGAGTTAAGTTTGTTTCCTTCACGTCTACGAAGGATCTGTTATTGGTGGTCAAAGGTCAGCCATCTTGACTAGTGGTTTTATGGCCTTTATGGCTACCTAACCAAACCTAAAATAAGTATAAGAAAGTGTTAAAATATTTTGAATATTATTATTTTATGAACAAAAACGTGCAACATGCTTCTTTACTCAACGTAAAGATTCCGTATAAACAATTATTTACTATCATAATATGTATGTATGTATATAAACTTACTTAATCAAATCATAATGAATGTGGCTGTCTCGTAATTTTTTCATTTTTGTCATTTTTCTTCAAATCCTTCTGGCGCTTATAATATCCCCTTTGACGTTCACAATTTATTTTTCTTTTTAGCTCTTTAAGTCTATAAAACGAAAATAGCTAGGTATAAATAATAGGTATAAATAATTAGGTATAAATAGTGTAATTACACACCAAAAATAAAATTTATGCATATAGAGTACCTACCTATTCACTCATTTTCAATCAATATTTTTTCATCACTTTCTTCATTAATAAATCCACATTGTTTATTCATATTTAATACAAATACTTTATACACAAAAAACTATTTATACAATGTATTTCGATTGACAAGATGATCAGCTGTCAATTCATACAATTACAGATTTAATTTTATTTCATATAGGAGGCAAAATCGCATGAGCGCCGCTAGGATTATTTTCAGGGGGTGCATCTGCATCTACACACTATTATGATCTAATATATATATATAGAATGTAGAATGATTTGGACAGCAACCGCGACGCCTTTAGTTTTTATTCAAACAATAATTTAATAAAAAAATTAAAAAAATATATAATTTTCTGGTAAATTCAGGTATTTTCTTTCATAGCAGGGGGGTGCAAGCGTACCCTCTTGCACCCTGCTGCCGGCGCCCATGCAAAATCGTGTCAGTATTAGGTTTTGTTTCCGGTTTCTGTTATTAGAATGACGTCACGTCCGTTAGAATAACTTTTTTACTCCTAGTGTCGCTAAAGAAGTTTTACTTCAATAACTTCCCGATTTTAAAAAAAATTAATTTTTTTAGCTGGAAGTTAAAAAAAAATTAATTTTTTTAGCGGGAAGTTAAAAATTTTGTCAATTTATGTCTGTTACGTAATATGTACCAAGTAGTATAGAGCTCAGATTTTATATAACTAGTCATATTAAATAGATTTTAGCCTAGGCTAAAAGTGCGTCGGTTGAATGTTACATGTGTGATGCGCGTGGGTATAGCGTGTGGGAGGCGCTCGTACAACTCAATGGTTGTCTTTGTTGAACGTATCAAATGTACGAATCTTTCTCTGCCTAATGCAGAAATACAAAATTTGATATTAGAGAGCTTGATGTAAAACAATAGTTTTGATAAATGAGAACAGGTAATTTTATTATGATATAAGCGATGGCCGTAAGATCAAGCAATCTTCTCACCTAAATTTGACGCTAAAGAAAGTCGCGGGTAAAAGCTTGTTTATCATAAGTTTAAAAAATACATTAAATTAATAACCCACTTTACCATTCCTTTAACACGTATAAGTTCATTACTTATAATATCTAGACCAGATTAAAGCCCCTTTTAACCAGTGCAAGAGAGAAAACAAGATCGAAGTAGGTTTTGCTTCTCTTTCTTATTGAATCGGACTTGAATCGATACGTGCAATCTAGGATTTATGAGTCTATGTTTTCTTTCTAATAACATCAGTTCATTTTTGTTATTACCATAGTTTATAAAGAGCTATAGAAAATCTTTAAAATACGCAGTCACTATTGTTAGGTTACTTCATTAGGTGACTTTAATTAGTAGCGTTGTCTGAGATATAACATTTCTTTAATTATTTATTAATAGTCAACACAATGCAACTAAAATGATCACATTGCTGGTTGTATAATGTGCTATATTTTATTGCTGTGATTTATATGTTTATCTATACAAAAGCCTTCACAATACATCTAATATGTACTAAAAGACACTGGGAACAGATCCAACAACTAAATATCTTAGAAGAAGAAAAATTTGTATTTAGAAAAAAAAAAATACTAAACAGAACTAACTGTTAGTTTTAAGACTAGTGGAATAAATCAATGAAAGATTCAACAGAAAACAATCCACTGTAGCAGTCAGCAAAGCATTTGACATAGTTCGACACGAAGAATTACAAAATTATAGATTTGGGGATCTTGAAAAAAGTGACGGAGCCGGTAACAGCATTTTAGAAAAACATGAATAAGATGGGTCTATTTACATTGAGATATGAAAGACTAGCAACAGGTGTTCCACAAGGAACTGGATACAGTATAGGTATTTAGCGTACGTGCTAAAGATACATACAATGTAATAGCGGTAAGGAGTACACAACCAAGGATGATTACCAGATAGCTATGGGGAAAATGGAAAAATAGTGCATACAATGAAAAATCGGAATTTTTTTTTAAGAAAACATGCCATCACCCATATGAAGATATAACGATAGGATAAAGAAAATCGAATGGACTATATCAGTAAAATAGGAGTCAACATAGACGAAGTTTTATTTTATAAAGAATACATAGTAAAGAAAGAAATAAGCACAATTTACAAAAAGAACTTTTTATAATAGAAAGTTTTTTACCTACTGATTTATAGGTCATATTTTGTGTCATCTCAACAATGCACAGCATCCCTGATTTTGCAAAAATATTAAGTCATACAACGCTGTGATTGATCATAAAGAAGATTGTTTCCTTGTTAACAAAATCAAGGGTAGTTGTATCTAAAAACTTTCTAAAACAGTTTATTTTATTACCAGTTAAAATAATAATTACTGTTTTCACATGTAAGAACAAAAAAAAAAAAAAGAAAAAAACTTCTCTGTCGCGTAATCGATCCCATTATGATAACATAACAGAACTGTCACAAGTGGACTGATCCGCCGCCTAACCAACTACGCTACGAACGATTTATTTAATAACTTTTAAAATAATATTATCTATACACAACTTAGATCATGTTTAATATCAATTCGGTATATATTTCGAAATCTATGTATATGCCTAAACACACTTGAAACATGCATTGTCATCCAGTTCTTAGCTATCCTGAAAATTTCAGAGCTCTAGGTAGTCGGGAAATAGGTTTAAATTCGATTACAAATTCCACGGAATGACACAGAGACACAGAACACGGCGAAAATATAAAAAACTTTCTAAAATACGCAAGAATTAAGCTGAGAGAATTACTTAAAAAATGCCAATTAAACTAGATAAAACTAAGACTGATTAAAACAATAATAATGCCCATCCTGGTGTACGGATCGCTAGCATGGAGCCATGCAAAGAAACTTACTATGACAAAAGTACAGGTCCAACAGATGTCTTTAGGAAGCGGTGAACGTGCCATAGTACATAAAAAAATATACCACAATTTAGAGGTAAGAAAAAATACAAAGAAAAGGAGAAGAAAAAGCTTAGAAGATCTACGAAGGCACGAGAGGCCGTTATCAGAGTACGATCCAGATGACGGACCCTGGAAACCCACCTGGCCAAAAATATATCTCCAGCAGTAGTACAGAACCAGAGGACAACATAGCGCCAAATTACTTAGAAAGAACGCTACTGATGAAAGCACAATACAAGAGATCGTACAAAGATAAAAAACAACTGATAGACGTAGATGAGGACCGCAGCTTCTCTTAGAGGGGTCCAAAGTTGCTGGGGTCACCACGGATATGAGAGGGGAGGTGCAAGGAGGAGAAGGGCATATCGTTTAGATAACTGAGTCGTAGCTAGAATGACATGCTCTTTATTTTAGGCGTGCGTATGCGTGGGAATTTATTATTATTTTATGATTGCTAGTTAACTAGTTGTTAGTGAAACAGAGCTTTTTCAATATAAGTACTTATGTTTTGAAAAAGAGAATTGTATGACAAAAATCGTTTAATTTATTATTACTTGTTCAATTATCTTTTCCTATATATCATTTTAAATAAAATCTCGGTTTCAGTAAAAAATTAGTAATTTATATACGCATACATAAAATAAAACACCAAATGCAAATTTAAATAGTATTATTATTACATAAAATGAATAACAAATTTGGAGAGATACATTTAAATGTTCAATAAATATTATTCCAAATGTGTAATTATAGAGATTAGAATTTTATTATAAAATTAACACGGTTATACCATAAATTAATATGTTTACCCACATCAAATGCATAACGATATTTTTTTTTAATTTATTGAAATTACTGTTAACAATAGTAAATAGCAAAGTTGAAAAAGATATAAAAAAAATCATACCTTAACCTTGAGTCGATTTTTTTTTCAGGATCCTTATGAAATTTATAAGACCTTTATTTTGTGTAAGACGTATAATTATTAAAAAATAATGTAACCTCTTTTTTCCTCATGATGTTAAATGCTCGATTTGAGAGGTTAACATATGCGAACAGCACTCAGGGGGTAGGAGGAGATCGAGCGTGGATTCGTTCGAGCTAAATGAATAATTTTGAAAAGATCAAAAGGAATATACTTAATAGAATAATAAAAGATCAAAGAAGTTAAAAAGGACAAAAGAGAGTAAATGAAAGAAACGAAAGAGAAAGGAAAATGGGCGCCACTTATGTTTTTTATCCTGAGGAGGGGTAAATATAAGAAATCCAGATGGAATAAGAAAGATATAAGAGATGTAAGATAAGATAAAGTGAAATTAGATAACCCGGCAGATGTTCTTGCTAAAAGTTAAATTACACACTTTTATTTAAGATACTAAAAAGAAAAATTATACTAACACTTTTCTTTTACTTATCCTTATGGTTATAAATCAAATCGGTAAGATAAAGATATATTTAAAAAACAAAATCTATTACTTTGATAAAATATAGATTAGAGAAACTAAAAGTATTAATCAGGCTCTAGCTAGGAAAAGAAAAATTTATAGTTAACAATAACAGTATTTATTATCAGCTGTAATGATAAAAGAGACACAACAACAATAAAATAAAAAAAATATGAGATACATCTCGGTACGGTATAGTAGACACATTTTACTACACACATTTGTGTTTAGTTCAAAAACAAAATTATTAATACGCATAAAATAATAGCTAAGTACACTGTTTTGTCATTTTCGTGTACTCAGACAAGCGAAAAGTGAGAGGTAAAATTTAGATGAAAAAGTTATAAAAAAATATCACCTTTTGCTTTGATATTAACTCGAGTTAAGAGTACTCATATTTAAAAGTATAAATCTTAATTAAATCAGTACGAGAGATAAATTAAAAAAATTAAAGAATATAAGTAAAACAGTTTACAGATAGGAGATACAAAAAATATAAGTTATAAAAAAATTACAGGTAAGCAATACACAAAAAAATCACATCCCGGTTATTTTCATTACGACACTGTGCACTGCACTTATAGATGTTACAGGTAAATACAATTAGGATAAAATGTTCCATAGAAATAAATGGTACTCTGAGACTCGATACAGTTATAAAAAAATTGTTTAAAACTTACGTTTCTTCTAAATGTTTCTGAGATACTTTGTTAGCATATGGCTTCATTCTCTCGGTAATTGGTTTTAACGGTAAGATATAATCTAGACCCATTCTTGTCTAGATTTGTAGATATTTAGAGAAAAACCATAAACTCATTCTTCGTAGCTGGGGTTCGAAGAAAAGACGGTAACAATGGCTGAATCCTGCCGCCATTGCTCTACGATATACGAAGGAAACTTAAAGATAGCACTGTCTGGAAATCTTCAGGTAAACCTTCCGGTACGATAAACGATAGTCGATACAGGAAACATTTAACTGCTGGTAATTTTTAAGATAAAATAAGAAAATTGCCGGGAATTTGAAACTGAGCATTTCGCGAACGATCTTAATCGCGTAAAATCTAAACCCAGAGTGAATAAAAATCTTTGGTACTAGAGAGACTCTCTCCTTTCCCGCCTACACACCTGATCTTAAACTCGGAACCTCATTGGTCAGTTAGGAAAATCGATAAACTTCTTAGAGACAACGGTTAGATCAGCTACGTTCTGGAAACATCTCGAATAAAATTTAGGACAGAGTCGGCCTAAGTGAAAAGAAACGTTAAAAAAAGAAATTTTATTATTCGGGTTTTTTAAACAATAAAATAAACAATAAAAGTGATGGACACTTATTTAAGCTTTGAGATCTGCCATTTGTCTGGGACAAATATGTCCTAGTCAGACTTTTATGGGACAATAATAACCCAATAGGCACCAACATATTACTTTATTTAAAAAATAATCAAAAACACAAATAAAAGCTCCTATTCTAAAACAATAGAACTTGAGCTAAGATCAATATTTATCGCAAATGAAATGGTGTAAAACATGTTTTGCACAAGGGTATACTGCAGCTCTGACAGAGTGTGGTTGTTCATTTTTTTTGCGAAGAACATCTTGTAAATCTTCTTCGGGTCTTTCCCTTCATAGTCAAATAATCTCTTACGTTAAACGTTTTTCATGCTCTTTGCTGAAGAGCCTCTAAGTGATGTCGAGGCTTTCCTTTTAATAGCAGCATTGCTTCGTCTAAAGAAAATAAGTCCCTTAGCTACACTAATTATTAAAAAAAGGAAAAATGATGGTTATTCTTTTCTTTGAAAATCAGTGTGTGGTACATGTGCATTACCAGCAGCCATCATCAGAAAGCAAAAAATATTTTTTCCACGATTTTGTAGACTTCCTGTCAAAGTCATACAAGCCCAAAATATGATCTGTTATTGTACATGTCGAGCAGTTCAGGACATCACAGATTCACTTTACAGTCATCCTTTATTTTTCGTTTCACTTATCTTGCCATCTGCAAACTATTATGTTATTAACTCTTGAGCCTAGTTTAACTTTCCAAAAAATTTAGGTACCTTTACTCTCTTTGCCTACCTATCGCTGGATAAGGCAGAGTATCCAGTAGTCTAATAGATGAGAAGAAAAACTTTCAAAACACAATAACACATCAGTTCCCTTTATAGTACAAGCTAATTTGGTCACTACTCTTTTTCCCAATAAACCAGTTTGATTTTCTGTTTCCTTTTCTTCGTAAATATTAAAATCGTATACTTATCCCATTGCAGAGTCGCTTTGTCCCCGTGTTTTAATTCCTCGTTTGAGAGGTTTTATGGGAAGAAACTGTTTTAGGGAAGACTTTCCTTTTAATTTTGTCATACACTCATCAGTCATCAATGCTTTAATAAGCTGCCTCTGTTATTTTGAAAATGTAATTTTTTGGCAATTAGCGACATCCACGATTTAATATGATTTTTTCGCCTTAACAAGATTACTATATCTGAGAAGTACATTTTGGCAAGAGCATATTACAGCAGTCTCGAAAGTCGCTCTTTTTCTTGCCAAATTTACTAAAGAAACATTTTTTGATAAATTATTACTGAATGATTGAACTCGATTGCATGCCATGATTATTGTGACACCCAATACAATCATAATTTAATGTTCATCGGTCATGGTACGAGGAAAACTACAGTCAATTTTTTTGTGATAGAACCAAAACAGTTTCATCGTTATGAAACCAAATCCAAATCCCTCTTCATCCATCTAATTGCCCTCGGATCCTGAATATATTTGTCCATTCTCTGGTTCTATTTCTTCATATCTTGATGAACTGTAGTCTTCATCAGCATAGTTACTCAAATCAAATCGTTTATTTAAAAAAGATACATGGTACATTGCTCACATTTGTAAACTAGGCTATACCTGACCCTTAAAAGGGTCGTCTTGTATTTTTTGTAAATGTCAATCAGTATTATGTCGTTGAGTGACTATAAACTTGATTATTAACAGCGAAAAAGAAAACACAAAAAAAACTTAATAATCGCAGTCTGAGGATGTTAGTGGAGTATATATAATTTGAAAATATAGTTATTTGAGTATTATTTAAAAACAAAAAGTTTACATTAATAACAAAAATTCAGAGCGGTATTGTGATAAATGGGAGTACAGCTTTTTGGAAAACAATGAAGGATTGTTGATCCTCTTCAAGCTGGCAGGTATATTATTGTAAAATTTTGGACCGAGATATACAATAATTTTTTGGTTTAATGTCGTCCTCATCTTCGGAATGGCAAGAGTCCCCCCAAGACGATTACGTGTATTAAAAGGATGATTTATAACCCCTCTCAACTCTGATACCCTTTTAACGAACACTCACACGATTTCAATATGTACAAACAAGCATTGTATATCCAGTAGGCCTGACTCTAAATAAAGTTGTTCGCTAGAATAAACTTTATTTTTGAATAAAATAATTTTGATCAAGTATTTTTGACGTATGTTTAATGAGTTTGTTAATGTTTTGTAAGTTCCACCCCAAATTATTATTCCATATTGTATTATAGATTCAATTAATGATCTGTACACGGCTATAAGTTTTCTGTGATTAAGAATTTGACGAAGTTGGTAAAATATAAAAAGAAATGGTTTTAACTTTTTTATTAATTGGTTTATATGACCTTCCCAGCGTAATCTACTGTCCACAACGAGTCCAAGATATTTAGTTGTTTCGTGCGTGACAAAAATACGCTCGTTGCACTGGCATGTACCGTTGCATGACAAACTATGGACAGTCAAATAGTTAAAATGTATTTGTTCCGTGGAACTAGCAAAAAATGGCATGAAATCTGTTTTGGCGACATTTAAAGATAGTCTATGTGAATCCAACCAAGTGACAACCTTTTTTTTCCGATTTCGGCCTTCTGTCTAGCTTCGTCCCAGGTAGTAGCTGAAAATACAAGTGCCGTGTCATCAGCGTAAGTTATGATTTCGCAGTCTATGCCAGTTTTAAGAAGCTCATTTATATAAGCTATAAACATAATGGGACCTATGACAGTACCCTGTGGCACATCAGTTTTAGTGACTAATGGTTCACTAAACGTATTTTCAACTTTTACCACCTGGTTTCGGCCAGTCAGATATGACCTGAATAAGTTTAGAACTTGACCCTTTATTCCATAATTTTCAAGTTTCTTTATCAACCGACCGTGAGAGACCGTATCGAATGCCTTTCGTAGATCTAAAAATATCCCTAGAGTTGATAGAATTATATATGTTTTTAAAACAGAAATACAAGGCATCTTGTGTTGACAGGTTCTTACGAAAACCGAACTGGCGGTGAGAGATGATATTATTTTTATCGAAATAACTATTAAGTCTGTTGGCAATTGCTTTTTCAAATATCTTTGAGAACTGACTAGTGACAGATATGGGACGATAGTTGTTTGGATCTCCTCTACTTCCAGACTTTTTATAGATAGGAGTTACTATGGATTGTTTTAACAAAGACGGGAATTCCCCAAGACTAAAACACATATTAATAAGGTAAACTAATGGGGACAATAAATGCTGACGACAATTTTTAATAACCTTTACCGAGATACCATCAGCTCCCATCGACGCACCATCTCTCAGACCAACAATAATGCTGTGTAGGTATTTCGTTTTCTGTGACTGGCTCAAGGAACATAGAAGTTGAGATAATTGGCTTATGAACTGACATCGAAGGGAGACCAATATACGTGGGTACAAAAGAATCACTAACTCCAACAAAGTATTCATTTAATTTATTTGCTACTATTACTAGCCTCAAAAGGATCAACATCTGATTCTGTATCTGTGTATTGGATTAGAAAGTTTTTATATTTTCGTCGTGTTATTTGTCTCTATGTCTTTCTTTTTGTCCTTCTGTTTGTCATTCCGGGAGGAATTTTGTAATCGAATTTAAACCTATTTCCCGAACACCTAGAGCTTTGAAATTTTCGAGATAGCTAAGAACTGGATGACAATGCACGTTTAGGATTTTGACACAATTTCGGGTTGGAGTTTTAAATCGATTACAAAATTCCCACATAATATACAATTTCAAGTAACAAAATAATTTATTTAATAGTAATGTGACCTATAAATCGGTAAAAAAACTTTCTACTATAAAAAGTTCTTTTTATAAATTGTGATTATTATTTATATGTCTTTATTTACCTCTCAATAGCCTTGAATCGGTTTTCTTAAGTTTTCGGGTACGAAAGTCCAAGAATGTTGTTAAGATCAACTGCAACTGCAAATAATTTCAGTAATTTAAATATTTGACCTATATCTAATACAATTTTTGAAATTTAGAAATAAGACCGTTTATCGTGCTTTCATTAACACAAACTATCAATTATACACACTATGGACTAAAATGTAATTATTCAACTATATTACTAAAATCTTTTTTGTACAACTGTCATTAAAAGTGACACTTTTAATGATAGCAAACAATGTTAAAAACGATTGTTTACATAGCAGCGTGTTAAAAATACTTTTAACACGTTGCCATGTAAACAAGTTTACTTTTAACACGGTTTAGTTTACTTTTAACACGGTTTGGTTTATTGTCATTGCAAATTCGCTCGTTTCATTATCAAAATAGGGAAGTTGTACAAAAAACATTGTATGGTATTTGTGTTAAAAGTGATTTTATTTTGTTCGTGAAATTGTTCAATTCGCTTCGCTCATTTCACAAACGTTTTCACTCACAAAATAAAACCTTACTTTTAACACTCATATCATAAATAACTATAATAAGGTTCAATTGATACTCAGAGAACAGAGTTGCTTTGGTTATGGTATGATTTTCATTTTTTCATAAATTTTTGTTTATGTAATAACATTTCGTTAGATTTTACAAATAACAGTTTGCTTTTAATGATTAATTTAATTTTAGTTATTTAAATTTTTATCATAATATCCTTAATTTGTTTTCTTCTGTTGTAAAATGTATTTATAATCAATTAAATCATCAACCGGAATCTTTAACCTTCCAACAATCACGTACAGCAATACACCACGAGTCCCAGAAACATAGGGTTGCTGTGGAGTAATAATCAAAATTTCCGCTATGTGTTATCCCATTTGTAATGGGATGGTTTACGTAAACCGTAACGGGATGTCCGAAGGCTTGGAGAGAATGAAAGGGGGTGACATGTGAGAGAGGGTTTAGTTTACATATGAACACTTGTTTACACAATTACATGCGAACGTGGCAATGACTGCATTGGGCCAACTCAAACAAAATTTCGTTGTTGATCATTCCTGTATTTGTTTTATCAATAGATAAATTATACCGAATGAATATAAAAAAAGGAAGTTTATTTTTTTTAATTAAAATGGAAATTAGGTATATCTGTGATTTTAAAAGGAAAACTGTAGAAGAGAGCATCATCTTTCTATTTCATAAATCTAATTAGGGATAAAAAAATTCACAATGTTATTTGTGACTGCTAGATCTTTTATTTAATATTAGAAATTATTATTTATTATTTGTTTCAGGTATCATTACATCAGGAGGGTGTTTGGTGGGAGAACGGTTAAGTAACAGCGGATCTCGACTTAACATAACCTCCCCAGTACTATGTTCCGGTGCTGCACCCACAACTGCCTCTCATAAAACTAGTACTGAAAGTGTCCACAGGGTACTCAAAAGCGTTTCCAGGCAAAGCCTTTTAGGTAAGTAATCACACATACTACTGTAACCACTTAAATTAGAATCATATAAACCTTATATATTAGTCGAGGCAATGAAGCACTTTACCTTCGATATTTAAACGGCCAAAGGTTTTAATGATTCTTTTTGCATTAGATTCGTGAGATCATAAGAAAACTTTGTGATCGTATGCGATCATGTCATATTGGAAAACTGTATTTGTGCATTCAAAAACTGCTTTTTTTAAAGCGCATCTCAAACAGAACTTGTTATTTATTGGCTGAAATGAGTTCAACCCAAGTAACACAGACCTGCATAAATTAACTGCAAATGCACTGCAAAGAGCCTGCAGTCATTTTTATAACTGTATATCAACTGCAGATAATCTGTAGAAATAGAAGTAATCTGCATATAATCATCATATTACCTTTACCCAAAGATGTACTTCATATCACCTGCATACTGTTTAAAATTGCAGATATTTCCTGCATAAGACATTTACTGACAAAGGAAATGCAGTTGTGTCCTGCATAATGTCTTCAAATAAAAGATATGAAAATGAAGACTATATGCAGACATTTTGCAGTAAGAATTCTCTGCAAATGACACCTTTATATAAATAAAATACAGATCTACTATTGCAGAATAATAGCAAACTCTAAGCAGACAAATATGAAAATGAATATTATATGCAGACTATTTGCAGTAAGAATTCTCTGCAAATGATATCTTTATATAAATAAAATATAGATCTACTACTGCAAAATAATAGCATATTATAAGCAGATGATATATCTATATATCTACTTTTTTACGTTTGACAGTTTCATCGCCTATTATATTATTCATATTTAATTAATATGGATAAAAAGGTGAAATGAAGGAAAATATAACGAAGATATACATAAATTTTCGATAAAAACCTCATTAAGAAATAACGATGAACTTGTTGAAAATGGCCAAGGATCTAACAATGATTTCGACATGGATTTATCATAAATAGATGTGCTTGAAGTTGACGAACAATACCATTTAAAAGAAAATCATAACTATATTTTTGCGTCATTTCTAAGAAATTGGGCGATTGAATTTAACATTTCACAGGTTGCTTTAAAACCGTTACTAGAAAAGTTAAACAAAACTTATAATTCGCGTTTACCTAAACGATCCTCGAACACTAATGGGTGAGTTGTTATATGGTTTATATACTTTAGGAAATTACAGCTATGGAATATGCGAATTTTAAAGGTATATATGAAGCAACTTTAAAAGACTTAAAAGAGTTTTTGATACTCCCTTGTTGTCCACTTATTTTGTTATATTTCAAACAGAGAAATATGAGTTTCACAAAATTAATATGTATTTATTTAATGATATATTGTGTAAATTAGTAGCAATTGTTTCATCAGAACAAAGCGTATTTGTGCCAATACACCATACATTTCCTTTGCATGAAACTTTATAAATAAAAAATAAAATACATAAAAAAGAAGAATATGTTTTATTCCAAATTAAAAAATATCAACAAAAACTTAAAACTTTTATAACAGTTTAAAAATAAAAACGAAACTGGAAAATTATGATCATGATTGACTACTGAAAAATTTATTTATTGCGAAAAGTAGTTTTAAATGACGATAGTGACCGTACGTATTAAGTGTCCTTATAGCCGAGTGGGTAAGACGACTAACTTTCAATTAGGTGATGGATGGTGAACCAGGATCGAATCCCGCGTAAGAAAGGTGAAAAAAAAATGGTAAAGTGGTTTTAAATAATTCAAAAGTTTATGTTGTGTAGATTTAGTAAATAGAAGTAATAAAATAATATTGTATATCATATTTGATAATTACCTGAAATAAAATTAAAATGTAGAGTATACTTTTATTTTATTTTAATTATTTCTGCATATCATCTTCAAATCCATCAATTATAGGTTTTATACATACTTTTATTTTATTTTAATTATTTCTGCATATCATCTTCAAATCCATCAATTATAGGTTTTATACAGGAGTATGGCAAACCTGCACTGGTTCTGCAAACGATCTTTTACACATGAAATGAAAGTAATATACAGCAGTTTTGCAGATCATTTATCTGCATAAGTGCGTCCAAAACAGTATTTTATATAATCATATACCGATTATTTGCAGATCATTACGCAGGTGAAAATGTTACTTGGGAATTTTGTTACTCAGGGGTTACTAGGGTCGTTAAAAATGAATATGTCATTGAAAATGATCTACGGAGTACTTGGTACCCAAGATACTTTCTGTTTACATCGCCTCCTGGATTTTCGGTAATATCATTATAAAATGGTAAAAACTCAAAACTCGTTTATTTTTGGTTTTGCTGAAAACTAATATGGCATTGAAAGTAATCTCCGAAGCGCATAGGATATCTACTATTTACCTCGTCTTCAGGAGTTTTCGGTTAATTCCTTAAACAATTAGTCAAAACTCCATATAAAATCGAAAGCGATCTACGGAGTATCTAGCCCTCAGCACAGCAACCTTTACGTCATCTCCTAAAGTTTCATTGTATATATTGAAAACAAAATCCATTTTTTTAAATTAGTGCAAAAATGCTGAATTATGAGTTTTAACTAATTGTATCACAGTGTTACCGAAAACTCCAAGAGACAAGATAAACAGTAACTATCATGGACACCAGATACTCCGTAGATCACTTTTGATGTAATATTCGTTTTGAGCAAGCCCAATAGTCTCCAAGTGTGAAATTTTGACAAATTATATAACGATATTACCGGAAACTCCAACAGATGACGTAAACAGTAGGTATCCTGGACACCAGGTACTCCGGAGTTCACTTTTAATGTCGTTCGTGTTCAGCGACCCTAAAAATCTCTGAATAACCAAATTGTACTTATTTTTATGCTATCTATGTGTACTCTAATAAAATCATAAACTGCAAATATACTCTTTTTAAAATAATTAGAATATAAAAAGTAAAAATTTCTTAATTTAACATTTGGCTAAAGTGCGACTGGTGTACAAGATATTTTAAAGGCGTTATTTACAAATTGTGAATGTACTAAAGTTGTGTAAATTAGTTTAAGAAATTGTTATCTATTTGTGTTTACCGATAATTTGTTTTTTTTAAACCGGTCAGAAATTTGTACTTTCCAGTTTATTTTTAGGTCAGAAAATGTTATTTTGTCGGACAAGTCCGGTAAAAGCTTTTACCGGACGCATTTGCAATAAAATAGTAAGTCTAAGATAGCAGTCAACTCTATGGTAACCAAGTTTTGTATATATTTAAAACTATAAAAACATAAAACGAGCAGAGCGTTTGTGACAGTTTTATATAACAAGATGTAAGAGATAATACAAAACGTATCTAGTGCCGTGCTGTCAATAATAAATCCAGTTTTAAACTGGATTGGTGTTTGGTTATATTTCCTTACTCAAGACAACGGTAGATGCGACATAAGTATAAGGATATTAATTAGCTCATACAAGGGCAAAACCAACTACAGACACCGTGTTTTGGTCTTTTTGGAGCTCATCAGTGTAGTATAGGTTATGTCTCTTCAGTCACTAATGAAGAGACATCCCCTGTATGAATCGACCAAATCCTTATAGATGTAAACTTGCGAAAGTAGAAACCATTCGCAAGTGGCCCCATCTTCACTCCAAAAATGGTACTACGACAGTCGCCTTGCATCTTGAAAGTAACTTTCGGCAAGGTAAAATAACTTGACATATTTTGACGTTTAGTTGAAAACGTGAAATTTATTATAAAATGGATCTTAAAAATGATGCATTTGATTGTGAATTAATGAAAGATAAAATTATACCAGATGAAATTGTTAAGGCAGCCACCCAAGCAAGGTTTGTTAAAATTAGTTAATAAAGAGTTCTTGTTATAAAAATGTAAACTAAATAATATGAAGATTATGGTACAACAATGCCCGTTTAAAAAAAATATTGTACGTAATACGTCCCAAAAGTGCTTTTACTGGACTTGCAGGCTTGCAGGGCTCGCCTATGGCTCGCCCTGCGATTTGCCTACTCATCCAGTAAAAGACCACTTTCAGGACTTGTTACGTAAACTACTATTGTTGTCAGTGTCACTTATTCCGAATCCACAAAGGAAAAATTATAACAATATTATATGTTATACAGGTAAAAAATTACAAATAAACATAAATAAATAAAATTAACAATGGGTCAGTATTTTGTATTTATTTACTGACTAGTTTAAAATTAACAGAAGTTAAATGATTAAAAAGATTTTTGCATAAATCCTAACAGACAATGTATGTTTAGAACATCAATATTTCTGATAATAAACGAGACATTAGACACTTTTATGGTCTTTATTCTTTTTATTGATGATCTCATTCCCGTATTTGTCAGTTTATAATACTTTATCGACACAACATGCATTTGTTGTGTCGCTACAAAAACTTCACGTTTTATATCATTTTGCATTGTCAGAAGTATACGGAAAAAAGTGAAAAAATGAAATATAGCTCCGCTATTTCACAGGCGAAACTGCCATAAATTGTCTACCTGTAAAGTTTAATGCAAATAAAAAAACTTTTGTCGTAAAATGTGTAACTGTATGTGGGTTTTAATATTTTTATATACATTTTTAGTACATTAATTATTTAAGAGAAATCCCATAAAATAGAAAAAATGTCACATCCGAACCTATCATCTTTATCTGTAGTCGGTAGCGCTTTTAACCATTCAGTCACACATGTCTAGCGCATAGTCGGAGTCATATATATTTAGTTAATTAATAATTTGGAAAATAGACAAACGAGAAATGACAGTTTTAAAAATTAGGTTACTAAAACTTATGTTTATGATACCCTAACCAAATAAAAATATAAGACAAGAAACAAAATAAGTAACTTAGAGTTTGATGTTTAATTATGGATGTAACACATTAAAAAATCATTTAAGCAATTGCTGACAAAAAATATTATTTTAATGCTGTTAAACACTACCATATTACAGACCAAAATAAATTTTATATTTAGTTGATATTTTATTGTGTTAGCAATCATTAATCTAGTTAGAGATTTTCTAACTGGCAGATTTGGATGTGCTAAGTAATTAAAACCACTTTTTTTAATTTGCAGACTTAGTAGGATGCAAACTGGGTATGTCTAGACAACCACGACCACACCAACAGCACCAGTCACCTCGTCACCATCATCAATACCATCAACATCCTCACCATCAGCAACACGAGGTCGGGTACTACTCTTCGTCGCGTGACAGCATCGCATACATTAATCGAGCTGCAAATGTGAGTTCTGCAGCAAGCGAACTCGATCTATCGCGAAAAGCACGTCGAAAAGATCTGCGGAATAGACTAAAGCTACCTTCAAGTGTAGCCCTTGCCAGTTCTGGCGAAGGGCCATTACTTGGTGCGTGGCGAACAGCACCTGGTTCCACTGCTGGAACTAATCCACCTTCATCGAATCATCTCAATAGCAATAGTAGTTGTAATGGAACTGAAAGGTATTAATATTATCAAAAATTTTTAACTTTTAGTTGTAGTGGTACAATGGTATTAGTTGTATATAAAATTAGACTTTTTTGTTAAGGATATTTTATCACTTTTTTAACCTTTTCTGTACATTTATTATTTCAATTAAAAAAATGGTAATCCAGAATGGTCTTGGAGCAGTTTTTTCTCTTCGTTCCTTTGTTATAATTTGCTCATATTATCTGTTTTTGCTGATGAATTAGTTTACATTTTCAAATGCTTTTTTAAGGTCTATGAAGGCAAGTTAAGCCGAGCTATTTTGCTAACAGTTCTTCTTTCGTAAAATATAAAGGTGATTACATTTTTACTCTAATATGAGATTTTATAATGATTATTTTTTTACCAAATAAGATTTTCACTTGCATGGGGGATTAACTATTATAGCTATTAGCACACTGTATAAATTATTTTATCGTTGATGAACACAATAATTGATATGTAAAATACAGTTTCATTTATTTTTCTGTTTGGCAATTATTGATCAATAGAGAATTCACCATTAATAATGTTTGATTGTACGTTAGTAAACAATAAATAATTAAATCAATTTATTTTTGGTTTGCATTATTTATTTATCTGTATTAAAAGTTAAAATTTTAATTTGTTATTTTAGGAAAAACATAAAAATATATAAAAGTAACAAAAAATCTCCTGTTTTAATGATAAAATTAAATTCGGATTAATACAGCAAAACAAGTTTATTGAAATCATTATACATAAATATTTAATGAGGGAAAGTCCCCATCCTCTATCTCACAGACTCTGCACTTTTCTTCATCTACTAATACTAGTTTTTTCATGTGTCCTCTGTATCGACAGTGCCCGGTTAATACCCCTATCCTAATACAGACGTTCTTCTTACTAATGTTAGTCCGCCTAAATCTTTCCAGTACTTGGATTTTTCGCTATCCATTTCTTTCCTTAGTTTTTCTAAGATTGTACTACTGCTGATTCCACAAGATGGTTCTGGTCCCATTTATGGGGTTTCAGCTCCTTCTTTTGCCATCTAATCTGCTGTTTCGTTTCCTTCTATTCCTTGGAACCCATAGGAAGGTAACAGTGTTATTTTGTCCTGGTTCATTTAATTTGCCTAGGCATTCCCAGACCATCTTTAAAATGATTATGTTCACAGCTTTGGTGGCTGCTTGACTATCTGACATGATTAAAATCTTTTGTCTACGATAGTTTATTTCTATATTAAATTCTATATATCTTTCAATGGCACGGATGTCCGCTTGAAAAACCCTTGCTCCTGTTGCTTTATCTGACTTGGAACCCTCCGTATACCATTTTAAGGTATTTTGGCTTAACCCCAATATGGTGAATTTTCTGACAAAGTTAAATTTCTTAAAAGGCTTGACACTTAAGGAACAATAAATATTAGTTTAATTTGTTTATTTAAGTTTAATGAACTGTTTAACTATATAATGTAATCATCAAGGACGTATGATCAGTCTCAGATATTACTTTAAATCTAGTAGATTGTAGGAAACAAGTTACGTAACAAAAATAGCTTCCTCAAAAATGTCTCCTTTTGTCGAACATTAAATTTTTCTTCATAACTTGTATTTATCTTTTATTTTACAAAAAAAAAGGATAAATATTAATTATAACGGAAAAAATCAACGATTAACAAAACAAAACTATGCCCAATATTAATGAATTTTGGCCATAATCAGTAGAGTTGTCAATAAACTCACAAAATATTAATCGTACAACTTCACAAATATCCTTCAACAAACCTTCTTTAACCTCAGCACATGCCTCGCGATCCAATTGATTGCAAGTTTTGCAGCTATTTCGTATTCTGTGATCCTTGCTCCACAGTTGCTCTCGTCTATTACCAACAGGCTTTAAAATATGCTTTCTTAGATATTTCGATAATAGGGGACTTTGAGTGTCCAACCTTAGGGACCCTAAGGTACATCCAAGGAAAGATCTCAGATCTCACTTACTTTGTGAATTATTAATCCTAAAAACACGAGTGAATTACATCAGTTCCGTAATATAACAAAAATAATTAAACGTAGTTAATGTTGTTCTATAGTTTAAATATTCTCTAGAGACCTTAAAATATTACTTTAAACATAATTTTTACTACCCTCTTTGCAACATGCTCCACGACGAATCAGTCCGCACTAGCTAAAGCATTTCCACCCCTGCACTTCACTTAGATGTAGCTTTCTAACAGAGATACAAACAATAAATTAGTGCGCTTTCTTGGATAGATTCAAATTCTCACCGGCTTTAGGAGCCGTCTGGAGTTACGGGAGTTCTCCTTAATTCATTTGTAAAAACATTTAAAAATGAATCCTGTTTCTGTAGCAAAACTAAGATATATTCAAGTTATAAAATTTTATTTCAATACTAATGTATAAAATAATTTTCAAAATGTAGTTTGGATTTTCTTAAGTTTTTTGAGCTGTAGGTAATTTCCACACCTTATGGAGCGTACAGCTAATTCCCAAATAATTATGATTGTAGTTTATTAGTCCTCCAAGTGTGGCAGCTGTAATTAGGTACAATAAAAATACTGCTAATTTCGGAATAAATTTTCCAAAAATTATTGGTCGTACATAGTCTACCAAGCAAGCTTCCAAACCCCTACAACAGATTTTTACAAACAATATATAACATATTACTGGAATTTTTCACTAACTCTTTTTTGGGTTTTGAGAACATAATTTAGTCATTTTTGGACGATCTCGTATATTGAAATTATATTATTATAAATTATTATAAAAGCAGAATTCTTCTGAGACAACAAATCATTTACCATCGCATGCGAATGTTGTAGCTAAAATATAAACAATAGAAGTACATTGTATGGTCTTTTTTCTACCAATGTTATTTGCTGTTTTGGATACAAAAGTAATGAGAAGTGTGAAACAAAACAATGGTTCAGACCCGATTATCGATGTTTGAAATGTAGTTATAGGTAGTCCTAATGCATTAATTTGTGGATCAATATTGTTCCCCGGCTGCTTCATCATTCGCCAAAAAAAACTTGTCACAAATGAATTATTTCTGAAGAGTTAATAGTTGAGGGAGCCAAATGTGGTAAATACGGTGGGTGTACAAGCAATTCGTACATAATTCGTTTGATTTAGCCATCGTCAACAAACTTGTGTGAACACACTTTTGCATTCCAAAAAAACTGATGCCATAGCCTTATTTGACGATCGTTCTAATTTCACCTATTTTGGAGCTGAGGCACTAGCTTCAATCCACTGTAAACGTTCTTGTTTTAGTTTAGGATCATCACGGTAGTTTACAGTTTCATTCATAGTTGTAAAACCACCACAAAATCGGTTTTAATCGGCTTAAACCGCTTTAAATTACGCTGAGAAATTTGTTTTCGATTCAATTTTTTAACGATTGTAGCACTAACATTCCTAACAGCTTTTTCATATGTGATTCTTTGTGTAAAATATGGATGAATCATTTATCTGAGATGCCTATAATATCAGGCGTTTCACGCTACATTAAACTTGAATCTTTACAAACAATATCAAAGACTTGCTCTATGATTTCTGGTGTTGTTGCACTTTATAAACGTCCACTACGTGGTTCATCTTGTATCACCACGTTTAAACTCTTAAACCCATTGTTTCACAGTAAGAAATGAAGGAGCAGATTTCTGTAACATTTTTGCATGAATTTCTGTTGCTGATAAGCCTTCCAAAACAGAGAATTTTATCACTTTATAATATTCGTTTTCTTTTCATTGTAACAAAATACACTAACACATGTAAACAAAGAATACATTGACAAATCAAAATAGATTTTTTTGTGTATTCAAATGAAAGATGAAATATTAAAACAGCGTATAAATTTTGGTTAATAGGTTAACTTACCCTGTATTACTGGTGAAGTCCTGCTTCATTTTTATATAACAAAAATGTGTTTTAAGAAAATATTTTCATAAACATTAACGGTTGAAATTTTGACCACTTTGTAACGCTTATAGTTCCTAACAACTTTTAAAATTCATACATTTACCACAACGTAATTCTATTTTTCTCTTTTAACTATTAAAAAATAAATCATATTCATTTTTACCTTGTACCTATCACCATAGTTATTAATTAAATAATTAAATTTACTGTCTAACTGCTTTAAATTGTCATTTTTAATTCTCTGTTCTTTATAATTAATTCCATTATTCCGAGAAATTACGATATTTTTCCATAAAAGTTATAGTTTTCTCGGCCACAAGCTGCACCAATCTGTTGAGTCTTGGATAAAAGACGACACTGTTCGACAAGTTGAATCATGCCGCAAGTTCTGTAATCGATTGGCAACTACGGTTAACATGTAGCATGCGGCAAGACGACACTTTTTTTTTGTCGCTTTGTGTTCCTTACTACTACATGTTGCTTAAGATTTCCTTAATAGAATTGCACCTTTCATCTTATAACAAGAAAAATATAAACAAAATATGATGCTCTCAAAAGATCACAGAATTAAAACAAACTGTGAATGTTATCCATGTATAATATGTAGTGATTAAACGTTGAAGCAATCGGATTTAGGTCCAGTATTGTGTTGATCATGGTAAAACTTATTTTCCAATCAGTGCAAAATGTCGACAGGCATTCGAGTGGAAATTTTGACCAAACGTGCCAATATATAGAAGCACAAAAGACTAAGAATTGTATTTAGATAGATTTGTTAGAAAGGAATCTGGAAAAACAGCTCGGTTCTGCCGCTACATTTTTAGATCCTCTCTACTTCGGCGAGAATCTAGATGAAATCTAAATCTGGATTCGTAGGTAAATAAAATTGTAGCTCAACAATATGCAATCAAAATCTTATTTTGTTGATACTAGTACATTAATTGAAGCGTGAAGGCAACTGGATATCTCAGTGTAAAAGTACAGCATTTTTCCACATTTCATATTTGACAACTTTTTTTTATTTTTTTATACGGAAATTAATATTAGTTGATTTATGATTTATAAAACTTTTCGTATGCTTTTAGCATATTAATGATGTATGAAAGCGTCTCGTGAGCATGACGTCATACCGAAAGTTTCTCAGCGTCTCGTGAGAATGGCGGATGGTTGCTATGCCCAGCGTGACAACTGACTGAAAATGTTCTTCTGTGCAAAATTTACATAATCAGCACGACTTTTTTCTGTGCAAAACGTACATTGTCAAACGCGCCATAATAAATATTCGCTTAAAAAAGGTATAATCCTTAACTCATATTAATCAAGTCTGTAATTTGATGAATAACCTTTAATAGATGTTTTAAAAACTTAATAATAACGGTCCTACAACCGTAATTATATTTGCAAGTCTATATCATTAATAAAACAAACAGTCAAATAATAATTAAATTAGTAAATACCACAATATTAGAAATGTATTTTCATGTATTACTAGTGTTCATGTATATACCTAGTTCTGATCAAGGTTATTGCAAATATACAATAAATAAAGTAAGTCGTTAGGCATAGATAAACATGGTGGATTATCCGATTAATATTATTTGGGAGCGGAAAATTCATCAATAACCTGAAGTTAATTGAGTTGTAGAGGTAGTTATAAAAAGATTGTTTTTAATGAATAATCTGACAATTAAAACACAATGTAATGAAATGTAAGAAAACAAGACAGAATGGTATTAAAACTCGTTAATGATAAATTGTAAAAATGTATATGGATGTATTTTACTAAGATGTGTATAATCTGATAAAGTCCTAAAACATGCCAGGACGGAGATAGTGTCAATACGGCCAAAAGTTGCCCACAGGGGATAGTTGCATCCCCACTCATGTGGAGTCTTACTTTGGACAGCTTGCTGTGGCAATGGACTGAACTAGGCATACCTTACCAAGGGTATTCCGATGACGTGGTTGTCCTCGCAAGAGCGGCGGATGAAAATGTCCTCTGTGACATAGTACAGAGAGGACTGAACAAAGCAAAGCAATGATGTAATTCGATGAGTTTAGCACAACAGGGAACTATCATTTCATGATTTTATTAGAATTTACAGTGTAGTATGTAAGAGGTGACTCTTTAGCAATCGCATAAAATAAGTGTTTTATTGGTACGCTAAGCCCGAACTCAATTACAAGGTCTGGCAATTAAGTTCCAAGACTGATATTTAAAGAACGCCAGCATAGCAAGATGAATGAAAGAGGCAGTGTTTTGTTCTAAATATATGCCTTGACTTTACGTAAAAATTCAAGGCAGACAGTACCTTTGTATCTGTCAAATAAAGAGGATGCAAAATCGCTCACACCGAAATAAAATTGAATAAAAAATTAAGCAAAGAGTGAATTTAAACTTTTTATCAAAACTCGGAAAGCTTTGAATCTTTGTAGAGGGTTTACGAAAATGATTGCCTTTCCTGTGCCCAAGGTTTTGAGTGTTACAAACGTTTTAAGGTGGGGGAAGGTTGTTAAAGATGATAAGCACATAAGGCGTCCTGTGACGTTTAAAAAATGACCGGAATGGTTTGAAAAGATCATCGATTACGTATCACGGCTATCGCTGAAGAAATGAATATTAACAAAAAAAGTGTAAGACAAATTTTGCTTCAGGAATTTAACATAAGGAAACGCTGTGCTTAAACCCCTGACGATGGACCGTAAATATGTTTGTTCTGATACCCTAGAATGACTCCAAAGAGAAATAAGCTTCTTGTCAAGGATTGTTCAATACGACCCTGAAGCAATGAGGCAATCAATGCACTGAAAGTTTCCAAACACCAAGTTCAAATTCGAGACGATCTTGATTTGTTTCTATGATATACGAGGTCTCACACAAAATGGGTATTACAAGGTAAAAATGTCAATCAATACTACTATATAGATGTTTTATGAAGACTTCGAAAATTTGCAAAAAAGGCACAAAATGTGCAGAGAGAACTACTGGATCCTAGATCAAGACAACGCACCGGCTCATAACACACTGTCTGTTGAGGACTATTTGCCACAAAACCATGCTACACTCTTGGAACACGCACCCCATTTGCCATACTTAGCAACCTACTACTTCTACTACCTGTTCTTAAAAATCAAATCTTGGAAGTTTCGCATGAAGAGATATCGGGTTGTGGATGAAGAGTATATTGAAAAAAAATTAAAAACTGTAAAAAAAGTAAAATAAAGAAGTAATTGCGATAGTTTGAGAACTTAATTGCCAGAACTTGCAGTAAATCGCTGTGTAAGAAGTTCATAACTACGTTGCTGGAACCTCACTACATGGTTTTCAGCAATGAGAAACATCTTATTAACAAAAAGGGACAGGTACTTGAGTTGACAAATTGTATATTTCAGATTGAATTAGCAAAAGCCGTTTAACCAATACATTCTGCGAGTCGTGACCTATAGCGCAGAGTTTAACGAAAACAACTGTAAGAACAGTTACACAAAGGAATGGGACGAATAATACTTGGTCTGATGAAATGAGATGGAATGTACCTACGAGCTTAGCAAATTATTTAGGTATTGGAAATATGCTAAACGAACATTTTTAGAATAAAAGTTAAAAGATGTACCAAAAAACTGTTGGAGTAATAACCAACTTGATAGACGGATGACCTAAAAAGAATAGCAACAAGTTGAATTGCAACAGCTAGATACAGAAACAATTGGAGATATTTAAAGAACAAAAAGTGTTATGAGTAAAGGGCACAAAGGAAACAGTAAATTAGGATATAAATCCCATTTAAAAATTCCAAAAATTTAAGAACTAAATAAATAATATTACCAAAACATATGTATTACAACTAATACAGCCATTATATCATCCAGCATTACATTAGCAGGATATAAAATTGTAGTTGGTATTATTCCTAAAAGACCAATAGAAACTCCTTTTTCTATTGTCCATAATTTACTGTGATCTTTACCAACTCCTCGTTTTATAATACTGATGAACTGCCGATTACGAAATAATTTTCTTTGTGGTTTCCTTTCCACGAGAAGTTGCGTAAAAGTTTTTACAGATGGAATTGAGGAAGCAGGCTGTATTATTTTACTAAAAGCTAAAAATATTATTAGTAACAATTAATTTACAAACTGCAATGATATACCTGGCAGACCAGCATGGTTTCTGATAAATATTGCTAAAGCCATAACTGCTAGAAAAGCTTGATTTCTAAAACTGACTTTCCTAATTTATCAAATCAAAATAGTGACAGATTAAGCAATTTATTTACGACATTGGCGTACTAACTAATTAATTTTACTTTATTTCTCAACGGATTACAAAAGATTGTAATTACATAAGATAGTCAAGCTGCCACCAAAGCTCTGAACTCACACACAATCAGTTCAAAGATGGTCTGGAAATGCCTAAGAAAAACTAAATAAACTATGTCACACTATTACCTTATTACCTTATTATGGATAATAGGATAACAGGAATGGACGAAAATGAAGCAGCAGATAAACTGGCAATAAAAGGGGTTGAAACCCCATACTTGGGACCAGAACCATCTTGTGCAATCAGCAGTAGTACAAATTAAAGAAATAAGTGGATAGAGAAAAATCCAAGTAATAAAACAGTATAGTATAATGGAAATATTAACCGGACACTGCCGATTAAGAGGACATATGGAGAAACTAGGATTAGTAGATGAAGCAAAGTGCAGATTCAGTGAGGTAGAGGATGAAACCTTAATACACATACTCTTAGAATGCATTGAAATTCAAGAAGTAAAATAGCTAGGGTTATACGAAATAGAAGAGAAAGATCTACCTTACTTGAAGCCCAACGATATCCTACACTTTCTGAAAAAGATAGGACCAGAAGAGCTGCTATAAGTATGAAGAAACATCAGGATTATATCAAGAAAAGCGGGACACAATAGATCTTACAGGTTGCTGGTAAATCTGTCATCCTAATTTCGCTTATACATTATATAAATACATTTTTTTCAGAAAACTTTGTCAATAAAACGCTTAATACTTGCTAAAGTTTTCTTGCGTTGTATATGGTAAACATTTTTTTGTAATAAGTTTTTTTTTACTACAAATATAGTTTCTTAATATTCAATGTTGTCATTTGTAAGTTTCTGAAGTTCGTCTATTTCAATTCCTCTGCTAGTTTAAATATTAAAGTAATCTAAAAGTTCAATATAAAATGAAAACTTATTTTATGGACTTACTTTCGTTAATTAAATTTTGTTGTCAGGAGCTTTGCTCATAAATTGAAAAAATGGTAATTCTCCGAAACTTTGGAATTTTTCAGAACATACTATTTTGTTTTGTACACGAAATTTTGATGTAATTGATAAAATTTATATTTAAACTAACTTAAAGCAATTAATTCACAGTGTTAACAGTTTAAACTTATTTAATAGAACTTATAAATAAGAATCCTGGAAAACTGCTCGAGTACAACCAGTCCCCAAGAAAGGCTGTAAAACCCAGACTTCTAACTACAGACCTATAGCTCTTCTATCTGTTATTAGCAAAACTATGGAGAAATACGTCAATCACGAGATCCTGAGCTACCTTGAGACACACAACCTTTTAAGTGACAGGCAATATGGTTTTCGCCAACAAAGGTCAACAGCCGATCTACTAGCATATCTAACTCATGTCTGGAGTGATGCCATCCACCGCTATGGGGAGACTCAAATAGTATCACTAGACATCTCAAAAGCATTTGATCAAGTGTGGCATGCGGCTCTTTTGAACAAACTGCCTTCATACGGACTCTCGCAAAACCTTTGCAGATGGATAACCAACTTTCTCTCCAACAGGCACATCCAAGTTGCTGTAGATAGACATTCTTCCAACCTCTACAAGATCAAGGCTGGAGTTTCCCAAGGATCGGCTCTAGCTCCTACTCTATTCTTATTACACATTAATGATCTACTAGAAGCCACTAATAACCCGATACATGGTTTTGCAGATGATAGCAACCTACACTGTAGCAAAGCGCACAACCGTCCCATACCTCTAGATATTCTGGAAGAGGACAGAAGATCCACAAAGGCTTCTCTCAATCAAGATTTGAGAATTGTAGACGAGTGGGGAAGAAAGAATCTTGTTAATTTCAACGCTTCCAACAAGAGGCAAACATGCGACTTATCCATTACAATCAACGATCAGACACTGGTAGCGGGCGACTCCATTACGCTGGTTGGTATAACGATCTTCCAGGACTTACTATGGAACGAAAATATTGCATTCATAGCAACTGCAGCAGGAAAGAAATTAGGCTTTCTGTTTAGAGCCCGGAAATATTTTTCTCCATCCGACTTAGCTACTCTTTACAAAGCCCAAATACGGCCTAATCTTGAATACTGCTGTCATGTATGGGGTTTGGCGGCTCCGTCAAGGCTCGGAGTTCTTGATGCAATACAGAGAAGAGCAGTTCGATTAATAAACGACGCCACTATCACCAAAAACCTAGCCCCATTATTCCACCGAAGAGCAGTGGCTGATCTTTCCTTGTTTTACCGATACATAAACGGATTTTGCTCAGAAGAACTCCGCTCTATAATGCCGCCAGTTGCCAGACCAGCCAGAGCAACGCGACGTGCCAACTCCATGCACCCTTATACTGTTCATTGCCCGACATCGAGAACGGATCGATTTGATCGTTCCTTCATCCCGAGGGTCTCCAGATTGTGGAACTCCTTACCTTCCCACGTCTTCCCCACTTGTCCTAACTTGCAGACCTTTAAATCCCAAATTAATAAATTGTCTCTTCTGCCCCAATAAATATTCTCGGTATATTTATTTCTGTAAACATTTTCTGTGTCAGGGATTAAATTACTACCTGACTTGAAAAATTTGTAAACTTCTCTAGTTATATCTAAGTATAGATCCAACACATTCTTTTGCATCATAATTCTTCTAGTCTGATCAGTAGTTTTAAAGTGTCTTGATTGATAGTTTTAAATCTAGGTTACAATCATTAACTAAACATTTAGTTACCTCTAAACAGCGGTAGTCCTACTTTACAAAGAGGAGGAATTTTAAGGCACGCATAAGAGCTATAATCACCTACGCCACAGAAACCACAGCTTAAATATCAATAGCGAAAATAATCAGGATAACGCCAAAAATGAAATTATTATGGACACCAAGGAGTGTATATAGGTGGATCAGGAATAAAATAAGAAGCTAAAATATCAATAGCCAAAATAACAAGGATAACTACAAAAATGAAATTATTATGGATATACCAAGGAGTGTATATGTTAGAGGAATAAAATAAGAAGCTAGGATATCAGAGAGGACCTAGGAAATCAGCATGTAATAGTTGGGTTAGAATACGTAACCGATATTGAAAAGATCACCTGGGAAGGATGCCAAAAGAAAGATCGTCATAATAAGCCAATGGCGCAGAAACTAAAAAGATGATGACCGGTAGGCAGAATATTCATGAGAATGAGAACTCAGAGCCCCAGAAAAGGTCCGAAAAAGGACAAACGTAAACAGATAATATGCGTTTAAACCGAGATTTCGAAATCAAACTAAAAATTGATATTTAATGATTGTGAGTTAACACAAAACGAAATCTCTCAATTTACAAAAGGGGTCCTTACTTATGATAGGTCTATTAAGAAGTAGGTATAGAGTAGGTATGTAGGTGTATAGGTAGGTGTTACAGATTCTAATGTTTGACTCTTAGTAGCCCTGGAAAACACTCGTACAATTAAAAAGAGCTACTAGCTATAGACTTCTGTACTCACGAGTAAATGAAAAAGCCGCCTTAGTTTAGCCACAACATTTATTGCCTCCGATAACCAAGCTGCTTTGAACGTCCCACAATCTCCCACGTTCAAGGACAAAACAACCTGAAACTACTAACAAACTATTAAGCTACTGACTAAACACAACAAAGTAACTTTGCTGTGGCTATCAGACCATAAAGGAATTCTCGGGAACGAGATTACTGCTGGTCTCGCAAAACAAGGAGCTAGTACTACTTTTATTGGACCTGAACCTTTTAGTGGCATCGCAAATATCGCATAATGGATAAAGTTCATAAATGGAAAAAAGACAGTTTGCAGAAAAAAAAACATTCCAGGCCAAAGGCAAGCAAAACTGTTAATACGGTCTTCATAGCGCTACTCTCAATTAATCTTAGGGCTTCAGAAAACTGAACTGAGACTAACCGCACAAGTTTTCACACAACACTGTCCCCCGGGGGTACTATCATTGCAAAATTGACATATTCGGTGAGTATGCAGATAAAAGGCTAAACATTACCTGTAACTGCAGAGTATTTGCTCGCCATCGACATAAGTACCTGGGATAGGTCTTCTTAAAGCCTAATTAGGTACCAACGTATTTTTAAGGTATAATAAACTTTCTTTAATCTACTTATAACCTACAATCTGGAATGGATCCAACATGACCGATTCCTCTTATAAGCAGAAGATGAAAACCTTCAAATACTTTTTAACAGTACCAAAGTACTAAATCTATTTGAAGTAACTTTGGTTTATGATTTACCAATTTCACATCAAAGCTTGTAAAAAAAATGTACCTATAGGTATGTTACCGTAAGATTATAAACACCATTATTTTATAATTTTTCTCGCGTGATTGTAAACTGAAAAAAATTGTGAACCGTACCAAACCGTTTACAATTCAACGCACCATTTTTCGTAAGTTATAATTTGTCGGTTGCAAACCGTTAAATTGTGAAAGACACGACAAAGTTCACAATCAGACCAATTTTGATTGAAATTGTTACAGTTATCATAGTTTTTTAATATCTTAAACGCAGTTTTTTCTCCATATTTCTACTTTAATTCGTTCTTAAAATAATAATCATGATTTCAATAAGCTTTTGTTAAATTGTAACACATTGTTCTTTGTTTTTCAAGTGCACCTTTCCTGTTATAGGAAAATTTAAACTCCTTGAGTAATTATAAGTTTAGGCACACTATATCCCGTGTTAATCTAAGTTAGTAAGTGGAAAACACAACAAGGAATATATGTAGAGGAAGATCAAAGCGGCTTGTAATAGTCTTAAGAACCATTGTGTAATAGATAACGTGTGCGTGGTATACGTAAATCTGAGCAGTGTACGCTCGACGTAATTTTAACAATGCAGTTGATCGAATTACAGGATACGTAAGATAATAATAACGGGTTACCTCGGGAGTCATGATTACATGAATATATTATCTTTTAACGACACGTTTCCGGAAGGAATTATGATTGAGGTGGACAGATTTTACTTTACATAATTTAATATGTAACAGGTAAAAAATTAGATTGTTATTTACAGTAGATGTCACAAAAATTTGAATGCGCTTTAGAGACAAAGTGCATAATCCAACAAGATAGTAAAAACCACTTAATTCTAGTGTCCCAATCGGACGAAATCAATAAAAATTACCCTTCCTGAGGGCGAGACTATGGCAACTGCTCACAGGTTGCTACAAGGCCAGGCTCCCATTACCTTATTAAAGGGAAAAAAGCAAGCAGAGCTATATGATAGGGTTAAGAAGGATCAAATAATGAGTATGTCCCAGGACAGGATAGTCCCCAGGTATAACTTTTGCGAGAAACTTTCTAGTGGATTTACTGGAAAGGTACTCATATAACAATTCAAGGGGAGTCAATCTGGTGTATCAATGGCTCAAAGACTGAGAAAGGCACAGAGTCGTCAGGTATATATAGTATAAGACATAGAACACCAATCCAATTAAGTCTAAGTGCGTATGCTATAAGGTCTGTTCCAATAGACCACAAAACCGTTCTATAACCATTACTAAACAACTCAGTACTTCAAAGATAACAAGAAAACGTCCACTGTGCAGTTCCCGAGCGGTTCTAGAATGGTTCTTCGGTCAGTTGGAACAAACCTATAGTGTTTCAGGGTAAAACCGTAGTCATATTCGTCGGACAACCAACAAGCTCACAAAAAGTGTGGGACTACGTTAATGTCCTGCCACATGCTGCAAGTCGGAATTCTCTGACACTAGTATTAATACCAGGACACTCAGGGTTTCGGGGCAATAAGAAGGTTGATGAATTGGGCCGAGCGGAAGCTAATATTCCAATGATTGGCCCGGAACCATTCGGCGGGGTTGATGACACCTTCAGAAAGGCAGCACTTGAGAAATAAAAGCTAGAGATGCCCCAGAAGTGGTGGGAAAAATCACCGGGCAAGTGACAAACGCAAGTTTTCATAAAAGGACACAAGGTGAAATTTACTGCAGAGCTGCCATCACAAAGGCGAAACGATGCCAGAATGATTAACAGTTTCTTGACAGAACATTGTCGGTTTAGAATACACATGAGTCAGATGAACTTAGTAGATGAAGACATCTGTTGATACTGCCAAGAGGAGGAGGAAACCGAATTTCATGTACTACTAAGTAGTAGGTATTCCTAACTTAAGAACTGATTAACATTTAAAAATTTAACGTCTCTCAAATATAAATTCTTTACAGATTTTTTTGTTTGATTACAAACTTAGATTAAAATTAATATTCTAAAGAATTGTTTCAGCGAAAAAGTTGAAAAATTTCATTAAGCATTAAATTAAGTGCAAGTTGAAAATTTTTAGTTTTATTATCATTCAAATTTCCAAACAATATTTACTTCGTAGACTAACAATTGTCTTTAATATAGAATTAGGTTTTCTAGGAAAATGTTCTAAATAGACCATAATGTTGACAGTAAATTAGTCGGTATATACCAAAGCTAACTTACGCATATCCCATTGTTTCCATTTCGAAAAGAACCGCACTAATTTATAGCCGAGACACGAACAATTAGCAAAAGAGGCAACTGCTCCCTAAGGGCCCGGATATAGAGCTTTTGAAACTGTTCATAATAATGGTGCGCTGAAGTTTTTAGAGAGAAATGCGAACTTAACATGTAATTTGGTCTACACAGTAAAAAATAAATAGTTTTTTTATAGTATTAATATGCATATAGTGAGTATGTACTTTTTTATTAGGTACTTCTTATGTAAAATCGTTTGCTGCGAAATGACTTATTCACTTTTATTCTGTAAAACATTCGTGTTAGTTAATGTTACAGCGCGGCTACAAGAGCGGGCCATAAGAGAACAGAAAACTTAAGTCCAACCTTAGGCAAATTTCTCCAATAAGTAATATTGAAAAGAGTTTTAAAAAAAATATTAGAGTAGTTTTATATGAAGCATGGTGTCTTGAGCCAAGCAATACTTACATCACAATGGCATGAATCGATAGATAGGAATGAAAGGACTGTGGCGATGTTCCTGGATTTTATTAAAGTCTCCAATACCGTGAACCACGAGGTGCTGTTAGAGAGGATGAGAAGTTGTGGAGTCCACTGTTTGCTTTTGAAAATCTTGACAGAGGGAAAGAAAGAGAGAGAGAGAGAGAGAGAGAGAGAGAGAAAGAGAGATAAAAATTACAGAGAGTTTCGCTTGAACACGGTGAAAAACTTCTCATCTCACAGGGAACTGTACTAAAACCACTTTGTTTTGTAATTTATATCAATGGACTTCTGGACATGAACATAGGTGGTTTCCATTATTTCTTAAGCGGACGATACAACACTCGTATTTTCGGGTAATGACTGGAATGAAGTCAATTAGATTGCAATTTACGGTCTAAGTAAACGGTTAATGCTGTGTATTATTTTGGTCTTGAGAGGCGTTTGCTTTCGCGTGTTCTTCCTGTTCGGTCAAAACATCGCGAAGGAGCAAGCTGGCGATCTTTGCACGCTAATGTACCATCACATTTATAAGGACTTGTGTCCTATTTTTTACAAACAATGGCATTTTAAACATCAATCACTCCCTAGATTTTCTGCATATGGCACCGTGCGACTTTTTTCTGTTCGGTAGACTACATTAGCCCATGAACGGATAGCGGTATGCAGAGGAAGAGGCCATCCAAAAGGCGTCTACGTCCCTTTTAAAAAACATCCCGTTGATGAGCTGAAATCTTGATTCGAAAAACTTCTGGACCGTGCAAATCGCTATGGTAAATCTGAAGTGGACTATTTTAAATAAAATGAATTCCATTTTCCGAAAAAATAAATTTTGTTATTTTTTTTTTTTTTTCGTTGTCCTGTTTACTTTGCCACAGCCCTCGTATAAATTACTAATCCCGTTGATGAGCTGAAATCTTGATTCCAAAAAACTTCTGGACCGTGCAAATCGCTATAGTAAATCTGAAGTGGACTATTTTAAATAAAATAAATTCCATTTTCCAAAAAAAATTAATTTTGTTATTCTTTTTTTTTTCGTGGTCCTGTTTACTTTGCGACAGCCCTCGTATAAATTACTAATCCCGTTGATGAGCTGAAATCTTGATTCGAAAAACTTCTGGACCGTGCAAATCGCTATGGTAAATCTGAAGTGGACTATTTTAAATAAAATGAATTCCATTTTCCGAAAAAATAAATTTTGTTATTTTTTTTTTTTTTTCGTTGTCCTGTTTACTTTGCCACAGCCCTCGTATAAATTACTAATCCCGTTGATGAGCTGAAATCTTGATTCCAAAAAACTTCTGGACCGTGCAAATCGCTATAGTAAATCTGAAGTGGACTATTTTAAATAAAATAAATTCCATTTTCCAAAAAAAATAAATTTTGTTATTCTTTTTTTTTTCGTTGTCCTGTTTACTTTGCGACAGCCCTCGTTTAAATTACTAATCCCGTTGATGAGCTGAAATCTTGATTCAAAAAACTTCTGGACCGTGCAAATCGCTATAGTAAATCTGAAGTGGACTATTTTAAATAAAATAAATTCCATTTTCCAAAAAAATAAATTTTGTTATTCTTTTTTTTTCGTTGTCCTGTTTACTCTGCGACAGCCCTCGTATAAATTACTAATCCCGTTGATGAGCTGAAATCTTGATTCGAAAAACTTCTGGACCCTGCAAATCGCTATGGTAAATCTGAAGTGGACTATTTTAAATAAAATAAATTCCATTTTCCGAAAAAATAAATTTTGTTATTCTTTTTTTTTTTTCGTTGTCCTGTTTACTTTGCGACAGCCCTCGTATAAATTACTAATCCCGTTGATGAGCTGAAATCTTGATTCGAAAAACTTCTGGACCGTGCAAATCGCTATAGTAAATCTGAAGTGGACTATTTTAAATAAAATAAATTCCATTTTCCAAAAAAAAAATTTTGTTATTCTTTTTTTTTCGTTGTCCTGGTTACTTTGCGACAGCCCTCGTATAAATTACTAATCCCGTTGATGAGCTGAAATTTTGATTCGAAAAACTTCTGGACCGTGCAAATCGCTATGGTAAATCTGAAGTGGACTATTTTAAATAAAATAAATTCCATTTTCCGAAAAAATAAATTTTGTTATTCTTTTTTTTTTCGTTGTCCTGTTTACTTTGCGACAGCCCTCGTATAAATTACTAATCCCGTTGATGAGCTGAAATCTTGATTCGAAAAACTTCTGGACCGTGCAAATCGCTATAGTAAATCTGAAGTGGACTATTTTAAATAAAATAAATTCCATTTTCCAAAAAAATAAATTTTGTTATTCTTTTTTTTTCGTTGTCCTGTTTACTTTGCGACAGCCCTCGTATAAATTACTAATCCCGTTGATGAGCTGAAATCTTGATTCGAAAAACTTCTGGACCGTGCAAATCGCTATAGTAAATCTGAAGTGGACTATTTTAAATAAAATAAATTCCATTTTCCAAAAAAATAAATTTTGTTATTCTTTTTTTTTCGTTGTCCTGTTTACTTTGCGACAGCCCTCGTATAAATTACTAATCCCGTTGATGAGCTGAAATCTTGATTCGAAAAACTTCTGGACCGTGCAAATCGCTATGGTAAATCTGAAGTGGACTATTTTAAATAAAATAAATTCCATTTTCCGAAAAAATAAATTTTGTTATTCTTTTTTTTTTTTCGTTGTCCTGTTTACTTTGCGACAGCCCTCGTATAAATTACTAATCCCGTTGATGAGCTGAAATCTTGATTCGAAAAACTTCTGGACCGTGCAAATCGCTATGGTAAATCTGAAGTGGACTATTTTAAATAAAATAAATTCCATTTTCCGAAAAAATAAATTTTGTTATTCTTTTTTTTTTTTTCGTTGTCCTGTTTACTTTGCGACAGCCCTCGTATAAATTACTAATCCCGTTGATGAGCTGAAATCTTGATTCGAAAAACTTCTGGACCGTGCAAATCGCTATGGTAAATCTGAAGTGGACTATTTTAAATAAAATAAATTCCATTTTCCGAAAAAATAAATTTTGTTATTCTTTTTTTTTTTCGTTGTCCTGTTTACTTTGCGCCAGCCCTCGTATAAATTACTAATCACGTTGATGAGCTGAAATCTTGATTCGAAAAACTTCTGGACCGTGCAAATCGCTATAGTAAATCTGAAGTGGACTATTTTAAATAAAATAAATTCCATTTTCCAAAAAAATAAATTTTGTTATTCTTTTTTTTTCGTTGTCCTGTTTACTTTGCGACAGCCCTCGTATAAATTACTAATCCCGTTGATGAGCTGAAATTTTGATTCGAAAAACTTCTGGACCGTGCAAATCGCTATGGTAAATCTGAAGTGGACTATTTTAAATAAAATAAATTCCAATTTCCGAAAAAATAAATTTTGTTATTCTTTTTTTTTTCGTTGTCCTGTTTACTTTGCGACAGCCCTCGTATAAATTACTAATCCCGTTGATGAGCTGAAATCTTGATTCGAAAAACTTCTGGACCGTGCAAATCGCTATAGTAAATCTGAAGTGGACTATTTTAAATAAAATAAATTCCATTTTTCAAAAAAATAAATTTTGTTATTCTTTTTTTTTCGTTGTCCTGTTTACTTTGCGACAGCCCTCGTATAAATTACTAATCCCGTTGATGAGCTGAAATCTTGATTCGAAAAACTTCTGGACCGTGCAAATCGCTATGGTAAATCTGAAGTGGACTATTTTAAATAAAATAAATTCCATTTTCCAAAAAAAAATTTTGTTATTCTTTTTTTTTCGTTGTCCTGGTTACTTTGCGACAGCTCTGGTATAAATTACTAATCCCGTTGATGAGCTGAAATTTTGATTCGAAAAACTTCTGGACCGTGCAAATCGCTATGGTAAATCTGAAGTGGACTATTTTAAATAAAATAAATTCCATTTTCCGAAAAAATAAATTTTGTTATTCTTTTTTTTTTTTCGTTGTCCTGTTTACTTTGCGACAGCCCTCGTTTAAATTACTAATCCCGTTGATAAGCTGAAATCTTGATTCGAAAAACTTCTGGTCCGTGCAAATCGCTATAGTAAATCTGAAGTGGACTATTTTAAATAAAATAAATTCCATTTTCCAAAAAAATAAATTTTGTTATTCTTTTTTTTTCGTTGTCCTGTTTACTTTGCGACAGCCCTCGTATAAATTACTAATCCCGTTGATGAGCTGAAATCTTGATTCGAAAAACTTCTGGACCGTGCAAATCGCTATGGTAAATCTGAAGTGGACTATTTTAAATAAAATAAATTCCATTTTCCGAAAAAATAAATTTTGTTATTCTTTTTTTTTTTCGTTGTCCTGTTTACTTTGCGACAGCCCTCGTATAAATTACTAATCCCGTTGATGAGCTGAAATCTTGATTCGAAAAACTTCTGGACCGTGCAAATCGCTATAGTAAATCTGAAGTGGACTATTTTAAATAAAATAAATTCCATTTTTCAAAAAAATAAATTTTGTTATTCTTTTTTTTTCGTTGTCCTGTTTACTTTGCGACAGCCCTCGTATGAATTACTAATCCCGTTGATGAGCTGAAATCTTGATTCGAAAAACTTCTGGACCGTGCAAATCGCTATAGTAAATCTGAAGTGGACTATTTTAAATAAAATAAATTCCATTTTCCAAAAAAAAATAAATTTTGTTATTCTTTTTTTTTTCGTTGTCCTGTTTACTTTGCGACAGCCCTCGTATAAATTACTAATCCCGTTGATGAGCTGAAATATTGATTCGAAAAACTTCTGGACCGTGCAAATCGCTATAGTAAATCTGAAGTGGACTATTTTAAATAAAATAAATTCCATTTTCCAAAAAAAATAAATTTTGTTATTCTTTTTTTTTTCGTTGTCCTGTTTACTTTGCGACAGCCCTCGTTTAAATTACTAATCCCGTTGATGAGCTGAAATCTTGATTCGAAAAACTTCTGGACCGTGCAAATCGCTATAGTAAATCTGAAGTGGACTATTTTAAATAAAATAAATTCCATTTTCCAAAAAAAAAATTTTGTTATTCTTTTTTTTTCGTTGTCCTGGTTACTTTGCGACAGCCCTGGTATAAATTACTAATCCCGTTGATGAGCTGAAATTTTGATTCGAAAAACTTCTGGACCGTGCAAATCGCTATGGTAAATCTGAAGTGGACTATTTTAAATAAAATAAATTCCATTTTCCGAAAAAATAAATTTTGTTATTCTTTTTTTTTTTCGTTGTCCTGTTTACTTTGCGACAGCCCTCGTATAAATTACTAATCCCGTTGATGAGCTGAAATCTTGATTCGAAAAACTTCTGGACCGTGCAAATCGCTATAGTAAATCTGAAGTGGACTATTTTAAATAAAATAAATTCCATTTTTCAAAAAAATAAATTTTGTTATTCTTTTTTTTTCGTTGTCCTGTTTACTTTGCGACAGCCCTCGTATAAATTACTAATCCCGTTGATGAGCTGAAATCTTGATTCGAAAAACTTCTGGACCGTGCAAATCGCTATGGTAAATCTGAAGTGAGCTATTTTAAATAAAATAAATTCCATTTTCCGAAAAAATAAATTTTGTTATTCTTTTTTTTTTTCGTTGTCCTGTTTACTTTGCGATAGCCCTCGTATAAATTACTAATTTTTTTCCGGCGTCTGGATTTTTACAAATTTTGGTTACTGTTTGGATGGTTTCCAACACAAAAGGTCATTAAGTTTAAGCTTTTATGATACAATGTGATAAGGTGAAACAACCGTGAAAATTTTGCTCGTCTGAATCTTTAAAGTGAACGACTTGAATTTTAATCAGAAACTTCACGTTATCCACATGATTTTATTTCTTAATATGTTAAATTTAACATCTATGTTCGGTATTCCGTACAGTACTATTAGTCCAAAACATGATGGTAAAATTAGTAGCAAACCTTGCAGTTTTTTATATTCATTTTTAGGTACCTAAGCTCGATGTATCGTCTATTTCAAGATCTACCCTATGCCAATATGTGCTGTTCCTCTGGGGTTGGCTACCACCACAACTCGGGGGTGGAAAATATTTATCAAAAAAAAACATGGTAATCACTAGAATAGTAAATTTTAAAATGCTCTTTAGAGTTTTTTTGAAAAGTCAATACTTTTGGAGTTATCTGTAACTAAATGTTCACAAATTAAATGGAAAACAAGCATGTTTTTATACGATTTTTCGGGAATATTTAAGTCACAAAATTTACATTTTATCGGAAAAGAATGTCACAATATAAAATAAAGCTAATAAAAAAAAGGGAGATTCGTTTCTTTATAATTAGGGCGACCGCGTGTGAATTCGCCGCTAGATGCGCTAGTGTAGCTGGAGGTCCCCGCGTCACTGTTTATGGGTGGGATCCACGGTATTATTTTTCTTTTTAATTAACTTTGGAGTTATTACGAGGTATAATAATATTTAATTTAAAACATTGTTTTAATTATGGAAAATACGAGTAACGGGTCAATGAATGTCACTGCTTTAAAAGTAAAACTACGAAAGTTAAGCGGGCTGAAAGAACAGTAGGTACTGAGCAACACTGCGTCATTTTCCTCTAAGTATCAATGGATTAATATTTACTTGTAAACGTGGCGACGGATAAGTGTCAGCTACAAATTTATTCTATGGACGGACCTACAACGCCAGTGGCGCCAACTGGTAAGCAAAAAAAAAACGGTAGCCCTCATTATCGCAAACTTGATATTAGGTAACAAAGTTATGACTATTCGAAAGTAGACGTTTATTCATCGAATACAAAAATCCAAACACATGACGTTGAATAACCGATAAGTTTTTCATAAAAAAGATATAACTTTTTTAAAGATCTTAAAAAATCCGTTTAAACGAACACTAATAAAAGTGATTTGCATGAAAAGTAAGGTTCCTAAAATAAAGTCCGCTTATATTTTTTGGGACGCAAAAAGTAACAAACTCACCCTCGCCAAAACCACCCTGGTTGAAGCTATTCGTTGCCTATTTACAATTTACCTACTTCGTTTATATACCAACATTACAATCTAGAAGTTTAACTGGTTTAGAAGGTTTAGTTTTGAAAAAATCTGAGTTTAGAATAAAAAATTTCTTTTCTGAATTTCTCCAAAAAACCCCTTGCTTTGAAAATAACTCGAGATATGTTTGTTAAAAGCTTGTATTCGCATGCGTTTAGCACCATCATCGAGCCTTTTCAGCGCAACCCTTTTCAAAACGAAGAGCTTAAACAAAAATGCGTGTACGTCATCTTGTATAAAATAACTTACAAGATGATTGTTATTCTCGAAAAATCGTTTAAAAACATGCTTGTTTGCCGTTTAATTTGTGAATTTTCAGTTACAAATAACTTCAATTTTCAGTTACCAATAACTCGAAAAAATTCTAAAGAACATTTTTGTCTTAAAATTCACTATTTTTAGCAATAGCCATTCCATCTACGAGTTGGGGTGGTAACCACCCCAGAGAAAAAGCACAAAAGGGCATAGGATAGATCTTGATTTTTGAGCTATTTTCTACCTACTGTTAAAATTTTAAACAAATCCATGCATATCAAAAGAATTGCTAGCAGAAAACCGTCATATCCTGGATTATATATATATATATATATATATATATATATATATATATATATATATATATTGTGGACCAACAAAATGAAACTGACAAACATTAATATTTTTACAAGACATGAAAAATAAATTAGAGGTAAAATAGATTAAATAAAAATAAAAAAGGTTTGAGTTAATTGGAAAAAGGGTCTGTTATATTGTATAATGTTTTGGTGTTTTTAACCAATATTTACTGATAGGGTACGCTGTTCAAATTGTTCACTCTTTGGCGCAAAACAATAATTCCAACGTAATTGAAATCAAAATCCCCGAATCGTGCTGAAAAACAAATGACTTCACAGCATGCCTATCTGTTTTTCGATACGGTTCGATACGACATCGACACCCCTTCTGAAAGAGTAATTCAAAACAACGTCATTACTCAGAGGTGGCACTTAATTTTTTTTATTATTATGACCCACATAAACGACCCTACTAAACGCATATTTGTTCGGTGCACAGAAAAGCCTAGTTCGGAATAGTCTAGTAATTTAGTTCAGTAGCGAGTACTTTAGTAGCTTCTACTCAGTACTGCACACAGAAGTCGTTCGCACTCTGTACTGTACACAAGTAAGTGGTGTTTTGCAAAATGAACAGGCTGCAACGCAATATAGTTAATAAACTGGTTAAGCTAATCGAATTTTAGAAGAGGCAGATGAGAAAATTTGTGTAATGAAGAGAAAGAAGTTATGGGTACGAAAATGGATCAGTCCATGTATGTGGATTGTTTAATTTATTTATTTTTGTAGTGTGGCGACTTAATATTCCATAAACATTCATGCTCCAAGTATTTGGAAACAAATTTCAAAGTTGTTCCTTCACTCCAGCGCAACGACATATTTGCGTGCACTAATGTACTAGACTAAGTCAACAGGTTCGGATAGATGATTTGCCAAAAAATTGTTCAAATTTACGTACACATTGTATTTAAATTCTTACATATTTATCAGCAGTGCATCAAATGGACTAATTGTACATAAATTAGAAAAAGTTTTTAAGTGAAAAACTGTTTATTTATTTTTACTTTTAATGATAATATAAATAATAAGGAGGCTTTATATTGTGGCAACCATAGGTAATCTAGTTGTTTGTAGCACGCGTTTATGGAAAATCCCCTTAATTTATTTGAAGCTTGCAATTTGGAGCAACCAAAACGGCATGTGACTATTCCTTTTACACATACTGCGACTAATTGCGTCAATTAATCCCGAGATGTCTATGCAAACTGTTACTGATGCAGCCTACCTATTTTTTGCCAAAAGAAGGTGAAAGAGGCAAAGACGCACGATATACTTTAGAGAGTGATGAAAATCGAGATTACTTTTTTTGAAAACTTATGGCTGATGACAGGACCCTATTCAGAAATTTTACACGTATGAAGAGACAGGAATTTGTTAACCATTAATTCTGGTAGATAGATATTCATTGAGTTGGCTGTTAGCCTGTATCACTGCGAACTTTACAGATCTTTTGTGAACACCCATTATTTATAGAATAGGATTAGAGTACTTTGTCTAGCCCTTTCTTCTTAATGAAACTTAATTGCCTTGACAGTGGCCTCTCCACGTAACTTAAAACAGTCGGTTTCTCATCTTCCAGTACTAGATACTGCGTCCTTGCAAGGCCTTTACATTTTGCATAGGACATAAAATGCAGTTTCCTCCTCTTGGCAGTATCGACAAATGTTCAGCTGACTCATGTGTTTTCTGAGCCGACAATGTCCTGTCAGGAAACTGACAAATCATTCTGACATCGTTTCGCCTTTGTGATAGCAGCTCTGCAGTAAACTTCGCCTTGTGTCCTTTCATGAAGACTTTGGCTTGACCTGTGATTTTTCCCACCACTTCTGGGCTTTCTCTAGCTTCCATTTCTCAATGGCTGCCTTTCTGAAGGTGTCGTCAACTTCGCGAAATGGTTCCGTGCCAATCATTGGCATATTAACACTTTAATTGTCGTATTTAGTTCTACCGAATCAAAAATCTACAAAAATTTTAATACTAGAGTTATCTTGTATTCATTCAATGGATATTTTAATAAGCTGTTTTATGGTTTGAAGGTGGTAGATGATTACAAATTTTAATTGAAATTCGGTTGCTCTCTGATTTGGTACAGGTGTAATGTGTTATCCAATCTCGCTGTTATTAGTGGAGAATTTGTATATATGGCTTATCAGGCATGGGTCGATAAATTTCTAGATCAGTGTAATCTCCTTGTTTATAAAGCAAAATTGTTATAGCCTGAGTTTATTTAAATAGTATTAACTTTCTGAATAAATTAAAAAGTTCTTGTCTTTTCAGGATCACGTCCTATTTGGAGGGTTCCATAACTTGTTCATTTTTTCCTGTTAATCTCTCGTCTTTCTTCTTTGCTACTGTTTGTCTTAAATCACTAAACTTAATATTTGACATTTATTTAGAACCTTATACAATTGTCTTTTTTAGTTTCATTCTGCCCCATCTAGTAATGTACAGTTCTTGACATAAATCTTTCACTGTTCTTAATTATTTTCTGTATAATAGATCTATAATATATTACTTAAAATGCCGCTTGTCGACGCTACTGTTTTCGGTCAGTTTCATTTAAATTATCTGGGTATATTTCAAGAAAAAAGTTGATCCGTTCCTGTGTGCTCGAAAAACTGCGGATTAAGCGACCGATCGACACAACAGTTCTAATTTCCCGAATCATGGTTTATGTACGAGTTAAATGGAAAATGTAATCCGAATATATTAATCATTAATAGGAATTGCGGTTTTTTCAAAAACAAATTTGGATACATACACACAACGAAAGCGACAATATAATTTGCAATAAAATGAATGAGGGATTTTTTAACCTATTTTTTTTTAATATTTGTTGTTGGTATATTGCATCAAGAGCGGTTCTATTTTATTAAAAAAAAGGAATCTATAAAAAATGTAATGTTCAAGTTAACAATTTCTATACGAGATCTATCTGAAAATTATCTTTTATACAGTCATATCTCTGCGTAAACGTGATTCTTAATCATCGGGTATCCTTCAAAGGAGTTCCCAATTAATTGAATAACACGCTTTCAGTGGTATTTCTGCTTTTAGAAACAGACTTGAAATTCATTTTTTAGAAGAGCTTTCAGTTACTTTGTGGCATTATCTTTAATCATTTTTTGTCGAAATGGTGTTATTTAAGCGGTTTTTTGGAATTCGAGAACAACAAAAAGTACAATATGTATTGTGTTTCTTTAAAAACTGTTGCACAAGATTAGATGCATTTATCGTGATGGAAAAGCCAGTCACTGCTTGACCAAAAATGCGGTTGTTTTCTTTACCGCATATTACACACTCGTTTCGAAATTTTATTGTAATATATTAATCGTCCTATTTATGGATGCATTTTTGCTTTATTGATAATCCGAGATCATTTTCAAGGACATTCAAACTTCGCGTTGGTTTTAACCTGTTTAAAATTGTTGTATTATTGTTGAAACACATTGAAATATATATGGACAAAAAGATGACCTTATTAAAAGTAGTCCTGACGAAAGACTTAAGCCAGAGAATGTGGGCTCACCCTTACGTAACTATCCACTAAAACTACACCTCTTGTAAAGCGGAAGTCGAAGATCACAGAACTATCCTTACTTTATATTATAAGGTCACAAAAACTTTGGGCAAGTCCTACCAATATTCGCCCATTTGTTGGTAGTCCCATTCCTCGTTTTCTTTTTCTTTTTTTTTACATTATAGTGCAGGTGGTGTGCTCCAGTTTGCTCCGAAGTGTCCGTTTCATGACAATATAGACACTGCGCGCTATTAGGTCTTCTAAAACGGTGTATGTAGCTCCTGTAGGATTCGTGCCCAGATAGGAATTGATTTAGATAGTAGGTGGTTCTGCGGTGTCTACATTTCATCCAAGTAATAACATCAGGAAATATTATTCTGGTCCATTGAGCTACATCTGTGGTTTCAATCCACCGCTGTTGCCCTCAGTCGTGGTAGCAATCGGTTCTTCCCTCTTAAGAGAGGTGGTGAAGGTTTTGCCAGAAATGCTTTTGCCTTTTATTCCGGGAGTGACAGACAGAATTGGTTGATTGCTAAAAAAGAAAAATGTAAAAACTATTTTCAAACCAACGAGAAAAATCGAAGAATGTCTTCGATCGACAAAAGACAGAAGAGATCCATTGTCGGCTTCAGGAATTTACCGCATTCTGTGCACATGTGGAAGCGTGTACATAGGAACTACCAAAAGCTCGATCAACACCAGGATTAAAGAGCACAAGGCCAACTGTCGTCTGGGGCAGATGGACAAATCCGCCGTAGCGGAACATATCCTCACTATGGACCATCGGATTAAGTTTGAGGAGACCCAAGTCCTCGCTACTACATTAGCATACCATTCCAGACTCTATAGAGAAGCCATAGAGATAGAGAAGCACCCGAACAACTTTAATAAAAAAGAGGAAGCAGTCAAGATAATCAAAACATGGGTCCCCATAATTAAGGGTGCGAAAACTCTACCCTTAACGAACAACACCGACCAGAACCGATTGGAATCGAAGCAACTGAGGCCCCGCCCACTTCCTTCCCGACGTATTAATACAGGCTCCGTTCACGCAGAGGTCAGTAGTTCGCAGACTGTCAACCAGAAAGCAACTTCTGAAGATGCCAACCGCTCGTGTTGGCGAAACGTCAAGTCAACATGACAATCGACGCAAAACAGCCCAAAAACCATTGATACATTAGACAATGGCCGCGAAAGCCTTTTACAGTTTACCTATTTGTTAATAAAATTTTTCTATTTTATTTTGGAAAAATATAGTTGAAATGAAAATTACAGATTTTAAAAAGAATAATTAAAAAAAAAAACATGAATACAGAAATTCGTTCCGTTTCGTTTTGTGTCGTGTGAATGAGTGTCACGATTTGAATAAAATATTAAAAACCGAGTCGGATATGCCGTCTGAACGGGCTTTTAGTGTATATTTCTAAAATTTTATAGTAGCCTAGCGCACTGTACATAGAAAAGAATAGTAGGATATTTAAAACCGGGCCGGATATGCCGTCTGAAAGGGCTTTTAGTGTATATTTCTAAAATTATGTAGTAGCCTAGGGCACTGTATATAGAAAAAAAAAGTAGGGTATTTAAAACCGGGTCGGATATGCCGTCTGAACAAGCTCTTAGTGTATATTTCTAAAATTTTATAGTAGCCTAGTATATTGAAAAAATAGTAGGATCATCTACCGATATACTGTTATAATTCTCTTTCATTATTTAACTTTTTGAAATTCAATTTAAACTTTGGTGTCAAGGAGTTTAAACGAGTGTGATTCTACTATTCTTGTCTATAGGTATACGGTTTCTAGGGTACTCCTTATTACAGCAACTATTTACGAGTGAAATCCTGTCAAAATGGGTCCAGCAGTTTCAGAGATTAGCCGGAACAAAGAGACATATAGACAGACAGACACAAATTGTAAAAAATGTTATTTTTGTGTATGTACTGTCTATACATACATATGCATTTAGTAAAAGGAAATTATTTTAATATTTAAAACACACTACAATTTTATTTTATGTATAGATGAAGTAGTTATCATTTTATATATTATTTAATAAAGGTCGTATTTTTTATTTTTAGGTTTTTTCACATTTAATTTACCATTTAAAGTATTGTAGCTTAATTAGCCCCTTAAAGGTTAAATTGGCGTTGGGCGCCAACTTTGTAACCTTAAAATTTCCCTAGGCTAGCTCCTGAGGATCGTGGCTTCCTTCTGTGTTTTGCTTAATTCCCCCTAAACATCTATTATAGGGCGCCAAATACAGACACACAAATAAAATTCCAAAAATCAGTTTTAAGTTAATTTATTTCACAATTTAAGTAATTAAGCCAAAAAATTTTAATTCAATTAATTAATTTAATCTCTTATCTTTTTTTTTTCGATGGTCTTCCTGTCGGAGTTTTCGATAGTGATAAAATCAGCCCAAGTGAATGGAAGTGATCTTCCTGTCGGTGTTTCGGTAGAGACGGAACAGTACTGCCCAAGTGGGTGGAAATAGTCTTCCTGAAGAGAACTTTCTCAGAAATAATCCCGGGAATGGATGGGCGGCTTTCAAAATGGCCGTCGACAATCAGCAATATTTTCAGAAATGAATATCTGCAACCTCAGTAGTGCCCTTCTCAGATTTGGCATTAAATCCTAGCAATAAAAATTGAAATCAAAACTCCGACCTTAAATAATTTCTATCGAATACAATCGCTATCTAGTTTCTCCAACATTCGAGAAAAAGTTAATTACAATCTATGTTTATATTTTATTTAACATCACAAAAAACTGACGTTTTTACAATAGCAATTGTATTCGAAAATTAAGTGTTAGTCAAATACTTTAAATAATATATTCACCGCAATTTGAATTATTTCTAACTAATAAAATTAAAACCAAGGCAAAATGGTACTCACCAGAAATGAAGGGCGAAGGTAGTCAGAAAATAAAATCTGAATTTACCAAGAATTAGAAGACGAAATGAACGAGTAGAGAAATCATTCCGTCGACGAAGCATCGTTTCCCACTACCAAATCGGCAATCGACCTTCGCATCGGTGCGATTAAACTTAAACAGAATAAAAATGTATAGTCCGGATGGAATGCTCGAAAACCAACGTTACAAACGTTACAGTATTCAAAAATAATATGTTTAATGCTGATAGTTTCCTTACTTTGATAATAAATCAAAGCCAAATACATTCTATTTTACACTAAACCTACAACTTCTCACGCTATTTACCACATAAAAAACACGATCACCTATATTAATTATAAAAACCTTAAAAAAGTTGGCTCCGTGTAATAGTATCAATATTTTATTATAACAGTGAGCAATTTACTCTTAAATAAAAAACTCCCTTTACCAGAGTTTTTAATCCAAAAGCTATTATCTCCAGCGTTTATTTGTAGATTTATATTAAAGATTAATTTCGATTAAAAATACTTTTTTTGTTTTAGTCGCTATGGATTCCGCAGAGTTGATTCATACAGTTCGAGACTCAGGGCAGGCTCTCAAAATTGGTCATTTGTTTTCGATCCTGCAGGACGGCTGTGCTATTATTGGTCGATGGTGGTTTCTTTAGCATTCCTTTACAATTTTTGGGTCATTATTTACCGATTTGCCTTTAGAGAAATAGACGGTAAGTTAAAATTTTCTTAGATTATTTATTTCACCTGTCAAAATATCACAATTTTGTAATTTCGTCCAATGAAAACGCTTAATCTTCAATGTTTTATGCTAAATCTAGCCAATCATTTCGGTTTATACTGATAAAACCACTAGTGGTTTTACTAGTATTGATAAAATTATAGAACTGTCAAAAATTCAATAACAATATTAAACAATCAATTTTCTTTTTTATAAGTACCCTACGATAAATCAACATTCATTTATATTATCTAAATATTCTGAAATATATTTTGTTATTATTATTAACACAATTCAATTCATCTAAAATCTAAACGATAATGAAAAATTAAATATGTAGGTACTTTAAAACTAACCTGCTTCCTGGTTCTGCATGCATTTAAAACGTTTATATGCCTACATTCAAATGTGGTCTTGTAGGTAAACTTTAAATAGATATACCTACCTAATAATTTTTATTTTGGTAATTTTCTCTTTAAATAATATAATTGTATAAATAGGCAGGTATAAAAATAAATATTTATTCAAATTATAACCCTGTTTTCACGATGCTCACGACAACTGACAACTGTCAATACTATCTAGTGTACAGGATAAGTTAATAGGGGTAATAGGGGTAACGGTATTAGGTTTGTGTTAATTATGAAACATAAGTTGTTCTAGGAAGTTTTTTAAATAAAGTAGTTTTTGTACAGAATGGTTCAAAAAATAATCTTCTCAAATACCACTCGTCCTGTAAAATTTTACTAGATAAATTTTTATTTTCCAGACTCAAACTTTTTTATTTTAGGCAAAACTACTCAAACAAACTGAATATGATAAAATCACTCGTCCTACGGACTCGTGATTTTATCACATTTCAGTTTGTTTTCGTATTTTTGCCAAATAAAAAAGTTTTCGTGGAAACTAAAAATTTATCGATAAAATTTTAAGGACTCGTGGTATTACCTTTGATAAATTAACTCCAATGTTAAAATGTCATATACCTACAAACTATTTTGTCATTTTGACATCGATAAAAAAGGTGCATCCTTTTTTATCGCTTTTTTTTATCGCATGTTCCTCAATCTAGTAGGTGTGTATCAATTTTGCATTATTGTTGACAGGTATTTAATTGTCAAATTTAACAATATAAAACAATACTACCTTTTCTTTGCAAAAAACATAAAGTATGAACCGATTTGGAGAGGTTTCACATGAACAAATTACAAAAAATATTGAAGAGTCAATACCGAAGTCAACAAAAAATACGAAGTCATCAATATGGAAACAATTCATGGAGTTTTGTCAAAGCCGAAATTATAAGTTGGAAGAGAATACTACAATACAAGATCTAGCAAAAATATTAAAAGATTGGGCTTTCAATATGAAAAAAAAGAATGGAGAAGATTACAAAGAATTTGCGGTCAAAACAATATGGAACACGACTGCTAAAATGTTACAACAGAAATATTTTAACGAATATGGTTTGAAATTTGATCCTTTTACAGACATAACCTTTAAAGAAGCTCGGGATGCTAGAAATGCCAAAAGAAAACAACTTCAATTGATTCCAACAAAAAGAAAGACGTGTTCTTCAGCAATAGACAAAGAAAATATAATAAAAATGGCAACACTATGGAATATAAATGAACCTGAAGGGCTGCAAAAAAGATTCTTTCATATAGCTTCTTACGAATTGGCTTGGAGAGGAGGAGAAGCTGTTAATTGCAAAATTTATTATTTTAAAGTAGAAAAGAACCAAAATGGTCTTCCTACGGGTAGGATTGAATATAACACCATATTTTCGAAAACGGCACAAGGCGGCTCGAAAAAGTTAACAGACAGCAAATGGTTGACTAGAAATGAAAGTGACGAAAGTATTTGCCCTGTAAAACTATTCCATTTGCTAGTAGAAAAAAGAAATGAACATATTACTTCTGACCGATTATTTTTAACTCCAAATCCTTTTTGGAAAAATAAAAATTCTAAAGGTTGGTACAAAAATGTTCCTTTAGGTATTAATACCATATCTGTTTGGACAAAAAATTCTGCTGCAAAAATTGGATTGGACATAATCAATAATAAAGTTACTAACCATTCAAATCGTGCCAGCGCAGTTTCCCAATTAGCCAAAGCAGGAGTTAGCGATCAACAGCTTATTAAGATAACAGGACACTCGTCATCACAATCGATTAAACCATACCTCCAAATTGACCCCGAACACCATGAACAACTTATAAATAATTTGAGACCCTCGGAAACAGAATATTCAACATACGTAGAAACACGAGAAGAAAACATTAAAATCAGTACTCCCCAACCAATATTTAATAATTGTATTTTTAACAACTGTTCTTTTAACTAGTTTAATTGTTTTAGAATGAATAAATTTTATTGTTTCTTTATATAATTAGTCGTTAATTTATCTTAGCAAAATACACGCGATCTTTTTTTTAATGGATAAATTTTTCTCTTCATCTCAAGATTTTTCCATCAGTAATATTACTCAAAAAACTGAAATTAGATAAAATCGCTCGACCTTCGGTCTCGCGATTTTATCATTTCAGTTTTTTTCGTAATATTACTGATTGGCAAAATCTTTCGATGAATCGAAAAATTTTCCGGTAAAAAAAAAAGCTCTTGTGTATTTACTGTTGATATTATTTCATAAATAAAAGACTATTATAAGAAATTGTGTTTATAATTTCCTTTAATAAACTGAACTAATTGTGAATTTAATTTATTCGAATTTTGTGCCAGTTCCGGATGAAATTCCACTGTTTCTACAAGTTTCTGAGGTTATTTTAATTAGATTAAAACTTGTAATTTAATAGTTGCGTCATGATTAATCACATCGTTTTGCATTTGGAAACTTACAAAGTTCCGTTAGTCATTAAATAAATTTATACCTCAGGATAGTTAAGCTTGAAAATACATTTGTTTTTAAATAAAAATACACTAAAGTTAAATACGAGGTATGTTCCGAAAAAAACGAAAATTTATTTATTTATCAATATTTATTTTGTCTCCTTCACTTCTGGAACTTGGTTTTGGATATGGCCATCAGCTCTTTCTTCGACGCGGCGTTTATCTCCTCAATCGTGTCAAAACGTCGTTCTTTCATCGGCCTCTTTAGTTTTCGGAGTAGGAAAAAATCGTAGTTGGTCTGGTCCAGAGAATACGGTGATATTCCTTGTTGATCGTACGACCTTGTGGCAAGAACTCATGATACACTACGCGATTGTAATCAAAGAAAACAGTGAGCAAAACCCTCACGTTCAACCGAACTTGACGTGCATTTTTCGCTCTTGGCCCCTCTGGCCGCTTCAATTGGGATGATTGGGCTTTGGTTTCGATATCATAGCCATATACCCATCTTACGTCACCAGTTATAATCCTTTTGAGGAAATCTGGATCGTCGTTGGTGGTATTAAACACTTCCTGAGCGATATTTATGCGACGTTGTTTTGGTTAAAATTGAGCAATTTTGGAACAATCTTCGCGGCCACACGTTTCATGCACAAAACATCCGATACAAATCGCATTGATATGCCAAAATCCTAAGCAACTTCCCTAGTAGTAATTTTCCAAAACCATTTGCTTCACTGATTAGACGTTTTTATCAGTTGTTGACGTGATCGGGCTTCCAGAGCGGTCATCGTCATCAATGTCTTCTCAGCGTTGTTTGAAGCGTGTCACGGGCTAATTTCTCACTAGCAATAATTATTTTTAATCGGTAATAAATTGAGTACTCACCTTACTAATTTCTCTAGATTTGAGGGCTCGACAACGACATTTAGTGATATAGCCAAATTTGATTCTTCATTTATCAAAAGTTTTAATCTATTTATTGTTTTGGATACATAGTAAGAATTATTGTATTATTATGACAAGTAATAAGATTTGAGGTTATAAATGGATCGCTGGATCTCTTCTTCTTTTTTTTTCTGTTCATTCGGTTGTATCAGAACTATTCCGTGGGTCAAAGAAGGCCGCATTACATGAACGTAGTGTTAGTGAAAGACCATCCTATAAGTTATTCAAGGCCATGACCTCTAAATTAATAATGTTACTTCCGGCCGATATGATCGATTTTTGGCCATTTTTGATTCTACAAGCCACCGAGAAGGTCTGAAAGTCTAGATGGCAATAAAAGAGACACCAGGAAATTTTGTGGGTGAAGTTTTATTTCGTCGTACATCGATGGCTAAATACTTGAGGTACCGTCGAAGTCGGTGGCGCGGCTCACTTGTGTATCATCCCTCTACGGCTGAGCTCGGGCATAATTTGCCAGTAGAGTGACCGCTAGCAACACTTACGCAATTCATCTAGTTGTTGGATTTCTTTAATACATATCTTACATTACATGAACCTTAGCAGATAGCTAAGTAAAAACCGTGGCAAGAGAAAGGAGAAAATCTACCGAAGATTTTCGACAATAACGCAATAAATTTGAATGACGCTAACAAATCACAACGTAAAACAACAAATCCAAAACAACAGCTACCAAACCAAAGGAACAGTAATAAACACAGACAAATGGAACGCCAAATAGAAAAGACAACCAAAAAAAGAAAAGTAACACAGGACACAGAAAGGAATCAACGATGGTTGTTGAATTGACTTAGTAAGGTACTCAATTTATTACCGATTAAAAATAATTATTGCTAGTGAGAAATTACCCCGTGACAAGCGCTTATACCATTCATACACTCTTGGTTTACTCGTAGTAGATTTATCAAATGCGACAATCAACATTTTGAATGCATTGGCACACTTTATTTCTTTTTTAATGCAAAATCTAATACAGATTCTTTGATCCAATTTATCTGATATTGTTACGAGCCAGTTCGGACCTGTCGCCCACAAGGCGAGTGAGTCGCGACGAGCCGTTCTTAGAATCTTCAAATATTCTAGTGGCTTTTCGAACGTTCGGAAGATTTGAGAGTGTTGTATATTCTGGATGTAATTGTGGAGATGCTTCTAGAAGGAATTGATTTCATATATAAAGGACCACTTTGGACTGAGAGAAATAATTGTAATTGTAATAGTTGGCGATAGATAGTGATTGAAGTGCGAATTGTTGTACGTTATTCAGTAATTATTTTTAAAAAGTTGTATCCCTAAGTAGTATTCATGAAGAATTCACCTTTATATCTCTTTTAGCTAAATTTTACAAATATGTTTGTGAAAAACGTACTTTAAAAGATATTTAAAAGAAACTAAAAAAACGGTGAAAATCTCCAATGACCCTTTGTATAAACTTACGATATTATTTTTATATTTATTTAACTAAATTTTATAGGTAACACTATCTTAGTATGGTTCTGCCTGGACTATTTCGCCGATTTTCTCTACCTAATTGACATAATGTTCCATTTTCGAACGGGATATCTCGAAGATGGTGTCCTTCAGACCGATTCCATCAAGCTCCGTAATCACTATATGAATTCCACTACTTTCTACATTGACTGCCTGTGCCTCCTACCATTAGATTTCCTCTATTTATCCGTGGGGTTCAATTCAATACTACGGTCATTCCGTCTGGTAAGAAATGCTTTTTTGTAGATTAGCAATTTTTATTTTAGGGTATATAATTTTGTTTGGTTTTAAGGTGAAGATCTATCGATTTTGGGCGTTTATGGACCGTACGGAACGTCACACTAATTACCCGAACCTGTTTCGATCTAGCAGCCTGATCCACTACCTCTTGGTGATATTTCACTGGAATGGATGCCTCTTTCATATAATTCTAAAAAACGACGGTTTTGGTTCTAAAAACTGGGTGTACAGTGATTCGGAAAGTACAGACTATGTGAAAGCTTATTTGCAAAGTTACTATTGGTGCACGTTGGCTTTGACTACAATCGGTGATTTACCAAGGCCAAGGAACAAAGGGGAATATCTTTTTGTTATTTTTCAGTTATTGTTCGGGCTATTACTCTTCGCTACCGTATTAGGACACGTTGCTAATATTGTTACGTCAGTGTCAGCTGCCAGAAAGGAGTTTCAGGGTAAGTGTTTTTTTTATAAATATTTTTGTCTTCAACTTAATTTGCATTCTAAAATGATAAGTATTTGCGCAGGTATATAACTGAAAATAGTATAAATATAGGATATTTAATAATAAAAACAAAGAGTCTAGGTATACTTGAAACTAAAATTTATACATCAATGAAATTCACAATAAAGAAATCTTTTAACTGCATTTAGTATGGATCACATAATAACCTTAATCCTAAATACGTTAATTCGAATCCTAAAGGTTTGATTAATTGGCCACTTTATTTTTTGGTAGCTCCTCTTTATAGATTTCAAACAAGCTTACGATTCTGTAATAAGAAGGCGCCTGTACCATGCCCTAAGAGTACCTACTTGGAATTCCAAAAAGGATGATCAGGCTAGTTATAATGACCTTAATGAAGACCAAAAACAGAGTAAGGATAGAAGGAAGGCTAACAGGAAAATTTTAAGTTAAAGGGGGATTAAAGCAGAGAGATCCGCTGTCCACAGTACTCTTCAATTTCTTGTTGGAGGCAATAATGAGAGAGAGTGGAATACAAACGAAAGTAATGATTTATGACAACAGAAGCCATGTCCTGGCCTTTGCGGATGATGTAGTGTTAATAGCAAGAACTGAAAGGGAACTAGTGAGAATTTTCGAACTCTTTGAAGCGAAGGCCAAACAGTATGGACTAATAATTTATGAGGAAAAAACGAAGTATATGGAAATGGGAAAGGCCACATATGAAGAAACTCAACTGAAAACTACTACAAACAACGAGAGTAAAGAGTATTGCTTCAAAAAGGAGTCGGAATTTGAGTATCTAGGAGTAGGTAACCCTAACAAGTAAAGGAGAAGAAAACCAAGAAATTGAGAAGCGAATTTTGAGAGGAGGAAAGACTGTCGGAGCACTTCACACACTATTAAGAGCAAAAATCATCTCTAGAGAGGCAAAATTGAGACTATACCGAACACTGATACAGCTTACGGTCCTTTATGGAGCCGAAACATGGATTATGAACAAAGATCATAAAAATATGCTGAACATCTGGGAGCGGAAAGTCTTAAGGAAGATATTCGGGGGAGTAAAAGATGATGAAAACGTACATTAATTACAAGTGACTCATTGTTATAACTCAATATCTCTATCTTCAGAGCCATATAAATGAGTTTAGTTTTATCTTGTAACTTCACTTTTGGCGTTTGAAGTGTTTGACTTAAGTCTTGAAAAATGCCTTTATCATTTTTTTTCGACTGGCCGATCCAAATCACCAGCTTTAAAACATGCAAACCACTTTCTTCACTTTGTCCACATTGAACCACGTGGGTCACACTCCACACATCACTTACACTAACACGAAAGAAAAAAGAAATTTTGACGGTTTAGGTAGGTATGTTTAAGGACCTTTGGAACCAGAAAATACCGGAGCAATAGAGAAAGCAAGACCAACCTGCTACAAGATGGAAAAGTTTGTGAGAACGAGGCCAGCGACTATACAAACCTTCCCATCCATGCCCTGAAAAGGACATAAGTCTCACAACAGAGTCCTTACATCTTAACACATCCACCAAAACCACATTTCTTTGAAATTCCTTTGTATTCATCTACTTCTTTTTCTTCCCTTGCTAAGCTAAAGTTTGTTCACCATAGACTTCCCGTAAAGTACGACAGGATTTAATATCAGTTTTGTTCTTTTTAACCTATGAAGTAAAACTCCCTGCAAAAACAATTTATTAGGCACAAATATTAATATATTCAATAAAATATATGTAAATGTTATTTACGACTCAAAAGAAGGTTAGGTAAAACTAATGACGTCCAGATACAGCTAAATATAACTGTAAATACATAACTTTAGATAACCACGAACTACCTACCAGACAGCTTTTATACATATTTAGATTTTTTTAAAGAACTTCTAATATATATATACTTACATTGTCTATATATATTGTCTTAGATTTATTAAGTTCAAATATCCGTTGGTATCGGTGTTACACGTTTTTTCAATCTAAATATTGAAAAATATATGAACCAGAAGGAAACTTATCCAATCGGTAGCAGATGGAACATTTACGCTTTACAAGAAAGTAAAATTAAATTTAGAGGGCTAGCGTGAATATATTGCGTTCATGCGTTGTTCACTTTTAGTACGGTTTTCCACAATTTTGAGAAAGTTACCTAAATAAACCTTTAATCTTGTAACAAAAAAATAATGATTTGAGATACAAATTCGTCCAATGAGAATCCAAGTTAACCAATTAAATTTTAATTACAAAGAGATTCCAATTTAATTTGGTTTGATTTAACCCTTCACTGAAACCGTACATTCTCTTATATTATAAAATTTGATTTACCTTGTACTTGCATTAATTCAATTAGTTTTGAGTAAAAATTAAATTATAAAATTCTGTAGCACTCTTGACGTTAAACGTTCTCAGCAAATTCTAATATTCTATATTTATAGAATACTAGCTGTACCCGGCGCGTGTTGCTACGCCAACAACTAAAATAAATTTAAGAAAAATAAAAGAGGAGAAGAGATGGAGAAGGAAAGAATGTTTATAGTTTTGTTTTACTTATCGCACCCAAAATATATTTTTCAAACTTATATTTTTACGAATTCGTATACATATCTATTCATCAGTATTGAATTTAATACATGGAAGCGCCATCTGGTGGTAACATCTTACCCATTAAAAATAGATCATCATACTGATTTTCATGACAATCGGTTGAACGGAGCAGAAGTTGCTACTCTACAGATCTGGTGGCGAGTGGCATCAATGAGCATAATCATACAAACCTTCTCCGTGGAAAAATACATATACATACAAATTTTCATGACAATCGGTTGAACGGGACAGAAGTTGCTACTCTGCAGCGCCACTTGGTGGCAAGTGGCATCAATGAGTATATCACACAAACCTTCTCCGTAAAAAAATACATATACATACCAATTTTCATGACAATCGGTTGAACGGGACAGAAGTTGCTACTCTGCAGCGCCACCTGGTGGCGAGTGGCATCAATGAGCATATCATACAAACCTTCTCCGTGGAAAAATACATATACATACCAATTTTCATAATAATCGGTCCAGTAGTTTTTGAGTTCATTGAGTACATACAGACAAACATTCATTTATGTATATATAGATGAGGTATGTCGCAAAGTAAACAGGACGTTTAAGAAATATACGATATTAATAGTGCCATCTATTATACGGTCTAGCGTTCGATGGGTACATCTTACATTAATGTATCTACCATGACAATCGAACCAATTCACACCGAGTTATAGCGTTCAAAGTGACAGTACCTTTTTAACATCGGTCGAAAAATGAGCATTGAACAAACAGCCAATATTAAGTTCTGTTTCAAACTTGGTTAAATATTTACTAAAACGCATTGATTGATAAAACAAGTTTATGGTGATGATTGTTTATCTGGTAGCCAAGTACACGAGTGGTTTAGACAGCTCAAACTGGGTCGTGAGTCGCTGGAAGACGGCAAACATGTTAAAAAAGTGCTTCTGTTTGTTAAAAATATTTATTAAGATACGTGCAAATGGAATTAATTATCTCCAAAGATTCGATCTATCGAATTTTGACCGGCATGAGAAAAGGGGTTCATGGTTTGTTCACGGATGACCAAAAAATGCTTCGAATTCAACATTCGAGAGACATCATTAAAGAAGCAAAGAAAGATAAAAACGTGGTGTTTTCAATCCGATCCTGAAACCCCAGCGAGCCAAATCCCAAAAAAGCCGTGTGGAAAAGTCAAAAGTGTAGACAATGTCGATTTGTTTCTACGATTTGAAGGGTCGTATTCGTCGTGTTCGGCCAAAATATCTCTCTTGTTGCATGATAATGCCCATCGACACTTGTGGCATTTTAACCAATATTTGCTTCCCATATTCTCCGGATATAGCACCGTGTGACTTTTTTAACTTCCCGCTAAAAAAAAATTAAATTTTTTTTTAAAATCGGGAAGTTATTGGTTTCACCCCGTTTTTCGAAAATCGAGTTTTCATCGGATCTCAACGTTTTGAGGTCTTAGGAACCTCCCCTGACTATTTTTACGAGGGTGTCTGTATGTCTGTATGTACGTGTGGATGTGTGTGTGTGTGTGTGGATGTATGTAAACGTCTTATAACTTTTGAACGGCTTGACCGATCGGAATGAAATAAAAAGCATTCCAAAGAGTTCCATCTAACTTAGATTACCTGTAAGTTTGAACCGATTCGAGCCGGTAGATTTCGAGAAATTTCAAAATAACCGAAAAAAACAATTGGTAAAAATGATGTTTTTTGGGCATATCTTTTTGGCTATTGCATCGATCAATTTCAGAACCTAATCAGCTCTCAAGCTTAAAAAGCCACGTCGAATGCCGTTTTGCAAATTAAAATCGGTTGATTGGTTCGTGAGATATCGTTGTCGAAAAATTTCAAAAAAAGTGTTTTTTTTTCAATAACTTTGAGATTTTTTGACTAACCGATTTTGCACTCCCGGTAACGTTTTTAGGTCTCAAAAAACTGCGTCGAATGCCATCTTGAACATCAAAATCGAATAAGGCGTTAAAAACTTATGGCTTTTTAAACATTTCAAAAAAAGTCAAAAACGTCAAAATACGTCACGTTACGATAGCTTTGCGGTTAAAACTAGCGGGAAGTTGCAAGGATGGCCTTTAAGGTCAACCTCTTTTCGAATTTTTTTGTTTGGTAGACTACATTTTTTGACCATGAAGGGACAGCAGTGGCCATCCAAAATGAGTCGACGCCCATTTTAAAGAACATCCCGGTCAATAAGCTGAAATCCTCATTCGAAAAATTTGTGGACCATGCAAATCACTGTATTAACTCTAAATAAAAAAAAATCCATTTGCCGAAAAAAAAATTGTTAATTTTTTTTCTTTGTCCTCTGTACTTGCAGACAGACCTCGTAAATTTATGAACAAACAAAATTTAATTTTTTTTAAAAACAATATTGGTTGGTCTAGCTCCATTAAAACTTAATCAAGAGTTTGCTTCCCAGTTTCTAAGGATTTAAAGGATGGGTCGTTTATATGAATTAAAAATAAATTAAACTCAGTACCACAAGTTAGTTCTTAAAAACAAAAATAAATTCTTACCTTTTAATGATTCTTGTAGCAGGAAGAGTGTTCACTATAGGTTAAAGTAGTTTATTATAAGAGGGACCGTATTCCAAAAGTTGTCTAAATGTGATCCTTGAATCTCCATGACTGAATCTTTTATAGATAAACCTAGGATGAATTATTAAATTAGTTTTGTGAATGTTATTTTTGAGTACATTGAAAATTGAAAACGGTGAACTCTGGAATTCTAGATTGTATTACCAAACTTTGCACCTTCTCGACTAATATAAATTAACCCTTATTATTTTGTTAACAACAAGTATTTAACCCGATAATTTGTACAGTTTTAAATAATGGCTGCCATATAATTGTGAAATCATCCTGATAGTGAAGTAATTCTAAAGTCTCACAAAATTGACTGTCTCCTGTGATCCAGCAGCTAAGGCTCCATTAACTCCATGATTTACAGCTATCCCTTTACCGATGCATGGCTCTTAAAGAATCCTTTAATCTCTTGTAACGGATTCCTGCTTGTTTTACAGTGTATTTTCTCTTTTAGCACTCACCTGTTTAATATACATTTTACTATGCGCTTGTGTTATCTACGGATCCAGATTTTCATCCGTTTTCGGACGTACTTTTTCACACCTCCAGAACTGGCTCAGGACCGTAGAATATTGTGGATAATAAGTTTATTAGCTTACATTAATTGCATTGGATTATGAAATATGTTCATCTTAAACAGAAAGACAAATTTTTGATATTCAGTTACTGATATCAATTTTTACTATTTAGTATTTGACCTGTCTCTGTACCAGGTGTAACCCTGAAGTTTGGGCTTAGTGCTATTCCTCACGTTAATGGTAGACAGGTATTTGGAAACCATGAGGACTCATTGTATCTTCCATTTTTTGCATTTTTTGTATCATAATTCAATAAAAATGTTGCTCAGATTTTTTTGCAATCTTTTCCTCATCCTTCAAAATCATATGAAAAGAAATAAGGTATATAAAGAACATACATTGCTACTGTTTAGTTGCCTCTCATAGCTTTAGTCATTCCAGGTAAGCAAGTCTTTGAACCTTGCTTAGCTTGATCATAGAATTTTTTTGTTAAATCTGTGCCGACTATACTAAACACTGACTGTCTTAAGCACAAAATTATAGATTAAATAAAGCATGTCTTATTTTGACCCACTTCTTGCTTATGTTTTCAAAATGGTGATTTCAGGCTAACCTTGCGTTTTATATCGCCACAAGGTACTTAATCTTGATCACTACTTATATGTTTATAGCATTACACATTAAAAATCTTGTACCTCCTAAGGTCTGGTAAATGTTGTAACCTTAGATTGCTGAGAGTTCATGTTAAGCTCCACAGTTTAGGCCCATTTCGTGAGTACATTGCCTATTGCATCTCCTTCCTAAGTCAACCTCTGTCTACACGTGCTGACAGCAATCTTCAATAAATAACACGGCTCTTTAGAATGCAATCTGTCCACCTGTGGCTAGTTCCGTCTACGTCTTTTATACGAATAGCCCTTCAAATGAAATGTTCATGAAATCACGTCTTTGTTTTTTAGCACAAAGTGATGTGGAGCTATTTTTTGTAGAGATTCCTGCTCTACAGGAAATTTAATTTGTGTAAATTGAATTCTTACGAATATACCATCCTTAATGTACCTATCGAGTAGTTTTTTAAGGTCTTTAGTGCAACAATTTTTGCGAAACAAATTTACTAGTACGGAGTTTAGTATTAAGCTCCAAAGATCTAAAATGTTTGGATTTCTGTAATGACTTTTAGAAGAAAACCAAGTGACGCAAAATTGCAGCACACAAAATAATTAAGACTAAAAATCATGCAAATTTTGCTGTTAACGACTGAAAAAAAGATTGTTTTAAAGAAACCAGAGTAAGCTTGTAATCCTCTGATGATCATAAAAAGTAAAGTAAAGACCTGAAGAAAATGTTGTGCATACACTTTCTAGCTAAGGGAACCATTTGATGGAAAGAACTGATGTTTATCCGTATATAATCAATAAATGCTGCGTTCTTGCACCGTATTTAGATTAGGATAATATTCTCTGAGCAACAATCCAAAACTTGACAAATGCACGAAGTTGTCTGAGCAGAAAGCGATACAATATGTTATGAGTTTTTGTGAGTTTGAAATGTTGAGTAACTTAAAAAATATAGACATTGTCGGCTTAGAAAACACATAAGTCAGCTGAACTTGGCAGATGAAGACATCTGTCAATACTGCCAAGAGGAGGATTTTATGTCCTATGCCAATGTGAAAGTTTGCAAGGACGCGGTTTCTGGCATTGGGAGTTCAGAAACCGGCGACTCGAGATTATGTGGAGAGACCACTGTCAAGGCTATTAAGTTTCATTAAGAGGGCAGGGCTAGACAAGGTGCTCTAATCTTATTCTAGAGATAATGAATATAATAGATCTGTAAAGGTCGCAGTGATACAGGCTAACAGCCAACCCAATGAATATCTATCTATCTATCTATCCCATTGCATGTGATTGCAAGTGATTGCATGTTTTTCATACGTATGTATATCATGTTAAATGATATTTTAGACCGCTAAGAAAGCTATGCCAAATCTGTTTTTTATTTGAAGAATATATTTTTATCCATATATAAATACAATTAAATAAATTAAAGTAAAGCTTGTTTTTCTTCTCCAACCATTTTTGACTGAGCTATTGGCGTTTTAAAATAGAAACGTTTTAACTGGATACCCTAGAAAGCGGAAGCGAAAAGAAAAAAGAAGTAAGTTATCAGTGAAAACGTGTTTTCCAATGAGTTAAACGGGGTTAGATCTTTTTAAACTTATAGGGATTACCGAAGAATTGATACAATGGAATGAAATTTGTTAGGCTATAGAAGGATTACGATGTTATTACAGCATTTTTCTTGTCTTCTTAAATTAAGATCTTTTGCATCGAGATATATTTTACTGCAAAATTAGTTTGTATTTTGCTTGGTTTATGATGTTTAGAAAAATCCGTTAACTGTAAATAACATTTAATTAGCTTAAAATTCGGTTGGAATATTTAATATAGATATAAAGAATTAAAGATAGCTACTAAAACTGTAAATATTTAACCATCTCTTGCTGAAACATTCAACTGATACTTGTTATTTGTCGAAACATTGTTTTTTTATAATTTTTAACCAGTGCTACACGAGACTTTGAGAAATTTCTAAGTCTCGTTTTGTCACATCCCAAAATCGACTGGAGCGAGATAAGCCAACCCTGAAGTTTTCGAGGCGAAACAGGATTGTAGTTTCGAGATTGTCGTAAAGTCTTGTCTTTAACACAAAATTGAAAAAATTAAAAAAAACTAGTGTGGCAGTCAGTGGGACTGCCGGTAGAAGTTATACTTCTATGCACGCGCATGGATTCATAAATTTGTATGCGAATGATGTAGCAAACTCATTATATGATATTCGTGGTAAACGGCCCCAAAAACCTCCTAGTACCGTGTGCACACTCTTTTTGTATAGTATTTGCATAAAATTCCTGGAGACGAGGTCCGTCTTAAGCACCAGGTGTTTCGAAGACCATCGCCATTATTATAATCGTATTTAGAGACTCCAAAAACCACCAAGTACCAAGTGTGCACTGATTTCGTACAGAATTTACATAAAACCCCAGGAGAAGAGGTAAATACCCCACAAGTGCCGCGGAGACTTTCGGAATCGTGATATTCGTGTTCAGCGATTTCAAAAACCCCGAGTATATAAATTGAACCCATTTTCAGCAATACTTACCGAGTTGTAAGTTTTCTCTCTATTGCTTGTTCGGAATGTACTTTTCATTATAAAATATAGCGATACTTTAACGAATCCAATCCAAAAAAAGCATTCCGATCCATCTTACGTTACAAAATTCGGAGGTTTTGGTGCTTTATTTCCTTGACTATTCGTAAAAACTCTGTTTATGTAGCCAACAACCTTAAAAGCATAGTGCAGGATATACTGAAACCATGTGACGGTATTTTAGACTACAATACAATACTCATTACTGAATATTATTATTAATATAAAATGCTAAACTATATTTGCATACTTACGTGACAGAATTATAAAATAATCTGTCAAATAATCATGTGGTCCGTCACTATGATATTCATACATTAGTTCAGACTGTTTTTTGTATATCTATCCCTTTTCAATATACTGAATGTTGAAAAGGTAATCAAAGGACTTATAGTTATGACTAATAACATGTGGTAAATATTTCATCTTTGTTTTTACCGACCAATATACCTTTTAAGTGTGTCTGTCTCTCTCTTACTCACACCATTACATATGTAATGATTTTTCCCATTTAACACAAATCTTTTTCACCAAGTGCATGAATAGAAGTATAACTTTAAAAAATACCAAAGTACTAACTAAACAAATTATACTTAAACACATCCGTTTTTAGGATTTATTACATATTTAATAATTTCAAAAAACAATTAAATAAATAAATAAAAATATTGAAAACTAAATATTTTATCAAAGATGATTATGTTAATTAAAGAATTAGTTACTCTCTTATCTCATTAATCTTCGCGGAAACCATTGTATTGACTCATATGTATCGGTGTCGATTGTTCAGGAATGATGTTCCATCCAATTTCAAAAAGTCGGTAAGAAATTCGGTATAAAAATTATTTTCCTTTTCCTTCATGCACAAAACGGCTGGAATTTATCCAATATAGATTATAATTTAATAACTCGGGTGGACCACTTTTAAATAAATTTGTATGAACCTTGTATTTCGAAGAGGTATTTAACAATATAAGAAACCTTTTTGTTTGACCTACTAATTTACCTACACTGGGCCGAGAATTACTGATCACAACAAGAAAAAGTTGATATTTTTTTTTTTAAACTGCTCACACCACATTTTTGAACTACAACTATAAAACTACGTAATTCTCACTGATATAGGCACGGTAGCAATAGTCTGGTGAAATTATTCTTTATACAAAAACGATCAGTTAGAGTTTAAAAATAATCTTAAAAATTGTCGAAATTGAGACGACACATACAGTCTTATTATTATTTCTCCAATCGAAACGGAATCGAGACGAGACATCCGTTTTTATTATTTCTCGAGATCGAGACGTAATAAGTCAAAGTCTCAGCTTCTTCCTGTCTCGAGCAGCAATATTTTAAACCAAATAAATATACGATATTAAACTTTTAAGAACTTTTATAAACCCCACCAAAAATATTTTCATGTAAAATGTTGCCAAGACGAGCCCATATGACTCGCACTGTCAAAAAGTTATCAGATCTCATGTAGAGCCAAGCTTCTAACACTACACGCCCTAACTCTACAAGGCCTAACTTCACAAACTCTACACCTTAGTCAAAATATGTGGCTTGGCCATTTCGCTACATTCACATCGGCGTAAGGTGAAAAATCAATTCACTGTTCATTACTTTTGTGTTATACAATAGTGCTTGTAGTAACGAACGGCCAAGCCACATATTTTGACTAAGGTGTAGAGTTTGTGAAGTTAGGCCTTGTAGAGTTAGGGCGTGTAGTGTTAGAAGCTTGGCTCTACATGAGATCTGATAACTTTTTGACAGTGCGAGTCATATGGGCTCGTCTTGGCAACATTTTACATGAAAATGTTTTTGGTGGGATTTCATTTCTTTTTGTAAGTTGTTTGTAACAAATTTTTTTTTTATTTATGTCTAAGACAATCGACAATCAACAAAACAAGACAATCGACAATCGACGCGCTCGCTGTCAAGGACAATTTTTTTTTATTTTTAGCTACTGTGTGGACGTAAGAGGCAGGAGACGTTCGCACACTTCTATTCATTCATATTTATATGATCTGATCTGAAGTATATGTCTCTCAATATAATATGTCGATATGTCTCAATATATGTCGATTAAATTTTTTTTTTTTGTTTTTTTTTTTAACAAGGGGTACCTATACATATATATATATATATATATATCTGGGGGCACCAAGTTTTAGATTAGATTATTAGATTAGACCTCTAGCGTCATCAAAATTTAATTTAAAATTACAGGTCTCATACAAACTCCCATCCCCTAGTTTAAGGGGTTGGGGGATGAAAGTTACAAGTTTTATAATTTGTTTGTTGTTTGTGTGCTAATACTAGCTTACATACAAAATTTCAGCTTTCTAGGACATTAGGAAATACCTTAATAATTTTGATGATCATCAGTGAGTCAGTGACGAAATCAGCGTTTTTTAGATATAAATAAAATCTGAAGTATAAAAGCTAATGTAATTAAAACTTAATATGTTCAATAAGTCCGCTATTGACAATATATCCCGAAAATTTTGTTGATCTAGCATAATCCAAACCCAAGTTATGAGGGTTCAAAAAAACGACGAAGCGCTTCGAGAAAAGGTAGGTAGTGCCCGTGCTCGTCTTGGCGGGGGCACTACCGTGCCCCCAGATATAAAATGATTTTATACTATTAAAATACCTGTTTTCTCTACTAATATTATAAAGAGGAAAGGTTTGATTTTTTGTTTGTTTGTTTGAAATGAATAGGCTCCGAAACTACTGGACCGATTCCAAAAATTTTTTCACCGTTGGCAAGCTATACTATCCCCGAGTGACATAGGCTATGTTTCATTTTAAAAAAAAAATAGGGATCCTAACTAAAATGCCATTAATGTAACAAAAAATGACCTTAAAATCCTTACATCGCGTGCGCTGAGAATACTATTAATTATAGAATAAAATAATGTACTACAATTTTGAAGAATATATAAATATCTACAAAAAATGCCGCGACAGCATATGTTTAACTATTATAATTACTGCACAATAACTAATTTTTAATTTTTTTAAAAGTTTTTATCTTGGTATTATTCCTTATCAAAATAACTTATTTCATAATCGCGACAGATATAACAAATTTGGCATGTGCAATGGGACGAGGCTACTTATAAAGGTATTAAAGGACAATTAAGTTGTAGCAACCAATATAACTGAACCACTAGCTGGTCAACTAGCTCATACACTGAGGATACCGATGATCCCAACTGATCTACCAAATCCATTTAAACCGCTTCAATTTCCTATCAAAACAATTTTCGCTTTTACTAATAATAAGTCTCAAGGTCAAACCTTCCAAATATTAGGGATCGCTTTTCCTCATGGCCAACCGCCTAAGGCGGGTCGGAGCACCTGAAAATCAATTTATTTTGCTACCAGAAAATAAAACAACATGTAATATTGTTTACAGGGAAGCGTTGACCCAATAAATTTAATGGATTTTGTTATGTTTCTTTAATCCCCGTGCAAGGCAGGGGCGGGCTGGGCTGCAAGTATACCATAATTTTATTAACAAAACTAAAAAAATCGGTAGGTACATATATTTTGCAGTGAATATTAACTGCTGTTTTTATCAAATGTAAATTTCCTAAAATTTCACTAACTCAACTAGGTATATGTTTTATAATTAATTAGCAATTTCCTATTAACACACATTCCTAAATCAGTAGTAGGTAATCCAACTCAACACCACAAGGTTAAAGCTTATTTGGATAATCCAATACACGAAATGGAAGTTTTGGGAGAAACCCCATCGCGATGTTTCCAATTTCAACTATACCTTAACAATCATTCAACAGATGCTCGAATTTCTAGAGGGTGATTCAAGATTTTGTCAAATTTTCGATGTTGCTATTATATTGCAATAATAATTATCGTTTTACAAAATTGATGTTTTTAATTAATGTCTTCTATGTTAACTTAACATGTGCTACAATTTTGTATGTATAAGAAGTTTTGGTATTGGAAATTTCATTAAACCTATGAAATTGGCCCATCTATAACAAGATATATTGTTTCTAATTATTTATGATGTTTGAAAGGTGGTTGAAAAGAGTCAAGTAGTGGTTTGCTGCAGCCATTATCTTACTTTCGACGAGTCTAAACCGGGCACCAACTAATTATTTTTACCTGTATAACTGAAAAAGTCTCTTAATCGTATATCCCAACCGGGAACCAAGATAAGTGAATAATAGATAGTTGAAAAAACGTTGATATCTGTTCTAAGTGCTATTTTAAAACCAAATATTAAAGGTGATACCTATAATTTTTAATTTTATACGAAGGTTGGCCTTTTATTTTTGCATATAAGCATAAAGACAAAAAAAATATAGACTTAAAGTACTTTATTGCTTTTCAAATAAGTTTTACCTAGATCAATACAATTTTCCGTACGTACAAACCAATTGCTACAACTGTTATTCCAGACTTAGTTGACACCTGCAAAATTGCTGTTTTAACGGCATCGATGGGTTCTTCTGGCGACTGGAATCGTTGCCCATGCATTGATTTCTTGATTTTTTTAAACGCAAAGAAGTCGTTGGGAGTAAAGTCGAGACTATACGGTGGAAGATCTAACAATTCAATGTTTTGAAGCTCCAAAAACTCGACCTTTTGGACAGAGTAAGAAGTACTTGCATTGTCCTGATGTAGGATGATTCACCGTTTTGTGTTTCTTTGTCGGAGTTCTGCTAAACAAACGTTTATATACCAATTAGAAGTAACCATTCTTCGATCTTCTAAAACAATTGTTCCACATGACCAGATTTTGAGACAAAAGTTGCAATAATTTTCTTTGACACATTTTTGTTGTTTTTTCCCATAATGCAACATCCAGACATCGGATTGGCGTTTATTTTCTGATTCGTCGAAGTAAAGACAAGATTTATCGCTACTATCAAAACTATAAACATTTTTTTGAGCTTTCTTTATTGAACCGTTCCAATATTTTCCGACACCATTATTGCGAACTGTTGCTCTGCTGTGATCAAATGAGGTATCCAACGGGAAACCAACTCCGTAACACCCAGTTTATCATGTAGAATCTTTTTGACCAAGGTCTAGGAAATACCCAAACATGCCTCTATCTCCCTTTATATTACACGGCGGCCATCCTTAATTAACTGACCAACCGCATTAATGTTTTACTATGTGACTGCTGTTTTGGAGGGATTTCTCGCTGAGACCACGTTGATATTCGAACTACCAGCAGAAAATAGTTGATTGTTGTGCTGCTTCATTCCCGAATACAGAAACAATTTCAGCGAGACATTGTTGTTGGAATAATCATCTCCGAAAATTGTAAACAGTTATTGCTCGAAAAACTTCTAGGCTAAGATCCATTTTTCGTTTGACTTGCTAATTTCAAATATTTACTGTACCTACACGATTTGTGTATCGGAATGAAACTCTGGATTTTTGTTAACAAAAGATCGAGGTTAGATTTGTGTCTGAAAGGTTTTATTGGTGGTGCCTTCTAAACGGCCATATGCAAAACTAAAAAGACAACCCTCGTAAATCATTCAGTCTTAGTAACTTTGAAGTAAGTTTGGCATCAACCATTATCAACAGCGAACGATTAAGTGACATGTTGCCATTTGAAAATGTTTTAGCATTGTTGTAAAAACTATTTGAAGTGCCCAATTAAAATATTTACAATAGGCAAGGAAGTTACAATATCAAGAAGTGTATTAAAGCATAACCACCCAAAATATATAAAATAATGTATTGGAAAAACTAAAACTTAAATTATTAGTCAGGCATTTGCTGAATATTTTCGAAAAACACTTACGACATGAAATATTACCAATATAAGGAAAAATATATACAACACACACTCAAAAGTTTCCTTTTTTCAAAAAATTCAATAGAAACTCATCAAGCTGTGCCTCGTACAGCCCAAAACAAATGTATTTTTCTCATAAATATATGTAATACTAGCAGCCAGCCCCGGCTCTGCACGGGGATTAAAGAAAATAACAAAAGCCATTAAATTTATTGGGTCAACGCTTCCCTGAAAACAATTTTACATGTTGTTTTATTTTCTGGCAGCAAAATAAATTGATTTTCAGGTGCTCCGACCCGCCTTAGGCGGTTGGCCATGAGGAAAACCGATCCCTACGAATTGGAAGGTTTGACCTTGAGACTTATTATTAGTAAAAGCGAAAGATGTTTTGATGGGAAATTGAAGTGGTTTAAATGGATTTGGTAGATCAGTTGGGATCATCGGTATCCTCAGTGTATGAGCCAGTTGACCAGCTGGTGGTTCAGTTATAATGGTCGCTACAACTTAATTGTCCTTTAATTCCTTTATAAGTAGCCTCGTCCCATTGCACATGCTAAATTCGTGATATCTGTCGTGATTATGAAATAAGTTATTTTGATAAGGATTAATACCAAGATAAAAACTTTTTAAAAATTAAAAAATAGTTATTGTGACGTAACTATAACAGTTAGACATATGCTGTCGCGGCATTTTTTGTAGATATTTATATATTCTTCGAAATCGTAGTACATTATTTTATTCTATAATCAATGGTATTCTCAGCGCACGCGATGTAAGGATTTTAAGGTCATTTTTGGTTACATTAATGGCATTTTAGTAAGAATCCCTATTTTAAAAAAAAAACGAAACATAGCCTATGTCACTCGGGAATAGTGTAGCTTGCCAACGGTGAAAGAATTTTTGAAATCGGTCCAGTAGTTTCGGAGCCAATTCATTTCAAACAAACAAAAAAACAAACAAAAAATCAAACCTAATATTAGTATAGATAAACTGTGTCACCTTACTTAATTAAATACGAATTGTTCGTGTAAATATATGATATATCAACTGCGCCATCTTACTGTGGATTCATAGTATTTAATTTAGTAAGAATTTAACTGTATGAGATATCACACAAATTAATTTAACCTCCATCTATTAGAAATTATAAATAAACAGCATTAAAAATATTTTTTTATAAAAATTGGTGCCTATTTAAAGATTATTTCATACAAACTTTCAACCCCTATTTTCAAAATCTCCTGTGAGTGGGTGTTCACATTATAAAAATAAACTTCTGTCCAAATTTCACGTTTTTACTATCATTGGTTGCGTGCGTCTATACCTCAGTCAGTGGAAATTTCTCGTTTTTTTATATACAACTTGACATTTTATATATGAATGGTACATTTTTCTATTGTTTAAAGCATTTCTGCCAATTATTCTCCATTCATGGTTTTTCAAACGCTCATTACATTCCTCCGTTATTTTTTTTACCGTCTAAGATGCAGGAAAATTATGTAAATTTATTCTAAATGATTAAATTAGAAATACTACAAGAATTTAATATTAGTTTTAGTCCTAAGGAAATTTTTGTAGAATTTATAACAGTGATGCACTTATCATAAGTCGCTCTCTGTTAAAATGAGTGGTTTCACCAAACTTGGTTCAGAAACATTCAATCCTTAAGCTTATTGCAAGAGTATCGGAATAATGATTTCCAAGTAGGTCAATGGATAGAACATACATTTAGTTTAACTTTTCTAAATCCTGATGAAATTGAGGATAGTTTTGTATTCGATTTAATCTCATATTAACTATAAACTCACTTTTGGATTAACATGCGAATTACTCATTAGAAACATAGGTATATGTAATCAAATTCTACATTTTCAACATTTATTTGTGGTATTGAAAATCCTTCTATACTTTGCCACGTACTTTTGATGTTATAAATGAATTAAAAGAAATAAAACAATAAATTTAGAAAAATTATATTAATGATTTCTTAAGCCTTCCTGTTCACGGTGAAATTTCTGCTTTTGCTGACGACACCGTTTTGTTTCTTGAAGGTGACAGTTGGGACGAAATCGAGCGCAATTGCAACTTAGACCTTTATAAAATGCAAAGTTGGCTCACTAAAAACCTCCTAACACTCAATGTTGCGAAGACACAATATATCTGTTTAACACCTTCAAACGCCACGCAGCCTGATCAGCCTCTGTATATAAGATTGCATACATCTAACTGTCCATACTTAAATAATGGTCTTTGTAATTGCAATCATTTCAATAATATAGAACGTGTTGATAAATTTAAGTACTTGGGTGTTGTCATAGACCGCCATTTAAAATGGAAAGATCATGTTCTATATCTCTCGAAAAAACTAAGATCTGTTATTTCGAAGCTTTACGACTTACGAGATATTGTTGATAAAAAAACGCTACTTGCTGTGTATAACGCTCTAGTTTATCCGTTGGTCAACTACGCAATCTTGTCTTGGGGGGGAGCATATGCCAAAAATCTGTATACTTTGAACATAACTCACAAGTTCGTTTTGAAAACTATGCTCAAGAAAAATAAAACTTTTCCTTCCGAAGCACTTTACCAAGAAAGTAAAGTATTTAACATTTCCCAACTATTTGTTTTAAACTGTTTAACCTATATACATACAAATAGTAATAATTCTAGCTACGTTAATCATGCTTACGCAACTCGAGCGATTGTCAACAAGGAAATCATAGTACCTAAAGTCGCAAAAACCTTAAACATGAGATACTATAAATTTCTTGCGCCAGCATACTATAACCAACTTCCTATCATAATCAGAAACATTCAGCATTGCAGATCTTTTAAAAATAAAGTAAAAGAGTTCATATCCTCGGGTCAAATAAAGTTCCTCTGACTTACCATTATGTCTGGCAGTTCGGCTTCATCTTCTTCGTGAAAATTGTGTCCCCAAATGCCCTTTTGATTTAGACTGGTAAGTACATACTATGATGCGTATCCGATGTACCCTTTTTACATATGTATATCCACAGCACAGATGTTCGTCATCTAAAGTGGTAAAAAATTATCCAAAGAGTAGGGTACTGGATTTTTATGAAATGTTTATTTGAGGTGAATTGACTTGAATTCCTTTTGTTTTCATTTGCTTACCAGATACTATTGTAGGGCATTTAAAACATATCTACAATATGTAATATACTTTGATATCATATCATATTTGTCATCATATAGTTGTAGTGTAGACATGCTTTACGAAATAAATAAATAAAATAAAATAAATAAAAATCAATTACTTCAAATAGAAGTTCAACTCCAGTTGAGATCGGTAAGTGGTTTCTCTACTAACAAATTAGTGCCCAGCTCAGCCGTAGAGGGTAAGTACACAAATAATAGTGAGTCGCGCTACCGATTTGGAACGGTTAAAATCGGAAACCCCTTATGTTCCAGGCACTGGCCTTTCTCACTGGAGATAATTAAATACATTAAGAATATAAATCAATATTACTTGAATTGCACAATAAGAACGATAAAGTGAGCTAAATAAAACAAAAATATCAAACTAGAACCTTCTTTAATATAAAAAAAGGTATAGAGTTTACACTACTGTCAACCCTAGCGCCTTACAATGATATTAACATGAAAATAAAAAATAAGACAAAATAAAATTATCTGAAAAGTGTGATCACACGCAAGACTTAAAATTAAGATCTATAGTCACGACTTAAATCTAAGTTACAATGCTTATAGCTTATCTGGTAATCCAGTTATCAATTTCTTCCAGTCCTTGGCTTCAAATGCTTCACCACTAATTGGCCAAAATTTAACTAAGCCTGTACCAAAATTTAGGCCTGTACCAAAAATCAAGCCGGCTCCAAAAACAAATAAGGCTTGCTCCAAACAAGTAGGCCCGTACCAAGAACTTAAACCTGTACCAAGGACTTAAGCCCGTACCAAGAACTTAAACCTGTACCAAGGACCCTAAAATCGTAATTTGGAATTAACAATAAGCTTAAACAAATTATCATGGCTCCTTGAGTTAATTGATTAATACCGTTTTACTAATTTCCTGACTTTAATACAACTTACAAAAAAAAAGCTTATTTTTGCTTATCAATAAAAAAAAAATAATGAATTTAGATGAATTACACAAATTACAGAAGTTAGAAGTTAATATTAATGAATTTTACAATTTCTAATCAAAACTAATGACTTGAATGCATTTAACAAACTTAAATATGACTTACTAGCCATAACTGAATTATAACAATAAACTAAATTAAGATTTATTATAAAATTAATTAGTAATAGCGCAAAGGAGCTGAAAGAATAGTCTAGTTTCTTAAAATAATACACACATACGATACACAATGAAAAACACATGTAAAACCAAGATATAAAAACTAAATTTGTGACTATATGGCGTTATTAAACATAGTAAGAGTATAATATTTAAACTCACCTAATGTATTAGGGTTTTTTCCTTTAAAATCGTGACACTCCTGGCTGGTAAAAGAGTGAAATAATGTATTCGTTGCTAACTGTACTATTAGGGAATTCTGCCACTCTAACCGCAATTCGTTGCCTAAATGGTATTGAATTAACCAAATAATTCACTGACTGTTCCGTGATCTATCTACATTTCGTCGGAAATAAAAAGAAAGAAAGAGAAAACCATAAGAACTGAACAAACCACATGAATAAAAGACATGTTCACTTACCACAGAAGATTTCACAAAAATCCGACACGCGGCTTTTCCAATGAATCTGTCCAAAAATAACAACAGAAACTAACTCCAACAACGATTCAAATGGAAAATAAGGTTTAGTTTCAAAAATCCAAAATTAATTGTTACGGTTGCACCGTGATTTAAAACTTAAACCCAAAAATCTTCTGACTTCCTCAAACAAGTGATCAAGCCGAAGGCAAATAGCAAAACGGACTATCGTTTCCTCTCGACGAAATATGACACACCCCGGAGATGGCCTCTACCCGTTCTATCCTTAACTCTAAACTACTGTAAGACCAGTAACAGAAGAATTATCAGCCAGCAGTTTACAAACGACAACGGTAATAGTTTAATAACAACAAATCCTATTGCTTGTCATAGTAACACCAAAATTCTCAATAGGTACTCAATTTCACGTTCGTGTCCAAGCTTTAATATGTTAGATGCCAATATAACGAAACACCTGACTGTAGACAACAATATGACGAGTTATACAAACAGAAGAAGAAGTGACAATCACCAGTTTATAAGCGAAAGTGGCAGTTAATTTTAAAGTAAACAACACAATAATCTTGTAACCTGAATATAATAAATAGACGATAATTCAAAGTGGTATTAGTAGCAATTGTGGTCAGAATATAATAAATAGAAGGTGTTTACCTACAAACAACTTCAACTTGTTCTTAACATTAAATGACTCTGTTTAACCCTTAATTATGGTGAAATTTGTGAGGTGAGTACTCAATTTATTACCGATCAAGATAACTATCGCTAACGAGAAATTAGCCCATGACAGAAATTTAATTGAATTTTAGACCGATACTTATGGTAAAATACAAAGTTTGCATTTACCAAATCAGTCGACCTTTTTGACTAGAGTCCCGTTGATCTCTTTATATAGTATTAAATGCCAATCAACATCAAACACTGTAGCAAAGAGCATCTAAACAATCTAACAGAGACGTATGCGTTCTTGTTATCAGTTTTTATGCAGTCTGTTAAAATGTCTTTACGTCTTATACCAACTGATATTCCACTTTTTTTTCGTAGGTATTCTGTCTATTAGAGTTATTATAAAAAATGTGCTTACTTTTAAAACCTAGATCTACCAAAAGGAGTGAGCAGATGTCACACTAAACTAGCAAAGTTTTGCAGTAGTTACAAAAAGGCTGTCCATAACAACCAGTTAAATTTCATGTTTTGTACTATTTTGGAATCGAAGAAATTTGAGCTTATGCCTACTGTTAAAATTTATTTCAGTACCATTAAGGACCTAAACCTTCATAATCTTTTTAGAAATGGTAAAAAGACACATCGCTTATTTTGCCAATTGACTACTTGATATTATTAAACTTAAGCAGTGTAAACTATATGTTAAACCTATTTTTAAAAAAATAAGTAAATTGGTACCTAGTTGTAACATATACTTGGGTATTACATAGCGTAGCTTTTAACGCTTAAAAATTGTAAAAGGTTTCCCTATATATTTTACGAACAAACGGCCAGAGATTATTGTAACGGGATAGGAAAGGGACTTATACTTGAAAGACTATTCTTAGGTTATTTGTTCTAGAGTGTTCTCTCTCTTTCTAGTGTGTACTGTTTAAGTTCGATTTGTTTTGCGATCATTCTAGAATGTTCTTTTGCCTTGGCGTTTGGTTGTAAACCTGGTGAAGTGGCCCGTGAAGAATATGTCGCCGATCTTCAGATTTGAATGGAAAATATAGGTACACAACTTGGTTCGTGGAAAGCTGCAATTGATCGGATGAAGAGGTACTATGACACGCGGACAGTGGAAAAGAGTTACCAAGTTGGAGATTTAGTCTGGCTCTATAACCCCCGACGGCGACGGGGCATTTGACCCAAATTACAGAAAAACTGGGAAGGTCCATACACCATCAAGAAAAAGATTAACGATGTCATATATCGGATCGTGAAAATCCCCAGAGGGACCCGTCGTGGTCCATCATGATCGGTTGGCGCCTTACTAGGGAAACCACAGTGGAGGTGTGCAGCAGCTTCAAGAAGATGGTTTGGCTGGCTCAGGGAGTGTGCGGGATCCCGATTTAGGAAATAACATTCCAGGAGGAATGAATTTAAGGAGGGGGTAGTGTAACGGGATAACCAATTAGGAAAGGGACCTACACTTGAAAGACTATTCTTAGGTTATTTGTTCTAGAATGTTCTCTCTCTTTCTAGTGTGTACTGTTTAGGTTCGATTTATGTTTCGCGTTTATTCTAGAATGTTCTTTTGTTTTATATAAGGGAATGTATGGACTGTTAAGGGGAGTTCAAATATTAGTTCATTGTCAATAAGTTTAGACGTTAACCAGCAGAGTTCTGTGTAAATTTACAATTTTCTGAATAAATTGTGTTAAAGTCCCCATAAGTGTTTCATTATTATTAACAACCAGTGCTAATTTGGTGTTCTTGATAACTGGAAAACTTTTGTCTTAGGACAAACAGTTGGTACCATTTTGTAACATCTACTTAAGCACCAGCAGAGACTTGAACTGTGTCTTATGTTCGTAAGTTAAAATAAAGATAATCTATTATTTAACCAGTTATTGACCAGAGATTGATATGCTGTTCGTGACTTTAGAACCTAGGTTTTAGGACAATAGTAACTTAGTAACAAATACCACAACACTACCTACAATTTAACGGAAGTTTAAAACACAATTTGTTCTTAGAAGTTGTATAAAGTCTTACTTCTTATGTTACGATGACTTAAAATAACCAAATATCATACTTCACAATTCTTACGGGATTAGGAAATTCACAACATGTAAGTATTTTTTCATTTATTTACTAATCAAAATACAACTCCAACTACCGGATATTTGTAATCTAGATGACAAACAAATTAACTTACACCATCATTTAGTAGGAATTCATAGAAAACTATAGAATATACTAGCTAACCCGTCGGACTTTGTACCGCTTAGACCACTGATCTCTTTTTCTTATTTCTCATTTTTCAATGTGTTTTTGTTTTGTCGTTTTCATCATATTTTCTCGTTAGATTCCAGACTATTACAATTTTTTTCGTTGTATTTTTTAGTTAGTTTATCGATTTGATATATTAGATATCCATTGCACCATCTAACGAGGACGTCATGGTACTTGATTTAGTCAGAATTGGTTGTTTAAATATATGATATAATAACTAAGCCACCTTACGGTGGTGTCTTAGTACTTAAATAATAGTCCGATAAATGGAGATTTTAAATAGCCATGAAATTTGGAAAGGCTAACTTTTTGGTCAAATATGTATTTTTAGGCGTAGATTAAGAATCAATAGTTAAAAATTGCAAAATGTTGTAGGAAGGGTGGTAAAAAAAATAAAAACCACCCCAAAAACAGGTTTTAGGGAATTTTCTCAAAAACTATAACAGTTAGAAAAAAATGTTTCAAATAAAATCGATAGATCATGAGTTGATCTATAAATTTGTCTTTAATCATTTTTTTCGAATTCGCGATAGGAAACGAGATATTTTAATCTAAAAATATAATTTATAAAAGAATTTTTCGCATGCGCGAATAAAATCGTCAAAGGGGGTGGTGACTAAGTAAGTGTTATGTAATGCGGCTTGCTCCATTTACATTTGCATAAAATTTAACTGATGCTGTTAATAAATTTCAAATTATTTGAAGATACGTTTTTTGAGTTTGTGAAGTAGTGTTTATTCTATTTATTTGAACCAGGGACGGATCGTGAATTTGTGGGGCCCTGGGCTGAAACTACTTGGGGGCCTATCTAAATACTTAACTGATAGTCATTTTTTTAACAAACTGTTTTGTTTAGTAATGTAGATAAGTGTAAAGAAAAAAATAGGACAATAAAATAATTTTATTTATTTAATATGACCTAGTGTTAGTGTCTACAAAAATAGCAACTGTTCAACATTGTTGAAAAAAAAATTGACAAATAATGGGTAGTTATGTTTAAATATCAATTACACAGCAATCTTTCTGCATTTTTGTGATGCAAATTCCTTTATTTGTTCATCACATTGTAAATCTTTCGTTAAATCACAATTTATGGAAAGAACTGATAAATGATTCAGTCGATGGTTTGACATTGTTGCCATATAAGTATTTATTTTCTATATATGACATCCTGGAGAAAGAGCGCTCCGCTTCACAGCTAGTGATCGGCAAAGTTAATTTTTTTTAATTGTATACCAATTTGGAAAAACATCAACGAGTTTTTTTTCATAGATAAGCATAAATTTTTTATTGCAAGAGGTGTAAGACTCTGGCTTAGACTGAAGTAAGTAGGATTTTGATTGAACTAAATGTTCGTCGACATCATCTTAGTCCAGGGAAGTTAGGAAAAATAGCGGAAAAATTTACATCCAGCAGATATCGAAATGCGGTTTTTTGTACTGTGTTCAGGAAGGTCCCAGGAAAAAAGTCTACAACGTCTGGTTTGGCGCATTTTTGAAAAATGCCTTCTGGGCCGGAAAATGCATTTTCCAATTACATCATTCCTTGCAACATTATAGGAACGACTGGACACCCAGAAAAATCGCTTGATAATCGTTACTCGGGGGTTTTTGGGGCTGCCGAACTCGATTCTGGCATTAGAATTACACAGGGGTGGCTCTGTGGGGGTGCGCAGGCGGTGAATTGGGGGAGAAATGGCAGCGTACATAAAAATCACTTTAAACCCGTTACTCGCGGGTTTTCGGGGATGACGAATTCAATTCTGGCATTGTAATTACTAGGGGACGGCTCTGCGGTGGTATCCGGAGGTACATTCTGGGGGAGAAACTGCATAGTCCATGAAAATCGCTTCAAAGTTATTACTTGGGGGTTTTCGGGGATGCCAAATTCAATTCTAGCATTAAATTTCTGCGCGGTTGCTCGGCGTACCCTCTGAGTGAATGCGTGGGGGGTGGATTGAGGGAGAAATGGTAGGTGCCTGAAAATCACTACAAACTCGTTACTCGATGGTTGTCGGTGATGCCGATTTCAATTCCGGCATTAGACTTCTGCGGGGGTGCTCGGGGTTTGGCGCTGTGAAAAATGGTAAAGGAGAAAGTGAAAAATCACAAATTATAAAAGCAGTACTTGTTTCAAATAACAAATAAGAGTTTTCATTAATGTTGAATTATTCATTATAAACTTAGATACTAAACATCTTGTTCAAACTCTTATTCTTCTGCATCTTCTCCCCCTTCTTTATCTTCTTCTTCGTCACTATTTTTGGCCCCGTTGCAGAAATATTTAAGCAAACACATGGATAATTTAATAGATCATGGGCTTCGTCTAGCTCTGGCTCTTTACGTCCTTACTTCCAAAGCTATCGAGCAAAAATGTATGCTGAAGCCACTGATTCTAACAAAGTCGATCTTGCACGCATAATCCCGACTGCCAATGCGTTTACCGAGCATTATAACCGAGTCTATTTCCAAGTACAGGCTTGGTATGGTTCACAAGGTCAAGACGAGACCTTAGATCCGTTGGAATGGGGGTGGGAATTGGTGGATGTAGAGCTCAGTCCTGTCACCATGACCCAGACAGCTGGTCCTGGGGATATTTTAAGCAAAATTTCTTGTTCTTGTGAAACCAACTGTGGCACTACGAGGTGCGGGTGCCGCCGAAGTGGGTTGGAGTGCTCACTTGCATGCAAGCATTGCAATGGCATTTGCTCAAACCAAAAAGGCACATCTAACGGGGCCGAGAATAGTGACGAGGCAGAAGATAAAGAAGGAGGAGAAGATGCAGAAGAATAAGAGTTTGAACAAAATGTTTAGTATCTAAGTTTATAATGAATAATTCAACATTAATATAAACTCTTATTTGTTATTAGAATTAAATACTATTTTTATAATTTGTTATTTTTCACTTTCTCCTTTACCATTTCCCACAGCACAAATCCTTAAGTAGATCCGCCCCTGATTTGTACACCGTTCCTGTGTTGAGTATAAAATTATAAAAATGAATACAGTGAAAACATGTACACTTTGCGATCTGCTTCTTATAAACAATAGCGATGAAATTACCATAGTTAAAACAAAAGGGTTAAATTCATGAATAAAAAAAAAAACAGATTAAAAAACGACAATAAATATATATTGTGGTAAAACAACGAATCGTTTGAATTTCATACTGGTACGTATAATAATCTATTACATCTATTAAATTTTCCAATATTTTCATTTTCTTATTATATATTTATATTTTTAATTTAAAATTCATATTAACTTGGAATCGACCTCCCGAGTATTAGTCTGGTTCACATGTACTTTTTTTTGTGAAAATTTTAAATTTTCAGCCCTGTCCAAAAATTACGACCAAGATGTCATTCGATTCGTATTTTTACCTTAAATGTTTAAGGAAAGGTTTGAAAACGCGCTGATAAAAATTTCAAAAGTTATAAACAATTAAGTGAAAAAAAAAATGGAACTTTAGTTTTTTTTGAAAATCTCTGTAAATTTTCAAAGTCTTGGAAATTTGAAAAAAGATTTAAAAAGATCAATAAATTTGCGTAAAAAAAGTCCTGCTCCCGAAACTGTATCTCAATTATTTATAATTTTTAGAGAGCCCTGAAAATATAGCCAAAAACGGGTAGTCTGGCTTCCGCGCGCATTCTGTCACTCCGACATAAAAACAAAAAAAAATATTTAAACATATTAAATAGGAATATTAAGGAATGAAAAAATTCATTTAATGTTGGGATACATCAATAAACAATAATCAGCAGTCAAAATATTTTTATCTCAATTTTAAAGTTAATTATAAATTTGTTAATTATTAACTTTTTCTTAATTGAAAGTTAAAATAAAAACCCCTATAATTATTAAACTAAAACCCTGGAATTTTTTTCCTTTGGTGAAGTTTATTTTTAATAGGCAAAAAAATAGATTACCGTTGCCAAAATAAAAAAATGTTATTTTCTATTTTTTTATTAACAATTGAAAATTATAATTTTATAAAAAATACATAACAATTTTTTTTCATTTTTATTGTTTTAATGTCTCATGGCTAAGAACTACTTAATAATATTTTTTTTTATTTTTTACGTCTATTGTTAATAAATTTATTATAAATAAATACATTGTTTATAAGCAATTCGAATTTTTTTTTTGCATTATTTTAATTGAAAAAAATAATAATTTAATAAAATGGTTTCCTAAAAAATTTTTTTTGTTGCTAAAAAAGGCGTATAGTTTTTAAGTAATGATAAATATGAAATATAAAAACATTTTTAGATAAAAAAATTGATTTTTTAAATCAGATATTAATACGGTTCTCAAAATTTGCAATTGAATGGTATATATAGATATATAAATTTTTATAATATTAATAAAGGGTAAAACTCTTATAAAATAATAAAAATTTTTTTCAATTACGAATTACTTCTGATCGAGAAGGAATATTAGAATGATATTTTTTTTCATTAAATAATTAGGTAAATTTCTAATAAAATCGTCCTGAATCATATTTGTTGTATCTCTTACCGTTAATGAGATATTAATTGTTAAAAATAAAATCGTACGGTACCGAGCTCAATTTTTAAAAATATTTATCAATGATAAATTAACTCCAATGTTAAAATGTCATATACCTACAAACTATTTTGTCATTTTGACATCGATAAAAAAGGTGCATCCTTTTTTATCGCTTTTTTTTATCGCATGTTCCTCAATCTAGTAGGTGTGTATCAATTTTGCATTATTGTTGACAGGTATTTAATTGTCAAATTTAACAATATAAAACAATACTACCTTTTCTTTGCAAAAAACATAAAGTATGAACCGATTTGGAGAGGTTTCACATGAACAAATTACAAAAAATATTGAAGAGTCAATACCGAAGTCAACAAAAAATACGAAGTCATCAATATGGAAACAATTCATGGAGTTTTGTCAAAGCCGAAATTATAAGTTGGAAGAGAATACTACAATACAAGATCTAGCAAAAATATTAAAAGATTGGGCTTTCAATATGAAAAAAAAGAATGGAGAAGATTACAAAGAATTTGCGGTCAAAACAATATGGAACACGACTGCTAAAATGTTACAACAGAAATATTTTAACGAATATGGTTTGAAATTTGATCCTTTTACAGACATAACCTTTAAAGAAGCTCGGGATGCTAGAAATGCCAAAAGAAAACAACTTCAATTGATTCCAACAAAAAGAAAGACGTGTTCTTCAGCAATAGACAAAGAAAATATAATAAAAATGGCAACACTATGGAATATAAATGAACCTGAAGGGCTGCAAAAAAGATTCTTTCATATAGCTTCTTACGAATTGGCTTGGAGAGGAGGAGAAGCTGTTAATTGCAAAATTTATTATTTTAAAGTAGAAAAGAACCAAAATGGTCTTCCTACGGGTAGGATTGAATATAACACCATATTTTCGAAAACGGCACAAGGCGGCTCGAAAAAGTTAACAGACAGCAAATGGTTGACTAGAAATGAAAGTGACGAAAGTATTTGCCCTGTAAAACTATTCCATTTGCTAGTAGAAAAAAGAAATGAACATATTACTTCTGACCGATTATTTTTAACTCCAAATCCTTTTTGGAAAAATAAAAATTCTAAAGGTTGGTACAAAAATGTTCCTTTAGGTATTAATACCATATCTGTTTGGACAAAAAATTCTGCTGCAAAAATTGGATTGGACATAATCAATAATAAAGTTACTAACCATTCAAATCGTGCCAGCGCAGTTTCCCAATTAGCCAAAGCAGGAGTTAGCGATCAACAGCTTATTAAGATAACAGGACACTCGTCATCACAATCGATTAAACCATACCTCCAAATTGACCCCGAACACCATGAACAACTTATAAATAATTTGAGACCCTCGGAAACAGAATATTCAACATACGTAGAAACACGAGAAGAAAACATTAAAATCAGTACTCCCCAACCAATATTTAATAATTGTATTTTTAACAACTGTTCTTTTAACTAGTTTAATTGTTTTAGAATGAATAAATTTTATTGTTTCTTTATATAATTAGTCGTTAATTTATCTTAGCAAAATACACGCGATCTTTTTTTTAATGGATAAATTTTTCTCTTCATCTCAAGATTTTTCCATCAGTAATATTACTCAAAAAACTGAAATTAGATAAAATCGCTCGACCTTCGGTCTCGCGATTTTATCATTTCAGTTTTTTTCGTAATATTACTGATTGGCAAAATCTTTCGATGAATCGAAAAATTTTCCGGTAAAAAAAAAAGCTCTTGTGTATTTACTGTTGAAAAAAAAATATACGCGCGGAGCAACAACGAACATCGCAAAAAAAAGAATAAGCAATAGAATGTACTAGGGACGAAAAAATATAGTGGGGACATTCGACTGCCGACTTAGTCGCCTCCCCTTTCGACGATTTTATTCGCGCATGCGTAACATTTTTTTATACATTATAATTTTTAGATTAAAATATCTCGTTTCCTATCGCGAATTCGAAAAAAATGATTAAAGACAAATTTATAGATCAACTCATGATCTATCGATTTTATTTAAAACATTTTTTTCTAACTGTTATAGTTTTCGAGAAAATTCCCAAAAACCTGTTTTTGGGGTGGTTTTTAATTTTTTTACCACCCTTCCTACAACATTTTGCAATTTTTAACTATTGATTCTTAATCTACGCCTAAAAATACATATTTGACCAAAAAGTTAGCCTTTCCAAATTTCATGGCTATTTAAAATCTCCATTTATCGGACTATAAGTACGAATTGCTCGTTTAAATATATGAGATAGAAATGGCGCCACCTTACGGTGTCGTCGGTTCTGCTTCATGGATTGTCAAACTTAGATTTTCTTCGCAATATGGATTATTGCAAATAACTATTAATAAACGAAACAATTAAAAAAAAATTAAAACAAGGAATGATATCTTATTCAATTAAAATATTTTGTCGAATTTCATTGTTTGCATATAATTGCTGAAATCAGCAAGGAAGATAGAATAATGCCAGTGTGGCAAATGTGAATTTAACCCTTCAACTATAAAACTTAACATTCGCAGATCTACATCCAATTGACATACACACGCATAGAAGAACTATATATATTATATATATAAAGATTATTAATTACTAGTTGTACTCGCAACGTCGTTCGCGTGGCGTGTGATTGTTGTATAAAAATTTCTTACACCACCTCATTTAAGGAATGGGAAAGAAATTTTTATACACCAGATGTTAAGTTAAAAGAAGACAAATACATCTGTGAAAACCGCATTCGAATCGGATCAGTAGTTTTTATGTGATGCGCGCACAAACATACAGACAGACAGACAAAAAAATCTACATTTTTGGGCTCTATTTAGATGTACCCACGACGTCGTTCGCGTGGCGTGTTGATTTTTGTATACAAATTTCTTTCCTCACCCCGTTAAAGAGGGGGGGGGGAGAAAGTTTTATATACCAGATGTTAAGTTCAAAGAAGACAAATACGTCTTTGAAAACCGCATTCGAATGGGATCAATAGTTTTCAAGTGTTTATATGTATAGATTACCTTATATAGATAATATTAAATAGGTAATATGAATAACATTAGCTAATTATTTATTATCTAATAATAGAGTTGTCCCAATATCCAGTATGGAGAAGTTTACGTGACTTATATACACCTCCCAGCATTCCCTAGCTAACTTAATCAAGTTATCTCATTACGTAGTCAACATCTTGAAAATTTCATTCATATAATGAAGTGATTACGATTTAGATTAGAATTTCTCATGCGAATATTTGAGAATGTAATATAAGCGATTGATTTCAAGGGGAAAATTAGGTTTGTAAAATAGTATAAGACCGAGCACAAAAAAATGAATTAGAGTTTTATGTTTCAATTGTCGATTTGACAAAGTCTCCCTCTCATTAACGTCACGCTATATGTGCTTAGGGAGAAAGTGACAAGGTGTCACATGTGGAGGGAGTAGAATTTAATGACCAATAAGCGATTTGATGGCTAGGCATTCATAGCTTAGTTGTTCGAGCGTCAGCGCGTAGAGCTGAAAGTTGCGAGTTCGAGTCTCGCTGGATGCGACATTTTTTCAATTTCTCCCTAAAGTCATTTAATATATTCTTGTTTGTATACTTGCTAAAAACTTTCAAAATTAAAATTTCTAAACGACGCGACGGTCCATCGGTATAAAAAGAAAAAGTCCGGATACGGTAGAACTGAACATTTTGTTTCGCTTACCTTCCTTCTACAAGTGGACGCGTAGTATAATATAGTTACATTAAAGGACGCTAGGTATCACCAGTAGCCAAAAATCTCAAATTGCAATACAATTTAACTGCTACCGGTACATAAATTCGAAAACTTATGTCAAATTTAGAAATTAGAGGAGATAGAAGTAGAAAGTTGCCAAATTCCTGTCTCTCCATACGTGTAAAATTTCTGAATGGGGTCCTGTCATTAGTCCTAAGTTTTTTTTAAAAAGTAATCTCGATTTTCAGCACTGTTCACAATTTACTCTCTACACCATAACTTGCGTCTTTGCCTCTTTCGCCTTCTTGTGATAAAAATAAAGTAAACTGTGGCAGCTACCGTTTGCATAGACATTTTGGGAATGATTAATTTTAAAAGTTGACACAACCAGACGCAGTATGTGTAAAAGGAATAGTCGCATGCTGTTGTGGTTGTTCCAAATCTCAAATTAATTAAGTTTTTCCATAATCGCATGCTGCTGGCAACTAGGTTGCCAATAATTGCCTCAATGTAATGCCTGCTTAAGATGCTAAAAAAATATAGTTTTTCATATTCAACCGATTTCAATAAACATTAGTTTTATTTTGTTTTCCGATAAAGATTTGAATTGATAGATAAAATATTACTCAATTTTGTACGTTACGGATATATAATATGTAGATATAGTTTTAAAAAGTAATGCAGAGACCAAATTTCTCGATATGCCGCAAAATTTTTTATAAACATCCGCATGATATCGAGGATAGAGTGAGTACGTGACGTGGGAGTTTTATTCGTGAAAAAGGGGAAATATATGGAAAAATTTCAGTATAGCATCAGGCGGTGTACTCGGTGATTTTCTCCTTTTCTTATTCATATTACTCTTTTGTGACAGCAAATGCGGTTGTCGCGCCGTCCAGACTGCTAAAAGAACAACCCGCCAACGACACACACTGGGCGAAATCGAATCTTTAGCTATATAATGCCACTGCTTACTATTGGCGACAAGTTTTTTGGAGAAGCGATTTGTATAACATTTTAAATAACAAAAAGGGGGAGTATTGAACTATAAAAAATTAGGTTATAGAGATGGAGTTTTAGCTTATTACGCAGGAATTCAAATTGTCGATTTAATAAATAAAGTTGTACCTGTGTTAAAGGAAAAATTGAAAAAGTGTCCTATACAACTATAGTTAAATCAAAATGTGGTCAAGAACTCCCATTTACCGCTAAAATTATCCGTGGTCAAACGATTTAAAGCCCTATTAACCATAGACTGAGACTGTGGGTTTGAGTCCTGTAGGATGTGACATTTTTTAAATCTTTTCCTATTGTCATTTCTAAATTTTAAAAATATCATTTTAGATTATGCATATTTTTGGTATACCTATAAATGCATATTGAAGTTATACTTCTATTCGCGCATCCGGTGTTAAAAATCGTTAAATCGTTACATTACGTTACATATGTAATGACGTGAGTACCTAAGAGAGAGACAGAAACACATATTGGTCGGTAAAAACAAAGATGAAATACTTACCACATTTTATTAGTCATAACTGTTAGTCCTTTGAAGACCGTTTAAACATTCAGTACATTGAAATTAAAATATCATTAAAAAGGCAGCGTTTTCGTTGTAAGTATAGTCTAAGAGCTTTGGAACTTTTATCCTAAGCTCTGATGGACCATTGGTAGCCGGCGGAGAGCTAGACCCGAAACTTGTCTCGCATGTGTCTGCCCGTCGGGATTTCGAATTGTCGTATCAACACCTTCGACTTGGAAAATTTCCATCCATATTATCGATAACGACTATTTCCCTTAAAAATTGGCAACTTTCACTCCTTACAGCTCCCCTCTGTATCCACCAGAGAGGAAACGTAATTACATGTAATGAATGAACATGTTGCAAAGAAGAAATGTTATACTACGGATGACGGCGAAATTTGAGCTCTAGCTCTCCTGCTACTAATGGTCCATCAAAGCTTAGGATAAGTACCAAAGGGTGCTGATTTTTCTATTTTACCTGGTCTACGTGTGAATATTTCTTGTGAGCTTATATGACTGCCAGTTACCGATAGAATTTTGTTGTTGGTACCCTAATTAATTCTAACCAGAAAAAGTGATTTTTATTGTTCATAACCTCAGCAAAAATTTTAATGAAATCAGCTTCACCGAATATTTAATATCCTTACAAAAGCGCTCATCAATATCTACCGGATTTATATACATTACGACCAAAGTATATTACATTTATTCAAGTTTTTGTTATACTGGATTTTTGAATATAAAACATATTTTATAAATTTATACTCGTTATAAAAGAAGATGTTTTCATTTCTATGGAAACCTCTTACTTCAATTAAAGTAAATCAATCTGTTTATAATGAGCTTTTATTTATTATGTTTGCTTTGAATTGAATATTTTCATTGAAGATATTTTCACAATCATTTTTCTGTAATGTTTACAGCAGACAATCCGGCAATATGTGAGTAGGCCTTTGTTTTTCCCCAGTAAAAAATTTCCATATTATACCCATTTTCTCTCTTGTATACTTTTATTAATCACAATGCCCACCGCTTAACTAACATAGACGTATCCAATACATAACAATTTCAAACAAAAGAAAAAAGAGATATACAGGTCTTTAAGAAAATAAAACCTAAATTTATTAAAAAATAAGTAAGAACTACGGATTGATTTTAACAAAACTTATTTATAACTATTTGGATACGCCTATGCCTAGGAATTTTTTTATTTTCTCTTTGATTATATCCCAGTAGCTAAATGGATGCTGTTTTTTAACTTTTGTTTTACTTTCGACTCTCGTTATGAAGGGAGTAAACTACGTGGTACAAACCTAACCAACGCAATGTTAAGAAAGTTTCGAAAAGAGGGATATTAATTGTGTACTTAGTTTTTTGTTTTTTAGTAATAGACGAAATTGTTGCACAAGTATTTTATTTGCAGTAAACATCTAATTAGCTATTTGTTCGTTAGTTTGGCAGATACTTTATAAAACTCTCTTTTCGAAGTAAAGTTTGCACCATAGTAGATATTTTATAAAATATAGAACCAATATTTTCGTCAAGTTTATTATATTATAACCAAAGGCTGTAATTTATGCTTATATAAAACCTTGCTTTTAGGTATGTATTCCTTTTACATTTTCTGTGTATTTTGATAAGCATGATAAACCATATTTTATTAGTAATTATGTTAGGTATATCTATCTATATAAATAAAAATAAATTGATGTTCGTTAGTCTCGCTAAAACTCGAGAATTAGTGTACAAATTTGGCTAACTTTTGTTTTGAATTATTTGTTTAGGGAAGAATTAAACAGTAAGATAATAAAAATAAAATAAAAAAATAGGAAAGACAATTTAATTTTCCAATACAGCAACAACGAATGAGTGGTGCTGGAATGAATGAATGAGAATAAGAATTTGGAGGATAAATATGGGAATTTTTAAGGAGTTCGGAATGTAAGAGGACCCTGTTGTAGGACTTATGTTCTTTTCAGGGAATGGATGGGAAGTTTGAAAGGAGTTAGTATCTGTCTGTCGTCGGCCCTGCTCCTACAAAGTTTTTCCATTTGCAATTCCTGTGGAGTTGGGTCTTCTAGTTTTTCTTCATCTCTCCATGTTTCTTGAACGTGCCTAAAAGGTCTTTTTCTTTTGGTGTATGTGTGAGTGTTGTGTGGAAGTGTAAGCCACGTGGTGCAATGTGGCGTTGGGAGATTGACGCTGTGGCGTGTCTCCTCCGTCGTGGAGCCCTTCCATTTGGCAAGGACGAAGGGAACCACAGAAACCTTCGCCAAGGGCCCATTTCTTTTTTTTCCATTTTATTTTTGTGTTTTTTTTTTGTATTTTTTCTCTTTTTTTTTTCAATTATCGTGTCCTAAGTGGGATTGGAGGCACCATCTATCTGTAGGCAAGGGGGGTTTCATCCAGTAGATTTTGTAGGTCTTCAGGGAGGTCCATGTCTACAGCGGATTGGAGGAGTTTTTGGTTGGGGAAGGGGATCTTATTTTTTGGTACTCTGGATATTCTTCGAAGTCCTCCATTCCAGTGGGTATGGGGGTCCTCTGGGCAACGATGTTAGTACCATGCAGAGTCCGGGCGACGTATCGATGTTAGAGCGTCTGAAAACGAGAGGGGAGAGGCAGTATATTGGTGTTATTGTAGACAAGGTGGCTTGGATAGAGGTAGTGTAGGTTTTTCACTTTCCGTAAGATCGCTCTCTCTGTGGCATGGATGAAATGAAGAAGTCTCTGTGGAATAGCGGAGTATGGGACAGCCTTGTAATCGACAAGAGGTCTGATGAAGGTTTTATAAGTGTGAAGAAGGGTTTTAGTGTCAGTTCTTCCGATTCTACCGCCCAGAGCACCCAAGAGGGACGCTCGTCTTCTCATTTTGTTGAGTGTAAGCTCAACATCAGCATCCCACCTGAGTGTTCGAGTAAATCAAACCCCCAGGTAGGTCACCTGGTCCTGAGGGACGAGCCGTTCCCCCCAAAGTGACAGGTTGATATAGTCGAAAGAGAGATTTTCTCGTCGACTGAGGTTGGGATGTCTGAAGATGATTGTTTGGGTTTTGTTTGGATTTAGGGCTACTCTCCATCTGCTGCACCAGTCGGAGAACTGATCCAGCAGTCTTTGAGTTTTTCGATTAAGGGCTTCAGTAGACGATGCGGAGGTGTACAAGGCCGTGTCATCGGCATAGAGCTGGATATTTTTCAGAGGAGGAATATCGCTAGCATAGATGGTATATAGAGTAGGGGCCAGGATTGATCCTTGTGGAACTCCTGAAAGGAGGGTGAATGGATCTGAGATTGCATTTCCAACCTTGACTTGGATAATTATGTTGGAAAGATAAGAGTGGATAAGTTTTATGGCTTGGATGGGGAATTGAATGTCAATTAGCTTTCTTATAAGGCCAGCGTGCCAAACCTTGTCGAAGGCTTTCTGGACATCCATAAATATGGCAGAGACGACTTTTCTCTGATTTAGGGCTGAAGGGGAGAAAGATTGTAGTTCTAGAATCGGGTTTTGTGTAAAATGGTTAGGTCTGAATCCATGTTGAAAAGGGGGGATTATGGAGTTGGTTTCTAGAAATTCCCCTGATTCTATCTAGGAGTAGAAGTTCAAAGAGTTTGCCTATGACATTAAGCAGAGAGATTGGTCTGTAGTTGTGAGGGTTAGTGTGATTTTTGCCAGGTTTAGGAATCAAGATGGTGTTTGAGGTTTTCATGATAGTGGGGAAGTAGGATTTGCGGTGCTGGATTGCGTTGCCACATTTTATTACTTCGCTGCCAGATTATGGGTGGTATTAATAAACATGAGTACATGCTTATTGCTCAAGTTTTTGAAGCATCTGCTCCATTTGGTATGAATAATAATGTGAAGAATATGCTCAGTAAGTGAGCACATCCTCCGTCTATGAGAAAGTGCTCAAGGATGAGTACGTGCTTACGCATTGGTATGAATAAAAGTAAGCACCTACTGCATATCCGGAGTACCTACGTACTTCAGGTTTCGTGAGTTACCTAAGAAGGTTGCTCACATTCATCGGATGTGTGTATTATGGCTGAATTTATGCCTGTTGGTTGTGGCAGAAAGTTCTATAATATCCGCGTACACTCGTGATGCTGAGTATCGTGTGTTATATCGATTCAACAGAAGAAACGTCTGTTGGATAACTCAACATTTCCTGGGAGACAACGATTTGGAAAGGTGGGGTGGAGCCATTAAGAAAAGTGAGAAGATGAGGATATTCTTGCGATATATTGGAGATCCAGGTTTTCAAAGTGGTGTAGGGGAAGATATTGGTGTTCACCAGTCAACAGTGTCCAACACTATAACAAATGTGATGGCAGCTGAAGAATCAAAATCTCATTTGTTTATAAAATTCCCTGCAACCACAGTAGTGCTACAAAATGAGAAACAAAAATGGCAAGAGAAATACAACTTTCCCTCAGCTATAGGTGCTATGGACTGCACACCCACATCCCGATCGTGAAACCTACCCTGCGTGGGGATGAGTATGTCAACAGGAAAGGGTTCTGCAGTATCAACGTTCAAGCCAACTGCAACAGTAGAGAGGAATTCACAAGTGTCGATGTGTCTTGGCCAGGGGCTGTACACGACTCTCGTATATGGAGAAATTCAGACATTTCTAAAATCATGCAATCATTTAAACCGTTTGCGTTTTGTCAGTTTTCTTTTTCACTCCGGCCTTCATGTTATTTAGCTTTTTCCAAATTTGGGCTTCGTTCATTTCTAGATTTTCTGCAATCAATCTCCCTTTTATCTCGGAAATTACCTTGGCTTTCTTTTGTTTTACATCGGCCGGTTCGATTTTTCTAGTAGAATTGGGTAATCTCCTATGATAGTAACAAATTTCATCTGGCTTTCAGCAGATCTTCACTTGCCATAACTGGATAATCACAAATGAACAAATTATAGTTTAAAAGACCGTTTAGCGATCAAACCGGCACGACACGACTTAGCACGGTAAACCGTCATAGACCTGCAATGCAAAAGCAGAAACAAATGATGACGTAAGTGAGTAGCTACTACTACAACCGTAGCAGGTGCTCTATTTGTAGCTTTCAATTTTATTCATACGAATATTTAGCACGTGCTCATTTTCTGAGAATATACTCTGCTTGCTCATGAGTACCTACTTAGGAGCACATACTCGACTTTATTAATACCACCCAATGTGCTCAGTAACATTTTGAGTTTTTTATCAATGGATTCCATAGCCGATGATCCCTACATCGAGCAGACTGATTTGATAGAGATAGAAGAATGATCCATGGAATGACTTTGACTCAATGAACGAATAGAACCAATCATTTATGTTTCCCTGAATGCCCTCTAATTGATCCGGTAACACATTTAAAAAAAACCATTATAATGCACTTTGCATTTAGAACATGTTACCTTGTCTTACGAAGAAATAAATTTAACACCATTTTTGCATGAAAATGGCATTTGTTTTTCCGTTGTAAAATAAGATCCGTTGAAATAAACTTGGTACGTCTATGACTTTCAAGTTTATAAATGTAATAAAAAACAAATAGAATTGTTTATTAAAACAATTGAAGATAGCTTATTTAATCACTCTAGAAATATATTATTGCCAATAAATCACGCTCTGAAAAAAACGAATCCAACGATACCAAATAACACAATATACAAATAGGTACTTTTACCACATTTACTATGTAAAACAACACGAGCGCAAAACACTGATGTTTTCTGTAGCAAACAAGAGGTTTTAATAATTTAAAAATGTTACCAGTGTACCTTGTGTAAAGCCACTACTGCAATTCTATAGTCAATTTCACCGATTTTGGCCGATGACAGAAATCATACTCGAAGTAAATTTAGAGTTACATCTCTCTCAGATACAGGCAAATTAGAAATTTAAATGAGGACGTTTGTTTTTTAATACAACACTTACGTAACTGCATCTTGTTTCACCGGTAGATAAAAAGTATTCAATACGGAAGTCTTGACTTAAATCACATTCCTAGTAACCGTCATATATGGCTCGTTGTTGAAGGGTTGAATTTAATAATTATTAATGGCATATTTTTGTAGATGTCAAAACACACTGATAGTTTCAGAAACTTACGACCTAATTTAGAAAAAAAAACTCTCCGCCATTGGTAACTTGGATGCCAGTTTAATCTTATTTCAGTGGTTTCTAATATCAAATCGGCCAAAAACGATGAAATGGACTATACTAAATTGATTTCAGTAATCAATCATAGTAACAACTAAAACAGAAGATGAGCACTTATATCAATTATCAAGTGATACCAGTGGTGGCGCTTGAAATTTTGTCTTCTCTCTCTCTCTCTCTCTTTCTCTCTCTCTCTCTCTCACCACTTTCTTCCTTCACTCTCTTATGTCATCTTTCCAACGCGTTTGTGGACGTCCTACACGTCCTACGCTCTCTTTTGCTTACTCTCAGTATACTTCTCTCAATTGCTCTTTGAGTTATTCTTAATTTTTTAGCCTTGTTAACGGTGGGGGTCATGGTTCCCATACCATAACTCATAACTGGAAAAATGCATGCGTTGAAGACTCTCTTTTTTAGGTTGATAGGGATTTTGGGATTTTTGAGCGCATTGTTTAACTTTCCTACAGCTGCCCATGTAAGTCGGATTCCTCTAGTTATTTCGGATATTTGATTTTCTTTCCTTTTTGTTATGGTGTGGCGTAGGTGTATATATATATATGTTATTCGCAATCGCCGAATTCGGGCAATGCCCGAAATATTTGGACATTCCGCGTAACGGGCATTCCATATTACTCACTCCGCGAACCGCGCAATTCATTTCGGTCATTGGCCAAATGAATTTACTCATTCCGCGGAGCGGGCATTTCAATCTGCTCACTAGCCGATTTTAAGCTTTCAAGTGTCACTACTTCAGGCATTGTGCATTTCATTTTGCACATTTCCCGGAGGGAGCAAATAGATTTTATCACTCTGCGGCGGAGTGGACAAAATATTACATGCGCATTACTCGAATTCTTGTTTGACCTTGTATCCATTGCATATCTACGTTTTCACTGCGTTATTTAAGCAGTTGTGCTCATGCGGTAACTAGTTTAATATATCAAAATAATTGAAAACAAAATACAAAAATGGTGTCCGAAAAAAACACTCACGAAGCAGTTATGAGAGCGGCGTTTGAAAATAAACTTGAGGCCTTATTATCAAGTACGCAAAACAGAACAACATTGATATCTGAAGATATCTACCAGCAATATGTCGCCGAAACTAAAGAAGCCAAAGAACGAAGACGAAATGGTTTGGAACTGACTTCAAAGCACTACCGAAGACTTAACCGATTTGACGTAATGATGGTTGGTGAAAATGACAAGTTGATTAAGAAGCAAGAGGATTCCAATTCCATTATTTACTACTGACCCATTACGTAGTGCTAGCAATTATACTACAGAGGAACGATTCTGATTTATACTTATTGGGAACAAAATATGGCAAATTGAAGAGACTGTTCTCCCGAAATGAATTTCAGATTGCACCGACTAGATTTCTCTTACTTGATGAGGTTCCGAATGAAACAATTGATGTTCGCGAAGCTGCGATGCTCTCTAGCGGATCCAAGCAAGGGTTTTTAAAGTGTGACTGCTCCAAAGGCTGTCAAAATAAAAGTTGCTCATGCAAGAGAAAGGGTGTTAAGTGCAACTCAAAGTGCCATAAGAGTACTTCTTGTAAAAATAAATAGGTACCCTATTTGTTTAAATACCAAATACAGATTTAGGTTTAAAATATGTTTCTATTTTATATGTATGAGAATTATTTTTTGTTTTTATATTGTTAAATATTAATGTTCCCTTTTTATTTATAATAAAATTTGTTGTATTTTCGTGATTGCTTATTTTTTAGGACTTCTGTTGCTTATCGCATTCCGCGGAGTAAATATAGCTATGTGCAAAATGAAATGCACAATGCCCGAAAGAGCGACACTTGAAAGCTTGAAATCGGCTAGTGAGCAGATTGAAATGCTCAATCCGCGGAATGAGTAAATTTATTTTGCCAGGGACCGAAATGAATTGCGCTATTCGCGGAGTAAGCAATATGGAATGCCCGTTACGCGGAATGTCCAAATATATCGGGCATTGCCCGAATTCGGTGATTGCGAATAACTTCACTTCTTTTACTTGTTGTCCATCAAAAAGTATACCGCCTGGTCCCGGAGTCATAATTTTGGTATTGCCGATGTTTATTTCTAGCCTAATTCTTTCCGACTCCCTTTTAAATTTTGTTAGCATATCTACAAGTTGTTCTGTTGTACTGCTGATTAAAATCAGCAAACCGTAAGTTGTTCAAATGTACCCAAACACAAACATTTTTACCCCAATTCAGTCTTCTGAATATGTCTTTAAGGGCAAGGGTGAAATTGTGTCGCCTTGTCGAACTCCCTTGTTAACTTTAATTCTATCAGAAACTATGTCTTCACTAATTTTGACTGATATACTAGGTTCACTATTTATCTCTTTAAGCAGATCGGTGTATGTAGAGTCTATCCTAGCATGATTCAGGCCTTGGAATATTGCCCAAAGTTCAACTGAGTCAAAAGCTTTTTTGAAATCAATAAAGGCTAGGTAAAGCGGTACGTTGTACTCAGTACCTTTTTCTATAAGTGTTCGAACCGATTGTAGGTGTTTAATGGTGCTATATCCCTTACGAAATCCTGCCTGTTCACACGGTTGATAATCGTCGAGTTTGGTCGTCAGTCGGTTGGTCAGAATTTTGCTCAACAATTTGTATGAGTGTGGCAATAGACTTATTGGGTGGTTGTTACTTAATTTATCTCCCTTTTTGTGGAGTAGGATGTTTTGAGCATTTTGAGCATCCATGTTTTTGGAATAGACCCGTTGTAAAGACATTTGTTTAATAATATTTTTATAGCTTTTTTTGTTGTAACACCCCTCATTTTTAACATTTCGATTGCTATTTTGTCTTTGCCAGAAGTACGACCGTTCTTAAGTTAACACAGAGCCTTCACGATTTTGGCTCAGTTTATGTTGGGAATTTCTTATGAATCAACATCTTTTTACTGTTGTTAGAAATTAATATGCTTAGTTGATTCAATGTATTATTTTATCAAATAATCCCTTTTTTATACAAACTTTCTTTATAACAGAGACTTCTATGAAGTTGTTAAATTTTATTCTTTTCATTTTTATACTTTTTTTTACCTCAAACAAATCAGTTACGGTTTATAACAGGTTTTTTTACTCTCTAATTTTCATTGCGTTTCCTTCAGAAGACAAATGGACGACTGTTTTGAATAATTGCTTTGAGGCTCCGGAATATAAAGGTGGCAATGAAAACGATGATCTTTCTTTTGTAACTGTCAAGAAAATCTGACTGCGGCCACTTGTTTCCAAATTGAGAATTGTCCCGAAGGGTTTGCCGGTTTCGGATTAATTTTGGATTGTTTATTTTAAAAATCCACCAATAAGGACAGCGTTTTATTTATGAAGAGAAAAAGTGAGTTTGCATTGTTTCCTAAGCCAGGATTTGTATTTTAATCAATTCAGACGAAAAGTTTTTTTTATATTAAAAGAATTTTTGTTTTAAAATTAGGTCTTAAACGAGAAATAAATATATTTTTTGATATCTTACAAAAATCAACAGTGTGATTGTACTTTTTTTTAAATAAAGATTATAATTCTTGTTATTATGTACGCACGTAAGAAGTTATACTTCTTTGACGTAACATGATAAAAAAACGTACTCAAAGTTATAACAATTTGTCTATTTGGGAGCAATATTCACAAGAAAACCGGATACAAAGAAAGAAATCAAAGCAAGACTGGGACAGGGAAATAGATGTTTATATGATCTAAACCATCTCCTAAAAAGTAATTTAATAACTAATAAGCTAAAAATGAGATTGAACATAACGGTAATAAGACCAACAGTTACATTTGCTTGTGAAACTTGGATATTAAGAAAAGCAGATATAAGTTCCCTAGAAATATGGAAAAGAGGTATTAAGAAAAATTTTTGGAGGTAAAAGGAACAATGGAATGGGGTATGGTAAAGAAGAACAAACCAAAAGCTTGCGGATATGTACAAAGAATCAAGTATCACAGGATATGCTAGAGCACAAAGGTTGAAGTGGTTAGGACATGTCGAAAAAATGGCAGAAAGTAGGATCCTAAAAATGATCATTTGCAGAAGCATAGGAGAAAAAAAGAGAACTACGCAGAAAATGCTTTTCGATTTAGCTAACGATTGTCGTGTTATTATTCACGACAGAGGAATACCGTGCACTCTGGAGTAACTATTATTGCTCTGATCATTAGTTTGCTGGTAACAAGAATTTTCATGTTGATTAACGTTCTTCTTTTGAACAAAAGTATAACCCACACCTATGGCAAATTCTTCCCATTATCTGTTGTTGATCATTTTTAGGCTAGGGCAATACAAATCATAAAGCAATTTGTAAAAGTTCTCATGCGTTGAGGTAATTCCAACAGAATGAAGCAGAAGAAATATAGCAACTATGTTGCTATCATGCTCTTGGGAAAACGTAGGCCACTGGACGACTGTAAAGTCGGGTACGAAGTGTTCCAGAAAAACAAATCGAAGTGAATTCAACATGCATCTGCAGCAAACGTTATTATAACACTTTTATAACTACTGATGACATTAAATTATTTACTGTACATTGGAGTTGCACTGCGGAGAAGGCAGGTCTGAAATAAAGCTTTAAATACTTTTTCATCGGGCTCGATACACTCTGCCATGGCCGTCGATAATCATATTATTTCATAATTCTGTTGTTCTTTTTTGTTCATCCAGATAGCTTTCATAAAAATTATGCGGAAGTATTAGTCCAGATAATTCCTGGACAGATGTGCCATTCTTCTTTCGGCACAGTTGAACGCGTTTCTGCCAGGTCCATTAGTAAATATGAATGTTGCATCTAGATCATGCTTGACCAAGTAGGTTGGCATGGGAAATAATCTTAGCATAACTCGGGTTTTCGTCAGGTCCTGTGTTAGATGAAATCTAACTAGTTTCAAGCATTCTTCTTCATTCCGCATAATTTCTTTAAAATTGTCTATCGTAGCAAGCTTGTTACAGTTCACAGTATGCGATGAAGATGTCGAAAAGAAATAATTGCCGCTTTTCATATTCACGAATATAAGCCTTTAGTATGTCATTGCTTTGGCTCGGCCCATATTATTTTCTTCGGTAATACACCAAGCCTATATTTTGTTTAAAACCGCACATTTAACAAAAAATAAATACACTTGATATCCTCACTATAAACTTCCTCTCCCCTTCTGATGTTGAATCTTTTTTCCCGAATTTCTCGCCCCTTGTTCCGAGCCTAACGTGATTAATGGACGATTTCCCTAAAAAAAAAGTTGTTAGAAATTCATTTACAAGTTTTAAATTAAAATGATTTTTAGTGATTAAGCAACTACAAACAATAAATACTTTTTCTTCACGACCATTAATGAATGTAATAATTCCGACTTCATTTTTAATAATAGAAAGTGTCAATTCTCACTCTTGAGATAGAATATTCGTTCTGAAACACTTGCTTCTTATGTGTTTTGCATGTATTTCCATTCTATAACTAGTAACGGAATAACATTCTGTAATTATGCTCAACAAAAAACAGATTGCCATGAATTTCAAAACTGTCACTCATTTTGTCAGTGGGACGTTCTAATTGTTTTGCTACAAATTTCAATTTAAATAAACAGAATTATTACATGGTCGTGGAGAAAATACAGTCTGTTACTCGATTAGAATGAAAATTCGATTTACTCGTGGTTCCTCTCGCTCGCTACGCTCGCGTTCGGAATTTTCCACTCGTATCGAATTTTCATTCTAACCTTGTTACAGAATATACTATTATCTACTCTACCTCATATTATGTATCAATTTTTAGTTCGTGAAAACTGTCATTATAGACAGCAGTGCGTGAAGGATTGAAAGTGTGCGTGAAGTAACAATGTATTTTAAAAGGGATTTACTTTTTCGGACTGTTTTTGACACACCTTTATATAATCAAATATCCTTAGCATTCGCGTTGCCATGGTGTTGCTATGAGAGTATTAGTTTTGTTAGTATCTTGTAAATGAATTGCTTACTTATAATTATTTTTTTCTTCAAGCGTATAATAATAACTATATTACTTTTTGCAACACAGACCGTAGAAATATCCCATTATTTTACTAGTACAAAAATGAATTTTCATTATTGTACTAATAAAATAATGGGGCGTTGTAATCAAGTAGGTAGGAACTGTCATTTTTAAACTTATTTAATTTGACGTTTGTCTGTTTTGAAAATTTTGTGAAAAATGTCTCAAGAATTGCAATGTACGCCTCCGGAATTAGTTGAAATAGCTAATTCCAGTATTGAAACTCTAATTCCAACGAAGTCGCGTAAACTGTATGATTTTGCATACGAAAAATTTCTAAAATGGTGCAATGAATATAATGTACAGCAATACACGGAAAACGTTATGCTTGCATACTTCACGAATTTGTCCAGAAAGTTTAAAAGTTCTACTCTATGGGCACAGTATTCAATGATTAAAAGTCAATTAAACATTAAACATAATGTTAAAATAGAAAAATATAGCAAATTAATTGCATTTATAAAGCGCCAAGGGGAAAATTATACACCGAAAAAATCAAAAGTATTAACACAAGATCAATTTGATAAATTTCTCAAGGATGCACCAAATAATGTTTATTTAGCAACAAAGGTAGGTACTTTCTTATTTCTTTTTAATCATTATTACGTTTATTAAACCGTTGACAGTGATATCTACTAGCAGATCAATATTTAACTTGACAGCAAATATTACCTCATTTCCTACTTATAACATTTAATGACGGTAGCTCAGTGGCAGAGCTTTTGTCTTCGGTCGCAAAGGTCAGCGGTTCTAATCCCGGTGCTACCAGCTTTTTTTTTTATTTATTTCAACGTTTGTTTTAGGTTATATTAATATTTGGAGTCACAGGAGCCCTTAGATGCGATGAACTTGTTAATTTAAAGTCTAGCGAAATCCAAGATTTGGGAAATTTAATTTTGGTTAAAATCATAAACACAAAAAACAAAAAACAACGGTCGTTTACTATAATTGGCGATTTTTATTTGAATTTGGTAAGACAGTATACGGCTCTTCGTCCGGATTATATTGGCCTGCAGCGATTTTTTATTAAATACCAGAATGGTAAATGTCACCGTGTGGTAATGGGTATCCACAAAATATCAAACGTACCAAAAGACGTTGCTACGTTTTTGAAATTAACAAATCCTCATGAATATACAGGACATTGCCTTCGGAGGACTTCCGCAACTATTTTAGTTGACAACGGAGGTGATATTACCGCTTTAAAGCGGCATGGTGGATGGAAATCCACCAGTGTTGCTGAAGGGTACTTAGAGGATTCCATTTCCAGTAAAACACAAACTGCACAAAAAATACTTAATTGGCAAGAACAACCAAGTAATAGTTCTGGAATCGCTGACATAATAATCGACAATCAACTTACTAATAATATGATGTATACCAATGACAAAATTGTAAATGTCGAAGCTGAAAGCGGTGGCAGTGGCTTAAATTTAAACAACTGCAGTATACAAAACTGCACATTTAATATTACTGTTAATAAATAGGTAACACTTTATGTAATTTTTCGTTTGTATTAATTAAATAGTTGAGATATAAACAAAGCCTTCTATATTTTTTATAAAATGCATATTATTATTACGCTTGAAGAAAAAATAGTATATGTTACTCGGAGCAGAAGGCCCATTATATGTTTCGCCCAGTTTGCACAGCCTCGGCTAGCGCCTCGGCAGTGCAAGAATCTGGGCTCAACAATAATGTTGGCCTTCTACTCCTAGTAACATAATATACTATTATTTGATTATCGTAGATAAAATATTGTCTGAAACTGAGCGCGAAGTGCTTTTTGCGCACTTACGCGATATATAGCACTCGCTTCACTCGTGCTCTAAACATCTCGTGCGTGCGCAAAAACCATACTTCACGAACTGTTTCATAAATAATTATTATGGCGTTTAACAGACAATATAAACAATTACATATCACTTTTTATTTTATTTTATTTTTTAACAAATATTAAAAAGTACAAAGTGGGATGAAGGGCAAAGCTAATAACAGTGTTTAAAATGAGTATTAAGGTAAAATATATTTTTAGATCTATTAAATAAAAAAAAACTTTGAAAAATAACTTCATAGAATATCAAAGAAATAACATTAATGTGATCAAAATTAAAAGCACATTGGTGGATATTGGTAAGAGAAATACTATTACACAGACGGCGACAAAATAACGACACGTATAGATAGAAATACATTTCGATATTATATCAGAAACAGAACTAAAGTCAGTAAACTGGTAACATTAGGAAACCAATATAAAGCTTCACAGGTGTTTAATATGGAAGAAGAGAATGAACTTACTTGCCAAATATTTATTAAATTAGTATAATGGGTATAATTCTAGAAATAATAAAAATAATTAATTTGAAATTCCTTAGAAATTTTATACCTTTTTAAAATTAATAACTAATATTTACAAGTCCATGTATTTAAAAAATCTTTGGTAAAATTGTTTTTACCTAAAGTAGAGCCTTTACTGCATATAAATGGTACACCTATTTAGCTACTATATCCTCATAAAAAGTGTAGCTTATTAACGTCCTTTATGCCGACGATATGGTACTGATTGCCGACAATATGGAAGATCTACAACAACTGGTATATAAATATGGTTGGTGAACACATGGGCCTGAACATCAATACCAGGAAAACTAAATTTATGATCATAACTAGAAGCTAAAGGCCGTTACACACTACCTGATTTGGTTGGGCCGACAGGATAATTTTATCAGATCAGACGTCATATCAGGTCGTATGTAGACGTGTCGTCTGACGAGCCACCTGACAATCCTGTCGGGTCTTGATCGCCCGACCGACCGACCAAATCATATAGTGTGTAGCACTAATAGCCATAATAGATTGATTTAATATTGAGATGATATAAGTTACTATGCTATATCAAATAAGTACATATAAAGAAAATTAATAAAAATAGAGAAAAGGAAAACATATTCTTATTCCAAGGCAGAGTGCAAATGCAGTAAATTTGGTATAATTTATTATCGTCTTCTGTACAATACCTAAAAAAGAAAAATAAAACAAAATAAGAAATCAAAATATACACAAGTACATCTAAGAGATATTTATTTTCAAAGATTCGATATAATTTAATCTATAATATATAAAATTTTAATGATCATGTATTAAATAGATAATAAGAGTAAATATTGAAAGAGTTTATAAATTTTACGATACATTGGTAATTAAAACCGATTTTAAATAAATTAAGATAAAATGAAATAAGAAAATTAAATGTTAAAACATAAATGTAAAACTTTACATAAATTTTAGTATAAAATATTAGAAATCATAAGAAATTTTAAAAAATTTTACTTACTTTCAAAATATACAATGTTTGTTTTCAAGACATAAGACATATTGTGATTTGTTATTAGTTTAATTTCCAAATGAAAAGTTCTGAAAATAGAAAGATATTAGATTATATTATAGATAAGATATTATAAAATTAACAATTCATTAAAAGTATAGCAAATTTTAAAAGAATGATTATTGTATTAAATGTAAATAAGGAATTAAGTATTAGATTTTTAGTAATTTGATTTGACAAATAATTAGTAGGCGAAAGATATTATAAAATTAACAACTCATCAAAAGTTTAGCAAATTTTAAAAGAATGACTATTGTATTAAATGTAAATAAGGAATTAAGTATTAGATTTTTAGTAATTTTATTTGATCAATAATTTAGTAGGCGAATAGAGAATAATAATGTATAGTGTAAGTTTGTTTGGAGATTCAGTTGTTAAATTGTTTATTTCTAAATCGCTCTCTTGTTTTCTACCTTTTGAAGTGATAAGATGTAATTTTGCTCCGTTAAAATTTCGATTTTTTTTGAAAATACTTATAAAAGAAAGTATAAAAGTAGTCAAAAGTGTTAATAAAACCGCAAGACAACTCCTGATAGTATCTGGTCAGACGTAAAGTTTATATTTATGGAGAAATGAATGTTTGAAATTGTATGCTGAGCAGTTCATTTATATAAATGCTTCCTGAGTTAATTTAACGAAAGTAAAACTAGTTTCTAATAAGAAAGAAAGTATTAGTTTACTTACCATTTGATGCAAGAGCGGATTATTTCCTGATTAGAAGCAATTTTATTCGTCAAAATTTCTAAAGTGTCCGTATATCATTGATGTCCTGGGAAATGGTGGATTCCAGTTGAAAAGGATAGCCTGTGCCTTAGTTGTCCAGAAAAAATACAAAAGCTTCAGAACACGGTATCAATTTACAATTTTTTTTAAAATAAAGAACTTTCCTGTGTTTGATTTTTATGTATTTGATGAACATTTCATTTCACTTGTACACTGTTTCACGGTTTAAATAAGTTATTTTTTCATTCTTAGATAAGTTTAATTTGATTTATTGGTTACAAAATTCAGAATTTTTCATAACACTTGATTTAACGATGTTTGATTTTTGAAAGTAATGTGTCAATGCGCACAAAACAATATGAAAAAGTAAGGTTAAGGTCAAAATAGAATTATCGTTCAGAAAACATAATTTGGTATATGATTGTTGAATTTTATTATCGTTTTTTTGTTGAAATTTTCAATATTAGTTAAATTTGAATCCATTTATTATTTGAAATTTTTGAACTCTGACCCTAAGAAAGAGAATAGCTAGGAGCATATGTTAAAGTAATAATCGTTAAAATAAAAGAAATTAATTTGAATCTTATCTTCTTCACTTCTGTATTAAAATTAAAAAATTTCAAGGTAAGAAGTACTTTATAACATGGTAACTTATAGAATACTAAAATAATAGAAGAGTTATATCATATGTTATAATATATTGATTGCACGGGTGAACACTCGTTTTTTTTTTTCGTTGAACACCACAAGTGGACACGAACTAGACTGACTAAATCGTGTGGTAGTCGTATTGTGTGTACGCAACGTCTGATCTGGTCAGGTATCCTGTCGGTCCGACCAAATCAGGTAATGTGTAACGGCCTTTAGATACATTTGCCAACTCCACATTAACATTTGATGCAGCGTCAATTGAGAGAGTGGACAAATTCAGATACCTGGGTACATGACTTTTTGAGGATTAAACATCAGATAAAGAAATTAAAAACCGTATAGAACAGGCCCGACAGGCATTCCTGTAGATTAATGGACGGGGCTGCGGGATATACAAACATTGATTCACATCGCACGAGATAGAGAAGCAATGGATCATGTGATCGCAAACATCCATTAGTGGATAAGCATCAGTAGAAGAAGAATTTACTATGCCTTGGTAGACTTCTTTCTCGATGATGTCTTTAACTATTCACACGATGATGTTCGTATGTCTGTATGTGTGAGCGCGTGCGTGCGTGTATGTATGCGCGTGTGTGGTGGTGCGCGCGCGAGCGTTTTTGTATATTTATGTGTCTGGATGTGCGTGGTTTTGCGTGCACGTGTGTGTGCGTGTGTATGTATGGAAGCCTCTTATATTTTCTGAACGGCTTAACTGATCACAACGAGATTTTGGTATTTAAAAACGTTCTACTTAACTTTAACCTTCTGAGAATTTGAAGTCATTTTTGTAAGTAGATTTCAAAAAAAAAAAAAGAAAAACGATGTTTTTTAAGAATATCTTTGGCTCTTGTACCGATCAATTTCATAACCCAATTAGCTCTATATCTCAAAAAATGATATCGAATACCGTTTTGAAAATCAAAATCGGTTGATTCGTAAGATATCGTTTTTGAAATATTAGAAGATTTTTTTGACTTATTAATTTTGCACCAAGGGTAACATTTTTAGCTCTCAAAAAACTGCGTCGATTGGTACCTTGAATATTAAAATCGCTTAACGAGTTATTATGTTATAGCTTTTCAAAAATTTCCAGAAAGTACATAAATTTTTTAACTGGCCAACTAATAAATTAAAAAATTTCGAATATTGGGAAATTATTGGTTTCACCCCGTTTGTCGATAATGGAATTTTGATCAGATCTCGAGTTTTTTCAAGCTCGACAAGATTGAAACAGAACAAAAAATATCTTTTTTAGCTCAAGGAGCTCAAAACAACAGAAAAAATACATTTAGGAGCTCAAAGAGCTCAGAATATTATATACAAACGCTTGGTGTCTGAAATCAGCGGGAAGTTGCAAGTATGGCTTGCAGCGTCCACCTCTTTTCAGATTTTTTTAAGGAAAATCATTTTAGGGGAACAAAATGCCGATATTGTAATTTAAAATTAAAAAGGTATCTACTACAATTAAGTAAAAAAAGCAATATACTGTAACGATTTATTTTCGATATGTTCAATAAAGAATTGTCTAATGCATTATTAACCACAATAAACAGTGTCTTTTAGCGTAGAAATTTTCGCCCTAAATAGGTACTGTCAGGATTTTGGGAGCCCCAGATTTAACCGTTTCGCTAGTTGACACAATAAGCTGTACTAGCTGCGATGCAATCCCATGGTATAGGTACTTCTAAGCCTGGCCCTCTGTTATGATTATGAAAGTCATCTAAATTGTTGAAAACCGTATTTCCTTTAAACCGAAATTCAGGCATTGGCCATGTCATTTGTAGTTTTTTTATTGAGTTATATATATTTCAATTTAAATATGACCAAAACCCTTACCTATTCTTATAATACCACCACCTTGTTTAAAGCCAAAAAAGCGCACCATTAGTCATCCTCATCACCTGATATTCAACATGCACGCTGTAATTGAATAAACTGTCATAAAATTTAGAAGATATAGTTACGTACATTCATACAAATAATGTCTTTGTTTTGATAGTTAATTTTCTGGTTTTATTGGTATTTGATCCACTTGTTGTTAATGCGTAATGATATAATAATAATTACAGTTTTGATGTTGATCTGTGTCCCGTTTATTTGCTCTAATTATCGGATGGTTTATCTCTTGTTTAAAATTGTGCGCATCCCGATTGATGCCCGTTTTTTAATTCCGAGAGAGAAAAAAAACAGTTTTTAATCCTCTTTCTAATGAGGGAAGCATATCGACCATGTGATATCCTTGATGTATGTAAATTGAGCACACACTTTAAATATAAAAATATTAGAAACAGAAGCGCACGCTGCTTTGATCTTTTTTTCTCTCGAATTGGGGAACGGACTGAATTAGGACGTGCAGTATATTATAAATCCATGCCAAAACCAGCGTTTTTGCATTTTTAACTGAGGATATATTAAAATCCTGACGTTGTAAAGCAATTCTGCAGCCATTCAGCACAACGAAAACCTGAAACATTTTTCTGTATAAATTTTGTTGGCTTGTAATTGTTGATAATAATTTTCTTTAAAAGTTTATCAAAAAAGCTTTAATTTTATATATATATATATATAGCGAGGGTTTGCAGCTTCATATTTGCCGCTTCTCGCATCCAATGCGCCACTTTCTTTTATCATTCCAGTCCCCAGGTTGTAACCCTCGTTCTGTCATCTGACTTTTTATATTATCCATCCAACACTTTCGCGGTCGTCCTCTCTTTTTTCTTTCCACCGGAATCCAATTCCAAGCTCTCCAGGGTATTCTTTCTTCTCCCATTCTACGTAAATGACCATACCATTTCAGTTGCTTTTCGTTGATATTATCAATAATAGTATTTTCTGCTGCCATCCTTCGCCTTATATCCTCATTTCTAACATGATCCAGTAAAGTTAGGCCGCAGCATCGTCTCCAGTAGGTCATTTCGGTTGATAGTAACTTTCTAGACATGTTATTGTCTATCACCCACGCTTCCGACCCATATGTCACCACTGCTTCTATCATTGTTTGATATATATTTTTCTTTGTCCTTTTTGTCAGGTTTTTATTCCACAGAAGTGGATGCAGCGCTTTTATCATATTCTTTCCTTTGCCTACTTTTTTCATTATATCCTTCTCGTCCCTTCCGTCACTACTTATTGTCACGCCCAGGTAATCATATTGTTGTACGTTCGTAATTGTTGTGTTTTCCATGTTAATGTCTTCTCCTGTTCCTCCTATAATTTTATCATTTGTAATTTAAAATCAACCAAGGAACATCGGAGTTATGTAATGTTAAAACGTGATATCTGACATAAATAGAAGTTTATTATATATTATAAGTGAAATAAAAGTTAAGTAGAAATTTAAAAAAATGTGGATATGTCTGTTCCTTTCAAAAACTGTAACCCACACCAGCTCATCTACTTATGTCTATATCTATACTTACATAATAAATAAATAGTCCTACAGGTTTAAAACTTTGCAAAATTGTTATTTTTATAATTTTGAGGTCAACTGTGAACGGATTTTACAAAATTCCACCCACAAGGGAGGTTGCGTTTGCGTGAAAAATAAAATTTTAAATCTATAAGTAATACAGGTTTGAAACTTTGCAAAATAGTTATTTTTATAATTTTGAGGTCAATTGTGAACGGATTATATGAAATTCTACCCACAAGAGGGGTTGCGGGTGCGTGAGAAATAATCTATAGGTAGATACATATAATAAAACTGTGGAAATGAAAATTCTGTACATTAAAAATATTTAAAATATAATTAGCAAGGGTTGTTACTACATCGATATAGAACCCAAAAATGTGGTTAGATTTTTTTTGCCGGTCTGTCTGTATGTTTGTGCGCGCATCACATTAAAAATACTCATCCGATTCGAATGCGGTTTTCACAGATGTATTTGTCTTCTTTCAACTTAACATCTGGTAGGTATATAAAAAGTGCCAAGGAAAAAACTCTGGGAAGCCATGAAAGAACTAAATATAAATAAAAAGCTAATAGAAGCCATACAAACGTTATACAGGAATAATATAGTGGCCGTTAAAGAGGGGAATAACCTGACAAAATTCAAAACTACAAAAGGCCTCCTACAAGGATGTTCTACGTCGCCTACACTCTTTAAGATCTACTTAGAGAAAACATTGAAGCAGTGGAAACGGAAATGTCAAGGTATGGGAGTTCCGGTAAGAGAAGACTATTTATTTACATTAAGTTTTGCGGACGATCAAGTCATAACTGCCCAAGATAAGGAAGACCTAAGTTTTATGATAAGGAAATTAAAAGAAGAATATGAAAGAGCAGGGTTAGAGATAAACTTTGAAAAAACAGAATACCTAACAACACGAGAAGAAAATACAGAACATTTAGAGGTCGACGAAAATCTAACCATAAAAATAACCGACAAATTCAAATACCTAGGATCGATAATATAGAAGGATTCAAAAACGGACGAGGATGTAAAAACTAAAAAGGGCCAAACAAGGACTTTTATAAAACAGCTGAACTCTGTACTGTGGGACAGACACATTACCAAGGAAACAAAAAGAAAAATCTATAAAACGATGATAGAAAGTATAATGACCTATGCATCGGAAACATGGACACTAAATAAAAGAAATAAACAAAAGATCAACGCTACAGAAATGGAATGCTGGAGAAGATGCTGTAGAACAACGAGAACAGATAGAATACCAAACAATGAGATAAGAAGAAGAATGAACATCGAGAAAGACGCTGTAACAGTTATCGAAGAAAAACAATTACGTTGGTACGGACACGCAAGAAGAGCCAGTAATAACAGTTGGATTCACAAAATAACAGAATGGAGCCCATTGGGAAAAAGAAAAAGAGGCCGCCCAAGAAGATCTTGGCGAGATGACGTGGACGAAGCCATGGAAAAGAGAGGATTGGAGGAAAACGATTGGAACAACAAAGAAGAATGGAAACTATGGTTGAAGGAATGGAAACAGTGACAACTGTAAAACCCCTTAATATATATATATATATATATATATATATATATATATATATATATATATACATACATATATAAATTTCTTCCCCCACCCCTTTAACGAAGTCGCGGGAGAAATTTTTATATAACAATCAACACGCCACGCGAACTACGTCGCGGGTACAGCTAGTTATTAGTATTTGTCGCGGATAAACTGTTGTTTGTGTGTTTGAAGTTTCCCCCAAGAAACAAGAAATTAATGGCGCCATAGCACTTACTTCACATATTAAAACCTAATATCATTTTATTCAATATTAAACTAATTTAAAATTAGTCAATATTATATTATCTAAAAATCTTTTGTTAGTTAAAGAAGTTGGTCACCGGAATGGTCTCAATATACGGTGGGGATCCTTCTTGGAAAGTGGAAAGATTGCGAAATTTCGTATCCAGATAGCACGGAAAATAAAACCGAATGTCTTAAAAATTCTTCGTAAGCGTCCTCAACATATATTGAGGAACCGTTTGTATGTGAGGTTTCTTTTTATAGGTCTTACAGAATTTGAGGAGCTTGCTTCGCTGTTAGAACGGAAAAGGACTAGAATTCTGAATATTAAAATGGCGTAATGACTAAAGTCAAAACCACAGCTGTATAAATATTCATTTCTCTTGTTTATGTTCACGAAAAATTACAACGAAGAATTAAAATAATGAGAATTAAAACTTTATTCAGTTATTTTTAACTCCAAACGATCAATAAACCGTTATAAAGTCCTATAGGGAATTGGTGTTTACTTAAATTGTGCATAATTATCTTAACTCAAAACTATTAATAAATCGTTACAAATTCCTATAGGGATTTGGTGTTTTCTTAAATTGTGCCTAATTTTCTTTAACAATTTCCTACTCTTTTTAATCTAGGCTAATTGAAAGTAGAAAATCTAAAATACCTAGTCTTCAAATTTTAAATTAAAAATTATTAAATTTATACGAAATACATTTGATAAGTTTCAAGTAATTCTTAGATGAAATATTTCTTTTCTTCAATTCGATTAAGAAAATCTAAAGTAGTCGCCAAGAACAGGTAAAAAATGTTTAGTTAGGAATTCGGACATAGGATTACCAAATTACTTACTAATCCCCAAATGTTATGACCACGGTTAGGAATTCGTATATCCCGCCATGTCACGCCTGGGGGGGATCTAAGGAATGTGCCATAATGTTTTGGGATGAGGGGTAGCTTACTGAAGGCACTTACCACCCAGGTCGTGGTTATCTACCCCCTGGCCAGGTATCCTGCTGAAGGCAGAAAACTAACCAAGGGGAAGATGAGATAAACAACAGGAAACAAACAACAAATATATTAACAAAGAAACAATAACAATGAATAACGGATAACAAAATACAAATCTTAACTAATCTTACCAAATAAACTACATGGTGGCATGTCACATTTAATCACGAAAATACGTCAAGAGTCACAACGGCCCAGACCCAAGGGTCTGTTTTAGGGACACCCCAAAGGGTAACCCTTACAGACTACCTCAGACTTCGAACTCCCCGTGTCCGACCTCAACAACTTGCTTTTATAGCCAATTCATATTCTACGTGAGAATAAAAATTAAACTATTTAAACAGGTGTCGAGATCTAACGCAATGACTTTGACCTGGTAAAATGTAATACAAAACAATACAGTAATACAATAAACTAATAAATTAATATCTAGGGCAAAACTGCCCTCTTATCGTATGTGACAATATCCAATCGTGAAGAGTTATCATATGCTAGTCAAATCATTTTTATGTATTTACTGCATAAATTTTGATCATATTAATAATAATAATTTATTATAAATTTTGAGATTAACATTAGTAACAGGTGTCGATAATCCAATTAAATAAAATATTACAACATAATTTACACATTTTACATTTAAAAACCAATGATTTTCATTAATTTATAGGACATCACAAAAGTTGACATCGTTGGATATTTCTATATTGTTTACAATGTTTATATTATAAGTATTATTAAACTTACCTTTCTTTAGGAAATTCTGTAATGAGAAGATCATCTTTTGCTTGATTCATTATAACTATGATTTTTTGGTAAACACTTTCAAGAAAGTTTCGGTGACAGTTAAAAATTATATCATAACTGTCAACATTATGTCTATCGTATACTGAACACTGAGTAGAGGCTAGCGTTGTGTAAAGGCTAGCGGTAACCTGCCTACTAGATATAGTGGCACTATTACAAGCGTTACGGTTTTATTGTTACGGTTTTTACTATAACATTTTTTTCAGTTTGGTCACGCAGCAAAATCCCTATCTTATCCAAGCCTGCCGTAAGGAACTTAGTTCCAAAAATTTGTTGGTTTCCAAGCATAAAAAAAATTGTAAGCAAATACAAAATTAGCATAACTTATTTTAAACTGGATTCTCACAAAAATTATACGAGAGTTGCTATTTATATTTTGAGCTTAATAATAAAAACAGCATCATTTATTATCGAAAATAATTGTTTTTCAAAGTATTCTCCATGATGATTAATAAATTTTTTTATTCGCTCAAACCAATTTTCAAAGCACTTTTTTCACTTCGATTGGGGTACCTCTAAAACATTATTTGTAAATGCATCAACGGCTACGTCTGGCGCCCGAAAACGTTGGTCACACAATTTATTTTTTAAATGTGGGAATAAATAGTCATTTGGTGCCAAGTCAGTGCTGTATGAAGAAAAATCCATCAATTTCACGTTTTGGCCGGTCATATAAATGGTTGTTGTAACCGATGTGTGAGAACTTGTATCCTCATGATGAAGAATGATTTTTCGTTGCCAATACTTTTTTTTGTATTTCACCAAGCACTTCTGGCAAACAAATGGTTGTGTATCATTCGGAATTTAATATTCTACGTTGGTCTAGTGATGCAGTTGCCAAATGTCTAGTAATACCAAAGGCATTAATCGTAACGAGCACCCTAACTACTCTTCTGTTTCGGGCTCTTACACATAGAACCAAGTTTTGTCACCTATGTAAATGTTAGGTTTGTTCCAATAGACCAAAGAACCATTCTAGAACCGTCGAGGAACTGCGCAGTAGACGAATTCTCGATATCTTTGAAGTGCTGAGTTGTTAAGTAACGGTTATAGAACAGTTTTTTGGTCTGTTGGAACAGACTTGTTATATACCGTTTTCGATGACCCGCGATTATATTTCTTGAGCATTTCTTTGCATCAATTGACACGAGCATCTTTTTCAGCTTTTATCAAATTATGCGGGATCCAACGCGAACAAATCTTTTTGATAATTGTCATACTAATGCCAAAGGATGCCTGAATCTCACGATAAGTTATATGACGATTTACATTATTAGGTTTTGCCCAGCTTTAATGTTTTCTGGTACAACAACTGATTTTGGACGACCTTCACGACTTTCATGGCTCAGCGAATGGCGGCCAAGATGAAACTCGTTATGCCAGCGTTTCACAGTGGCAAAGGATAGAGCTTTATCGTTAAAAGTGGAACTAAGTTGATTCATGCACTCCAGTCTTGATAATCAAAATTTTCCAGCCACAGTTAACGTTAGATGGCGCCTGAAACTTTTAGTGTTGCCAAGGCTGATAATATAAGTGCAAAATATCGTGCACAGAAAGATTAGATTATAAAGCTGTTAATCATCCTAAATCACGATGTAAATATAGTTTATTTTATGTATTGTATTATATACTAGCTCGTAATTTTCTATGTGCTCAATCAATAACATTGAAAGATTAGTTTGACCAATTAATTTTTAATCCCTTGGATTGTTTATTGCGACGTATTAACATGATTAATGATTAACGCTTTGACAACCAATAAGTCCTAATATAATTAGTATTGATTATGTAATGCGATGTATACGAGCACAAAATTAAGTTCGTGTTGATGAACTTACTATTATGCATTACGATACTATAATTGATGCTTTTATTTAAATATCAATTAGTCCTTATAAAAATCCTATAAATTCACTTGTACGCCACTAAAGGACGAGAAAATTCTGGCCGATCCATTAAAACGGAGACGAAATGCGTAGAATTTACGAGAATACCCAATTGTTTAAGAACGTCTCACGCTGTAGGATAAACCCATCAACTCGCCAAAGAATAGGACAATCTTTATCAAGTTCCGTGTAAGTTACCTGTTTCTTCGTTTAATAAAACTATAAATAATTCCAACCTCAGAAGTTTTTGTGTTTCGCTAGATTGGTGCCAGTAGTGGGATATACATAGTCCAAATAATTATAGACTAAAAAACAGAAGTGTTAAACTTTGTTATTCGGTCCACTTGGAAAGCGTTTCGAGAAATATGAAAGCAGAAAATTGTAGAACTGTGGAATACAAATTTGAGCAATTTTCATGAACTATTAAAGAACATTCTAGGACCGTAAAAGACAAAATTCAAGTAAAAAGTGTAAGGAAGAAAACAATCTATACAATAGTCAAAGAAAGAACAATCAAGTAAATGCTCCACAATGACATGCCAAAGAAATATAACTTTGTTAGATAATTCACCACAAAACTGGGCGGTAGATCTGATTGAAATAAAGACACCATATTGGAGCTAAACCAAAATTTCATAAAATGGTATACGGACGGCTTTAAAGCGGATGAAGGAACAGGAGCAGGGGTTTTTGGACCTAGAGTCAAATGCTCACAAAGCTTGGGTACATACCCAAACATTTTGTTAGCAGAAATCCGTGCCATTGAAAAATATGTCGAAAGTAACTATCGTAGACAAAAGGTTGTAATCATGTCAGATAGTCAAGCACTAAACTCACACACAATCAAATCAAAGAAGATTTGGTAATTTCTGGAAAAACTGTTTGAACTAAGACCAAATAACACTGTTACTCTCTTATGGGTTCCAGTATACATAGAATAGAATGAATCGAAACACTAGATAAGCTGGCAAAAAAAACGAGCTGAAACCCCATATTTGGGACCAGAATCAGCAGTAGTAGAGTCTTAGAAAAACTAAGGAAAGAAGTGGATAGAGAAAAATCCAAGTACTGGAACAATCTAGAAGGACTAAGACAAATGAAGACACTCATAGAAAACTTTAACAGAGATCTTTCAGCTGTTTAAACTTCAGTAAAAACAACCTTCGTATTGTAACCGGAATATTAATCGGCTACTGCCATTTAGGAGGACACGTAAAAAAACAAGGATAGGTAGATAAAGCAAAGTGCAGATTCTGTGAGGACGAAACCATACATACTCTCAAATGGCATTGGATTACGGAATTCTAGGGATCAAACGAAATAGAAGAGATAGATCTACCTAACTTGAAACCCAACGTTATCCTTAACTTTCTAGGAAAAAATAGAACTAGAAGAACTGCTATACGTCTGAGAGCCTGAGAAAACATCAAAATTATAGCAAGAAAGGAAGACACAATAGATCTTATAGATCGCAGGTGTATCTGTCACCCTTGATTACGCACATGCACATATCAGTCATTATAGTTTCTTTCTATAAATTGTTAATTTTTTTTTCATTATTGACATCTTTTTCCAATTCAATTCAAAACAATACAAACAAAAACGAAAACCTATCTAATACAAAAATTGCAACTAAAACTAGTAACCAATTTTGTAAGGGGCGAAACACATTCCTAGATATCTACTGAACGAATGTGTCCCCGAAGAAAAATCCATAACAATTTATACATCAATAAATAAAACAGCGGTATCATGTGCCTTCTTTTATTTTCTTATTGAATTTTCATGCCTCCTAAATCGAAATCTTCCTGCTAAACTAAACTGAAGTGAAATGGACGAAACCGTTAACGTTGCTGTTCGGTTGATTTATTATGCTTCAGATACAATAGATTTTCATTATTTATCCCAAAGGTACGCGATAGAGAACAGCACAGATTAGCAGAAAGATTGATTGATTAGCTATAAATGCAGATTATGCCGGAAAGCTCTTGATGTTATTTATAGGTCTTTGGATTTTTCGGCCTTTTATTGTTTACTGGTGTTGAATTTCATACTTGTTGTGGGGTTGTTTCAACTAATTACCATCTGTTTGTTTGGATTTAATACCATGCTTTTTTCGTGTGATTTACACCAGATTTGCAACATATGTAACTTATTAAGAAATAGTATATTGTAATACAAGTGTTACAATGACAGAGGTTTCGTAGTACGAGTTCAGTTTGTGAAACGAACCGCGAAGCGGTGAGTTTCGCAAAGAACGAGTACTACAAACCGTCATTGTAACTCGAGTGTTACATACTATTTTTTATAATGAACTTTTAAAAATATAAAAAAAAGTAAAATGAAAGTTTTTCGAAATATTTATTTATGTTGGCAATCTTGACAGTTTTGACACTTGTCAGTTTTAATGATTTTAAATTAGAATGTTTGTCAAATTTGTATAAAATATTCCGAATTTAGCAATAACGCTGATAATGTAGTTAATAATTTACTACAACATACTTCTTGATTTACTAACTGAACTCTTTCGTTGAAAATCAGTGCAGTGCAACCAATTGTGTAAAACAAAAAGTTACCAAAAACAGTGTTACAATGAATCTATTTCGATACCGTTTTTAGTGTCGAAATAGAAACTTTGTGAACGTGAATTATAAAAAATATATAAAAACACTAATTCCTTATAGTATTTTTGAATATTTGTATAAATTCCTCATTATACTTTTATCTCAGATCTAATACATTATAATTTAGCCCCTCTTCTTCTAAAAATAATGACTTGTTTAGACTGTAAATGCATGGACAGAATCGTTACTGAAGAGCTTACTGATTTTTTCCTCAATACAGCATTCTTCGTCCACAGCTCGGTCTACAGTCTCAAACCTTCTACAATGTGCCGATATCTGGACGTCCGAAATAGATAATAAAAATTGTGTTGACATAATTTACCTTGATTTTAAGAAGGCTTTCGATAAAGTCGCACACGAACTTCCACTTTATAAATTAGAGCATTTTGGTGTGAGAAATCCGTTACTGTCCTGGATTCTTTCCTTTTTATTTGAGGGAGTATGTCAATTCAGAATTGAAGATCAATTATTGTATGAACATCAGGTAACTAATGTTGTGCCACAGGGCTCTGTTATCGGTCTCTTTAACTTATATTTTAGCGATATGGTGTCAGTGTTTGTGTCCACGTTATTACTATTTGCAGATGACACTTCTTTTCTAATCCACTATTACATTATGAAGAGTGATCTGAGTAGAATTGGTGTGCTACTTGGCTTATAGAACTCAATGGACAAAATGTAACATTCTTCATGTAGGACATAGTCACCTACGTATAATCTACTACATCAATGGTGTAAATATTGCCAGTTCTTTCCAACAGAAAGATCTTGGGGTTATAATTTCGATTGACCTAAGGTGGGCTCCTTATATTACGTCAATCATCAAGAAGGTGAACCAAGTAATGTATATGGTTCGACAATCTTTAGAAAAACTGTATCCACAGTTGTTAGAAACTATTTACAAATACTACATTCGTCCCATCTTTGACTATGCTGCATCGATTTGAAAAACTTACTTTGCAAAAACACTCATGCTCCTGAGCAAGTTTAAAGACGAATATCCAGACTTTCTCCTGCAATTCGTAGTCTCTATTATGAAGAACGTCTCCAAATCTTGTGATTATGCAGCCTCTAAGAAAGAAAACTCTGAGGGGATCTGATCTAGACATACAAAATTCAACATGGTCATTATTCGCTTGACCTTATTTTATTTGTGCTCAGTGACGATAAGTGGAATATATATGCGGTAAAGGAATCAACTTTACTAGTAGAAAGATACGGGTTATGTTCCTAATTTTTTGGAAAGAAATTATTTCACTATAAGTCGTATGGTTAAACGCTTCAACCAGACATGATCTCACAATCGCAGACCTGGACAAGGGCGCAAAGGACTACAGATGCAAGAGATGAGCGCTTTCTGCGTGTGTCTGTTCTTCGAAACAGGAACACATGTTCGCTTGTAACCAACAAAACTGGACGGTTGGTGATTGAATGACAGTTTTGTTCTCAGATCTGACTAGGATCCACTTCGAATGGACGTGAGCATGTTTGACTAAGGCCTGGAGAGAGATTTTCGAGCTGCAATATTGTACCATAAAATCCATTTGGTGAAAGCACTGTGATATTTTGGAAAAGAATCTGTTTCAATGACCGCACAGAGTTGGTTTCTTTTAGCATGAGATCCATGAATGCAGATTGTTATCTTGAAAATGTAGTTCTTGAACATGTTATACCGTTTACTATCTTCGTAGGTATGAATTGTGTATCCATGCAAGATAATACTCCCCACGTGGGTTGGCAAGTGGTTAACTACCTAAATGCAATTGATCGTGAGTTAACGATATGGCCAGCCAATAGTCTGGACTTAAATCCCATAGAGCACTTGTGGGACAATCTTAAAAAAAGTTCGCAGTCATAGGCCTTCACCTGTTAGCCATAACTAACTGTTAGATGCAGTAATAGCAGAATGGGAGAGTATTTCCCTACATGTTATTAAAAATTCAGTATGCCAAGGCAAATAAATGCAGTAATAAGAAGTACAGGAGACTATAGACAGTACTAATTGAAGATCAATTATTGTATGAATGTCAGGTAACTAATGTTGTGCCACAGGGCTCTGTTATCGGTCTCTTTAACTTATATTTTAGCGATATGGTGTCAGTGTTTGTGTCCACGTTATTACTATTTGCAGATGACACTTCTTTTCTAATCCACTATTACATTATGAAGAGTGATCTGAGTAGAATTGGTGTGCTACTTGGCTTATAGAACTCAATGGACAAAATGTAACATTCTTCATGTAGGACATAATCACCTACGTATAATCTACTACATCAATGGTGTAAATATTGCCAGTTCTTTCCAACAGAAAGATCTTGGGGTTATAATTTCGATTGACCTAAGGTGGGCTCCTTATATTACGTCAATCATCAAGAAGGTGAACCAAGTAATGTATATGGTTCGACAATCTTTAGAAAAACTGTATCCACAGTTGTTAGAAACTATTTACAAATACTACTTTCGTCCCATCTTTGACTATGCTGCATCGATTTGAAAAACTTACTTTGCAAAAACACTCATGCTCCTGAGCAAGTTTAAAGACGAATATCCAGACTTTCTCCTGCAATTCGTAGTCTCTATTATGAAGAACGTCTCCAAATCTTGTGATTATGCAGCCTCTAAGAAAGAAAACTCTGAGGGGATCTGATCTAGACATACAAAATTCAACATGGTCATTATTCGCTTGACCTTATTTTATTTGTGCTCAGTGACGATAAGTGGAATATATATGCGGTAAAGGAATCAACTTTACTAGTAGAAAGATACGGGTTATGTTCCTAATTTTTTGGAAAGAAATTATTTCACTATAAGTCGTATGGTTAAACGCTTCAACCAGACATGATCTCACAATCGCAGACCTGGACAAGGGCGCAAAGGACTACAGATGCAAGAGATGAGCGCTTTCTGCGTGTGTCTGTTCTTCGAAACAGGAACACATGTTCGCTTGTAACCAACAAAACTGAACGGTTGGTGATTGGATGACAGTTTTGTTCTCAGATCTGACTAGGATCCACTTCGAATGGATGTGAGCATGTTTGACTAAGGCCTGGAGAGAGATTTTCGAGCTGCAATATTGTACCATAAAATCCATTTGGTGGAAGCACTGTGATATTTTGGAGAAGAATCTGTTTCAATGACCGCACAGAGTTGGTTTCTTTTAGCATGAGATCCATGAATGCAGATTGTTATCTTGAAAATGTAGTTCTTGAACATGTTATACCGTTTACTATCTTCGTAGGTATGAATTGTGTATCCATGCAAGATAATACTCCCCACGTGGGTTGGCAAGTGGTTAACTACCTAAATGCAATTGATCGTGAGTTAACCATATGGCCAGCCAATAGTCTGGATTTAAATCCCATAGAGCACTTGTGGGACAATCTTAAAAAAAGTTCGCAGTCATAGGCCTTCACCTGTTAGCCATAACTAACTGTTAGATGCAGTAATAGCAGAATGGGAGAGTATTTCCCTACATGTTATTAAAAATTCAGTATACCAAGGCAAATAAATGCAGTAATAAGAAGTACAGGAGACTATAGACAGTACTAGGCTCAGTTGAGTGTTAAGTAAGGATCTCAAATTTAACACCAATAAACACGCAATTGATCAAATAGGGTTTGTTTACTATCGCTTCATAAATAATACAAAAAAAAACGACATACATACCTTATTTCCAAAAATCATAACAAAACTGCTAAAAATTTTTATTTTATACGAAATATACTTTCAAGGGCGTCAAAAATAAGATCTGCTCGTGTGCTCATATTGGCACCTCTGGAGGTACAACTATTAGAATCTAGTTTCTGTGTTGTAATTAATAAGTTTAAACGTACTTATATAATTTGAAACTAAGTAAGTCTAACCAAACGATATCCTTTAAAATCCATGTTGAAAAGCTAAAAACTTCCTTTTACCCACAAAGAGATATATCCTAAAGGTATCAATAACATTTGCTTATTTAACAAAATCAAAGATAAACAGTTTTGAAAGGGAAAGTATGAAATTTTCAAAAGAAAAATCATTTTAATATTAATGAGGAAATGGATCTGGAATTTTTATCGCTAAGGGTCTTATAAAAAGAGACAGGCGTATTGCGTATCAAAAGTTTTTTTGGGTCATAAACATAAAGATATTTATTCCCTTCAAAGGTTAAGGATACTTTTTTTATAGGGAATAAAAACACTTTAGAAGAGAAATTTTAAAAATGAACGTAAATATTTTATTACCGTCAATATTGTGGCAACTTGATTTTTTATTTTATGCGGATATTTTCTAAATAGAAAAATGTTATGAATTTAATTATCTTTTGTCAACGTATAGCTCTGTGACTGTGACAAAATAATTTACAGCATACGAGTCTAATACTATCCTGTTTAATTTTATCAATTAGTTTCTGCAAACGTTTTCATTTATTTCCAACTCCTGTTCTGACCAACATTTTCCTGGACATATCCCCAGAGCCCTTCCGACATTCAAAACCTTATTCCACTCTCCCTCATCTGCCGCCACTGATCCAGTGGGAGTCCTAGAGTCAATGTCATCGGGTAACCCACTTTCCGGGGATATGCGGAACGTATGTGGGGCACGACAGGCTATTTTTAGCACGGACGACGGCATCGATCGAGGGGAAAGGGGGCGTTGCAGCTATTTCAGTAACGTCCCTGCTCCTGCTCTTGGAAGATGAAGGCATGGCGCGGTATGGTAGAATCCTTCGACGCGTCGCTACGTTCAACGGCATTGTTTGCAAGGTAAGAGGTGGATCTGACAATCGCAGCACGTGGTTTGTGATGTCGTAATCACCACGTTTACCAAATGCAGTAGTTTAAGGATCTTCATATCGCGGTATATAAAGAAAGAAATTTTATTTAAATTGCACGTTTATAACGAGATATCTACGTCTGTACTTTTTTAAAAATTCCTTTACCTGCCAAGATCGCTAATTTAAGAATAGGTGCACTATATAAAATTAAAAGTTTAATGTTATATATTTTAAATGTAATAATTCCTGGGTTTCGGTCAATATTTTATTAATTTTTTTTTATTATTATTAACACTACATATGTTTCGGCAATTATGCCATTTTCAAGTGCTAAAATATTTATAAATTAGTAATATTAAAAACATAATAATACAATTAAATTACTTAAGGAAATAGAATGACATAATTATTACATTTAAATTAATTTAAACGGTCAGGAAATATATTTATTAATTTAATGTTATATAAAGAAATAAAAAATTTATGAAGCTTGTTGGGATTATATACAGACTTTCTCAAACGGTAAGGCTATAAATCAAAGGATTGACAATTACTCTTTAAAATAAGCAAAAAGTTTAATGCCTATATTAATTCTTTTTAAAGATTACACTGTATTTAAAAAATGCATAAAAAATAGAAGAATTTTTTTTTGAAATTATTTTCTTTGTCTCTTTGACCACTCCATAGAACATTTTTTTAAATATGTATTTTAAAGTAATTCTTACTTTCTAGTTTAATTGTTTGTTCTTAATAAAAATGATCTTGTAACCACCTTTTTCCGGATGTCGAACGCTTACCAGGGGTTATCAGATTGCGAACGGCACTCAGGGGGTAGAAGTAGAGCGAGTCGTGGATTGGAGGAGCAATTGGGCGAGTATTAAAAAAAAGGAAATACTTAAAGACAAGCTAAAGCTATAATAAACGGAAATCGGTAAAGGGCGCCACTTATCTTTTTAGATCTAATTAGGAGGAAAGATAATAAACCTATTTAGAAAGAATCTATTAGATTAGGAACAGTTAGGGAACACACTTAACCTTAAAAAAAATTATCAAAAATATATCTTATATTTAAGGCTTACCTTATGGGTCTATAAAATTCATTGAATCCTTATTAGACTAGGCAGTATGGTCGGCAATGTTTTAAATGGATTTTTTTTGAAACCATGTGCAGAATAAAATGCTGATTACAACGGTATATGTTTCCAAGCTGTAACTTTATAATATTTGACATTTTTGTACCATTTTCAAAAACTTATTAAGGTTTTTGACGATTTTCAACAAATTTTTACGATTTTAAAATTATTTTTAGTATTTTCAACAAATTATTTCCGCATAATATTTTTTATTGAAAACGAAGTAATTTTTAAATATTATCCAAACAAAGTTTTGTAACCTCTTTTTATCGGAAGGTGGTAAATGCTCGTTTGAAAAGGTTAACTACTGCGAACGGCACTCAGTTGGTTGGTGGAGAGCGAGCGTGGATTCGGACGTGCTCCGAAATTATAGAAAAGATAAAAAAGAATATATTTAATAGGATAATAAAAGTTAAAAGGGGCAAAAGGGAGGAAAATGAAAGAAATGAAAGAGAAAGGAAAATGGGCGCCACTTATGTTTTTTATCCCAAGGATGGGGAAATATAAGAAACCCAGGTAGAATAAGAGAGATATATAAAATAGATAGAATATTCTTGCTAAAATTATATAACGATATAATAAAAAACTTACAATTGGCTCCGTAGCGTCTCTCAGGAAGAATCAAAGATTAGCGACCAGCTTAATCTCAGAAAAGCGGTAGGAATTTGACCCTTCTTTAGTCTCATCCACAGGTACTTACAGGTGGTATTTACCGAACCATATCGGAGAAATCATCAACCTTTTAATGGGCACTCGGAACACAATTACTTTTTTATTTCAGATAAAAAAAAACCGGGAAAATTAGAGTTAAAAAGTACTCGAGATGCTTCTACTCAGTCATCTTCCTATCGAATGAATCCCGTTAGAACAAAAGGCGCGTAAGATACCCCCGCGAAGTTCACCTGATTTTTAACGCAATCACTGATTGGTCAGAAAAAAAAATCGATAACTTCGCTTTAAAAAGTTCGTTAGATTTAAAAGTACCCACTGCGCTTTTTATCTCGTAGACCAGGACTTTTGTTATTTCTCGAGCAAGGCCAGACTTTACGGAGACAGGGTCGGCTTTTGATTTAAAAAGGAATTCTAAAAAAGTTATTAACAGGTTTTTTAAAAACGCTACAGTTTCAACTCCTTATTTGTACCCTTAGGCGATGAATTCTAATAAATCATGAAACATGAATGTGTTCAATGAAATATTTTTAAAAGACTGAATATTAATTTTTATAAAAATCAATTTATAGGTTTTTCCATACAAACTTTTAACCCCTATTTCACACCTTTAGGGTTAAAAATTTTTAAAATCTCTTCTTAGTGGGTGTTCATATTATGAAAATAAACATCTGTTTAAATTTTAGGGTGCTACCATCAGCCGTTAGGGCTGTGCGTGCGTCTCTAACTTAGTCAGTGGAAACTTATCCTTTTATAGATACCCACTTCCATGCTAATACAAAATAAATAATAAAAATAATGACAAGTTATGAAGTTTTCTATCACGCTTCGATAATTATTAAGAAGTGGCCTTAATGAAGGCAGAAAACAAATTTAAGATGAAACAGATTCTAAAAAGGCAATAAGGTAACAGTTTCTACATTGCGCAAAATAAACCTTAATAAGGAATTAACTAAAACATATAGACTTAAATAAAGTCTGCTCTATAACATCAACAGTAAATGATTTTTAAGTGTAGAGACAATTTTTATTTCGTATTTGTTCTTGGCATAAGACAATCGTAACAATGATTAGAAAATACAACCACTTTAATCAACAAGTTTCTGTTTCTATTTTCGTGTATTCAATACAATTTAATCAATACAATTCCTGAAGAGACTGGAAAACCTATGAACTGCTTTAGTAAAACTATAAAAATATATACAAGTTTTCGGAGGAAATACATAAACGTAAAATAAAACTACTGGTGTGAAAATTCTCTTTAAAACTTTCATTTTCGATAGTGAACAATAAAAATAGTCACAAACAGAAAGTATCTAATAAAATAGATTGATAGATAAGTTCCGCGAAGTTGAAGTTTGTTGGTAAATCTGAAAGCTGGGACATTTGTAAAACTCGTAAAAGTGTAAATTTTCTTGAATGTCAGACCTATCTGCATAGATAGAGATGAAAGTTTTTCAAAGACGCAACTTTTTTCGAAGTCGTATGATACCTAGAGATGCCATTATCAGACAAGAGGAAAGTTGCTGACCTCAAGAAAGTTCAAAAGTCGCATGATTCTCAAATAGCCAATTTATGGAAAATCCATGTTTGGAATTTGCGGAGTACAAAGTAACAGACGTGAAGAAAATCGTCGGGCTATTCAGTTATTTGTTTTTTGTTCGTAGTAAACATACAAAGTTCGTATCCAATGAAAATAATTTGTAAGTAAATACCAAAACTATTTCTATTATAACTTGTAAAATGGATTGGAACTTTTTTAATTGACAAGAACTAGACTGGAATCGAAAATTTTAGTAACCGATGTTACGTCTAATCGGTACCGCACGTTTTCGATTCTAGTCTGCATTTGTTTTTTTCTCTAGCAAGAGACCTATAGACAACGACATACTTATCTGACACATTAATAAAAATGATTGGTATTATTAAGGCACTATAAACATAGGTATTATCATCAGCCATGTTTTGTCCAACGTCAACCACAAAACCAGAGATTATAGAGCAGATGTGTTGATGCCTAATATAAAGTTGGCAACAAGGTCTGACATCAGCGCACCATGTTTAAAACTTTACTTTTACACCCTTTTTATGCTTAAGTTTATTTTAATCTAAAACCACTAGTACTTACTCTATCACTATACCGTTACAAGTACTTTTTCGCTTTTCGCGCTACCAGCTGCTTTAGTTCCCATTTTCACCACTACAAAATACGATTACACGTCTCTTTAATTTGTCTATGATCTGACACGTGAATTGAGTGACATTGGAAAAAAAATGGCTGATGGTAATACCCACGAAGTATAGATACCAGGAGTTTAAACGTAATGTTAAAAAAATGGTCTCAAATTAGGGGACAGAACTATTGCCGGTAGAGTGCGCTCGTGTTCCTAAGATACTCGTTTAAATACTTACGCTGGAAGTTTTGTTACTATTGACAGCTTTTATGACAACTTATTTTAAATAAATAAATTAATATTATATATTGAATTTAATTTCGCGAAATTTAAATGTCTTAAATATCATCGGTTCTTATAAGGCTCTATAAGTTCTTATGGTTACTCGCGCCGCCAGTGACAAAAAATAGAACTATGATCTGGCTTGATTATTGAGACCAGAAATATTATGGAAAAGCCTATACCGTGTAGACTCCTGGTATCTAGTCTTCGTGATAATACCTATATCTATAGTGCCTTAGTATTATCTGTGGCTTTCCGTTTATCGCGTCACTTGACAAAAAAATAGCTGTTGGATGAGATTTTTTTACCCCTTTCACTTATCTAGTTACTTTCGGTAGCGAAGCAAAACACGGAACGCAACCATCATCCTCCAATTTGCATCTAATGTTAATATCAATAAAAAAGAGGTGTAGAATGAAAAAAAGTGTTAAAAGCACCTTAATAACAAACCGCCAGAAAGGCATCGGGGCTACATCTGATTATGACGTATAATTTATCGTTGTAAAGGATTTAAGCTGTAGAGTATTAGGAAATAAAGAAAACACCTTAGTAAAAAGAAAAAACAAATATTGAGTATGCCTCAGGACAAGATAGTCCCCAAATATAATTTTGGGAGAAGCTTTTTGAGTAAAATTACTGGAAAGCGATTCATGATCAAAAGACCCCCAATTCAAGGGGTTCAATATGGTATATCGATAGCTTAAGGACTGAGAAAAGCACAGAGTTGGCCATACAACACTGTGCAACGGAGACCGTAAGTCAGGGTATAACGAGTAAAAGCGTATAATTGGGTATCCAAGCAGATCTAATGGCGATGGTCTCGGCACAAATAAGCTCACATCTGGTGTGGAAATGTGTTAGGGCCCTGACACATACTGCAAATCGAGATTCTCTGACACTGGCATGGGTACCAGGTCACTCAGGGTTTCGGGTCAATGAGAAATTGGTTCGAGCGGGAGCTAATATCCCCATTATGGCCTGGAAGCATTCGGCGAGGTTGCTGACACCTTCAGAAAGGCAATCATTGAGAAATTGATTCTAGAAAAGGCTTAGAAGTGGTGGAAAAAAACCATCATGCAAGCGATAAGTCAAAGTCTTCATAAAAGAACACTCTGGAAAATTTACTGCACACAGGCGAAACGATCTCAATCTCTTGACAGGACATTGTCAGATCGGAAAACACCTGAATCAGCTGAATTGGGTAGATGAAATATCAGTCGATAGGAGAGGAAAACGCATTTTATGTCCTATGCCAATATTTAGGCCAAGCAAGGACGGGGTATCTGGTGTCGGAGGCTGCTCAAAGTTACGTGGAGAGGCCACGGTCAAGGTTATTAAGTTTCATTAGGAGGGCTTAACAAGGTGCTCTAATCCTATTCTAGAGATGTTGGGTGTTCACAATAGATCTGTAAAAGTCGCAGTGTCAAGAGGATAAGAAGACCCAGAAAGATCTTAGGGCTATATCTCGTAAACGGTGTCAAATACAAAATCCACTGTCAAAAGATTTTATGTATGTAAAAAAGAAAAGCTGTAGAATGGTGAAAAGGGATAAGCTAAAGGGTAGTAAAACGTTTTCAGAAAACCTTAATAAGAAGTAACGGAATGATATTGGTAGGGTTGAGGACAGGCAAAAGAAACAGCTATTAGTAAATTGCCGACGTTTCGACGTATAAAATTGACGTCTTTTTCAACGCTAAAATTACATATATATGCTATCACATTTTTTTATGAGTTGTATAATAATAATGAAAAGTTTTAAAGTAATTTTAATAAGTAGTGCCCAAAAGGCAATAAGGCTATATCTCGTAAATGGCCAATCTAATTTTGACGTATAGAAGAAAAATTATTTCCAAAAAGGTATTAAGGCTCTATCTTGTGAACGTCAAATCAGATTTTAACGTATCGTTGTAAAATATATAAGCGTGAAGTGGTAAAAAGTAATGAGCAGTAGGGTGGTAAAAGAACCTTAATAAGAAGTATCAAAAAGGCTCTATCTCGTAAACGACCAAACGGACTTTGACGTGTGACGTATCGTTGTAAAGAAGATTATTTCTATAATGATGAAAAGTTTCAAAGTAATTTAAGTAGGTAGTGCCAAAAAGGCAATAAGGCTATATCTTGTAAATGGCCAATCTAATTTAGAGTATTACGTATTCCTATAGGAGATAAATTACACAGGTCTGCGAAAAAAAATTTTTTGTCAGCTGCATGAGATATTTTTACTGAATTATACGCCTCTCAGGCACCTCTAGTGGCGCCACCAAGCGGACTGCCGCGACATGCGGTTGGGTCAATCGGCTGTCATAAGTATCATATGCTATGTAATTCCAGCGGAGTGTGTGCTTTTTTAAATTTAAAATTTTAATCAATTGTCGTGAAATGTCCGCGAAAAAAGTTAGTGGTCACACTTGTTGTATTGTTGGGTGCAATTCCCGGGGTTATACTATCCCAGGAATAAGATATTATAGATTTCCCTCAAAATCGTGGGAAGTAGCTCGTCGCAAGGATTGGATTGTCGCAGTCCGTCGAGTCGAGTATGTACCAATAATTTTTATCAAATAAAATGTTATGGAGCGGTTTTTCAACTAAAGTTTTTAAAATAACGCTCATTACAGAAGAGTGATTTTGCATGATAAAGAATAGGCAATACACAGCACCTGACTCAACCTAATGCGGCCTTGCATCACGAGGTAGCGCTGGCGTCGCAAAGTCGAGATGCCTGAGAAGCGTATATGTTTTAAAGTGCTCTGATTTCAAAAGTGAAGGCCATTTTTTTCAATCACATAAGGATTTTTTGCAAATTCAAACACAAAAAATTGGTTAAAGCACTCCTTTATTCAAAATTTTCAAACAATAAATATTTTTTTTAAAGCAAACGAAACATTATTTTCATACATATACTTATTCATGTTCATTATAAAACCTCTTCTTCTTTTCCTTGATACTTTGACGAGTTCTTTTCCGATTTACATCTTCAGTTTTTCGCTTAAGCAGCCAACAGTAGTCAGCAAGCATAGTGACATCCCATCGCCCTTGGTACCTTCTCTCGATATCACGGACATCCTGGTGAAATCGCTCCCCCTGCTCTTCACTGTAAGCTCCCAGCTTTTCAGGAAAATAGTCTATGTGAGAGTGTAAAAAATGGACCTTTAAGCTCATCTTGCAGCCTTGAGCTTCGTATGCTGCTAGCATCCGTTGCACAATGGTTTTATAGTTAGGATCCTTAGTATTTCCCAAAAACCTACTACGTCCTTGAACGATACCCAAGCTTCTTTTTCCTTCTCATTCATAGTTTCCACAAAAACATCTTCACTGTACTTTGTATTATCACATAATATCTTTGTTTACTTTTTATATATACTTTCTATTATTATTTAGTTGTTTACTATTTATTACCAATTAACATAGATACTTCAATATACATAAAAACTTATGTGATATAATAATTTGAATATTTTTTTCTGTTTTTGGGAAGTCAAAATCTGTCAGAAAATGTAAAAAAATCCTATGCAGTTTTTTGGTCGCAGACCTGTGTTATTAGAAGAACCTAAAAACTTATTTCCAAAGAGGCATTAAGGCTCTATCTTGTAAACGTCAAAAGAGATTTTCACGTATCCTTGTAAAATATATATGCTGTAAAGTGGTAGAAGGCACTAACAGTAGGGTGGTAAACCGTGTTAAAAGAAACTTAATAATGACGTATCGTTGGAAAGCTGTTTTAAAATAACATTGCAAAAAATGCAATAGAGCTAGCTATATCTCGTAAACAGAAAAAAGTATTTCGATGGATGAATAAAAGTCTGTTTAAACAGTTGTCTAACTAAAGTAAAGAAGGAAAGTAAAATCTAATGATCACAGCAAAGATTATTAAAATTTTTGAAACAAGTAATATTTTTGATTTTTTCAATTGCAGTAACATTTTTTTTGTCAACTTAGCTAACTGGAATATAATTAAATATTAAAATTAAAACTTATTTAAAAGGTTTACAAAAAAACTCTTACCCTTAAGACCTTTATAGCTGTTGTAGTGAAAACTTTACTTTGTTAAAGAATGGTAGTTATTATTTTATATGGTTTTTCAAATCGATGATAAACCAAGAGAATCTATGGTTTTAATTCATGAATTTACTTTACTTCTTTAGATACCTAAAGTCTAAAAATATTTTCTAGCTATCTGTAGATATTCTTTTCTTTAGAAAGAAAGTAATAATACTTAAGTTAAAATTGGCTTTGGGTAGTAATTACATCCAAGTATTTTGTAACTATATTTCTTATCTAATTTTTAAACATTCACTAAATTTTTACACTGGATAGATAAAATAAACCATTCTGCAAACAAATAAAAAATAATAATTTTGATTGCAATCAGAATATTAACAATACTTTTTATATATACAACACAATAAAATTTTTGCATCACACGAATAGAAACGAAAAAAAATAAAGCTAAACACTAAAAACAAAATAATTGGTCTTTTACAACGTTTAAAAATACTTTGAGACAAGAAACAATAGCTAATATCACTAAATCTAATTAAAATTTTTCTTTAGAAAACGTGAATTGGGTACAACAGCGGATAATAATACTTACTTTAAAAATGTTTCTTTTTTGAAAAGTCTAAAACTATCAGCAAATCTACAGAGCAAGCTTCAAACAATGAAAGCGTTCGTAGTTAGAACGGAAAACAATGTTTGCTTACTTAAAGTTCTGTATTCGAAACGAAATAGCAAATTTATCAGTTGCGGATGGATTCAGAATAAGCCAAATAATTTAGAGAAAGTACATTAATTATTCGTAATAAGCAGTTTCTGCATTAAATTATCGTACCGTTTGAGAGTCAACAACGTACACTTAAAATTATACTGCAAGTCCCGATTCATGCTCGTTTCTCCAGTCTGAGAAAGAAAAAATCAAAGTAGTGCATATATAAGTATTCTACATTATTAAATCACTGTTTTCTTTGTAGCATTTCAAAAAACCGCTACCTTTAATTCAAGTAATTTAGATTTGTGAAGTAAAACTTCTTTAGGCGCGACCAGGGGTAACTCAGTAATTCTAACGGACATGACGTCATATTCTAACGTAACGCAAAAAACCTGATACAAAAAACCTAACACGATTCCGCCTACTATATTAAATAAAAGTTAAATCTGTAATTGTATATTATGGTAGACAACATAATATACATATTTTGCTGACCTGTCAAATTGACAGCTTGTCAACCAAAATACATTGTTGGTGAATAGTTTTACGCCTAAAATTTGTGTATAAAGTGTTTGTATTAAATATGAATAAACAAAGTAGATTTATTAATGAAGAAAGTGATGAAAAAATATTGAATAAAAATGAGTAAGTACTCTATATGCATACATTTTATTTTCCTGTGAATCGTTTGAAAAAATCAATGTTGAAATCTCCACAAAGAATAAAAGATATAAAGTTATTTGTACAGAAAATTAATGCACTATAAAGTCTATCTATGTATTGAAATTTCCAGATGGGGATCTATAAATATTTAATATACAACAGGTGGTTTGAAGTATTTTAAAAGAGATACTGGAGATTTCAATAACTACTTCAAGTGATAAGTTAGTCAAAAAATGGTGTTTCTTAATTTCTATGGAAGATTTTGTCAAAATTAGTACACCGCCATGTGATTTATTAGTTCTATTGAAGTAAGAGGCAACAGAGTAATTATTAAATCGTATGTAGCCGATATTGTCATTATTGGACCATGTTTCGGATAGACAGAATATGTCTGGTTCATATTGCTTTAAGATTAGGTCTATTCTATTAGTTTTGTTAGAAATTGATTGACAGTTAACATATAAAATACGGAAGAAATTATCAGATTTCTCATGGTTTTCACACACAGTTCTTTATGTTTCTACTGACTTCTTTGCGATACATTTTGCGATACGTACGTCAAAACTTTTGATTAGCTAACCTAACCTAACCGTTAATTTCTGTCAAAAATTTTTAAAACGTGAAAGTGAAATTAATGAATTTTAGATAAATTACAAAACAAAGTGTTGTCACTGGAATAAAATGGTGGATTCTCAAGAATATTTTACTCTTTTATCAATAAATAATAATAATAAACGAAAAAATCAAAAACGTGTAGCTACTTGTTAATAAACATATTTTGAATTTGAATTTATTTTGCGATGATACGTACGTAAAATAAGTTTTACTTCAATCGCGCGTATAGGTTACACGCACACTCTTTTTTTATGAAACTAAACTAATTGACAACCAGAAGTACTTTTCGATTTACTTAGTATATTTTAGGGTTTTAAGTTGGCAAAAATGGCATGGTTCATTTTTCAAATAACCAAGATTCAAAATTACATTTTTGATTGGTTACACGGAAAAAACTGAATGATATAAAATAAAGTTTAACGTCCAATAAGTAATAATATAATCACGAATTAGTATGGTTTTAAATAGTAATATCCTTTATTTAACAATCAATTTGTAATAATGATCACTTAAACGTTAAAGTTAAAAGTTTATCAGCAAAAAAGTAACAATATAAATATTAAAAATTATGATTTGATTGTAAAAAAAATGAAACTATAATAACTAATAGCTAAAACTTAAATATTCGTCGCTTAAGAATAAGAAAATCGTAATCTGAAATGCAAAAATATAAAAAGCAAACGATAAAATTTGTTGGGAGAATTCTATTTCTTTAGAATGTTTATCTGATAAATAGTAATGATTACAGTGTTTATATTCTATAAGGACTAATATAAGATTGTAGTTGTTCATGTATGAAATAATAAATTTTCAAATTTAATTATTATTGAATAAGTTATCAAATATTATTAGCGAGCTCCATAAAAATTGTGTTAGCGAAATAGTAAATTGTATATTGTTTATTTAATTTATATTTTTTTATTTTTAACTTTAAAAAGTATATTTGAAAGTCATTAATTTTTATTATTTGACTTGATACATTTTCACGTTTGTAACGTGATTTTCTATTTCCTCTCCCGTACGCAATAAACTCGGCTGCATATTGTGTGTTCATTACTCGTTCACTGTCTTTGAGTATCTTTTGTTAATTTTGATCATTTAGAAGTTTAGAAGTGTTTTTTTAAGAACGCCAGAAGTGAATTACCTTTCTAGGTATGTAAAGCCTTAAAATATTAATTATAATTATTAAAAAAGGTATTGCCCTGTTTTGTGAATAATTTTGTACATTGTATACCTATTTGACTTAACAATAATACACTAACAGTTTATCTCTTTTTATTTTAATTATTTTTACTACATCGTTTTCTTTCTAACCTCATTCTTTTATACTATGTTTTTTGTCCCAAACAGAAACAACAGCCTCACAGATAAAATTTACTTAATTACTAGCTACGCAACTTATTAGGACGAATAATTATCGAAAAAGAACATGAAGGAAAATCAACAGTGGAATGTCTTTCATCATCACGGTATACAGAATTAACTACAGATATCTTTAATTTTTTCAAAGCGAAGTCCCATGCACCTATTACACAACACTCCGGTGCGAAGGATTGAGGAGCGGTCTAATCTGCAAGGAGATTACATTGATAAATTTAATAAAAACTGCATGTAATTAAATTTTTATTTATTAAAAAAAACTTTGTTACTGTTAATATTACTATTTAAAATTTATTTTTATAGTAGAAACTCCGTCTAAAATTACGATCCTTCGGAAAGCTTCCAGTTCATCCAAAAATATATAGAGCCTTGGGAAAAAGTAGAAGAACACTGGATAAATAGTTTCGATGAAAGACAAAGGGAATTTCAATAATTGAGAACTATTAGTAATTATTACCTTGTTTCCTTGTCTCAAACAAGCTTATATTAATTGGTAAGTTAAATATTTTTTATTTATTTCATCCATTGTTTTTTTCTAACTAGATTTTTTTATAGCTCGAATATGATTTTGACGTAAAATTTCCTGAAAATAGAAAAGCATCCAAGACAACGAACCGATCCAGAGTTAAATGCTATAGCCTTAAGCTTATCGTTTTTTACAGATATTTATAATCTTTTAATTGTGTTAACGTTTATTGTATTTTTGATGCAAGTGAAAATGTATGAAAATGTGAGTTTCTTTTAATAAACAATATTATTTATAAAATTAAAAGTTGCATAGAATTCTTCTTTTATCCTGACTGATAAACTTTTTATTGATTTTATTGATAAAAGTGATCTTATTAATTATTTAATAAAATGCACTATAAACGATCATATTTAAAAAAAATAATTTTGAAAGTTAATTACTATTTTCTTAAAAACAGATATGTCACTATTAGTAATAAGTTATCAATTTTTATCGTTTAAAAGTTACTATTTATTGTAAAAGCAATCAGATATTTCTTATTTAGGTATTAAATTATATGCATCGATATAAAGAATTTTCTTATTTCAAACTATAAAATTTTAAGTTTGGGGCGGTTTTATTTATTACCGAAATGTTATATATTATTTAAGCGTACGTCAAATTATATAAATCAAAATGGAGTATTTTATTGTTTGAAACTTTAAAAATTGTATCTTTAACCTGCATTATATATTATCTCGTTGATGAATTTTATTGAATCGCCGATATATTTTCTAATTTTTTACTTATTAATAAGTATTGAATTCTGGGGCAGGTTCCAAGTTACTATTTAAAACTTTAAAAAGTAATGGAAATCTTAGTAATTATTAAAGTTTAGTTTTTTGCGTGTAGTCGATCCTAAACAACTCGAAAAGGTCCGATTCCTTTTAGCAAAGTGCCCAAGATAGGAATTCGCGCTCACTTACGTTCGACCCGAGAACGAGGCCGTACTAGCAATGGCCGCTATGGGATTTTGATCTAAAATAATCTCCGGCTGTTTTTAGTTTAGTTGGTGCTTGACAAGTTGTTTAGTGAATTCTCGTTTTGATCGTTTTTCATCCCTTTAAGAAGTAATTGGGAAAAGAAACTCAGTGTATATAGGCTACTGAAAAAACACTCCAGGCTATAGACAAGTATTAAGTTTAATATAACCTTCACTGTACGGCTCTAAATTATTCTTAGAGCTTCAGAAACCTGAACTGAGAGTTTTTGCAGTAATTCTCTCAGCATACTGTTCATTCAGGAATCATCTATATGGCAAAGTTGACAGTAGAACATGGAGATTCTGCATCTGCATATGAAATGGCTGAAAATATTATCGGTATTGCTCGCCAACGACTTAAATATCTGGAACAGCTCTTCTTAGAGCCTAATCAGGATACAAACGTACACCCGTAGAGGATAGTAGACGTTCATAAAAGTTCTTTATCTCTCTTATTCTGTCGTTTGTAATTCTTTCCATTTTGCATTTTCCAGCCGATCTTCTCCAAAGATCCCTTTCTAATACCAGCAACTGTCGTTCTTTTCCTTTTGTTAATTGCCAAGTTTCACAATATTCAGTAATGAGTATTGTATTGTAGTCCATACTACCGTCACATGGTTGCATTATATTTTGCACTATGGGGTTTTGTAAACACTTTTTTTGTACATTGATCGTTTTACTGTTTAGATTTCGTGTTTGAAGTAAGGACACACATCAACTGGTCTTATTTTTCTTAGTGTTTATTTAATTGAATACAGTTAATTTTTAAAAAAAATTATTTCTACTTGCCTGTGTTTGTAGTTATTAAGTTTTATTAGTGAACAGTGCATAGAAGTATAACTTCTGTCGGCAGTCCCACTGACTGCCACACCCTTTTTTTCTTTTCTTTTGTTTTTTGAAGGTAGTTTAATTCTTTTAAATAGTTTTTATTATACTAATTTTAATACATAAAATATACATAGGTACATGTATCACTTTTTTTTATGTAAAAACTAGCTGTACCCGGCGCGCGTTGCTACGCCATCAACTAATAAAATAAATTTAAAAAAAATAAAAGAGAAGAAGAGATAGGAAAGAAAAGAAAGTTTATAGTTTTGTTTTATTTATCGCACCAACAATGTATTTTAAGAACTTTTATTTGTACGAATTCGTATAGATATCTATTAAAATCAGTATTGAACTTGATACATGGAAGCGCCATCTGGTGGTAACTTCCATTAATACGAATATCATATTCATCTTACCCATTAAAAATTCATCATCATACTGATTTTCGTGACAATCGGTTGAACGGAGTAGAAGTTGCTATTCTGCAGCGCCACCTGGTGGCGAGTGGCATCAATGAGCATATCATACAAATCTTCTCCGTGGAAAAATACATATACATACCAATTTTCATGACAATCGGTTGAACGGGACTGAAGTTGCTACTCTGCAGCGCCACCTGGTGGTGAGTGGCATCAATGAGCATATCATACAAACCTTCTCCGTGAAAAAATACATATGCATACCAATTTTCATGACAATCGGTTAAACAGGGCAAAAGTTGCTACACTGCAGCGCCACCTGGTGACGAGTGGCATCAATGAGCATATTATAAAAATCTTCTCCGTGGAAAAAAAACATATACATACCAATTTTTATGACAATCGGTTGAACGGGACTGAAGTTGCTACTCTGCAGCGCCACCTGGTGGTGAGTGGCATTAATGAACATATCATACAAACCTTCTCCATGGAAAAATACATATACATACCAATTTTCATAATAATCGGTCCAGTAGTTTTTGAGTTCATTAAGTACATACAGACATACAGACAAACATTAATTTTTATATATATAGATATCCAAAATGATAACGCTTAAAAAAATGCTATTAAGTAAAAAGGAATTTGGCTATCAGCTTTAATAATGAAAATATTTCTATTTAAATATCTAAAATATCTTTTGTATAACATTGTATAATTTTTGTTGTTTCAATAGCAACTGTTCAAATCCGCAATATCTATTTATCTTCCATAATTTAAAACGTATTTGGGCTGTACCTGTATCATATCAGGTTTATGTTTGCTATTTGGCAGTTATGTTCAAGCCTGAGGCGAAATTGCAAAAGCCCATAAAACAAATATTCGTCGACAAACAGTGGAAGCGTTTGCTACATTTTCAAACAAATTGTTCTAAAAGTAAACGGCCAACAATGTATCAAAGTTTCTATCGATGTTGATATCTATGTTGTCGGTTGTTCCTATATAGGAAGGTTTCTGTTACATAAATGGTAATAGAGATTAAGTATCTAACATCTAACAATGAATTATTGAAATTTGTAAAAGTTAACAAAGTTTTATAGAGACTTTTCCTGTTCGGTCTAAATTGTCTTGTATATTTTGGTTTCATATAAAATTATGTTACCTACAAAAACGATGAAAATACACTTTACAGTCTTTACACCCTATTTAAATATACATTTTGAAGTAATAATTCGATTCGGGGATTAAATCGGCAAACCCATTACATTACGTTACATAATGTAGGTAATGGCGTGTGTAAGAGAGGGACAGAAAGATGAAATATTTACCACATGGTATTAGTCATATCTATAAGTCCTTTGAATACCGTTTAAACCATGGAGACTAGACAAGGAGTACGAACTCCATGTATTCAAATAGGGCTACTAAAATAAGAGGGCGCTGGTGTTCCATTTGTACCAAAATGGCCGACCAATGAGGATGTAGTTTGAAATAAAATAAATAACTTTTAATTATTTTATTATTAATTTCTTCACCCAATGAAAAAATACAAAAATATCATTAATAAAATTAGATTGATTAGATTATTCACATAAATATACAAAAATCAAAAATTGGTTGTCACTTCACATCTATTTGTTTTACTATATTCACACCGGTACAAAAGGAACATTAGCGCCGCAAGTGGTGAAAAAAGTAAACCTAATATGTACGATACGCGGGACAGATTTTGGCAATTCCCCCGGTCGAGTGCGTACTCCTTGTGTAGTCTCCATGGTTTAAACATTCAGTAATGTCCTGAGCTAATGTTTTAGTATCATAGTGACGTTTCACATTGTGTCTGACAGATTTTTTATTATTCTGCCTCGTTAGTTTACATATTAAGTTTAGGATTTTATATTAATAATATTAACAATAATATTTAGTAATGACTATTGTATTGTAGTCTATAGTACCGTCACATGGTTGCAGTATAGGTTATATTATATTATGTAGTATGCATTTGAAGGTGTTGGCTACATTTACAGAGTTATGAAGATATGTATTTCAGTTAACTTTTTGGGATATTATAATGTATTAAGAACAAACTCCGTATTATGGCGGAAATATTAACCGAGCACTGCCAGTTTAAAGGACATATGAAAACATTAGGATTATACCTGGATTTGCAGTCCGTTGGCATTGACGTCATTTGACGTATATGCAAGTAGACCAATACGCGGTAAGTCTTTCTAAGTCTACTTGCATATATGTCAAATGACGTCAATGCCAACGGACTGCAAATCCAGGTATAGTAGATGAAGCAAAATGCAGATTATGTGAGGAAGACAACGAAACCTTAATACATAAAATTTATTTTTTTCTTTGGAACCTTTGATTTTTAGTTCAGTCTTAATTTTATTGTGTAATTCGTCTAATGTCAACACAATATTATTTTTGTAAGATTTATATATATCATCTTTGAAGACTGTAGATGATCCGACATTCTCTGTCAGTTTCCTATCTTAAATGAAATGCCATTTACAATTATTTTTCGAATTGTACACTCTAAAACATTTGTCATTCGACTTGTTTTTCCTAAGGCTCCAGATTTTCCTTCGGTAGTTTTGATATATTCATATACATGTAATAATATTTGTTTAGCTTCATTAAAGATAACCAGAATTATAATACCTATTTCTAAGTAAAAATAAAATATTATTATATGCATTCTTTCTATGTGGGTAAAGCTGAAATTTAAATTCATTACAGTTGAGTCCGTGGTTCTTTACGTCACTAATACCTGGCGGGATAAAACACATACTGTTAATCTAGCGTCATTGTCTTCCACGCATAAAACTAGAGACAAAACAGCTACCGCATGTTATTAAGTTGCAATTTCCGACTTACTTCGTATGCTTTAAATGATGACGCACGGGTAAAGAACCACGGACTCAACTGTACGTACCATCTTCACAAATACGTGCAAAATTCAATTCAAACAAGCGGTCGGGGTTACTTTTATTAGGGGTTAGGTTAACCCAGTCATAAAGTAATCAACGAGTCAAAGCCATATTCGTACTATATTTCTGGTACTTTATAATCTCAGAATGCATTGCCTTACGTTATTCGAGGGTCAGATACCTGAGATCATACGAAATAAGAGAATGATCCACTTAACACAAAGCTCATCGATATCCTTAGCTTTCTAAGAAAGATAGGACTATAAAAACTGTTATAAGTCTGAGAAAACATCAGAATTATAGTAAGAAAACGGGGAAACAATACATCTTATAGGTCGCAGGTGTATCTGTCACACCTGATTACTCAAATTTGACTCCTAATAGTTTCGATCGTTATAATTTACTATCAGTTATTTATCAGAAATGACAACTGACAAGACTGAGAAGAGATTGATGACTAACACTCAGTGGCAAGGGAAGCCAAATAGTTGCATAACTTAACCATGAAACTTCTATTGTTGTAGGTACTAAAGTTTTTACAACTAAAATTAAAGAGCATATTATGCTCGTAGTTTACTTAGACAATTAAAATAATATTATATTACTATTATTTAAAACTATCTATGTCTAAATTGTTATTTGGACAATACAAACCGCTTTATAAAACCTCTAGATATATATTATGTTTTCTGATATAAAAGTGATGGTTTGTTGAATAACGCTTTTAATCTTAAAATATATTAGGTATATTAGCTCCATTGTATTAAAACCACCCACTCAATGTTTTTTTATCATAATCATAACATTCAATTAATATCTAACCACTTAAATTGACGTAAAACAGCAAACTGTGGCTTCTGAACAAGCCTCGTTATCGTGAAGGTCGATTGAACCCAATCATTCGCTATCATTGCCTAGCCGTCAATCTGTAGCGCAAAGGGCCACTTCTATAGTCGCTACTGCAACCTCATCCCTGTTCGTAGTCCTATATCGCTTTGATCTTCATGTTCATGAGTGACCCTTACTACGCGCCGCAGGAGTTTATTTTGACTACCCTCTTGGCAATATTTATGGAAAATGCTTTGTAAAACACAGTGTCGTACATTCTGTGCATAAGTTCAAGCAAAAAAAATGTTTTTGAAAAAGGATGGATACAAAAGTATTTATGAAAAAGTGTTTTTGGTTTTCAGTTAAACATATTAATGAAACGAAAGTTAATTACCCTACTAGACATAAATACTGTTTTATTTCTTATATCATCAGTTTAAATTAGTTCAGGTTTAACAACATACCTTTGATCAGTTTATCCTCAGAGGCTCACACCTTGTTTCGACCACAAAAAAAATTGCACTATATGTACAAAGAAGAAGTAAATTAAAAATCATATTGGTTAAATATTTTATGATCTGTAGTAAAATTAGTAAAAAGTATTAATTGGTCCGTCTTCTCTGCTTCTATTTTACAGATTTGTATGTCATAAGGTCACCATAAACGAATTAAAAGTATTATACATACAGTAAATTAAAAATTAGATATTCCTATCTGCCATATTGTGCCAATGTCCTTAATGATTTCTTTCATTTGACTTGAGTATATCGTATTTCTACCGGTACATGTCTGTTACTTTATATCATTAAATCTAAAATACGAGGTGTGTTAAAAAAACGAGAATTTTTTAATAATTCAAAAAATCTTTATTTATTCATCAACTAGCTGTACCCACGACGTCGTTCGCGTGGTTTGTTGATTGTTGTATAGAAATTTTTATACACCAGATGTTAAGTTGAAAGAAAAGAAATACATTTGTAAAAACCGCATTCGAATCCAATCAGTAGTTTTCATGTGAAGCGCGCACAAACATACAGACAGACAGACAAAAAAAATCCAACCACATTTTTGGGTTCTATATCGATGTACCTGCGACGTCGTTTGCTGGGTGGGAGGAGACATTTTTATACACAAGATGTTGAGTTAAAAAAATACAAATACATCTGTGAAAACCGCATTCGAATCGGATCAGTAGTTTTCATGTGATGCACTCACAAACATACAGACAGACAAAAAAATCTAAACACATTTTTGGGTTCTATATCGATGAAGTAACACCCCCCGTTAATTATTTTTTAATTCATTTCTACAGTTTTATTATATGTTTGCCGGTGCGTTCGCGACCTTATGCAAAAATAATCCTTATAGCAACTTTGGTTTTTCTATACCGATTTCAATGATTCTTTTTTATGGAATAGTTAATGTTTACTTTTTTAATTAGGAATGACTGAGAGTATTATAAACGTAAGAAAAGACAAATATAATCAGAAAGCTTCAAACTGCTAAGCTAAACTGAGTTACACGAGTTATTGTGAGTCAACCATAAAAGATAGACATATGCTGTCGAAGAATATCTATATATATAAAAATGAATGTTTGTCTGTATGTCTGTATGTACTCAATGAACTCAAAAACTACTGGACCGATTATTATGAAAATTGGTATGTATATGTATTTTTCCACGGAGAAGGTTTGTATGATATGCTCATTGATGCCACTCGCCACTAGGTGTCGCTACAGAGTATCAACTTCTGCCCCGTTCAACCGATTGTCATGAAAATTGGTATGTATATGTAATTTTCCACGGAGAAGGTTTGTATGATATGCTCATTGAGGCCACTCGCCACCAGGTGGCGCTGCAGAGTAGCAACTTCTGTCCCGTTCAACCGATTGTCATGAAAATTGGTATGTGTTCGTAATTTTCCACGGAGAAGGTTTGTATCATATACTCATTGATGTCTCTCGTCACCAGGTGGCGCTGCAGAGTAGCAACTTCTGTCCCGTTCAACCGATTGTTACGAAAATCAGTATGAAGATGTATTTTTAATGGGTAAGATGAATATGATATTCGTATTAATGGAAGTTACCACCAGATGGCACTTCCATGTATCAAGTTCAATACTGATTTTAATATAAATCTATACGAATTCGTACAAATAAAAGTTCGAAAAACATATTTTTGGTGCGATAAGTAAAACAAAACTATAAACTTTCTTTCCTTTTCTATATCTTCTTCTCTTTTATTTTTCTTAAATTTATTTAAGTTGTTAGCGTAGCAACGCGCGCCGGCTACAGCTAGTTTTTTATATAATTTTAAGGAGAACATTTCCGTCATACATGATTTTTGTGTAGCTTTAACCATTAAGGTTGCACACGCGACGGAAGTTTAAAAAATGGAGTAACTTCTCCCATTTTCCCAACTTTTCCCTTCACTGCTCTGCTCCTATTGATTGTAGCGTGATGAAAAGTATACTATAACCAGCTCAAGAGGATGAAAAATAATTGTACCAAGTTTCGTTAAAATCCGTCGAGAAGTTTTTGTTTCTATAACGGTTATACAGACAGACAGACAGACAAAAATTTTACTGATTGCATTTTTGGCATCAGTATCGATCCCTAATCACCCCCTGATAGTTATTTTGAAAATATATTTCATGTACAGAATTGACCTCTCTACAGATTTATTATAAGTATTGATATGTATTTTGTCCAGTTTAAAGTAATCCCCCTCCGATATAACACACTTGTGCCAGCGCTTCTTTCAATCTTGAAGCACTTCGGAACTCGATTTTGGATATGGCCACCTTCTCTTTCTTTGACGCGGCTTTTATCTCCTCAATTATGGCAAAACGTCGTCCTTTCATGGCACTTTTATACGGTTGCTGTGATTTATTTGTTAACAAACAAACTACTAGAGGGACATAAAAAGCACTTTTGTAGTTTTGTAGCCATGTATAGTAAACATATGAAAAAACCATTTAGAACAGTAATGAAAAATTTCATCTAGATACAAAGAATCTAAATTACACAAAAAGAAAAGATTTGGGAAACAACCAAATACTGCGAAATTATTTTTTCTAGATAATAAAAAGTTTTTACCTCTATTTGTTTTAAAAGTTAAGTTCACCAAAACTTACAGAAATTTCTCCTGTGACATGCACAATTGTGATGTGGATTTTAGTTTTACAGCATAGATATTTCTTCGAACGCAAGAAATGTCTTTCGTCGTCAGCGATAAATTCATGGAGACTAGACAAGATAAATAGCTGAAATTTTCCTTTCTTAATTCCTTATGTACAATATACAAAGGTATTATCGTCGTAGGGTTCACCATTTAAAAGTTAAACACTAACAGCACGAAATATTTACTAATGGACAAAACTATACATTTGCAATAACTGAAGGGAATAAGAGAAATCGGAATTTTCAGTTATTAAGGATTAATCCTTAACTAACTTTCTTGCAGGTGGGGTAGTAGGTCCTTGGGATTAATGGGTCCAGGTAGTTCGTGGGGTAGTTAATATTTTCCGGTTTTCCTACTAGCACTATTTTCGCTAATCTGTTCTTCACTATTTTTGAAGTGATAACTTCTTATGAGAGGGTAACGCGTTGAAAAAAGCGTTTATCATAACGCGTTGTTTATCGTTGTTACACGCAGGCGCAGTGAAACATAATAATAATAGAAATAGGTAGATATTAATATTAATATTAATACAAATATCTTTATTTATTTATTTACTTATTTATTCAAATAATTCGTTCATCTATGATTTAATGTCTTTTAATTATAATTTAAATTCATTCTTAAAATGTTCGGTCATCCTCGGGAGTTCTCGTAGCAGGTTGTCTAAGAAGATGACAGTCTGATTAGCCTAATTTTAGCATAAAAAAAGACGTGTTTTGGTGGTTTCATTTGTGATAAATCTTATAAAAATTGATTATAAAGTGTGTTATTAATGTTATTATTGATAATAAGGATAAGAATTTATGTTTTAAGTGTGTATTAAATAGCAATTAGGCCGTTCAACATAAAGGGTGGCTGTAAGCGACTGATTAGAAATTTCGAACTGTCATAGTAAAAAATTTCTGTATCGTAATTAGTGAAAGTTATAGTGATAAAAAAACCGGTTAAAGGAGTTTATTTGTGGTAAACATTAAATAAAGTTGTGTTGTAGTGTCTAATTAACGGAAATTACGGTAAGAATTGTGTTATTCAGTAAAAAATTGATCAAAAACTTAGATTACAAAATGATAATTGTGATAAGCCCGCCAAAATTTCTAGTGCTTAATATCAGCGTCAATACATGTTGAAGAAAAAACTGGAAGAATAGGTGAAATCCGATTCTGCTGAAATAAGCAGGCCGTTCCACGTAAAGAGTGGCTGTATTGCGAATTACTAGGTATGCGACTGATTAGAAATTTCGAACTGTCATAGTAAAAAATTTTTGTATCGTAAAAAAGTTTCCATATTAAATAGTTCAACTTGGATTAGTTGAAGTTATCACTTCTGTCGCGCGTCCTGAGACGCACATTTTTTTTTGTATATGATTGTGTCAATTTGTTTTCCCAAGATGTCTTAATTTTAACCGAATTCACGAATGCAGATTTAATTTACTGTGAATAATCGTAAGAGATTGACGACTAATGAGTAACACGAGTAACTAGATTCTACATGAAAGAAGGTAGAACTAGAGTATTTAATGCCTTACTTTTACCTAACATTCCTTTGAGTTTTCATAAATGTCAAGAAAACTATTTAATATTAGAGAAGAGACTTAAACAAAATAAACATATTCATCTATTAAATTTATAGAACATGTTATATCTAATGTATGCTTTTAGATAATACTCTGCATTCGAATAGGGTTTACAAAATGAAGGCTGAAGTTAAGACTGAAAGTTATAATGATTTTGACTGCCTTCAAAAAAAACTCATGTTGCTAGAAGCCACTCGCATCCATTTCAGAACTTTCATCCGTAATAGAAAAAGTTTGGTAAATACATCAATTTGTACGTGCCTAAAACGCCTATAAATAATAAGTGAATCTAACGATATATTCAGTGCAATAAACTTTTTCAATAGATCATTTATAAGAGCAACTCTATTATCAGTTTAATTACTACGAATACCTAACATTAAAACACATCAATCAGTTTGTCAGTGCGACGTTCTAATTGTTTTGCTACATATTTCAATTTAAATAAACAGAATTATTACATGGTCGTGGAGAAAATACTCGATTTACTCGTGGTTCCTCTCGCTCGCTACGCTCGCGTTTGGAATTCTCCACTCGTATCGAATTTTCATTCTAACCTTGTTACAAAATATACTATTCTTTCAACTACTAACAGTGAATATTAACTATGACTACAACAATTTGTAAGTTTAACAATACATGAAAGTTTGCTTTATGACAAAGTAAAAAACTAAGTTATTTGAAAATACAATATAGTTTCCACCTAAGTCTAATGCTGTAATTCGAATTTTTAATTTGATTTGTAGTATATTCAGATTTATTGCTTCAAGGAAATAGGGCACCAAGTACAAACTTTACGAATCAAAACTAATCTATAATTCATTCACTTCTTATTTCAATCTCAGTAGACTATGCATTTTATTTCTTGGATTGGCACTTCAATTTGTTGGGTTGGTACCTACTGTCGAAATATTGACAGCACATTGTCAAAGGTAAAATTGTTGAAGATTCAATAACGAAATATTTGATGCTTTCTTAGATTCAATATACAATGCCAAAAAAAATAAGTACAGAAATTCACAACAGCATCGTTAGATGTTATGGTATGTTTAGGAAACAAGCTAACAGCTGTGAGAGTGTTTATTTAAATCAATTGGCCGAGGTTTTTCAAGTAAGTACGATTTTATGTGTATTTCTTTTAAATCAATGCTAGTCGCTAACATAAACTTATATATTTTGCATTAGATTAATTGAGAGAGGTTTTTGTAATGAATTTATAAATATGTATCACTTTTTCTAATAAAATTTATATTATTAAAAGAACACATAACCTTTTTTCACAGATATCATAATAAATTATATACAATGTTGTCAGATTTCAAATTTCGAAATTATACATTTTTGTAACTATAATTTAATTCAAAATTTTGTTAAATATTTTTAAATCTCTTAACTACCGTTGTGTAACTGAGGTATATTTTTTGAATCTAATTAATATGACAAACATTCTAAATGCTTAATTTTTTTAGATCAGTGTATCGAAAATACGGAAGATTATTAAAGAAGGATTGAAAAATAATGAAAAAGTTGCAGATAAAGGATGTAAAACTGATACATTTGAGAAGTTTATTTAAAAAAAAGACTTACAGCGACAGATTTGGATGTACCATGCTAAAACTGAACATTTTACTTTAGACAAACTTTTGACTGATGCTAAACAAAATTTTAATTTTAAAGGGGGACGTACGACACTATACAAACTTATAAAATTAATGGGATACAAATTTAAAAAAGTAAATGGACGACATATTTTATGTGAACAACGACACGTTAAAATTAGAAAGATCGCTTTCATTCGGAAATATAAACAACTAAAAAGTCTTGCTTAGAGAGTTAGATTCGTGTACCTAGATGAAACATGGATCTATCAAAATGGTAGTTCAAAGCGTCAGTGGGTGCACGATTCTGACCTAAAAAGTAATCCAGCTCGTGTAAAATCCGAAGGAAAGCGATTTACTATTTTACACGCAGGGACTGATACTGGATTTTTGGAAGGATGTGACTTGTTACTAGACTCTTCGAATACAGACCTTGACTATCACAAAAGTATGACCTTTTTAAAAACTGGGTTGTTAATCAACTCATTCCTGCTCTATCTGTATTTCAAGAAAAATGTGTGGTGGTCATGGACAACGTGCCATACCATTCAGTTCAAATTAACAAACCACCCTCTTTTTCAGCGAAAAAAGCAATGATGCAGGAATGGTTGATTAACAATAACATTAGGTTTGACACAAAAATGACAAAGAAACAACTGTACTCTATAATCTTACCTTATAAAACTGACGAAAAGACATATGTAGTGGATGAAATTTTAAAACAACGAGGACATGAAGTACTTCGACTACCACCATACCATTGTCACTACAATCCAATAGAACTAGCATGGGGGTTTACTAAGAAATATTATAACAAACATATTACATCTACTTATCTTGACCAGGAAAGAGTTAAAAAAACTTGGACAGAAGCATTGACTAAATGTACACCAGACATGTGGCAAAATTTTTGTAGACATACAGACGAACTTATTTTGGCAGATTGGACTACTTACATGGGAAACTGCTCACATGACAATATTCCTCCTTTAATTATTTCATTGGAGAAATCAGATTCTGACGATTCCGATTTTGGATTTGATAGTGACTCTGATTCTTCCAGTGAAATAATGGAAGAGGATTGATCATACAAATACACCGACAACATTTACATGTTACATCTAAATCTGCATCTGTATTTGTTTTTATTTGCTTTTATGTAATTTATTAAAATATTTTTTTCATTGTATCGGTTTGAAATGTCTAACAAATCTTAATTTTTCTAAAAAATTTCTGTTATAAAGAACATTATTAAAACATCAGCATATTTAAGTCAAATGCGACACCACCTGGGGCGGACCAGGAAAATCAAATTTTTACTGGAGTATAGTTTCCTCAATTAACCCATTGGATGTGAAATTTTATTATCCTACAGCCACTAATACAATAATGTTACACTACGATGCCATTTGGATGTAAAATAGAAGACTTTAAAAAAGATGGATACCTATAGACTTTGAGTACTGTGTTTTTATGTTAAACTCAAAACTGATGAAATATTTTTTTTTACCACTGCTTGAATAATTTAAAAGTTTTATTATACATTTGTAAAAAGGATCTTTTACTATTGCTTGAGTAATTTAAAAGTTGTATTAAACGTTTTTAGTAATATATGTATATGTGCTACATTTTGAATTTTACTTATATTATTTATTTGTAATAAAATGTAAATATAAAAGTATATTTTTCTACAAGCATGCGTAAAACAACACTTTTCCGCACGCATTTTAATTCAGAAAATATCTCTTTCTCTTTTTTTATTAAATGAATATGTCCTTCAATAACCTTTTGGAAAATTATTGTATTATTACTTTTATGTTGTTGTACCTACTACATACAAATAGTAAAAAAAAGATTATTTTGCATAAAAATAGAGATTTTTAAAATGTTTGTTCTTAAAAAAATCATAATTTATTAAAACACCTCTGTAAACGTTACTCAAAGCAACAACAAACTTTAATTGTCACAAATTAAAATTTTGTTACATTGTTAGGAGTTGAAAATAAAATTTAAAAAATGAATAAAGTATCTTTTTTATGCTTGTAGAAAAAATATTGATCCTAACTCTTGCGGGAAAGTATAACTTTCCGCACTTGATAGGATAATAACTATTTTCGTTCTAGATCAATAATATAATATGAGAATTGACTATAAACAGGGATCTGTTCTGTGCAAAGGAATGTGTTATTTTGAATATCAGTCAAAATTCATGTGAATTTAAATAGACCATTCTTGGATATTAATAGTACCTACTTGCAGCGAAAACTGACGTATCTACTTTAGTACCTATTCAATTTAATATTAAATACATTGACTTATTTTCGGCAAGTTTTAAATTTGGTTTGCAGATTTAATTACTTAAGATATTTGTAATGAATACACATATTTTTATTGAAGACGTGACAACATCGTATTTACAATTAATAAGACCACAGAACAATATGAACAGACGTGTATTATACTGGGCGAATTTCATGTAACTAACAGAGCCTACTGAGATGGAAATAAAAAGTGAATGGCTTATAGATGCAACTGATTTAATGGTGAAAATAAAAATTTGAGTGAATTAAGGTACGATTAAATACATCAAGATTTTAATTTAGGAAATGTTGTAAATAAATATTTATCAATGCGACATTTACAGATCTATTGTGAACATAGGTACATCATATCTAGAATAGGATTAGAGAACCTTGCCTAGTCCTGTCCTCTTAATGAGACTTAATATTCTTGACTGTAGCCTGTTAATGTTCTGTCAAAAGACTAACAATCATTCTGACATCGTTTCGCCTTTGTGATAACAGTTCTGCAGTAAATTTCGCCGAGTGTCCTTATATGAAGACTTTGGCTTGTCGCTTGCCCGGTGATTTTTCCCACTACTTCTGGTCCTTCTCTATCCTTCATTTTTTAATAGTTGCCTTTTTGAACGTGCAGCAACCTCGCTAAATGCTCTATTGTGTCAAAGCTGGTATCAAGGAATGTGGAAAACACTGTGGTGAGGTGGATAGGCAACATGCTCGAAAGTAGGAGAGCGCAAGCATCTCTGTGTGGAACGGTAAAGGAGGTCAAGGCACAAAGAGGGTGTCCACAGGGTGGCGTCCTGTCACCGAATCTGTGGAATCTAGTGGTTGATGACCTCCTTTCTGAGCTCAATGCACAGGGAATGTACGTTCAAGGATATGCTGACGACATTGTTGCCCTAATAAGAGGAAAATTTATGAACACATGCAGAGGGCATTGTTCATAGTGGAAAGGTGGTGTAACCAGGAGGGTCTGAGGGTCAATCCAATGAAGACTGTAATGGTACCATTTACAAGGAAGAGAAATGTTGATATCGCTAGGGTACCAACTCTCTTCGGTAACCAGATCCAGGTTAAGAGAGAGTTCAAGTACCTAGGAATAAGACTAGACGATAAGCTCACCTGGAACAGCCATTTGGCACATATAACGCAACGCTCTCAGACCACACTTATGATGATGAGACGGGCCGTTGGGAAGACATGGGGTCTGAGCCCACAAATGACTAACTGGCTATACACTAGGGTTGCAAGACCGATGATGGTGTATGGCTCGATAGTCTGGTGGACCAAGGTGATGCAAACTACCGCTGTAAAGAGACTACAAAAGATCCAGCGAGTAGCGTGTCTTGGCATCACAGGAGCCATGAGAGGTACACCAACTGCAACCCTGGAAGTAGTGCTAAACCTCCCACCTCTCGACATTATTGTGAAAGGGGAGGCAAGGATGGCAGCCTACAGAATGGGTTGCAGTGGAAACTGGAAGTATAACACCGCCAGTGGGCATACTAGGATGGTGGACACTGTACAGATGGATACCTTGGAAATGCTACCAGACAGGATGGTGAAGATCACAGATCTAGAAAAGCCATACAATGTCAATATTATTGACAGGGCTGCCTGGGAGAAAGGTGAACCTGAATATATGAAAAGGGGGATCACTTGGTATACGGATGGCTCGAAGAAGCCAACAGGCACTGGGGCGGGAAGATCCAAGGCGCAGTTTTGCGCAGTTTTGCGTAAGCCTGGGTAAGCTGGCTACTGTTTTCCAGGCTGAAGTTGTTGCCCTATCAAGAGTGCAAGAGTGTGTTTGGAGCGTGGTATGACAGACCACACCATATACATAAACTCGGATAGTAGAGCAGCGCTAATGGCACTTGACAGTTTTGACTTTACCTCTAAAGCAGTATGGGACTGTCATCAGGCCATGAAAACCCTGAGAGAGTACAACAAGGTTATCCTTAGTTGGGTTCCGGGGCACAAAGGTATCGCTGGCAATGAGGGAGCAGACAAGTGGGCAAACAAAGGAGCTGAAAGCCCGCTCATTGGCCCAGAGCCGACGTGTGGTATTGCTTACAACACAGCACGAAGAGCTGTTCGCCAGTGGATGGGCATAGAACATCGAAAGAGCTGGGAAAGAACAGAAGGTAAAATACAGTCAAAGAGAATGCTGCAGACACCTACTGGTGCTATAGCGGCAGATGCCCTTGGGCTGAGGAGGAAGACCCTGCGGAAAGTGGTTGGCTTCATCAGCGGCCACTGGGTATTTCGCGGACACCTACATAAGATGGGAATTCAAGTTGAAAACCTCCTATGTAGAAAATGCGGTGAGGAGGAGGAAACAGCCTTCTACGTGATATTCATGTGCCCAGCCCTGCAAGGTCTGCGTGTGAGATCCCTTTGCCTACCGACTGGAGATCAAAGGGAAGAACCATAGTCAAAAGAATCTCTTGGTTCATTAAGAACCTGGGATTTGACGAAGAATAAGGACCTGTGAATGAGGGTGCACAATAAGCTGTACTAGCTGCGATGCAATCCCATGGACTACCTCTAAGCCTGGCCTACAAAAAAAAAAAAAAAAAAACCTCGCTAAATAGTTCCGGGCCAATCATTTTATGAGGATATTAGCCTCCGCTTGGGCCAATTCATCAGCCTTCTAATTGCCCCGAAATCCTAGATGTCCTGAAAAATCCCGACTGTGTCAGGGCTCTAACCAGCTCACACCAGCTGTAAGCTTATTTGTTCTGAGACTATCGCCTTTAGAGCTGTTTGGCTGTCTGAGTATATAACAACGGTTTTACCTGTTATACCCAGACTTATGATCTCCGTTACACAGTATTCTATGGCCTAAAACGCTGTAGCATACGCACCTAGACTTAATTGGACTTGTATCCTGTGTCTTCTACTATATCTACCCGGCCTTATATTTCTCAGTCTTTAAGCCACCGCTTTAACGGATTGACTTCCCTTGAATTGGGGGGCTATTGTTCCATGAATCCCTTTCTAATAATTCTACCCGAAAGTTTTTTGCAAAGTTATATCTGAATCGTGAAAAATCACCCGGTTTAAAGAAGAAAAAAATCATTTTTCATCAAGACAATGCATGTGTGTACACAAGTTTATTAACGATGGCTAAATTGAATGAATTAAAGTGCAAATTGCTTGAAAACCCATATTCACCATATTTGAGTTCCTCTGACTATTACCTCTTCAGAAACTTGAAACAATTCCTTCGTGGAAGTCGTCTTTTGTCGAATGAAAAAGCTATTGCAGCTGTGGAACAATATTTTTCAGAACTTCCGGAAAATCATTACAGAGATGGTATCAAATTACTAAAGGATCATTGCAATAAATGTTTCTAAGCTGAGGGACATTATATTAAATAAAAAAAAAACAATTTAATTAAAACACTAGCGGCCGCCCGCGACTTTATCCGCGTGAACTTTAGTTTTTTGCCACCGAATTTCATACAAATTTTCAACCTCTATTTTAAATCCTTAGAAGTGAAATTTAAATAAGTCATTTCTTAGTACACCACTACGAAATAAAAAAAATATTCTCGAATTTTCAAGACTCTACGCGTCTATCGACAGTGTCATGTCGGCCAGCAGCAGCGTGCTACCACCTCACCGCTTCACACACCCCGCACATTAAAGTGCGAGTGGTATTAGACTATTATTATTTTAAAACTATAAAAACTTGCATGCTATATGCATGCAAAATCTCAGCCCAGTCGGTTTGAAATTGACAAAGTTTCATACAAACTTTCATCCCATGTTGTATCCCCTTAGGGGAGGAATTAATTAAAATACTTTATTCGGGGATACCTACGCCATAGTACCTATATGCATGCAAAATCTCAGCCCGATCGGTTTAAATTTGACAAACTTTCATGGCCTATTGTATCCCCTTAGGGGTGGAATTAATTAAAATCCCTTCTTAGGAATGCCTACGTCATAGTAGCTATATGCATGCAAAATCTCAGCTTGATCGGTTTAAAATTGACAAACTTTTATACAAACTTTCATCGCCTATTTTATCCCCTTAGGTGTGGAATTAATTAAAATTCTTTCTTAGGGGATGCCTACGTCATAGTAGCTATAAGCATGCAAAATCTCAACCCGATCGGTTTAAAATTGACAAAGTTTCATACAAACTTTCATCGCCTATTTTATCCCCTTGGGGGTGGAATTAATCAAAATCCTTTCTTACCGAATGCCTACGTTATAACATCTACCTGCATGCCAAATTTTAGCCCCATAAGTCCAGCGGTTTGGGCTGTGCGTTGATAGATCACTATATCAGTCAGTCAGTCAGTCACCTCTGAGTTTTATATATATAGATACATATTCTTTAATTTTTGCTTTCGAAACTTTTCAACTAACCTGTATGTGAAACTTATTTGAAAGGTATAAAGTCCAACGCAGTACCTAATGTTTGAAATGTAACAAAAATAAAAGATAAAAATTTTCAAATCGTTACAAATTTTCACAGTGGTGGTTTAAACTTAAACATATATAAATATTATTTTTTCAGTTTATTTAGTTGGTTTCAATATTTACCCTCGTACAAAAGCCAGTAGCCTGGACCGGTTATATGGAAAAAGAAAATATTGCGATAGGTGTACCGTTTCGTCAAAAAGCCATGCCAATGTTGCATGATAAAATAGGAAAAAAGGATGTCGAGCGAAATTGTGATTATAAAAGATTGGAGTATCTTACAATCATCTGTTTTAAAAACTTAGCAAATTTAAAAAGATATGCTTACTATCTATCGCGATCAATGTCTTATAATGCTAGTGTGAAACATTAGATTAGAAGCTTTATAAGAGGTAAATTATTCATTAAAGACGAAAAGCAGTTCTGTGTCCATCTGCTTAAATATCGATTCACTTCATGACATGATTTTATCAGAAGGTCAAATTGGTTGAAACCAATTCTGAGGCACTGAATATTTTATATAAACGCGTCAATCATATAGCTGATATCGATTTGGACTAAAAAAATGTGTGCAAACTGTCTAAAAATTTACCAAAAGTGTGCAAGAATAAAAGCATTATGTTCTATCTGTGCTCGGTTTAAAAAAAAATGCAAACTTTTTAAAGCAGGAATCCATGGAATGAAAATGCTCTTGTTCTCTAAATCTTCAGATATATCGTGTTCACCAATATATTGGAATAGGTGTTGCTTCCGTTTTTAGGGATTGCCAAAGAGTAATACGAACAGAAAAATATTTGGGAATGGCTACTCGAAGTTACTAACCACTTTACCAGAAAAAGGAGCGCCTAGGCTATCTTAGGATAGTATTTTTGCAATACAATAAATTCATGATTTACCCTACTTATTCACCCATCTGGCTTAATGCTATGAACACCTTGGTTTACAGAGCAAGATGGTTTAAAATATCTAAAGCAGCTTATAAATAAATTATGAGAAGAGTATGTCAAATAATAATTACAATAAAATTTTGGTTGCTATTATATTTCGCTAAGGATTTTTGAATTCATCCTCGTTTACGCTTTTAGTTGGATATTTGTTAAATACTCGTAATATCTTCCTGGGTATTCTTTTTGTCGTAATTAATATTCGTTATAGTCTATTTGTTTGCAGTTGGCAGCTGAGAAAAGTCATTAAATCGTAAAATGTTGTAAACAAGATCCTAAATCAGTAGCGCACCTACTTATTTATATCGGTATTAAGAAATTTCTTTTAATCATCATATTTTAATCTTCTTAGGTAAGGGATAAGTAGTCATAATACGATATTTAGAATATTTTGTTTTTTGATTTTACTTTTTAATATGTAGCATATTTTTATTTTACTTTTAATTTTTATTTTAATTTAAATTATGCTTTAAAAAAACTTCGGTTCTACGGTCATGGGATCTACTCAGCTACCTGTTGAGGCAATATTATCTAGGGTTTCTATTGTGTTTGGGTTAGTTAATCCCTAATTACAGGGCAGACTCTTTGAAAAATAACAACTATGACTTTGTTTCAATAGAAATGTATACTACTTTTAGTTATTTTTCATGAACCACCTTTGCTTGGTCTTTGAAGGATTTGCATTTATAATGAATTCACTGTGCTGCCAACTGCAAACAAATAGACTTTAGTAATATTTTCTATAGGTTTTATTATTATTTTTTTTTTAAACACAAGCCTGCTCTATTAACAATATTAACATGAAAGACACTTTGTTTATTTAGTATTACTTATTACTTTATAACTTGGATATAGCTATTCCTAAACATTTTAGAACCTTATAATTAAGCACCCTTTAAAATAGTGTAGAATTTCGATGAGAGTAATTACCTTATCCAAAATCTTTAATTAAAGTAAATTACCGAAGGCAATATATTTGAAACAATGGCTGACATAGTTAATTCTATCGACCTCATGCTGCTAACGCACCAAATGAATTAAGAAAATAGCTCAGCTTAGACAAAAGGTAACAGAAACCCTCTTGTAGGTGTAGGTAATTGGCGCAACTTGCTATCCAGCACAAAGTCCATTATTAATTAGCATCAGATGGATAATTCGTTTCATATTTGGTGTTTAATAAGGTAGATCTGAGTAAAAAACATTGAATATACATAAATACATAAATGCGAATTTTTCTGACTAAAACACTCTATTATTAATTATTTTGTAAATAGAAACTGTACAGTAAGGTATCTGTTTCAATGCTGTCCTACTTTTTGTATTAGACCAACATAATTCGATCGTTCAGTGTATCCAATTTTGAAAAAAACTATTGTTGGTAAAAGAGAAATTGTTGGAATGTGAATTTTCTTGCTCATTTTTTCCACGTTCACTGTGACATTCTTATTTCTAACTTTATCCATTGCAATATCTTTATTTTTGCCACTTATAACTTTCATTCTTGGTTTTTCGTTGTTAACCAGGTTTCTGAGTTATACCTACATCAACGCTGTTCTTACAACTTTCTTGTTCAGTTTACCTATTATTTTTGCACTTTCATTCCTGTTATACAAAACTCCACTCCACACTTGATTCTATGATTCATCTCAGTCTTTAACCCTCCTTTCTAGCACAGAACCGAACTATTTAATGTTTTGAACAGGTGAGGTGGCAGTTTTCGTCCTACTCACTCTCAATCATCTACTCTTTCTCTTTCTTTTACAAGATCAAAAATTACAAAATCATCCACACACATTATATCCAATGGGGCTCTCATCCCTTTCATCATAACATCCATTACCATACTAAACAGATACGGACTCAGCTCCGATCCTGGTAAAGCCCCACATGGATCACAAATCCCTCCTTAACCCAACACTGATTTTTATTTCCGTTTTTGTTCCTTGATTTATCTTTTGTACTAACCAGACATACTTTTCCGGTACACCTTATACATCTTCACACTTCTTGTCTCGCACTCAGTCATACGCTTTCTCTGAGCCTATCGAAGCAGCGTGGATATTACGCTGTATTTCACGACATCTCTCTATCATTCTTCTTATAGGCATAAATTCAAATTACTCGTTACTTATACGCGTGTCATCTCTTAGCCTTTTCTTAACTATTTTCTTTCAAATTTTTAAAGTATGTGACATTAATTTAATGCCTCTTTAGTTATCACATTCTTGCACCTCAGATAACAGGGTCTTCTGGAACAACCAAGCAAACGAAATAATACACCAAGCTACAAAAGCCCTTATGGTGTGCAGAAACATAGTCGAAAATAATTGGGGTTGTAGCTTGGGGCGCGAGAGCTAATCTACTACGACGATAAACCTCTCGAAGATATAGAGACTAACTTGTGCATGCACCACAGCACATGGGAATATGCCCTATTTTAAACCATGTACCTCTTCGTTACACTTTCAAGTAATAATAAGAAAGAATACAATATATAGAATGTTCAAAGAAGGAACAATGGGAAATGCACCAAGATGATATACCAAAGATATTTAACTGGGTAGTAAATTTGAATGGGACAATGACACCATATTGGGGCCAAGCCAAAATGCCATAAAATGGTTTGCGGATAAAGGAACAGGAGTAGGGGTCAGGCAGCCATCAAAGCTCTAAATTTAAACGGAATGATCGAATTATGTTGATCAAATACAACCTAAATGAACTAGGACAAAATAACACTGTAACCCTCTTAAGGGTTCCAGGACACATAGGAATAGAGGGAAACGAAACAGCAGATAAGCTGGCAAAAAAAGCTGAAACAATCGAAGACTCTTATGGGAATCTATAACCAAAAGAGATCTTTCAGCTGTCTAAACCTTAGTAAGAAGAACGGGAATATTAACCGAGCACTGCCAATTAAGAAGACACATGAAGAATCTAAGGTTGGTAGATGAAGCAAAGTGCAGATTATATAGGTAGAGGATGAAATCTCAATACATATACTCTCAGCATGCATTACCTTACATAATTCTAGGGTCATACGAAATAGAAGAGAAAGTACAACCTCACTTGAAGCTTAACGATATCCTAAACTTTATAAAAAAGATAAACTAGCAGAGCTACTATAAATCTGAGAAATTGTCAGAATTATAGCAAGAAAATGGGGACACAATAGATCTTATAGTTCGCAGGTGTATCTATCACCCCTAATTTTGCTCATACATACATACATACATACATTTAATCAAAATCATTTACAAGACAAGAAATACTTTTTTTAAAAACCGTAGGTACTCTGTTTAGATTTAATTAAGTAGTTGTCGGTGCTTAAATGTAGAATATGGGTAATACAAAATATTTGTATCTGTGTATGTCCAAATAAATATGCGATAAATTATGCATTTTTATCCTCAAGTTGTTTAAGCTTCAGTAAATATCAATCTATATCCCGCAATTTTCCATGAAAATTTAAAATTTTCGATGAAAATTAAATCGATATTTCGACAAGCATTGAAAATTTAGTATCTGTTTTTCCCTTAGGTGTCAACTGCTTGCTGCGTTTTCTCGTTTTCAAGCTATAAATTTAAATAATTCAATGCTTTTAGAGCCATTTGCATAGTGATTTCCTACATTAGTGATCGATCACCCAATTATGTTAAAATAAACAGGATTGATTTCTGTTTTCATTAATTTACTAGCATTTCCGTTATAATTTAAACAAAGGTGACACAAAAATTAAATTGATTACATTAATATATTACGAAAATCTAATTATACAAATTCAAATTTCCAATATCTCTGATCTTCAAATATTTATATCAAATGATTAATTCAGCGAAACGAGATACGGGAAAATATACGAGTGGACGGGTACATTCGTCAGACAAAGTGATTGAATTGAAAATAAAATTTAAAAAGTAGACGGATAAATGCAAGACTTTTGAAAAGAAAACGAAAGAACATGCGGTTGGAAAACATCTCTTTGGCGTTAAAACGAATACCTTTCTACAATTTTACACCTCAAAAAGACCGTACCGAAGAAGCATTCCTACTATATTGTACTTCGAAGTAACGGATATCGTATTTACTCACTTGAATGACCAACAAAGCAATAGAAATATGTAGGTATGTATATTATTGTAATATTATAAAATTTGTAACAATGTAGGTTTAATTTTGTTTCGTATCCACTTATAAAATATATATGATTGACTTATTAAAAAACAGGCATGCTAGAATGTACCTACACGGCATACACAGTTAAAATGTCAAGCACTTAAAACTTTCCTCTACATGAATTTATTATTCTCTTTGTACAAATTGTCCTTTTTTTGTAGTTTAAATACTCTTTCAAGTTTCCTACTAATATCATAAATTAGTATCCCATACTTGAACTTAGCTTCAAAATTTGCGTTGTATACAATTTTAAGTGTTTTAACCTTTAAATATTTTGATTCAACAGGTATACTGTAACACAGTGAGCTTAATTTCTCACAAATATAGTTTATATTTTGTTCCCAATCTAAATGGGAATCAGTCCCAAGACTTATCCCATTGACTATCTGATTATCGGAGCGGTTTAGGTTTATGCTATCTGTTGAATCAACTCTTGTCTGGTAAGTATTAAAAAGCATTATATTTGTTTTTTCTTTGTTTAATATTTGTCTGTTGTTATAAAACCAATTCTGAATATCTAATATTTTAAATATTTTATTATTTGTCCTTAATTGTAAATCAATATAGTTTTTAAACTGTGAAAGGCTTTCGCGGCCATTGTCTAATGTATCAATAGTTTTTGGGCTGTTAGGCCGGCGTCGATTGTCTTGCTGACTTGACGTTTCGCCAACACGAGCGGTTGGCATCTTCAGAAGTTGCTTCCTGGTTGACACGTTGACAGTCCGCGAACAGACAGCCCGTATTTATACTATTTATACGTCGGGAAGGAAGTGGGCGGGGCCTCAGTTGCTTTCGATTCCAATCGGTTCTGGTCGGTGTTGTTCGTTAAGGGTAGAGTTTTCGCACCCTTAATTATGGGGACCCATGTTTTGTTAATCTTGACTGCTTCCTCTTTTTATTAAGGTTGTTCGGGTGCTTCTCTATCTCTATGGCTTCTCTATAGAGTCTGGAATGGTATGCTGATGTAGTAGCGAGGACTTGGGTCTCCTCAAACTTAATTAGATGGTCCATAGTGAGGGTATGTTCCGCTACGGCGGATTTGTTCGTCTGCCCCAGACGACAGTTGGCCTTGTGCTCTTTAATCCTGGTGTTGATCGAGCGTTTGGTAGTTCCTATGTACACGCTTCCATATGTGCACGGAATGCGGAAAATTCCCGAAACCGACAGTGGATCTCTTCTGTCTTTTGCCGATCGAAGACATTCTTTGATTTTTCTCGTTGGTTTGAAAATAGTTTTCACATTTTTCTTTCTTAGCAATCGACCAATTCTGTCTGTCACTCCCGGAATAAAAGGCAGAAATGCTTTTGCCACTGGTTGGATTTGCTCATTTCCTTTGGGTCTCCAAATTGTTGGTCCAATCGATCTTTTAATTTCCCGTTCTGAATAACCATTGGCCCTTAAAGCATTATGAATATGAGTTAGCTCTGCGTTTGATGACTCCATATTTCTGACATGGGTGGTGGTTGGAATCCCTATGTAAATAACGATCCGTATGTGTTGGTTTTCTGTACACTGTGGCTCAATGATCTTCCTTTTCGTGATAATAACACATCAAGGAACGCTAGCTTGTTGTTGTCTTCGATTTCCATCGTAAACTGTATGTTTTCATGGATGCTGTTAATGTGTGTCAGAAATTCTTGCAATTTATTCTGCCCATGGCTCCATATTACAAATGTGTCATCTACATATCTATCCCAAACTTTTGGCTTGTATGGGGCACTGTCCAAAGCCAGTTGTTCGAACTTTTCCATAAAGAAATTTGCTATTACCGGGCTGAGAGGGCTTCCCATCGCTACTCCTTCGATCTGTTCGTAAATCTTGTTGTCCTACGAAAAATAAGTGGTAGTGAGGCAATGTTTAAACAAATTGGAGATGTCCTCTGGGAATTTATCATATATATGTTCCATTGCATCGCTTACGGGCACTTTTGTAAAGAGAGATACTACATCAAAACTTACTAATATATCATTCTCTTCAAGAACTAAGTCTTTAACTTTTGAAATAAAATGGGTGGAATCTTTGACATACGAATCAGTAAGTCCGATGTATGGTTGCAGGAGTGATGACAGGTGTTTAGCTAAATCATATGTCGGTGAACCAATGGTGCTTACATTGGGACGCAGCGGAATGTTGGCTTTGTGTATCTTTGGCAAACCATAGAGTCTTGGTATAGCAGCTTCACTTTTACAAATTAATTTCTTTGTCTGTTCTTCTAGACTTGACTTCTTCACTAAGGTCTTTGTTGTTCTTATTACGCGTTGTGTTGGATCATTGCGTAACTCCTTATAACTGCTTGGATCCAGTAAATCATTTATCTTTTCCTTATTATCTGCGGTATTTATTACGACAGTGGCATTTCCCTTGTCCGCTGGTAACATCAGTATACTCTCATCCTTGTTTAGATCTTGAATTGCTCTTAACTCTCTAGGCTTTAGGTTACTTTTGGGTCGTTTGGCCTTTTGTAAAATTCTTGCTGATTCGGTGCGTAATTACTGAGCTGTTTCTTCTGGCAGACATCTTAGTGCGGATTCTAGATTTGCGATAATGTCTTCCTTCGGCACATCTTTTGGCGTTATGGCAAAGTTGCCGCCCTTAGCAAGTACGGAGACCTCATCTGGAGACAAATTCCGATGGCTAACATTAATAACTGTTCTCTGAGTGTCTAGCGTTTGCTTTGGTCCAATGTTTCTCGTTAATCTTTCAAATTTGTCTTTTTGGCGGTCGGTGTTTCTTTGCAGTTCATTTTCCATGCTTCTATATGATATTGCATCAATTTTATCCCAGTCTGTTCGGTGAAGTCTGTTGCTTAGCTGATAAAAGATTCCTAGTAGTTTTGTATCGACCTCTGCTAAATTTCTTCTGGTGGTTTGTAGCCTCTCTCTGAGCAGAGCTTTTTCCGTTCGGTTATAAATCCTTCGAGCTTGAGCAGATCTTATTACTTGTTTCGCTTTTAAGAACTTCGGTATGAAATCCTCTTCCCTACAATGAGATAGAAAAGCCAAGGAGGCTAATAACTGTGCTTTTTTCTTCCTTCCTTGTTCCAGTTGTCGGTGCAACGCATTCAACCAGGAAGCAACTTCTGAAGATGCCAACCGCTCGTGTTGGCGAAACGTCAAGTCAGCAAGACAATCGACGCCGGCCTTACAGCCCAAAAACCATTGATACAATATAGTTTTTACCACTTAGTATAAAATTGGTGTCGTCAGCATAATTAATTATTTCAAAGTTATCTTAAGGTGTTATTGAAGTGCTTAAATCATTCAAATATATTACAAAGAGTATATGCTCAAGAATAGTCCTTTGCGGTAGGTACTCCTACATATATGTATTTATCATATCTGAATGAAGTATTTTATCATCTTTTTTTAGTCAGACTAGTTGTTTACTATTATGAAGGTAAGATTTTATCCAATTTAGCAACCCTTCTGACGTCGTCTGTCCATCGTTCTGACTAGAACTCCACTTCTGCCATGCTATTCGCTCTATGACATCCCTGACGTCTGTCCTTCTTCTGATTTCCTCGTTTCTAACCCTGTCTCTAAGAGTCAGTCCAAGTAGTGAACGTTCCATTTTTCTTTGGGCCATTCTAAGTTTGGTTGCTGCTAATCGTAGGTAGGAGAGCCTTTCGCCTTCGACATTTATTCCTTTGGCGTCCCACTCCAATTGTTTAAAAACAGGTTCCAGTACTGTCGTAAAGAGTTTGGTAGAAAACGTGTTACCCTCTCTAAATCCTCTTTTGATTTTTACAGATTTGGTATCTTTATGAGTTGCATTATTATATATGTTCGGTATCAGTTTGGAGTACTGATAATCTATACGACTTTCCTCCAACGCCCTCATTATGCTGTCAATTTCAATCGTATCAAATGCTTTGCGAAAGTCTACGAAAGCGAGGACCTATGGTCGGTTGTAGGTATTCGATGGATTTTTCTATAATCCCTTTTATGCAGTGGAGGTGGTCGTTTGTGCCAAAGTTTTTCCTAAAACCTGCCTGTTCTCTAGGTTGGTAAAAATCTAATTTTGTTTCCAGTCTGTTTGTTATTATTCTTGTGAATAACTTGTAAAGGTGGTTTAATAGGCTTATGGGTCGGTAATTCTCGAGGTCTGTTGGATCGCCCTTTTTGTGTAATCAATTGGTAAGTGCACTGTGCCATCTTGTAGGTGTTTCACTTTGGTATAGACATAAGTTAAACAGTTCCTTTATGAGCATTACAACCTATCTATTACTTATAATAAATCTGTAGAGAGGTCAATTCTGTACATGAAATATTTCCAAAATAACTATCAGGGGGTGATTGGGGATCAATACTGATTCCAAAAATTCAATCAGTAAAATTTTTGTCTGTCTGTCTGTCTGTCTGTCTGTCTGTCTGTATAACCGCTATAGAAACAAAAACTACTCGACGGATTTTAACAAAATTTGGTACAATTATTTTTCAAACTCCTGTGCTGGTTATACTTTTCATCACGCTACAATCAATAGGAGCAGAGCAGTGAAGGGAAATGTTGGGAAAACGGGGGAAGTTACTCCATTTTTTAAGCTTCCGTCGCGTGTGCAACCTTAATTGTTAAAGCTATACAGAAATCATCTTATTTTTATAATTTGAAGGTCAACTGTGAACGGATTTTACAAAATTTCACCCACAGGGGGGTTGCGGAGGCGTAAAAAAAAATAAAATTAAAATCTATGGGTCCTACAGGTTTGAAACTTTGCAAAATAGTTATTTTTATAATTTTGAGGTCAATTGTGAACGGATTTTACGAAATTCCACGCACAGGGGGGTTGCGGGGGCGTGAAAAAAAATTAAAGTCTAAAAGTCCTACAGGTTTGAAACTTTGCACAATAGTTATTTTTATAATTTTGAGGTCAATTGTGAACGGATTTTAGAAAATTCCACCCACAAGGGGCCATGCGAGGGCGTGAAAAATAATCTATACTTACAATAAATCTGTAGAAATGAAAATTCTGTACATTAAAGATATTTAAAAAATAATTAGCAGGGGGTGTTACTACATCGATATAGAACCCAAAAATGTGATTTTTTTGTCTGTCTGTCTGTCTGTCTGTATGTTTGTGCGCGCATCACATTAAAACTACTGATCCGATTCGAATGCGGTTTTCACAGATGTATTTGTCTTCTTTCAACTTAACATCTGGTATATAAAAATTTCTCCCACACCCCTTTAACGAATTCGGGGGAGAAATTTTTATATAAAAATCAACACGCCACACGAACAACGTCGCGGGTACAGCTAGTACATATAATAAAACTGTAACTGATCGCTGTCTGTACATGACAAATATATTTAAGAAACCATGGTGGGCTTTTATATATGCAAGAAAACCCAAAACAATGTTTTTTTTTTTATTTCGTCCGTTTGTCCATAAGTATATATGTCTGTATGTCCGTATGTTTATTAACACTAATCTCAGAACCGGCTTAACAGATTTGGATGCAGATTTTAGGGATATAATATTGTAATGGTGTCACTTAATGTTTAGTATTTTTTTTTTTTCATTTAAATCGTTTGTGTCGATTAAGGTATTAACACATATTATCTACAAATAGTGTTTTTATGTTATTTTAATAATTATCGCTTCTCCAAACAACTTGTTTATTATTTTATTTGTATTTTAGTTTTTTTCTGAATCTAACTAGATGTTTTCGTATCCACCTAGATAGATAAATTTTTTGTAAACTTTACGTTATTAATTATTTCATATTTTGTTAGTAAATGTGGGTTAAGCTAAAATGGAGTATAAATTTATCTCTTTAAACACACTTCATTTATGAAGTGTAAAAGCGACCAACTTTTTTCAAATAAAAACGTAGAGATGACCATTGTTAATATGGTTTTCCAAGGGAGAAAAACTGAGAATTTTTTCCCTTACGACAAATGTGTTACGAAACAATCAATCAAAGTAAACGCGGACCAGCATTCAGGACTTCATTTATCTTTTCTTGCTTTTTTAGACCATTTTCGGTTTTTCTGCAACCCCAAAGGGGTTTGTGGATTTTTCGAACCCGATAACAGCTCTACTTTGGTCCAAGTCTGTTAGACGTGTCCCCAGAAATATTTATAAAGTGGTCTGACAGCAGAAGAGGTTTCAGAACGGATTTATTTATCAACTGTGTGTCGTTATCCTGAAAATGTTCGATTTATTTAAGGAAACAATAACAGTTTGAAAATAAGTGAAGAGATTTAGATGCGGACGACCTCTATATAAACATATATTGGCCCTATTTATTTTGCTTTCAAGAATATTTGTGTAAGAAAGACTTATTCCTAACGAATTAAATAATTTATTTACTTGAGTTCCTCATAAATTTAAATATTAACATTCTTAATTTCGTCAATATTTATTTATCGTAATTTAGTCGAAAAAAAAATTGAAAACATTGCAGAACTGAGAGCTTAAACGATGTTTGAAAATTTGTTTATGCTGGTCTACTCTTGAAAAAAAAGGGTTTTCTTTTAGTTCCCTTAGAATTATAGTTTATTACATAGAGTCAACAAGTTTTTTTCAGTTTTCTGTGATTTGCGGATCTCGAAACCATATCTGGATTGCAGCTTCTATCAATTTTCCTCGAAATATTTCGTCATCATCATGCAAAAGTGGCAAGGAGCAAAATTTTGTTGAAAAATTGGCATCCACTTCTCAGCTCTTCTTCTAATCTTCTTTCCAACAAGTCTTTGTATTTTTCAGAATAGATTATGCCTTCGAGGGCACGAGGGATCCAGTACCTTAATAAGAAAAGTAGCCCCAAAACATCTTCTCCAGAGGAAGTTTTACTTTTTGGTCAATAGTAGCCGGCTTAAGGTTTTTGATTGGCACTTTTTCTTGGCAAAACGAGATCGTTGTCCTTGTATAGTTTATCCAAAACCACTTGAATAGGCGTGCTCAACGCTCATTTCGAATTTTCAAGAATTTTCTTCATTGGCGTACAGGTGTGAGTCGAGAAGTTTAAAGCAACATTAAATAGATATTTTACTAGGTTCGTTCATATAATGACGTTCTTTTGTGTTTCCCTTGGTTAAATCGTAAAAATAATTCCTATCCAAGTCGGCCTAGTTATACTATACCAAAAAGTGGCTCTAATCTGAGAACAACACTTTTCTACAATCTTCAGTAATCCAGTTCTTATCTTTTCGCCCAATTATACAGTTTTTTCTATATTCTAGAAGTCAATAGCTGTTTCTTACTGCTTTTTTTTTACGTTCTTCGCACCGTAAAGTCATGAATAATTACTCCAGCGCGTGCTAAATCATTCTGTAGATATTGACTTGTTTTTCTAGGATTTAATTTATTCTCCTTCATAAAAATGCTTCTCCCCTTGTAGTTATCTATCTTTTCCTGACACATTTTCTTCTGTTTACCACAATCATACCAGTTTTCTTTTTCTGCTTTAAAATCTTGTTAACAACTCCCAAGCTCATATTACATTCTTCTGCAATATCTCTTTGAGTCATAGATGTATGTTCACTTAAAGTAACAATTTTAGTACATATTTTTGAAGAGATATCGATCTTTAACAGTTTTGTCATTGCTTATCCAAAAGACGTTAAAAACCCCTAAAAATTTCTATACCTACCATCTTCACATCACAGTAAATCACATGAGTCAAGGAAATTTGTTAACTTCTATAAACTTACAACTCTCCTAAAGAACAAAGAATATATGGACATCAAATAACAAGAAAACTATACCAAAAAGTTAAAAATAGAAATCTAGAAAACGACGATATAAAACATAAACATTTTAAAAATATATAGTACAAAGAAATAGGGACTAAAGGGTAATAAAATTTATTGACAAGAAAAATTAAAATTCAGATGTAACGAAATTAGATAATAAAGTGTTTTATGAGGTTTGTTAACTTCTATGAACAAATCATATATGATCAAATAAGAAGAAATTTTCTTTTTTCTTTCTTTTAAAATGCGCAACAGACCTTGGAGGCCTCTGGCTAAAAGGATTACATTATATTACATTACATTACTTATTTTAGTAACAATTTGTTTTTATTAAAGTCTTTTTATGCATTCTTTAACTACTTTCTTCCATTCACTTCTGATCAATGCTTTTTCTTGCCAGTTTTTAATGTTACTCCTTTGCAAGTACTCCTTTGCAAGTCTTCATATACGTTGTCTTTTCATCTCTGTCTGCGTCTACCTTTTCTTCTCTTTTGTATTGGCTTTCGTGAGAGTACCATTTTCGGCAATCTTTTTTTTCCGATTCTTTTGATGTGTCCTAAATATCATATTCTCTGAGATTTATTTTAATATTTTCACATCTCCATATATTGATTTTTGTATTTTTCTCTCCCATTTGTCTAAGGTTTCATTCTGATTTGTTGAGCACCCATCTTTCACTGGCATTTGTAGCTGTGGGCCTAGTAACTGTCTTATAAATTCTAAATTTTACTTTTCTTGACACGTATTTGGATGTCATTAGCTTTCGTAATGCTCCATACTTTTTGTTTGTTTTTGCTATTCTTGCCTTTATCTCTTGCTCCTCGTGTCCCTTTTCATCTATTTGAACACCCAGGTAAGTAATTTCTTTAACTTTTTTGAACGTATATGTTTTTACTTTGTCTATTTGTAATATATACCAGATATTTTGTCTTCTCTTCATTTATTGTAAGTCCAAGTTTTCTTGCCTCTTTTATTATATTCTTCATCAACCTTTTTAAATAACAAGAAGACTATATTAAAAAGTTAAAAATAGAAAATGACGACAGTAAACACAAACATTTTGAAAATGTATAATACAAAGAAATAGGGAATAAAGGTTAATAAAATTTATTGATAAGAATAATTAAAATTCAGATGTAACGAAATTAGATAATAAAATGTAGATATTATTACGCCATGTATATAATAACTAATAATTTAAACCTATACACATATATTCATTACAATTATTTTATTTTGCATCAATTTAGTGCCGCATTGTTACTGCAATATTATCAAGAGAGCCGTTAGTAGCAAGTTTATTGAGTAAAAATTCTCTGAAACCACAAAGAGGCGTAAACATTCGTGTAACTAAAAACGGAATTAAGGCAATAAATGCCGCCAAAGGATTAAAGTGGCGCATATTGAGACAATAGGGAAACAATCCAAAAGAATGAGGAAACGTGTCAAGAGGTTTCTGAGGAAAACAGCCATGTAGGCCAGGTGATTGTGTGTTAGATTTTTTAAAAGAATGTAGGATAAACTTAATCGATAGTAGGAGAAGAAAAATATTTTTTTAATTAACTTAAAGCACAGACATACCAATAAAAAAAATTTAATTGATAAAGTCGAAATGAGACAAAGGTAAAATGAGGTACCAGGTTAACTATAATGGTGATCTTTCCCAATTACATAAGTAAGGGTGTCTATGTAGTGACCTCTAAGATTATTTTTATCTGAATTTTTTTAGACTTTCGTTTACTGTTATAACATTTAAATTTCCAGTAAATTTCTTGTACATTTATTTTAAAATTTATTTGTACCAGCTTATCTTATATTATTAAGCGAGCAACTGTCTGAATGTATTTCCATAGGGTCTCAAAAACGGCTCCAACGATTTTGTTGAAATTTGAAATATAGGTGCAAACGGAGGCAAAAAATCGATCTAGCTGGATACCACGTCTGGAAAAATTCGTTTTTTCCATTTCTTGTCCAAAATTATTTTCCCACATCAAATGGTTGTTAGGATACAATAACTTGTGAAATAGGTACTGCATATCAGCTCGGGTAGCTCAGTTGGTAGAGCATTGGACTTTTATATTATACCAGCAGATACCGACTATCCTTTTCAATTATTTTACTGAACCCAAACCTGTAAAGATCAAAACCAGGGAATATAATTCAATGGAAGTGATAACCAGCCGTCGTTAAACAATCTTTAAGAGAAGATAGGTCAGTCCGCGTAAACTTGGAACGAAAAGTAAGTATATGTTATTTGTAACAGTCATCATCAAAGAGATACTTTAGAATTTCACTAATTTATATTTTTTAATTTAACTTAACTTAAACATCACTTCTTATCAAATTGAATTTATGATTTGATATCCTCTTACCTACGGCTGAAGTGTCGTATGCAATTGTGATCTACTACTATATCTCTATTCTGAAATATCTTAGCCTATTTCTGGTAGAGTAGATGGTATACAGTGTTTGGAAAAAGGTAAAATATAGTTATAATTACAATTGCCAACCAGCCTTTACGACTATACTGTGTTTGATTGTTTGACTAACTTCACTTGGCTGCTTCAATTATGTTTTTCTGATTTTCTTGAGTATTCCCCATTAATAATGCCTTTTGTCCTTTTATGAAAATTGTTAAACGAGGGAAGATCTCTTGTTGTAGGTTATTCTACAATCTTGTAAACTTATCTCTTGATATAGAATATTTTTAGTACTATAAAAAAATTCTATTAGTTGCGTAAGTATGTTGTTATTGTAAAAGATTTGTTTGATATATTCATTTACAAGTACCTCTATTTTATTTATATTGTTTCAGAGTGTATCGTTTATCATATTCTATACGGATAAAATGATAAAACACTTGATCTTATGCACTAAATTCGATACAGTCTAATGCAATCAATTTTAATTATCACGTTCCTTGAATAATGGGGATTGGCGGTATATCATAAGTAAAATAAAGATATTAGAATATATTAGAATACTTAACATGAAGAGGTCCAACAACAATTTACCACATTTCTCAAACGTTATATGTTGATCCTGCAAACACTCGTCGAAGTCTATAGATAATGGACTGTTCCCGTAATTGCACCAAATATTTCGATTGCTACGACAAAGTTAAAATCGATTAAAATACTAAAACACATACAAAAAATGTTATTTTCGTTTACCTATATCCAGCAGCAACGATATGGTGCATTGACAGACTTTGGGGTACCCTTTTTATTTGGCTTATATAAGTACCATTAAAAAACATATTTATTGTAGAAAATACATATTCGATCATCATCTTCAGCTTATTCTGCCATTTCTAATTATGGTGTAACTTCCCTTATATATTCGTTCTTTAATTGTCCCCATGTTACTCTATCCTTGGCTGTTCTGGACCATGTTGTACCTGTTTATTTCCTTATGTCATGATCCCATCTTAAGTTTGGTTGTTGTCTCGGTCGCTTGATAGCTCTTGGATGCTACATCGTTATTCTTGTGGTACATCTGTTATCTATTTTTCTTGCTATGTGTCCTGCTCATTGCCATTTCAAAAATTTGATTCTTTGTATTACGTCTTGAGTTTTTTGTCTATTCTTTTGCGGTCTCTCCTTGTTATTCCTAGCATAATTACCTATTTCCATCGATCTTTGTGCAGCTTGTAGTTTGTTTGTTATATCAGTTTTGATTGTCCAAATTTCACAGCCGTATGGCATAACTGGTAGTACACATTGATCAAACGTTCTTTTCTTTAGCTGTAATGGCATTCGTCTACAGTTTTTAAGGCTCTATTTTTAATTTTTCGTTGTCTGCCAGCTCGTTGTACATGATCTTCGTTTTTGCTAGGTTCATCTTTAATCCGATTTCTGTACTGGCTGTGTTCAGATCGTTTATTAGTTCTTGCAATTCGGCAGAATCGTTAGCTGTGAGGACTATGTCATCAGCGAATCTTAGATGGTTAAGGTATTCTCCATCTATAGGCAGACCTTTGTTGTTTCTTGTATAATTTTCGGAAGATTTATTCTAAAGTTGCTGTAAAGGGTTCTGGGGAAATTGCGTCTCCTTGTCGAACGCCTCTCGTAGTGGGAAAATCAGAAGTGTCTTCATGTATTTTTACTTTAGCCTTGGCTGTCCTGTATATCTTGCTCAAAGTTTCAATGTATGGGTGTCTATTAGGGCTTCGATTATGGCTTTCGAATATATGGAGTCGAAATCTTTTTCGAAGTCAATCAAAGTTAGAGCCATTGGTATTTCATATTCTTTAGTGCGACTCATTAGTTCTCTTAGTGTTTGAATATGATCCTATCTTGGTGTGTATCTAGTGTGTTTTGTTGCCTGTTGTTGATGAATTTTGTGAATGTTTTGTATATAATTGGAAGAAGGCTTATTGGTCTATCTCTATAATTTTTGATATCTTCCTTGCCGCTTTTCTTGTGGATCAATATGATATTGGCGGTGTTCCAAAACATTAAAACCATTAATTAGTTGTTGCATTTAAATTCCTACAACGATTATTTAAAATAAAATTTTTTCATTTCTATTTTAACTAATAACTACTGGCCTAACATTGCAAAAGCAAGGGTGGTGGAGAGTAGTTTGAATTGGGGGTCGAGACATCGATGACACCTCCAATCGATGACACTCTAGAATGGCGTTGATGAACGGACCAAAGTGCAAGCGAAAGAAAAAGAACAGAATGAGATGGCAATGCTGTCAAGTATTTATCTACTAAAAATATGCTTCTTTGAGTTTGAGAGGAAATGTCGATATATACTTCATTCTACTAGAGTTGCGATGATGGTTTAAAGTGGCAATCAACGTGTACCGATAAGTTTCTTTTATGTCTTAGAAACATAGACCATTGACGGGTAAAAACTTTTGTTATGGGATTTTTTTATTTTTTTTTTTTTTATTATAAGCACAACAAGTGATATAGAAGATATATTTTAATACCTATTTTTCCTTGATGTTCAGCTAAAATAAGTCATACCAAAGAAAACACAAAGTCAACTTTTTGTCATTAATATTAAATATACTAAAGATAATTGACAACACAATTAAAAAAGGCTATAAACAAACACTAGAAAAAAAGGTGGTACACTAGGTTCTTAATATGGAAGCTTACTAATAAAAGATTATTTTTGAGATACCTCTCTTGGGATTTTTTTAATTTTAGAAAGGATACAAATAAAAATACATGAGTGACATTAAGGAGAAATTGAAAAATCTGCTTAAGGAGAAAGTGTCACATCTACCATGTGTTGAATTTAACGGCCAAAAAAGCTAAATAATTGCTAAGTTATCATAGCTTAGAGGTTAAACTGTTGCCGCGTATATGCAAACGTTGCGGGTTCGAGTCCTGCTGGATGCGAAATTTTTTCATTATTTCCTATATTTAATATATTCTGGTTTGTATACTTTCTAAAATTTCAAACATATGGAAGCTTTTGTTTTGCGTATCCAACTCAAAAGAAAAATTATCGAGAATTTAAGAGTCAAATTGAGGGCACGAATGATAAGACACAATCAGGCGCATTAAGTTATGCATCAACAGATAGAAATAAGGCATGGCTCAATTAGAGAAAATCGTCTACTTTTAATAAAAAACAACTTCAGAATATGTAGGGGCGAGTATAGAGTCTGTCTATACTATCGTACACAAACTAGATTACAGGAACGTTTGTGCGCAATGGGTTCCTCGTCTTTGGTTATAAAGCCAAAAATGCTTTCACGACATATAGGCACAAGGGTAACTTGGCTTTAATTTGCCAATAATTGCTTGCGAAAAATCCGGTTTTATTATTTTGAACTATCCTGTAAGCTGAGGTCAATGCAATGTTAACACGCAAATTATCTATCCCACATAAATACACATTTAAAAAAAGAAAACTTGATTTATTCCAATTATATATTAACGTTTATTCAAAGTCGCATGCTCTAGCTATTTTCTTTGCTATAAATAAAGTAAAGGTATTCCGCGTGCAGTGCTCAATGTGATAAGATATCTGATTCGGTTAAACGCTATGTCCCCTCTCCTCGTGCGTCCAGCGGCAGTGGCCAAGTTGTAAAGTTTATTAGAGCACAGTGGCATGGTGATCAGTGATTTCTTGTCAGAGTAGAAGTACCGTCGTTCATCGTTTCGGTCTTATTAACACGTACGTTACCATTACGCGATAATTGTGAGAATGACGGAAATTGCGGCGATCTCGGAAAAAATTTTTGACGGACGTGATCGTTAAATATTTAAAGACAATTAAATTTAATTCACTAACAACAAAAAAAAAATAAAATAAAAAGTTTGGGTCGCCCAAAACAAAAATAAGTAAAGGAAAAATATCGGGATTATAAACGATTTTTTTAAGTAGACATTTATGGTTTTGCAGTTGTTACTTCACTAATAGTCTTTATTGTTTTCCGTATTTACTATTTGGCGATTTGCATTCAGAATGGACAAAAACGGGTGTTTTTATGCATTTATCCGAACAAATTAAAAACATCAATCTTTAAAGGTAAATGTATCTGCTAAATTGGGATTTAATTTATTAGGTACGCAAGATATACGACAACAGTTAAATAGTGCATATCGAAAAACATGAGGAAATGAAAATACATCAGTTAGTAAATCATTAGGATGTGTGACTGTATTGCAGGAATAGTTATTCTAGAACAAAGATGGGTTGCAATTGAACAAACCTCGTAGATACATCACGTGTTATATTAAATAGCTCCTCAGCGCTGTCCCTATATGTTTTAAAATAGCAAATTATAAGCCATTAATATTAATTTTTATCCAAAAACATTTATATACTTAAAAGAAAATAATATAATATAATGAATTTGAATTTGATACTTGTTTCCATAATTCTTCGTACTTCCACGTCGTTTCCTGATCTATACCTTGGTAAGAAGTAACCTACCTACTTGTTAAAGAACAAATTTTTGAAAAAGCAATTAAAATGTATACAAAAACCAATTTTGATATTTTCTAATGCTCTTATAGCTAATTTGGCAATGAAATTGGATTTTGGTATCGAATTACAAATAGCTATATTTTTAATTTTCGATTAACCACCAGTTGGTACCGCGTTGGGTCAATTTAAGCAATTAATACGATTTGTGACCAGATTTGTAGCCTAAAGGGGCGAAGTACGCAATCGGCACATTATTAATGAGTTCGGTCCGTACAATACATTAAGCTTAACGTTCTGAAAATGATAGTTTGTCGTGATAAAGGGAAACGCAGCAAATGTTGGCAATCGATGTTTCACGTTGGTCATTTAAATATCCCTAGTATGGGTCAGTTGAGAAAGGTTAAACATGTTCGGTTTGAATTAAATATTTAACGATAGTAATGTATTTGAAGTTAATATCTTAGCGATAAAACTTTTTGTATAATCTATATTTCTCCCCCACCCCGTTAAAGGGATGGCGGGAGAAAGATATTTTTATGGAACAATCAACACGCCACGCAAACGACGTCGCGAGCACATCGATATAGAACCCAAAAATCTGGTTAGATGTATGTTTGTGCGCGCATCACATAAAAACCACTTATCCAATTCGAATGCGGTTTTTACAGATGTATTTGTCTTCTTTCAACTTAGCATTTGGTGTATAAAATTTCTTCCCCACTTCTTTAACGGGGTGGGGGAAGAAATAGTCAACACGCCACGCAAACGACGTTGCGGGTACAGCTAGTAATAAATATAGAACTGTCTTTGTTTGGGAAACTACAGTCAGGCATACTATCACAAATTTCGCATCATATCAAATATAATTTATTGGTTTGTAAAATAAAAAGTACATTCTGTCAATTTTATATCTAAAGAACAAAAGAATATGGACCACAACCAATTTAAATATCATAAAACTGTTGATTCATTTTTCACTGAACTTTTGAAATTTAGAAATTAGAATAACAAGAAATCACTTAAATCACATTGAAAACATGTCACATCCGATGGTACTCAAACATATGATGTCTGTCTATAGCTGTTAGCGCCTTTAACTATTGGGCCACAGATGCTTAGGTGTTAGTCAGTGTTTTTGATCGTCTCTTAATTTAACTCATGTCGTATGGAATACTTAGAATGATAGATTGATAAATATATTATGAACACTTACCTATCATCTCTAGAATAGGATGAGAGCACCTTTTCTAGCCTTGCCCTCTAAATCAAATTTAATAGCCTTAACAGTGACCTCTTCGCGTAGCTTGGAGTAGCTGGTTTCCTCTCTCCTAATACTAGATACCACGTTCTTGCAAGGCCTTCACATTAGCATGGGACATAAAATGCGGTTTCCTCCTCCTCCTCTTGACAGTATTGACAGATTTCTTTATCTGCTAAATTCAGCTGACTCAGGTGTTTTCTGAGCCACCAATGTCCTGTCAAGAAACTGACAATCATTCTAACATCTATTCACTTCTGTAATAACAGCTCTGTAGTAAATTTCGCCAAGTGTCCTTTTATAAAGACTTTAGCTTTTCGCTTGCCCGGTAATTTTTCCTACCACTACTGGGCCTTCTCTAGCCTCCGTTTCTCAATAGCTGCCTTTCTGTCAGCAACTCCGCTAAATGGTTCCGAGACAATCATTGGCATATTAGCTCCCGCTCGGGCCCATTAATCACCCATTTCATTGCCCCGAAACCTTGAGTGTCTTGATACCCATGCCAGTGTCAGAGAATTCCAACTTGCGGCTCTAAAACAGTCCTAAACCAGTTGTAAGCTTATCTTTGCTAAGACTAGGTATCGCCTTTAGAGCTGCTTCGGTGTGCGAGTATATAACTACGGTTTTACCCGTTGTATACTGAAACAATGTTGCGTATGCACCAAGACTTAATTGAACTTGTATCATGTGTCTTCTAGTGTATATACCCGACCCTGGGTCTTTCTTAGTCTTTGAGCCATCAGTATAACAGAGCCATTGTTTCATGAATACCTTTTCAGTAATTCTATTTGAAAGTTTCTCAGAAAGTTATACCTGGGGAATATCCTGTTCTGACGAATACTCAGTATTTGATCCGCCTTAACCTTATTATATAGCTCTGCTTGCTCTTTTCTTACCGATAAGTTTAAGGGAGCCTGGCCTTGTAGAGCCTGTGAGCAGTTGCCATAACCTTGCCCTGTATATAGATATGCAATGGTGGTAAGTTGACATTCAGGCATGCTTCCCAGTTGCTTGATCTCCTCATACCGTTGCGTTCTACTCCACCACACTAACTATAGGTTAACATTGACCTAAAAACCTTTGTGTACAACCAGATGTTTATTTTCGGGTTAAGACCCCAGTTCTACCAAGGGCTATTGATACTTAATTTCGTCTTTAGCATATACATGAATTTAATGAAAGAGCGATCGACAATTGAAACATCAAACTCTAAGTCACTATTCTTTTGCCCTGTCTAAAGTGGTTTTAAAAACAGTTTGAGTTTTAGCTTATTTAAAGCAAGTATTTTAATTATCTCAAAATATTTTTGCTATCATCAGACTAATGACTATTTTAAATTCAATTTTAATGATTTGTTCGATTGTTAACCAAATTTTTAATCAAATCCCAGATTTTGAAGCTGCAGAGTCTCATTAAAAACTATTTACCGGATAACCAAATAGAGATGACCCACTATGAGATGAATATAATCGGATGAAATGAACTTTCCAATTTAATTATAGTTGTTGCAAATCGTCATCAACTTCCAAGTCCGTTCTATTCCTAGTCACTTCCTGCTCTACGTCCGCCATTGCCATATCCAACTGGTCGTAAAATTGAATTTGCACCAAAACGACCCATAAACAAAACATTTATGTTTACTTTAAAACTTGTGTGTGTTTCATCGAATTACTCTAGAACTCTGGAAACGGTATGTGAATTGAATTAAACGAGTTTAAAGCAAATTAAACAATGGTCTAGTGCGTTAGGATTAGATGATAAAACTAATTTAAATCAGGAATTGTTTGACAGTATTTAGGTACTTTTAATGTTTCTTAAAACTATTTCGAGTATAGAGGGAGTTCCATTAAGAATGAGTCAGAGAGCTTTAACAAAATCTTGATTTTAAATAGTAGCCTTTATGTTATAGTCCACATTTTGGTAGGCCCACCTCTTTGGGTTTAGTGATTGCTGTGTTCAATGAAAAACGTACTTGATGCCTGGATTCCACAATAATATGAAGATTTTCCTCGCCCCACATATGGAAATGGAAATTAAAAACTCCATTTCGTGTAAACCCTGCCTTATCAGTAAAAAGAATGTATGCAATAAAATTGTGGTCCTAGCATCATTTCTTAGAAACCAGCGGCAAAACTCCAAACGTGCCTGATGGTCAAGTGGATTCAGAGCTGATATTCTCCGCAAACTAGTTTCTGGATTCTCCTCTACTGTCTCAGGGGTGGACACCGACCTTGATCTCACGGAATAATAGAACTGTTTCCCTTATGTACCTGTATCACGCAACCAGTGTTACAAACACACAAACTGAAGGCATGTGGTTATTAGGGAAAGCGTCTAACAGACGTAGCGCTTTCCTCGCATTACCATTTGCACGACCGTGCATGAAATGCATATCAGTTAATTCAATATTACTGTAAACAGGCATAGCGAAAAGTTTGTACAATTGTTCACCAACAACTAAATAAGTAATAGATACAAATAATATCTGAAGAAAAACATCGGTCGAATTTGATAAGAAAAGCTAGTTTTTGAAAATGAAAAAAGAGATAATTCAAAAACACAAAAGACTCCATATCTTGCCACGTACTTTTAATGTAATAGATGAATTGTAAAATAAAAAAAAAATTAATTAAAAAAAAATTAATCAAATACTTCCAAGTGGTTTCTCGACTGGCAAATTAGTGCCCAGCTCAGCCGTAGAGGGTAAGTACCAAAATAAAAGTGAGTGCGCCGATTTAAACGGTTAAAATCGGAAATTCCTGTTGTTCCAGGCACTGACCTTTCCCACTGGAGATAATTAAATAAATTTAGAATATTAATCAGTATTAATTGAATTGCACAATAAAAACGATAAAGTGAGCTTAATAAAACAAAAATATCAACTAGACCCTTCTTTAATAAAAAGTAAAGAATTTACACTACTGTCAAACCTCGCACTTGACAATGTTATCAATATAACAAAAAATTCAAGAGTAATCTAAATAAAATTATCTAATATGTGTGATCACACGCAATACAATAAGAAAAAAAAGAAAGAAAATTTAAATTAAAATCTAGTCACGACTTAAATCTAATATTGGCTTATCTGTAAATCCAGATACGATTCCTTGCAGTCCTTGGCTTCACCAATACTTAGGCCTGTACCAAAGATCAAGCCTGCTCCAGAAACAAATAGGCTTACTCCAACCAAATAGGCCCGTAACAAAAATAACTTAAACTCGTACCAAGAATTAGGTCTGCACCAAAATTAAAGCCTGTGCTGATAATTTAAGTCTGTATCTAGGACTTAAACCGGTATCTAGGACTTAGGCCTGTATCTAGGACTTAAGCCTGTATCTAGGACCCTAAAATCGTAATTCGGAATTAACAACAGCTTAAACAAATTTCCATGACTCCTCGAATTAATTGTTTTAATAACGTTATACTACTTTACTGACTTTAATACAATTTAAACACATTAACTAATATTTGCTCAACAATGAAAGAGTAAAATGAATTTAAATGAATTACACAAGTTTTAGAAGCTGATATTTCTGAATTTTACAATTTCTAATCAAAACTAATGATTTGAATGCACTTAACAAACCTAAATTTGACTTACTAGCCATAACAAAATTATAACAATAAACCAAATTAAGGCCTAACACAAAATCAATTAATAATAGCACAAAGGAACCGAAAGGAGTCTAGTTTCTCAAAATAATACACACATACAATACACAAAGAAAAATACATGTAAAATCAAGATATTAAACTAAAATAGCGACTATATGGCGTTACTAATCATAGTAAAATATAACATTGTAACTCACATATTGTAGAAGGGTTTTTTTTTCTTTAAAATCGTGACACACCTGGCTGGTAAACGGGTGAAACAATATACTCGTTGCTAACTGCACCAATAGGGGATTCTAACCACAATTCGCTGCCTGAACGGTATTGAGTTAACCAATAATTCCCTGACTGTTCCGTGAACTATCTACATTTCGTCGGAAACAAAAGGAAAGAGAAAAACCATAAGGTTTGAACAAACCACATGAATAAAAAAAACGTGTTACTTACCACCGAAGATTTAACAAAAATCCGACCACGCGGTTTTCCAAAGAATCTGCCCCAAAAACAACAACAGGGAGAACTCCACAACGATTCAAAATGGAAAAATGAGGTTTAGTTTTATAAATCCAAAATTAATTGACCCGGATGTACCGAGATTAAAACTTAAACCCAAAAATCTTCTGGCTTGTACACAACAACCTTCTTAGTTGAAAGCGGAAAACGGAAAGAACGAGGGATAACTTATTTTCGATAAAATTTGACAGACTCGGAAAATGGCCTCTACCACTGTAAGGACAATAACAGAAGGATTGTCCGCCAACAATTTACAGAGAGCTACGGAAATAAATTAATAACGACAAATCTTATTACTTATCATATGTAGTAACACCAAAAATCTCAGTATTACTCAATTTATCGTTCAATTTCAATCTTAATATGCTAGATGACAATATAACGAAACACCTGGCTGTAGACCACAATATGACGAGTTATACTATCAGAAAAAGAAGTTCCTACCACCTGTTCGCATAGTAAACAAACATTAATGTCTGAATTTAATAAATAGAATCGGAATTTAATAAACAGACTCTCAAAGCAATATTAGGAACAATTCATGGCCAGGATATAATAACTAATTGGTGATTATCTATAATCGAACTAAAATCAACCTGTTCCTGACTCGATTTAACCCTTAGTAATGGAAAATTTAGTGAGGTGAGTAATAAATTGTTTACTACTAAACGATTATAACTAGAGCGGATTTTAACCCGTGACAATCTCCAAAACCTAAACCTATATTAAAGGTTGTTGTTGTAAAAACATTCACAATAATATTTTTTTATTTTATTAACAAGAAGTGTCTATGTCTCTTCAATAGAATTACTAGTTTTGGGAATCCCCAGCCCTTGCAATTAAGTACGTGCTAGTCTTTGATATACACCAAAAACGCGACTGGTACTTTCCCCATCATAAAAGATGGTAAAATTCTCAGTAAACTTTGATTGGGAAGGCAAACCACCCCCTTTTATTATAACAAGTTTTAATTTTATCATCCCCGATATCCGAAGGGTAGTATTCAGCGGGATACACGAACTGCGAACTTGGGTTCCCAAAAATATGGATTAACTGATAACCCGATAATCCCACACACGAACTGCGAACTCAAGATTTTTTACCTGCCGCTACCGGTGGCCAGGGCGGGCCGGTCATCGAAACTCGTCAACAATCAAATTAGGAATTTCCTTCAATTACGTCTTGGAAATAAGGGTAGGGGAATGGGGATGCAAATATGATATTGTTTTTATTTTCAAGTTTAGTTTATCAGTTTAGTCTAGTCTATCAGTTGAAGTTGTCAGATTTAGATTTATGTTAGTTCTTGTCATTTAAAAAAAATCAACTTTCCTTAAAGTAAGTATATTCATTTTTAAGTGATTTTTTTCATACATTTTCATACATTTCTAAAAATGAAAAATTTCATACATATCTAAAACATATTATACATATATTACTTTTATCTAAATTTTAGCATCATGGCTGAGACTCTGCAGACAATGTTCAGCCAAAGAGGTACTATTTTGGTAGTTTACGAAGGATTTAAGTTTAGAAAAGTAAAAGAATTGATGTCAACTGGAGAAATTCTGTGGCACTGCACAAACAAAAACTGCAAAGCAAGTTTACATACAATTGGTGCTGATTTTTTGTTCTCAAAAAAATCAAAAGAACATAATCATACACAAATAAGTGAAAAAGTATTAAATAGACAGAAAATCAGCAATTCCGTCAAGAGAAAAGCTGAAAACGATTTAAGCGAACGGCCAACAAAAATTATTCATAGAGAATTGGCATCAAATAGAGAAATTTTAAAAACCTTTAACGACCGAGACATGACCTACGTACGAAATAACGTCAATTATACAAAATTAAAAATTCTACCTAAATTACCGAAGAACTCAATAGAAGTACAAGAATATTTAAATTCAATTGAAATAAATACACACTCCAACGAATCATTTCTTCTTTATAATGGAATCGACGAAGAAATTATAATTTTTGCTACAAATAATAATCTGCGAACGCTTTGTGCAGGAGAAACAATTTTTATTGATGGCACTTTTGACTACTGCCCGAAATACTTCTTGCAGTTATATACCATTCACACGTATCTTGAAGGAAATTACATACCAGTTGTATTTTGTCTCCTAAAGAACAAATTGAAAAGCACGTATGAACATATGTTAAACATTTTAAAAAACAAATGTTCAGAGGCAAGATTTGATTTTTCTCCGTCAAATGTTGTTGTTGACTTTGAGATTTCGGCTCATAAAGCTGCAAAAGCAGTATTTCCTACAGCTAATATAATTGGTTGTCGGTTTCATCTTGCGCAATCTTGGTATATTAAGAAAAAATAATAATATGTAACACGTAATAATTATTGAATTTTTTATATAGGTGGCGTAAGATCCAATCTCTTGGTTTAGTTCAAGACTACCGAAATCAGGAATCACCCATTGGAAAATGGCTTCATCATTGTTTCGGGTTGATGTATTTGGAACCAGAATGTGTTGGCGATGCATATGTTTTTGATCTTTATGAAGACAAGCCTGAAGATGACCGGTTAGAAGCATTCTCTGATTACATTGTTAACAACTATATTAGTGAAGAATCAACATTTCCCCCAAAGATTTGGGCTGCATTAACAAGTTGTCCAAGAAGAACAACTAACTCTTGCGAGTCATTTCACGCTAAATTCAATTCTTACTGCTGTTCTCCTCACCCCAACATTGCCATTTTCTTAGAATGTTTAAAAAAAATACAAATAGATGTTCAAATATCTATAAATAATTATGTTCAACGCCAAAGAAAAACTGTTCCAAAAGTGAGAATGCTAAAAAAACAATATTTAGATTCGAAAATAGCGTTATACATTTCTAAAACAATTACTAGGTACCATTACATAAAATGTGTTTCATACAAATTTAATAATTTTTAAAAGTTTTTATTTTAAATTTTAATATTTAATAATGTGAAATAGTTTTTTATATATTATATTCGTTCGTTAAATAGAAACTTACCTGTATATAGTTTGTGACAAATACATATTTTTGTATTTTTTAATATAAATGTTTTTTACAGTTTTTATTTTAATTTTTCTTTATTTTAAATTTTATAGTTTTTAATTTGAATTTTGAGTTTATAAAAATTTTTTGTCAATGTAATACAGCCAATATAATTGTTATACAATACAGAGTTTATGACAAGTACATATTTTTGTATTTTTTTAAATTAAATATTTTATTAAATATTTCAAATTTAAATATTTCTTTATTTTTTTATTTTCGTTTTCCACTTTATGACTTAAATTTCGACACTTAAATTGAGAGTTCGCAGTTCGTGCAAGGGATTAACGCAAAGGGTACAAGGACGTTCGCTCAGTTGGTGGTACCATTTAATTACCTGACCATGGTTCGCAGTTCGTGTATACCCGTATTCAGACATCTCTCGCTGCTCAGAGCGTATTCTCTTAGCTCTTTTGCCACTTAGTTGAAGTATTTCCCTGAGCCCTCTCTGCGATTAGTACGATTAGGTTTTTCTCAACTCATGGTCATAGTTTCTTCACCATATTAGTTTTCTCTCGTTTGTATGTTTTTATTAATTGATTTCTCTCCTCTCGATTCCTGTCTACGCTCTCTTCGGGTTCGTTTTCTGAAGGGACAAATTCCGCAACACAGACACAAACTATAATAGACTTAAAAGTTAAAGTGAAGTGATAGTGATATTCGTGATTAATGACCGGTAGAACCTAGTGATAGTAGTAATTAGTAGTAAAAGATTGTACATATTTTAATAAAGCATAATTTTATAATATCAACTTGATTATTCCACCACAAACCAGTGGATTGTGGATTACAGCAAACCGCCGTGTGAGAAGTTCGTACTAAGGTTAATCATCTTCTCAACCGAATAATGAACAATTTTTGAAGTTATACTTCTATTCATGCACTCGGTGGAAAAGATTTGTGTATAGTTAAATGGGAAAAATCATTACTTATGTAATGGTGTGAGTAAAAGAGAGACAGACACACTTATAAGGTCGGTAAAAACAAAGATGAAATATTTATCGCATGTTATTAGTCATAACTATAAGTCCTTTGAATACCGTTTCAACATTCAGTACATTGAAAAGGGATAGATATACAACAAACAGTCTGAACTAATGTATAAGTATCATAGTGACGGACCACATGATTATTTGACAGATTATTTTATAATTTTGTCACGTAAGTTAACATATTAGGTTTAGTATTTTATATAAATAATATTAGTAATAATATTCAGTAATGAGTATTGTATTGTAGTCTAAAATACCGTCACATGGTTACAGTATATCCTACACTATGCTTTTGAGGTTGTTGGCTACATAAACAGAGTTTTTACGAATAGTCGAGGAAATAAAGCACCAAAACCTCCGAATTTTGTAACGTAAGATGGATCGGAATGCGTTTGGCATTGGATTCGTTAAAGTATCAAGAAATTTGTCGCTATATTTTATAATGTAAATATGGAAATTGCATTTCTGCATTCGAAAAGTACATTCCGAACAGACAATAGAGAGAAAACTTACAACTCGGTAAGTATTGCTGAAAATGGGTTCAATTTATATACTCGGGGTTTTTGGAGTCGCTGAACACGAATATCACGATTCCGAAAGTATCCGCGGCACTTGGTGTCTAGGGTATTTACCTCTTCTCCTGGGGTTTTATGTAAATTCTGTACAAAATCAGTGCACACTTGGTACTCGGTGGTTTTTTGAGTTGCTAAATACGATTATAATAATGGCGATGGTGTTCGAAACACCTGGTGCTTAAGACGGACCTCATCTCCAGGAATTTTATGCAAATTCGATACAAAAAAGAGTGTGCACACGATACTAGGAGGTTTTTGGGGTCGCTTCCCACGAATATCGTATAATAAGTTTGGTAAATCATTCGCATACAAATTTATGAATCCATGCGCTTGCATAGAAGTATAACTTCTGCCGGCAGACCCAATGACTGCCAAACTAGTTTTTTAATTATAAAATTCACATATTTACAAACATAAATTTATTAAAATCAATAGCATCATTAAAAATTCTGTAGAACTTTCTCAAAAGTTGACAACAATAGACCCATTATTTAGTAGAGCGTTTTGGCTTACACATCCAACAGTCGATATCTAAGTCACAATGAACTTTTGGCAAAAGTCCAAAAGTGCATTTACTCAGATAATATTTATAGTTTGAGCCGTTTTATCGTTTTAAATATGAAAAATTACTACTAGGTGGTGAAGGCTTTTTATAAACCTTTTAAAACTTTTTCCGACCATTTCCTTGGAGTCAAAATGAACCTTTTATATATGATGGAACATTAAGTGTATAATTGATGCATTCAAAGAATTATCCAAAGTATTTTTAGTTAAGTGCATGTACATTTTACGTTTATTTTCTTTTTAATAAATTGTGATTTTCATGAGAATGGTTAATCCTTTAATCATATGATAATTAGAGGTTCTATTTAAGGCTCTAAACCCAGAACTATTAACAACATAGAAAGAGAAAGTGAAACTACATATTCTTGTAATTGGACGGAAGCGCAATTAAAAAAAGATGCAAGAGAGTTAACATACTCTTATAATTTTTCCTTCGTGGATTCGGGATAAGTGATAAACTGCAGAGAAACTTAACAATTTATTGGTAAACACAAAATATCTAGTCTACGCCAAGGGTGTAGAATTTAGTATTGCATTACTTATTAGTACATGTTGTGACCTAAAATTTACCCTTGGCTAGCTTCCTTCTTTGTTTTATTAGATTCTCTCCAAACATTAATTAAAGGGCGCCAAGTACAGACACACAAATAAAATTCGAAAGATCAGTTTAAAGTGGTTTATTACTTCAATATGGATTGGTAAAAATATTAAAAATATTAAATTAATTATTTCTCTTATCTTTGGATTGGTTCCGATGCCTTCAGACGGAGTTCGATAACTTTTGGAGCTGAACAGTAAGAAGGATGGGACTTCTTGTCAGATTTTCAATCGTCGTGGAATGGGGCAGCCATCGGAATTGGAATACTTCTTTAAGGGACTTCTTGTCGGATTTTCTAACGACGTGGAACGGAACAGCAGTTGAAAAGGAATACCCCTCTAGGGACTTCTTGTCGGATTTTCAATCGACGAGGAATGGAAAAACAAACGGAATGGAATACCCCTCTAGGACTTCTTGTCGGATTTTCTAACGTCGTGGAAACGGAACAGCAACGTAATGGAATACCCCTCTAAGAACTTCTTGTCGGATTTTCAATCGACGTGGAACGGAACTGCAAAATGGCGTCGGCTTTAACTGAATGACGTCTAACTGCGTAATTTCTGATAGGAATTTTGTTGGTCCTTAATAGGGCCCTTCTTATAGTTGGCAATAACGCTATTAATAAAATTGGAATCAAAACTCCGACTTTCAAATAATATTTTTCGAACACAATCGCTATACGTCTCTCCAAATTTCGAGAAAAAAATAATTACCTTTCATGTAAAAATATTAAAATACCACAAAAACGGACTTTGAACAATAGCGATTGTATTTGGAAATTTAAATGTTAGTAAAAATACATAAGATATTATATTCACCGCATTTTGGATCATTATTAATTAATTAAATTAAAACCAAGGCAAAATGTTACTCACCAGAACAGAAGGGCGAAGATAGTCGGGAAAACTCTGAATTTGTTCAAATTCAACGATAAAATGAACGAATTAAAATCAAAAACTCTCGACGAAACCCATTCTCTCCTTCCCAACTAGCAATCCCCTCTCGTATCAACGCGATTAGAATAGATAATATAAAAATATTTAAAGTCCGGATGGAATGCTAGAAAACCAACGTTACAATCGTTAAAATGTCCAGCATATTACGGATCATTTTCTTTAGACTGTATTCGCGAAATTTATATTCTTCAACAATATAATCACCAATTTCATTTTTGACTCAACATAACACTTGAAGCAATTGTACTACAAATGTAAAAGAAAACGACTAAAAGATTTTGAAAACTCAAAAACTAATATCAATACAATAATGAGAGAATCAAAACAAGGTTCCGGTTAGTTTTTACCCTATTAAAATTATACAGAATTTACCTACTCTTAATGTTCTGTTAATGTCTTTCCGCCACTTGAACAAGGATTATACCTGTAGACGATTAAAGTTACCGCAACTTGATTTCTACCACAAAATCGACCCTCCTTGTATTTTTTCTTAACAGTGTGTTCGTATATATTTTAATTTAAACCTCCCTCTCTGGTGTGAGACTTCATCTACATTTTCACTGAACTACTCCAGTCTCAAGAGATAAGTTATCTCAATGGCAAATAACCAATCTATCGTTATCTATTTCCAATTTATTTGATTACTTCACAGCCACCTGAGCCCTAAGTCATAAAACTCCGTCCCTCGGCTGCCTATGGAGCTAAAGTTTTAATTTTACCGGCAATTTTGGAGTTTATGTCCTGTATAAAATGTGCCCAAAACGGTTTATTAAACAATGTGCTAGAACGGTAGAAACAAGAAAATTTGTAACAATAACTCTCCGATATTCCTTATTTTCAGTAATAGATCATATAACATGAAAACAGTGTTAACATTTTTATATTATTTTAAAATAAATCTTTTCTCTTGAAATTGCAACGCGATTCTGCTCAAATGCCAAGAAAATGTTTTGTCTCTCTGCCCGAGTAAATTTTTAAAGTTGAATATGCTGTGGATTGTTTGGAAAGTTTCCATTACCAAGAAAACATTTCCCCTGGCGGTGTATATCAAACTGAAGACTACTCGTACCCTATTGGAGTTGAACTGCTGGCTTGGGGGCTGTTTTTTCCTTCTAAACAGAAGCTTATACGGAACTGTAAATAGTAATAATTGTTTTAGGAATAGTAAAGGGAATTCGAAAATTTATCTTCGAATGCTGTTTTTTTTATTTTGATTAAATTTATGGGAGATAGTAATTCTTGTGGGAAATTGTACACAAAAAAATCTTAGCAACTTAATTGTAAAACGTTCAAAATAAAGGTATATTTAAATGGAAATTAACAATTCGAAAAAAAAAATAAACAGAGAATTTATTGTTAAATAATAGATATAATTTAGTCCGAACGTTGATTATAAGATTTGTAAAATTTAGGAGGCCCATAAAATTTTATAGGGTACCTTCATGAATTTTTCATATTAATCAGGATCAAGGCCATCAATATTTATTATTATTAAAATTGTGTAATGTATCTGTTTGTTCAAGTTCAAGTTCAAGAATGAGTTCTTTGGGAGAAAAATATGGAGATTTTTAGGAGTTTGGTACGTATGAGGACCCTTTTGTAGGACTTGCGTCCTTTTCAGGGGATGGATGGAATGTTGGGAAGCATCTGTCTGTCGTCGGCCCTGCTCTCACAAATCTTCCTCCTGTGTTCCTGGAAAGTTGATCTTCTAACTTCCTCTTCCGTAGTAGTTGAACGTGCCCAAAAGGACATTTCTTTTTGGTGTGAGTGTAAGTGTGTGTTGGAGTGTAACCCACGTGTTGCAATGTGGGGTTGGAAGATTGACGCTGTGGCGTGTCTCCTCCGTCGTGGAGCCCTTTCATTTGGCAAGGACAAAGGGAACCACAGAAACCTTTGCCAAGGGCCCAAAATCTATTTGTAATAAAAAAATAACTTCGACAATAAAAGATTTATTTATTTATTTAAAAAGTTTAACAAAAAAAATGGTGAAATGAGTGCTAGTTATAGTTTATTTGTTTAGTTTCTTGTTATTGTTATTGCGTTGAATAAATTGCTAAGATATTACAATATCACAAAATAGACACATACGGAGGGTGTCCATACCAGAGTAAATTCAGAAGTTTATATCGATCTGGTTCTGGATCTAGAAAATTCGACATGACCGAACAACTGCTCTGCCGGCACTGAGGCCTTATATGGCCCATTGTGCATCCTCACGTGTGTAGGGTAATCCACACCTCAGGCTGTCATCAGGCCTAAAGATTTAAAATAGGTGATGAGACTCCGGAGGGGGATTTCCTTGACATTGGCTGATATAAGCAAGTACTTAACCAACATGGTATATGCTCTACTGTGTCCTCTCCTTTTTCGCAACCTCTGCATAGGGGCGATTCTGCTAATTTCATCCTAAAAAGATGTTGTCGCAATTGGTAGTGAGTTTTTAAAATTCCCACAGCTGTTTGGAGATTTAGTCTGTTCAATGCCTTAAATTTTCTTGCTCTTACCTTGCTAGGATGAGGTAATAATTCTCTGGCCAGTCTCTGTGTTCGTTGTTTCATCACAACACTGTATAAAGTTTTGGTGAGAGTGGTGTTTGATAAGATCCACGACAGCGGACATTGTTAGCTTGGTAGATGTGCGAGGGATAACATATTTGTAACCCCCTGCCATCCTTGCTAAATTGTCCGCAATGCAGTTACCTTTAGAGTTGCTTTGTCCGAGCTCAGAGTGACCACGTTATTCCGGCTGGGCTCAGTTAGAGTTTGGTGACATTCTAGTACTTAATCTGAAGTGATACGTGTTCTATTTAAGGTCAGTAGTGCTTGTTGGCAGTCTGTTTAATGATTTACATTCCTGCCTGTGCTGTTCCTGTTGATTAATTCTTGTGTGGCCATGGTTATGCCTGTGAGTTCTGACTGGATTTAAATCGAATATTGTCTCATATTCCATGATCAGTTTAAATATTCAATGCTATTCTATAAACAACTAAAGTTTTGATTTTTACTAAATTGTCATACCCTGACCTTTTTTATTGTAACTGTTCGTGAACTTCAAAAATAAGAACTCATAATGTGCAGGAAAATATGTTTAATCAAAATACGATTTGTAGTTTAATTATTATATTAAGTTTATCCATGTTACTTGTACGTTATTTTGTTGTCTACTTACTATTAAGTTTCTTGGAGAGTATTTACCATAAACTTTAAAACTTGGAAAATACTTTGAAATTTTCTAGCTTCTTAAAGTCAAAGTTTTCATTTAGAATGAAACCAACTTTATGTTTAAAGTATTAGAGTTTAATACAGAGAGTTATGGTGGTAACATTTTTTGAATAGAATACAAGTTTAAGAAAAATCAATGTTTAATATTATCCTTAAAATTTATCAAATATTTAATTAAACTAGCGGTTTTCCAGTGGTCAAAATTCGACATAGTTCATTTAAATTTTAAGTTTAAACCATATTGACATTCTAATGTCGAATGTAATAGCTACCTTTATAATGATACTTTTTTCAAAGAAACATAAAATGCCAATTACATTTACGATTTTACTAGGACTACTTTAGAAGAACTATATTATTTAAAGGAAACTAGTGAAATTCCTATTTAATTCTACATATAAAGAATAGCAGTGACCCCCGTACTGTCTTAAAGACTGCCAATGCAAGAATCGGAAAGGAAGTGGTAACCAAATCCTCTACTAAAGAGTTGTGCATATGGTTCGTAGCCAAACCATTACTTGATTGACTGTTTGTTCTGTTCTCGAATGTAAAACTGTAAGAATTACGACAAGTGTTTCAAGATTAATATAAACAGTAAAACAGCAGATATACCAAAGAAAAATAACTATTCCCAAAAAAAATCCTATAAAGAAAGAATAATCAAAAAACTTTTAACAAGAATATGCCATAGACTTTTTTCGATAAAAAGGACATAATTTGTCGCACACCCATGGAGAGATATTCTTTGTAGTTGTAAAGTACCGCTTTCTATAGTTATCCAAGTAGTATTGGGAAAACTATACAAATTTCGAGTTACACAATTAATTAAAAAATTTTTTAGATTCACTATTTTTTGGTACAATATAAATTGTTTTTTAAATTACTAATTTAATTATTATTGTGTGTATTTATTTTTAGTTTTTGAATTTCTAATAGACGACGGTGTACATTAATTTATCAATGCATCTCTTTTACATCGTTATAGTATAGGAGCTAGCAACGTCGGGAAAACAAGAATTTCAGGTCAGTTGAATTTTTGATATGTTTTCCTCCTTGCTCTTTCGGGTAGAGCCTGGGCTGTCTGGCTGGCGGTAGCTGTTGCGTTTATTAGTGCGCAGCCAACCTGTCAGGTAATAATCCAAGGTTTTGAAAGTATTTTAAAAAGCTAAATTTTCAATTTCGTGTCTTTAGATAGGCTTACCAAATACAATTTTCTTTTAGCCAAACACTTCTATCATTGCTAATGGTATGCCGTACGCAAATTTTCTTTTGGTTTTTATAAAAATATCAAAGCATTTTAGTATGTCTGTAGTTTTAATATTACGTTACATAAGTATACAAAAACCTAAAATTAATTTGCCAAACGTTAATTCGATTGCTAAACCTTAAATAAGAGCGACATAAACTTGAGAAATCTACACAGCGTGATGCTAGTAGTTAGAGAGAGACAGTTGCAGGATATATTGCTGAGAAGAGACGGAAAATCATTACAAAACTACAAATCCCGATGAAACAAAATTAAATATAAAGAAGAAAATTAGAAAATTAGAATATAATTTAATGAAAAGGGAGAAAATTAAAATGCCTTATTGAAGGTTAAAAAATTACATTTTTTATTTAAAATGCTCTGAGAATACACACAAATTACAAATTGAAAATATTAAGAATCCTTTTTTACTTTTTAAATATTTCAGTATATAATGGAATTAGAAAAGAAGCATGCATCTTCACAATCGTCATCGCTCTCATTACCAGTATTGATCTCATCATCTTGGTCATTCTCATCATTTCTTAACATTCTATCCTCTGCAATAAAAGAAAGTTAACATTAGCACAATTCTTTTCGTGTTTTATATAATATTGTAGTGATTTTTGATAGATATTCCATTGCATACCTACTTTAAATGATAATATCTGCAATTGATGATGGTAATTGCTCTCCCAGGAATCAGACAAAATCATATTTATCATCTTTCATTGTCAAACCAGAAGAAACTGGAGATAAAGAAGTTGGATGTTTTAAGTAAACATTCCTCCAAAGTTTAGTTACGTAGCGCACCCTTAATAAATGCTTTACAGGGTGGCAATAATATAATATAATTAAAATATCAGAGTCAAAACAGCGTATAACAACATCGCTGTCTATTTCTCTTGCAGTCTGAAACTATCTCTCTCAAACTACTATCATCACGCTGTGTAGACTTCTCAAGTTTGTCGCTCTTTTTTAAGATTTAGCAATCGAATTAACGTTTGGCAAATTAATTTTAGGTTTTTGTATGCTCATGTAACGTAATATTAAAATTACAGACATACTAAAATGATTTGATACTTTTATAAAAACAAAAAGAAAATTCGCGTATGGCATACCATTAGCAATGATAGAAGTGTTTGGCAATAAGAAAATTGTGTTTGGTAAGCCTATCTAAAGACACGAAATTGAAAATTTAGCGTCTTAAAATGCTTTCAAATCCTTGAATTATTACCTAACAGGTAGGCTGCGCAATAATAAACGCAACAGCTATCGCAAGCCAGACAGCACCCCAGGCTCTACTCGATAGAGGATGGAGGAAAACATATCAAAAGTTCAGCTGACCTAAAATTCTTTCTGGAAAACGATGCTAGCTCCTATACAATTAGACATCAAAGTTGCTTAGACACCCGTAGATGGTGATGTGTTTCCCTTTCTATAGGTAGAAACGAAAACGTGAGATGAGATCGGAAAAAAATGAAAATACAGAAAAAAAAACAAAAATGTGAAAAATCCAATGAAAAAAAGGAAGATTAAAAAAATAAATTAAAATATTTAAAAAATAAAATCCGAAAAAGACAAATAAAACAGAGAAAATCGCAAGCATTGGGAAAAAACAAAAACAAAAAAAATTTAAAAAGATAAGTAAATGATCTTTAAAAACCAAAAAAAAAAATAAGGAATAAATCAACAAAAAATATTTAAACAAAAAACTGCTTACACATAAGAAAATTAGATAAAAAAAAGAAAAAACTACTAAAAGAACCGAAAAATAAGAACAACAGAAAAATACATAAATCAAGAAAGCAAGGCAAAATCGAAAAAAAGGAAAATATGGAAAAAGAAATCCAACCACAAAAAATCGCAAATATTAAACAAAACACTAAAAACATTAAAATAATTAAAAAATAGTTTGTAAAATTGGACAAAAACTGTAAACAACCGAGAAAACAAGGTAACAAAAGAAAAAGAGAAAAGAATAAAAAAATCAAGAAACAATCACATTTTTTTTTAAGAAAAAAAGAAAAAATAAAAGAGATCATTTAATTTTATGTGTTTTGAAGTGCGTGCGTGTGTACATGTTTGCGCACGCGCTCCTGTGTGTGTGTGTCAAACGGATGATGGTGTGTGTAATGTATTTTTATTAATTTAGTGTATTTTGTGAGCATTATTACAGAAAATATTAACAATATTTTGCACTTTTCCTTCATATAAATCTTTACTATTGTCACACACGATGATAGATTTTTATTTTATTGTATTATTTTGTATTGTAATCATTTAGGTCAAAGTCTCTTGGATCTCAAATTGAACTTAAATAGTTTAAATTTTTGTTCTCACGTAGAATATGAATTGGCTATAAAAGAGCGTCGTTGAGGTTGTCTATAAGACCGGGGCCGTTGTGACTCTTGGCGTCTTTTCATGCCACCATATCGTAAAATTAATTAAGGTTATCGTGTTTAGTTATTTCTTATTCATATTTTTACTGTTTATTGTTATTGCTTGTTTCTTTGTTATTATATTTGTTATTTGTTTCCTGTTGTTTACCTCATCTACCACTTGGTTAGGTTTTTGCCTTCAGCAGGATACCTACCATGGGTAGATAACATCGACCTGGATAGAAACCCAGGCGTAACACTATATTGTCGTAGGCAATCGCCGTAATAGAATCATTATTACGCTCTTTGACGGAAATTATCCGTCATTTCAGGGACTGGCGTTTAAACATTTAGGCAAACGATGTAACCGCCCGAATGATTGAATTTTACAGCGATTGCCGGATGCATGTTTAGTCAATTCAGAATTTGTATCATGAAGTTAGTGCTGTTCCCAACATTTGCAAACTCTTTGAAATATCAACATCACACTCACACCCAATAAGTCTTTTTCAGTTTTCCGTTACTTAAAATTCCATTTTCCATCCCTTCCCAACATTTGCAGACTCTTCGTAATCATCAACATCACACTCTCACCTAATAAGTCTTTTTCAGTCTACCGTTACTTGAAAACTATAATTTTCCATCCCTCCCTAACATTTCAAAGCACTTCGTAATCTACATCATACTCAGGCCCAATAATATCCTAATATTTTTTCTACCTTTTTGATATTATCTGTACTCCAGGTTGACTGGACTAATAACCCCGCAATTTACTGAAGAATTGACGGACTATACAACCGTCAAACGCCGTAATTTTCAAAAAATCAGAAAGTTACACCGTTTGCCTAAAACGTTAGCGTCAGTCCCTGAAATGACGGATAATTTCCGTCAATCACCGTAATAATGATTCTATTACGGTGATTGCCGGCAGTACCTGTAATGCCTAGGCTTTTCAGGGAATGACGGATTACGGCGATTGCCTACGACATATGTACTTCTCCATATTCGTTTATGCTTTAAAAGGTGTACAATATTTTCTCCCCACGTATTAACATAATGATATACCCTCTTCTACAGTCATTATTGGTTTTCGTATAGAATTTTATAATTTTTAAATTTTTTATCTTAACAAAAAAAATATAAACCAGGTTTAATCAAATGGTAAATATCAACAATAGTTTTAAAATAAATTAATGAAATAATTCACAGTAAAATTACATAAAATAAACAGCATCAAAGCGTACATTTTAATCATAAAATTATTTATATACTTTTCATAAATCCAATTGTATGTAATTTCTGCGTCAGATCGTTATAAATATTTTACTGTAGAACTGATGAAATTGCATTGGTTTTTTAATTTAGTTTTGGAATACTTACACATACGCTATTCATAACATTTATTTGTAGCCTTCATGAAAAGAGTAAAATATCAATGACAGTAAATTAAAAATGATTTGTAGCTGTTAATAATTGAAAAATAAATAAATAAACATACATCATAGATTGTACAAAATTAATGTTACCATAAGCAATTATACATTAAAAATTATTGTAGTCATTAATTTTATAATGCAAATTTATTTATCAACGAGAAATTTTATTTTTATAATTCACGTTCACAAAGTTTTTATTTCGACACTAAAAACAGCATCGAAACACTGTTTTTGCTAACTTTTTGTTTTACACAATTGGTTGCACTGCACTGATTGTCAACGAAAAAATTCAGGTAGTAAATCAAGAAGTATGTTGTAGTAAATTATTAACTACATTATCAGCGTTATTGCTAAATTCGGAATATTTTATACAAATTTGACAAACATTCAAATTTAAAATCATTAAAACTGACAAGTGTCAAAAGTGTCAAGATTGCCAACATAAATAAATATTTCGAAAAATTCTCATTTTATTTATTTTTTTATACTTTTAAAAGTTCATTATAAAAAATAGTATGTAACACTCGAATTACAATGACGGTTTGTAGTACTCGCGGTTCGCGGTTCGTTTCACAAACTGCACTCGTACTACGAAACCTGTCATTGTAACACTTGTATTACAATATACTATTTTTAACTTCACTAAAAATGTCCAGTTGTTTTAAAATGCTACTTACTTGAAACAATGAAGGTCTTTTATATTATATTTTTTAAAGCTATGTATATGACGTTTTGGTAGTCGGAAAGAAGGTAGAAAGAGTAACACCACCTTATATACACAAGAATAGTAGGAATACTCTGCGCTTCGCCTATGAAGTTCTTCGTACCACATTTCGGTTCCGTTTGCCGACGTTTTTTTGTGGAGTTTTGTTAGAACTGGTGAGCAGCGATACCTACTTACGATTTAGAAATTAATCTATCGATATACCGTTATAATTATCTTTTATAATTATTTAACTTCTTTGTAACTTAATTTAAAATAACTGTAAATGACGTCAAGATACAAGGCAAGGTTACGAGAAGCTGTCCACAGGAAGGGGTTTTATTATCTCTACTGTGGAACATGGTTCTAGACCACCTCAATGAGCATGACAAAATCTATACAGTAGCCTACATAGATGACATTCTCATTCAGCCTACAGTAAAGTTTGAAAGCACTCTATGCGACAGAATGCAAGTGGCTTTCAAAACTTTAGAGACATTGTGTAAAGAGCGATCACTATATATTAACCATAAAAAAGACAGAAATGGTTCTCTTCACTATGATAAAGAAACCTAGGGACTTAAAAGCCCCTACTATTCTAAACGTTAAATTAAGCTAATTAAATTAATTAGGACAGACCTGGGGATTAGGGAATTATCTCTTAAGTTCACCATGAGGCAATCATAAGACCTTTACTAACATATGGTGCTGTCGTATGGAGCCTAAAGTGCAATAAATGACAGCTACCAGAAAATTAAACCAAATCCAAAGATCAGCATGCCTTCTCGTAACTGGAGACTTACGAACCACACCGACCAGGGCAATGGACTCACCCCTCTCTGTAAAGGGAATCGCTAAGGACGATACCACTGATGTCGTCATAACAAGATTTGGATTAAAAACGCAGCAGGGTGAGGGATAGGAAAAAAAGCCTAAAAATGAAATGGGCTATGGATGGTTTGTCAAGTGCAGTTCAGTCAGAACTCACAGATATAACCATGGCTGCAAAACAATTAATCAAAAGGAACATCACAGGCAGGACAGTAAATATTTACGCGGACTGCCGACAAGCACTACTGATCTTGAATAGACTACGTATTATTTCAAGCTTAGTACTAGAATGTCACCAAACTCTAACTGAGGCCACCCAGAATAACGTGATCACTCTGAGTTGGATCAAAAGACATGTAAAGGTAACCGCATTGTTGATAATTTAGTAAGGTGGACTACAGGCTACAAATATGTTAGCTGTCGCGGATCTTGTCAAACAGAGCTCTCGCCAAACCTTTATACAGTGTTGGGATATAACAACGAACTGTTGACTGGCCAGAGAGTTACTATATCATCCTGGCGAGGAAATAGTAAGAAAATATAAGGCATTGGCCAAAAAAAATCTCCGAACAGCTGTGGGAATCTTAACAGGTCACTGCCAATTTCGACAACAACTCTTTAGGATGAGATTAGCAGAATCTTCCCTATGCAGAGTTTGCGACCAAGAAGAGGAAACACTTGAGCATATTTATACTGTATGACTGCACTGCTTTTTCTGAAATCAAAAGATCCGTGTTGGGCGAGTACTGGGTTATACCAGCCGATTTCAGGGAAATCCCCCTTGGGATTCTTATCACCTATTTTAAATCTTTAGAGGTCCTCATTATAGTCACCGGTACGAGTAAATTCAAAAGTAAATAAACCACCTTCAACAAAACCGTCTAAACTGTCAATGTATACCTACTAGTATCAGTCTGTGTCTCTTCGCTGATGGTTGGTTTAAACCAGTAGATACATTATTTAAAAGAGCCTGCTATCGACTAGTAATAGTTTTATCCTACCAAAATTTATTTCGTGTATGACCCTCATTGATTCATGTTTCATCAAGATAAAATATGTGGTTCCTCATTTCTTTTTTGGTTCTTAGGAAACGTCTTCTCCTTATGACAATATCGCTTCTTTCTAATAATATAGACTTTTTGGAATTGTTTTACCAGCGGAAACCCATTTCTTTGATTAGTTTTCATAACGTATTTCTATTTATTTCCGGGTAATCCTTATCATCAATATCATCTCGAACTGTTAAATAAAGGACCAATTATCTAGTTAATTTGGATTACTGTTGTATATTCTTGAAATTTTATTAAAGCAAATTTAAGCACAAGACTTTATTTTGTAAACAGATAGGTACATATTTAAAATAATCTGATGATATATTACCTATAGTTCAGGGAGGTTTTGGTCGATTCAAATTTTTCATATTGTTTTGGACAGCTTATGGTTATAAAAGACTAAAAACTTATAATGGGCACGGTAAAATTATGGATATTTAAACAATTTTTAATAATATTTAAAATAACTAAACTACACCTTGCCTTTGAAATTGGGTGTAATTGCTTTATTAACTTTCAAAATACATATATTTACTATCTATATAAATGTAACATTTCTCAAAATATGTAAAATCTACTTAAATAAACCTATAAAACTGCGTGGATGAAATGCTTTAATACTAATAAATAACTATAAATAGAGATTCTATCTAGAAAATCAATTATTCCTTCCGGACGTGGGTGGGATGAACGTATATTCGTTCTTTTCGCAAATTATCGAAGGGTGCAATAAAACGTAGCAAAAGTAAAAAAGATTTTACGAGCGAGTAGTCCGCAAATTGTTTTTGTTCCTGTTGTTTCCTAAAACGGCTGATGAGAACAAACAACCATCATCTGGACTATTTCTTGGTCTACGCCTTCAAACAATTTGTGGAAAACTATCCTAAAACAATTACCTAATATAGGGGTTTCTGCATATAAATGACATACTTTATTGATAAAAGTTTCCGAGTACAGATTTTATGGATATCGTAAAATATCTTCCAGTTTATGAGCCTGTACGATTTGATCGGTATTTGAATTAGCTGTGGGTTATGTTGATAAGTGGAAGGCCTGAGTGCTCGCTCTAGTAAAGTCTCTAGTGTGGCGTAAATTGAAGCGGTCGTGTTAATCTAATATAAATGTACGCAAGTGGTCAAGGTATTACCTGTTCCAAGTTCATGTGGACTGACTTATCTTATCTTAATGAGTGTTTATCGGTTCCATTGCATTATATTACCTGGTATCGATCTTTACAGGTTTGGGTTTCATATTTTCATGGATTCACAAACTCTTGTATTCAACTGAACAAGTTGCATCGAATTTGTTAAAAAAGTAGAGCTAGAATACTATTGTAAATAAATGGTTTATAAATGTAGACAGTAGTGATGACGATGAGATCGATACTGATATTGTTACCTGAATGTAATTCTCATCATATTCTCATGTTTATATTATGCTAATCAACAAATTATTAAGTGAATTGAAACATTTGAAAAATAGTAGTCTTTTATTGGGTTTACGAAAAAAAAACATCTTTGCTTTCAGGCCGCGGTTCAGTAAAATAATTGAAAAAGAACAGTCGGTTCCTGCTGGCATAATGTAGATCCTATTACGGTCCTGAACTATAAAGTGTCGGCTTAGGTATAGTTTAACTAATATTAATGTGAAAACATAACCACGCCCTTTAACCCCAACAAAGGAACCGAGTTTCGAATCTAGGTTGTCAGATATATTTGCGAATATTCCTAAGTTTATATATTTTGAAAATTTTCTCTCTACTTTACTGTTCAATTGTTCGTCAATGACTCTTAGAAAGATAATATAAACATATTCTTACAAAATATATACTTAAATTAATTAACTAGGTTCTTCATATTTAAACAGTTTTCACTTCTAATGATATCAATTTTGTATATATTACTTATACTTAAAGATTTTTTTAAGAAAAGGCAACATTGTGTATATAGTTTGCAAATTCAAAGTCGGTTCGTAGCCCTTTGATATTAATGCAAAGTAATGCCGACGGCTCTTACTAAGCGCGGTGCTAGATCTAACGAAACATCAAAGAGGAAAATGCGTGCGTTAAATAGCGCGCATAGTATTGTTCCCCATTACAGTACACAGTAGCGTTAGTGATTTTTATTGATTTTTTATATTAGAAATATATTACGGTTGGGTTGATAGTACTTAATATAGTAAGAATTTCTCGTTTAAATATATAAGATAATAACTGCGCCACCTTACGGTGGCGTTATATTATTTGATTTAGAAAGTTTTTTTTTAGACTTTATTTTTTTCGCATTTTTTCTGTTTTTAATTTTCTACTTTCTTTTAGTTTATCGTTTATTTATTTATTTATGAATCCAAATTCAACACTATCTATTGGGTTTTCTTACAATTCAGTAATTGTTATGGACAATGCGTCGTATCATTATCATTACCGCATATTAAACAACATACCTAATAATAACACAAAAAAGAATAAAAATTTAAGATTTATGGCAATCAAAAATATCAATGTTCCTAAAAAGGTTCCAGTAAAGAAGGAATTAATAAGAATGATCAAAAGTCAGAATTTTAAAAATGAATACGTCATTGACACCATTTGCAGCAGATATGGTCATACCCTTTTGCGTTTACCTCCATACTAGTGTATTTTTAATTCAATCGAAATGATTTGGAGTACTGTAAAGAAACGTTTACGAAAATATAATCAGTCACTAACTTTAAGCGCAGTTGTTTCTTGATAATATTCAAGAGGTAATTAGTGGCATTAATAGCGATGTATGAAAGAAAAAATTGCGAAGCATATGTTATAAAAATAGAAAAGAAATATCCTGTTTTACCGCCAATAGCACCATTAGTTATTCAACCTGGAAACGATTCTACTTCAGAAGACTCTGTCAATTCTTCTTATTAATTCCAACCAATTTCCTTTACAACTCTCGTGATGTATCTTGAAAACTTGTTTTTAAAAACAAACTAATTTTATATTCTTACTAACATACCCAACCCTTTCCTTTCCAGGCAAGGAAGGCTCATACCTTCTCATGGTCCTTGCTGGACAGACAATCTTTTAAGATTGTCTGATAAAATGAGTATTATTTGTAGACAATTGTTATAAAAATATTATGAGTTATGTACTATTTGAATAATGAGCCAAATGTTCTTATTAATAACTAAAATTAACAAGTTTTAATTTGAAAGAATTAATTTGTTATTTGACAATTTTCAAATTGATACAAAATTTACAAATATACAAAAACCGTTTTTCTTTTGAAATTTAAAACAAAAATTAATAAAAATTTATGAACCCTTTTTATTTAATTCCACGCCAATGGTCGGAAATGTCATCAAAGGCACTTAAAAACCGCCAAAGAGCACAAATTTTCACATTTAGGTTGGATAGACTATAGCTGTTAAGATTAGTCAGTCCGCACGAACTTGGAACGAATAATGCATCTTATAATTTATAACTTGCGGTTTTAAATAGGGCATTCCAAATAATGTTTTTAAATATTGTCCCTTAATTGAATTTTCATTTTTTTAGTCACCAACTAATTCTCGACTTTGAAACAACGGTTTACACTTTTTACTCTAAATTATTTTTCCTTCCATTATGATGATTTTGTGACAAAATTTCGAAAGTGCAAAATAATTTTTTGTTTTAATACTAATATTCTTTTACGTAGTTTTCGCTGTGATCGTCTCTAATCCCCGATTAGTACTTTTACCGGTACATTTGTGGAATTTCACCTCAGCCTAAAATATTTAATGGAAATACAAAGATTGCTGTTACGAGACAAAATCAATGATTGGCTTATTAGTCCTGGCGTCAGACCGACTTATTCGCCAATGTTATTTAGATGAACTCGTGATGTTAGGATTATATGGTGTGCTACAAACGAAATAGATTTTGGTTCGACTTTGCGCATGTCGTCACCTTGGGAGCAATCAACGTCAAACGCCATTTAGTAAGGAAGCAAAGGGGGTTTTTTTAAATAAATATACCTACCTAATAAAGTTTGTTAGTTATATTTATTTAAACAATTAAATTGTTAATAACAAACTTCCAAGGCAACTGGTCAAAAGGCAGGTTGAATATGCGGATTCTGCAAGTCAAAATACATTTAAAAAACTTTGCTGCTTGTAAGGACCTCAATCGGCCACGGAATCATCCTTTGCTCCCTGACTAATTGTTACTGTTCACTTTTTAACGTGTTTTTTGTGTTGTTAATGACAAACACTAATATACTATGCTGGCTTGTGCTGTTAATGGTTGTAGAAATTATTCCAGAATTATTATTTACCAGGAGTTTTGCTAAGCACACACACTAAAATGTGCACTGCATAATACATAGATAACGTTTGTATTTTGGATAAAAAATATTTCTAAAATTAATATATCCAAGCTAATTATTTGTATCGTTACCTAGAAGAAACTGTAAATAGTGGCAAAAACAATCAATTAGGTACATAATTTTACAACACAAAATATTTGGAAATTCGCGCCATTCTAAATGACTTGCTCCCAAGCTGACGTCACTGAAGATCCGCAAGAACATATATAATCCTAGCATCACGGATGGACTCAAGTTTTTTTGATGTATTTTGACATCCTAAACACAAATGTTTTTGGCCTCAGTGTCAGAAAGTTTGTTAACAACAGACTTGCAAATAATTGTAAAATTATTTTTTGCGAAACAAACATTTTTTTCTTGATCTGATGACTACATTTCATGGAAAATATTCGTACGACGCTTCATTTCCGAAATATTTTTGATCGAATTTTCAAACATTGGCTTTTTCCCGATTTTCTGTAAGTCCCATTTGGGATCTGGACTTTTGTTATAGATCGATTGTTAGGCTTTTTATATTTATTTAAAATTTTAGAAAGTTTATCATTTGTGTTGTTTTCAGTTGATTGATCATTATTTTTTAGCAATTTTTATTCAAATTTACTTTTGTCGATTTTTCAAATTTTGTTAATCCTTCAAATTGTCATCAATTAAAATTTTTGCCAACATTCCAATGTTTGACAATTTTATTTCTGTGGGTTATTTAACTTATTTTATCTACTCTACCTCATATTATGTATCAATTTTTAGTTCGTGAAAACTGTCATTATAGACAGCAGTGCGTGAAGGATTGAAAGTGTGCGTGAAGTAACAATGTATTTTAAATGGGATTTACTTTTTCGCACTGTTTTTGAAAGACCTTCATATATTCAAATATCCTTAGCATTCGCGTTGTCATGGTGTTGCTATGAGAGCATTACATTTCAACCAAAGTCATTCTGACAGTTTTGTAGTTTAAATTTTCAAATTTGAATTTCTAATTATTTTTTATTTGTTTATCGTAGATAAAATATTGTATGAAACTGTGCGTGAAGTGCTTTTTGCGCACTTACGCGATATATAGCACTCGCTTCGCTCGTGCTCTAAACATCGCGTGCGTGCGCAAAAAGCATACTTCACGAACTGTTTCATAAATAACTTTTTTCTACTCTCTTACTAGTAAATTGTATATTACCTACTATTTGGATGCTAAGTAAATACATCAAAACAGATACTGACACGTAATGACTAGCACGTAATAAAAAAAATTACGCTTCAGTTCTATAAAAATGTGTAATATCACATAAGCCTTGTAAGTAAGTTTGTCGAGTTACTATGGAAACGAATTAGCAGACGTTATTTTGACAGATTAAAAATTATTAATCTGTCAGTGTAAATATAGTGGTAATTTAAATACAGATAAATAAAATGAGTTCATCCAATATTATGCAGTTAGCTGCGAACACCGAGAACCTATTACCAGAAAAATCTAGAGGAAGATATAAAAGGTATATCAGCAATTTATGGATTGGCGTACAACAAATAATGTAAATTCATTTTCTGAAAACGTACTCTTGGCTTATTTTGGAGAAATCGCTAAGAAATTTAAAACATCCTCATTATGGGCAATATATTCTATGCTTAGAAGTGTTATAACTTTGAAAAATAATGTTAATATTGAAAATTACCCGAAATTGCGAGCTTATCTAAAAAGGCAATCAGAAGGTTTTAAAAACAAAAAATCTAAAATTTTACATCCTGATGAAATAAAACTTTTTTGAAATGGAGCTCCTGATGTACAGTACTTGTTAGTAAAGGTATGTTATTTAAAAGTATAACATAAATGTGCCTACTTATAATACTTTTATTTTAAGGTTATTGCAATTATTGGAATATGTGGAGCTTGTAGGAAACAAGAGTTAAAAAATATTAAAGTTTGTGACATTGATGATTAAAGTACCATGTTATTGGTTAAAATTCCTGATACGAAAACCAAAATATGTAGATCTTTCGTTATTTCCGGAAATTTCTATAAAATCTGCAAACAATATATAGAAATTCGACTACAGATTAGCGATACGCAGGATTAAACAAAATAGGCGGTGTTCCTAAACAAATAGCCGAATATTTAAAGTTACCAGATCCCAAAATGTACACAGGTCACTGTTTAAGACGAACTTCTGCCACTATTTTGGTAGATGCCGGTGGTGATTTAATGGCTCTTAAACGACATGGCGGATGGAAATCTTCAACAACGGCCGAAGGATATGTCGAAGAGTCAATAAATAATAAGACGTCAACAGCCAATAGAATTATAAATTCAATTGAAAGTAATTTACAGACCTTTACATACACCGAAAATACCAATGTTCAAAAACACACCGTACAGTTTACGTCATCTCACCATTCACCACGTATTATTGAACAACCGTCAAACTCGGATAAGAGTATAGTTATAAATAATTGCCAAAATTTTACATAATTAATTATTATAAATAAATGTTTAATTTAAATTGTTCCCGAATTTTGTTAAATAAATAAAAGTTACTTGTTATACTTTTTATTTTTATAAATGAAAATATTCGTAGAAAAAGTATAGTACACAACTTGAGTTGTAAGCTTATTACATGCTTGTAAAATTACTGCGCTCGCCGCTACGCGGCTCGCGCGCAACTTTTTTACTCGCATGTAATAAGCTTCTTACAACTCTCGTTATGTAATATACTATTTTCTACTCTCTTACTAGTAAATTGTATATTACCTACTATTTGGATGCTAAGTAAATACATTAAAACAGATACTGACACGTAATGACTAGCACGTAATAAAAAAAATTACGCTTCAGTTCTATAAAAATGTGCAATATCACATAAGCCTTGTAAGTCAGTTGGTCGAGTTACGATGGAAACGAATTAACAGACGTTATTTTGACAGATTAAAAATTATTAATCTGTCAGTGTAAATATAGTGGTAATTTAAATACAGATAAATAAAATGAGTTCATCGAATAGTGAAGATGAATTTAGTAGCACACCACCCAATATTATGCAGTTAGCTGCGAACACTACCGAGAACCTATTACCAGAAAAATCTGGAGGAAGATATTAAAAGGTATATCAGCAATTTATGGATTGGCGTACAACAAATAATGTAAATTCATTTTCTGCTAGTGTACTCTTGGCTTATTTTGGAGAAATCGCTAAGAAATTTAAACCATCCTCATTATGGGCAATATATTCTATGCTAAGAAGTGTTATAACTTTGAAAAATAATGTTGTTAATATTGAAAATTACCCGAAATTGCGAGCTTATCTAAAAAGGCAATCAGAAGGTTTTAAAAACAAAAAATCTAAAATTTTACATCCTGATGAAATAAAACATTTTTTAAATGGAGCTCCTGATGTACAGTACTTGTTAATAAAATTTTACAATTAATTATTATAAATAAATGTTTAATTTAAATTGTTCCCGAATTTTGTTAAATAAATAAAAGTTACTTGTTATACTTTTTATTTTTATAAATGAAAATAATCGTAGAAAAAGTATAGTACACAACTTGAGTTGTAAGCTTATTACATGCTTGTAAAATTACTGCGCTCGCCGCTACGCGGCTCACGCGCAACTTTTTTACTCGCATGTAATAAGCTTCTTACAACTCTCGTTATGTAATATACTATTTTTTACTGCAAGTTTATTTTTTTAATTCTTTTCGATCTTTACATTTTGATAGAACTTATGAATGTCAATTTTTAAGATTTTTGTCAATATTTTGAATGTTTGTCAGTTTTAAAATTTTTGTTGCTCTGTCCGGTTTTTCATTTTTTATTTGTTTGAACTAATTAGAATTTTTTTTCGACAAATAAGTATCTTTTGATTTTTTTAAATATTTAGTCATTTTTGAAAATTTTGTAGTTTATTAGTTTTTTTAAATTTTTTTTATTTTTATATAAATATTTTTTGAAGGTTATTTATTTTTGCCAAGTAAAAATGGGCTTTTCAATTTTTCAATCAGGTTTCAAAATTTTTAACTTTTTCCAAATTTTGACCAGTTTTTAAAAGTGTTATTTTTTAAATGTTAATGGTAATTGCTTAAATTTTGCAAAGTTTTAATTTTTCTCGAAAAAAATTTCAAACTTTATTTTTTATATATTTGTTTTATTTTTAAAATTCCTTATCAATGAAAGATTTTACAGTTTTACTCAATTTGATCTTACTTATTAAGAAATTTGAACCTTTTTGACATTAGAAGAACAAGTTTTTAATTGAAAGGTAGTCTTCTGTAAACCACTTAAAAAAACTGCGAAAAGTGTAGCAAAATGCTTTTTTGTTACCGGTGCTTCTTTAATGAAGAAAAAGTTATAATGGTGTCGTGGGACACCAGGTAGGAACTAAGTTCCTTCGACTAATGTAGAATCGACACTACTCGCTTGTGTATACGATTGTAGCGCCTGCGCACGTCTCATTTAACGGTTTTATTCCATAGACTTTTTGTTACGGTTTTACCACAGCCCTACTTTACGTTAGTAGAGTAGGGCTGTGGTTTTAGTATCCCTATCTCCTCCAAGCCTTGGATTATACTACGTTATAGATTAAAAATTACATTTCTTCTGGTTGTACATATTTTCATAATTTGTACTTTTCGTCTGGGCAGCTTATATATCAATAAATTCTCTATAGATATAATTTTTATAATGATAATGATCGGAATATGATAATTGAATTAATTTTATTTAAAGTTAAAATAATATTTATAGTTTTTTATTTAAAACTGGAAAAAAACTAAAAAAAAATTACCATCCCGTGTATTCGATCCTCCAACGATATCCAATCGTGAAGAGTTATCATATGCTAGTCAAATTATTTTTATGTATTTACTACAAAAATGTTGATCATATTAATAATAATAATTTATTGTAAATTTTGAGATTAACATTTGTAACAGGTGTAGATAATCCAATTAAATAAAATATTACAACATAATTTACACATTTTACATTTAAAAACCAATGATTTTCATTCATTTATAGGACATCACAAAAGTTGACATCGTTGGATATTTCTATATTGTTTACAATGTTTATATTATATTATTAAACTTACCTTTCGTTAAGAGATTCTGTAATGAGAAGATCATCTTTTGCTTGATTCATTATAACTATTATATTTTTTGTAAACACTTTCAAGAAAGTTTCGGTGACAGTTAAATATTATATCATAACTGTCAACATTATGTCTATCGTATACTGAACACTGAGTAGAGGCTAGCGTTGTGTGGAGACTAGCGGTAACCTGCCTACTAGATATAGAGGCACTATTACAAGCGTTACGGTTTTATTGTTACGGTTTTTTTACTATTACATTTTTTTCAGTTCGGTCACGCCGCAAAATCCCTATCTTATCCAAGCATGCCGTAAGAAACATAGTTCCAAAAATGTACCATATGGCGATCTGTCACATTTTCTTATACGAGCAAGTGCAAGTGCAAAACACATTTACATATTCGTGACGTTTCGTTGGCCACGATTTCTTTTACTAGACCCTTGAAATTATTCCAACCAATTTGTAACGTTACAAATTAGTTTAAATTGACTTTCAAGTGCCATCCATTCCGTTATTTTACTTTATTAACTACACTTCCCTTTTTATCAAATCTACGAAAATATCTCGACTTATGACAAGTGAGCGGTTGAGACTCCAAATAGGGAGACTTGTATTTTACTGGCTGTGGTTTCCCTACAGTTCAGTTTATTCAGGATTATCCCAGCAAACAAAGTTAATAAATTCGAATTTCGAAAGTAATCTAACGGATTATTAAAGAGTTTTTTTTGTGGAATATATTTCTTATTATTCGCATCACATTGGAATCTGTAATACTCACAATAACAAACTGTAAACAGGATTGGCGAACATTTTTTAATCGAATAAATAAATTCTTTAATATACTCGCCACAAGGCTTGTTTGACGTACGTCCTAAGTAAACAAACGAATCCACTCTCTTAAACAGAGGTTGTAGGTCCCTATTTTATATTTGCGAATCCTGTTTTCTTTACTTTACATTACCAAGTTGTTCCAACAAGTGGTTGATTACACACACTTTTTTTTACTATTCTCTACCGTATGCGGATATAGGTCTTCCCCAGTCACTACCACATCTGCGGTTTCCTTCTTGTTCCTTTTTTCTAGTTTGAACGTGACGCAAATTTGGTATAACATTATTACATTATACATCTTGGAGACATTTCGTAGTTGCCGGCCCATTTCCGTTTCAGTTTTGCTCCTGGTTCTATCTCATCTTGTATCATTGTTCTACTTTTTATTTATTGATTACGTTTTCTATCCTTTAGAGGTATACCTAACATTTATCTCTCTTTGTGTTTTCCTATTTTTGCCCAAGCTGGTTTCTGTGAACGTTTTTTGTGCTCAGTAAGTGATACTTTGCTTATGATGTTGCTTTATATTTTAGAACAAAGGAGATTATTTGAAAATCGCTTATTTCGCTTTTTCGTTTTTGTTATCATTTTTGTTTTGTTAAAGGTGAATATCAGACCTTTTGCATCAGTGGTTTCGTCTATTATTAATTTAGGATTCTGATTCTGTAGTTCAAAGGAGATCAGGAGTAAATCATCCGCATAAATGATATAATTGAGGTATTTTAATACATATTTTTGTTTTAAAATAAATCTTTTAAGGTCAAGGTTAACAGTGAAACAATGTCACCTTATTAAGCTCCCCGTTTAATTTTTATCTTATCTATTATTAACTTGTAATCTAGTTTTACCAATGTCAGATGCTAAAACAAGAATAGAATGCAACAGGCTCTAAATGTAGACTTTAGGGCTTAACAAAAAGCCTCTAAAGTCTATGGTTGTAACATTTAACTACCAGGAGAAAGAAGTTAAAAGACGCAAGTCCTCAAATATACAATTGGTGGGAGAGATTAAGTACCTTGGGGTAATATAAGACGTAAAATCATCTTGAATATATTACCAAGAAAGCAATAACCATTTTAATGCACCCAAACATAATTACAGCAAAGCGTGGTGTTTAAAATTAGACATGTTATATTGGATCTATAACATGGTGGTTAAATCAACAGTCCCATGGTGGACAAAAAAATACCATCATCATGCTAAGCAAAGTTTAAATACAGTAGCTCTAAGAGGCACTTCAACAGCAGCAATAAAAGTCCTATTAAACCTTCCTCCTCACATAAACTTGTAGGGAAAGGCCAAGATGAACTTTTATAGGCTACAAGAAACTCTAAGCAACATTTTTGCACAAAATAAAAGAGGAAATTGAAGAAGAGACCTGGGAGATGAAATCAGACCACAGGTCCTAATTACCTGCCTAAGAAAACATTCCAAGTAGAATGGAAAAATGCCAAAGCTTTAGAGTTAGACCTGTACCAGATGGATCTAATACTAAAGAGGGTTTAGAAGCAGAAAACAGTTGGGACGAAAACGTAATAACTTCTGTACCTTTGAAAACATATACATCTGTGTTTGAAACAGAAGTATATGCAATCTTGCAATGCGCAAAAGAAAATAATTTGAAATCTAAGCGAATCAACATATGCACAGGCTGTCAGACGGCTATTGGACCTTTTAAGACCCCCAAAGTGGTCTACATACTGTTGTACAAAATCAGAAAACAACACAACCAACAATGGGAACACATTTCTGACCAAGCACACACAACAGAATGTGTATTAAACAGATGTGTGTCAGAAAAGCCGAAACAAGTAGGAATTGCAGGATTATTTACTATAGGACTGTTTAATGAAGACGCAAGCTGCAGATTATGCGACAGAGAACCTAAAGCAGCTAAATATTGCGAGGCACTTAATCGCACGAGACAGTATATGTTTGTATGGCACCCATTTTTTAGAAAGTTTTTATATTTTCGCCGTGTTCTTTGTCTCTGTGTCATTCCGTGGAATTTTGTAATCGAATTTAAACCTATTTCCCGACTACCTAGAGCTCTGAAATTTTCAGGATAGCTAAGAACTGGATGACAATGCATGTTTCAAGTGTGTTTAGGCATATACATAGATTCGAAATTTATACTGAATAGTTATTAAATTAAATATGTATACATATTACCATTTTGAAAGACTTCATATAAGTTTGGCGTGGCCTATTTGGATAAGCGGCAGGTTGTGACAATTCTGTAGGGAATGTTGGGTTATCGTATTGGGATCGATCTCGCGAGAGAGAAGTTTTTTCCTTTTTTTTTGTTCTTACATGTGAAAGTAGCGAAATAATTTATATAATAGTAATATGACCTATAAATCAGTAAAAAAAACTTTCTACTATAAAAAGTCCTTTTTATAAATTGTGATTATTAGACCTGTACAAACTAATAAAGTGTACCAAGATCCTGGAATGGCTGACATGAACCTATGGAAGAATTACAATAAGCCTAACTAGGATGCAGTACGACCGGTGAGTACATGTCAGACGGCTTCCATCTTAAAAAAGTTTCCAATGCTGTCGAGAGCTTTTTCGTAATATACAAATGCTGTTCCACTGATTGATGGTTATTAAGTTTATATATCAACGTAATGTTTAATATTACTAAGAAAGACTTTTACAACTGTGATAAAAGAATTTATTTAGATTTGTTCAGTCTCCTTTTTTTAAGCGCACTATTAGTGTTAAAATGTTTTTCAATACCTTTCAGTTTAAAATTTAAGATTAACATTGTTACCGATTGTCAACCGTACAGGCAAAAAAACATAAAGGTATTATAGATCGAGTTGGTAAGCGGAAATGTAGGTACAACCGTTGGAAAGAGAGAAAAGGTCGCAGTACACTTTCTGTCTCTCTCTACCGATACATGTGCAGTAGAGAGAGCTTATTTCTCGAATTCTAAAACAGAAAAACAGGATAATTTAGAGTGGATACTGCCAGCTTCTCTCTTTTTCCAACAGGGGGACAGTTGGAAGCCTGGCTCATTACAAAACCTGTGTGTAGAAAACCTCTAAATATTATCATCAGTCATTCAGTCCACTATCACTGATTGTCAATTTCTAATGTATTATCACATTATTAGTCTCTGTGATTAGTCTTATCAATGACATTCAAATCAACATACGTATTATCTGCCATCTTGTGCTAGATTTTTCGTACGTTTTCCATCGTTTTGACAAACACAGCGTTGTTCATTAGCTTAAATAAATTTTTCCATGCAGGAAGAAATTGACAGTGATTGCTGGCCCATTCTCATATCTTTAAAGTCTTTTTAAAATATTTAAAATTTTTGTACTCGAAAATAAAGAGTAAGAAATTAAATAAAGCTAACCTTTTCTATTACTTTGACAGGAACATTCTTTCCTTTGTTTATTTTCTTTTATAGTAGTTTTAATAATATATTATTTATTTGTAAAACATTAATTTTGATATTTTATTTATGTCCAGGCAAGTTTCTATTATATATTGGCTCCCAAAGTTGGGATTGCATTGAAATAGAGACCGTTTTAATAATACATTTCTGAAATGTAATTATTCGGAGATGCGGTTTATCAAGCAATAATTCACCGGTAAAATGTGGTTAGTGTGGGGTAATGATGCACATCCCCGCAATTATATATCCCATCGCAAACATAGTTCACTTGTTATTTGCTAATGTATAAATTTATAATGCTAAACATTAATATCGATATTGATTTGAGATGATATGTTACCGATTTAATTTATTTATTTAGAAATGAATTTTCACCGATTTGGTAAATATGTTATAGGAAAGTTATTTGCCATTTTGCAATGTATTATTGACTAGCTTTGCTCGCAATCTCATTCGTGTGGGCGCTACGCGTTAGTTTAGTTATATTTAAACACAAGTAAATCGAAATTATTGCCTTATGTGATTTTCATTTTTTCGCTCGTTAAAATACTGTTTTTGATATAATAATAAGGGAAGGATACGCCACTTGCCTTATTTAAAACCTATCTATGGCGGTTTCTTTATTGCCTAATTCTTATTGTAAGACTAGCAGACCCGGCGAACTTCGTACCTTTTTCTTTTTCAGTTTTTCGTTTCTGTTAATTGTTCTATTTACAACATTAGATATTGTAGTTACTTACTGAATTCAAAAGTATCAATGGGAATAAAATGTAACAATGTTAATACTAGCAACGCAGGAACAAATTTATTTTTGTATTTTTAATATTGTTACTTTAAGAACACATTCTCAGAATAAACTTAACGATGTACTCCATAAAAATGAAAGAAAATTTTAAAAATCTTGAAAGGTTTACCTAAGTTTACGTCTATGAATTGAGTGCACTATACAACTGTTGCAAAACAGCATCAGATTTTATTGTGCACATTTTATAGTCGGTCTAGAATTTGCTGATTTTGTAGTAGTTCTCGAATTTCACTATAATGTTTATTTATTCTTGTATGTTTATACATGTTTGTGTATGTTGCTGCATGAAGTTCTCAACTGTCATTCATCCAAAGATTAACTATGAATCTCGTCATGTGTATTAACTTTTAATCGAATATGATGTCGATAATTTTATATAGTAATCTAACTTTACTTTTGTCTTTCCTTCTGTCAGAATCTTTCTCTTAACCTTATACCAAGCCCAGTTGTCTCTATTTAATACATCGTCTCTTCTTCATTTTTTTTTCATCTCAACATAGTGTTCCCGTTTTCCTCTTACCACCAATCTCACAATCACCTACTCTTTTACTGACATAATTCTCATCCCTTCCTCTCTACATGACCAAACCATCTCAATCTATTTCCTTAGCTTAGGTACTCTATCTCTTCTCGTTAATCCACACATCCAACGTAACATCTTTCTCTCCGTCACATCTAACTTTCTAACTTGCGCTTCCGTTACTGACCGGGAGTTATACACCAACTCTGGTCTTACAAATATTTTGTATATTCTACCTTTCATTTTCGGACTAACATTGCTGTCACATAAAACTCTACTCATTCTTCTCTAGTTCATCGATCAACACTTAATTCTATGATTCATCTCGCTCTTCACTCCTCTATTATTTTCTAGCTCAGAATTAAATAGCTGGCAATACTTGGTTCTGCAGATTGATTTTAAGTCCACTCGGTTCTTTTTATATCTGTATCAGTTTGTACCATTACATTTAGTATTTTTTCAGTTATTAGTTTATTTAACCAACTGCTTTTTTATTGTGTTGTAACCTCTTTTTTCCTCATGATGTTAAATGCTCGATTTGAGAGGTTAACATATGCGAACGGCACTTAGGGGGTAGGAGGAGAGCGAGCGGGGATTCGATCGAGCTAGATGATTAATTTCAAAAAGATAAAAAGGAATATACTTAATAGAATAATAAAAGATAAAAGAAGTTAAAAGGGACAAAAGAGAGAAAAGAAAGAGAAAGGAAAATGGGCGCCACTTATGTTTTTTACCCTGAGGATGGGGAAATATAAGAAACCCAGATGGAATAAGAAAGATATAAGAGATATAAGATAAGATAAGGTAAAATTAGATAACCCGGCAGATGTTCTTGCTAAAATTTAAATTACACACTTTTATTTAAGATACTAAAAAGAAAAATTATACTTACACTTTCCTTTTACTTATCCTTATGGTTATAAATCAAATCGGTAAGATAAAGATATATTTAAAAAACAAAATCTATTACTTTAACAAAATATAGATTAGAGAAACTGAAAATATTGATCAGAGTAACAGGTTCTAGCTAGGAAAAGAAAAAATCTAAAGGTAACAATAACAGTATTTATTATCAGCTGTAATGATAAAAGAGACACACAATAAAAATAAAATAAAAAAATATAAGATACATCTCGGTACGGTATAGTAAACACATTTTACTAAACACATTTGTGTTTAGTTCAAAAACATAATTATTCATACACAGAAAATAATAGCTAAGTACATTGTTTTATCATTTTCGTGTACTCTGATAAGCGAAAAGTGAGAGGTAAAATTTAGATGAAATATCACCTTTTGCTTTGATATTAACTCGAGTTAAGAGTACTCATATTTAAAGGTATAAATCTTAATTAAATCAGTACGAGAGATAAAATTTAAAGATAAAAAAATATAAGTAAAACAGTTTACAGATAGCAGGTACAAAAAAATATAAGTAATAAAAAAATTACAGATAAGCAATACACAAAAAACACATCACGGTTATTTTCACTACCACACGGCACTTATGGATGTTACAGGTAAATACAATTAAGATAAAATGTTCCATAGAAATAAATGGTACTCTGATAGCTCGATACAGGTATAAAAAAATTGTTAAAAACTTACGTTATCTTCTAAATGTTTCTGAGATACATTTCTAGCATATGGCTTCATTCTCTTGGTAATTGGCTTAACGGTAAGATATAATCTAGAACCATTCTTGTCTAGATTTGTAGATATTTAGAGAAAAACCATAAACTCATTCTTCGTAGCTGGAGTTCGAAAAGAAAACGGTAACAGTAACAATGGCGGACTTCTGCCGTCGTTGTTCCACTATATACCAAGGAAACTTAAAGAAAACACTGTCTGAAGATCTTTATGTGAATCTTCGGTACGATAAACAATAAACGGTAACAGAAACACATAATAGCAAGTTATTTTTAAGATAAAATAAGGAAATTTGCCAGGAATTTGAAACTAGTATCTGGCGAAGTTGTTAATCGCGTTGGGACTTAAACTAGAATGAATAAAAGTCGTTAGTACTGGTGTGACGCTGTGTCTTTCCCGCCTAATCACCTGATCTTAAACTCGGGACCTCATTGGTCAGTTAGGAAAAATCAATAAATTTGCTTAGAAACGTTAGTTCTCGAAAATTCTATGTAATATCTTAAGTATACAGGATCGGCCTAAGTAGAAGGAACTGATTAAAATGAAATTTTATTAATAGGGTTTTTTAAACACGCTACAGTGTTCTTTCTCTTGAAGACTGTCCATCCTTTACACTCATTTAATACCATTCAACATATAAGTCTTTAAAAATCTGTGTGTAGAATCTATACTATACAATAATATACTCGTATAAAACGCAATTCTATAGCAAAATATCTCATCTACACTGCTCTAAGAAATTAACGCATCACTTTAAAAATTACCATATAACATGATAGTATTAAATGAAAATAAACGAATTTTATTTTATCTTATTTTACTTAGTAAAACAAAAAGATTTGGTAATGTTGCTAACAATATTCAGTATTCATAAATTTAACATCATCTTAAAACAATGAACAACAAAATCGCTAATTCTAAAAATTGAAAGTTTTCATTTTTTTTTTTTGCTTAATAAGACGTATATCCACCCCTGCTACGAATGACAGCTTGGCTTCGACGATTCATACTCAAAATAAACGGTCATAAAGTATTTTCATCCAGTTCATTCTAAATTTGGATAAGACGTTGTTCCAGTTCCTGCAGAGTTTTTGTTTGATTAGGAGAATTCCGCGGACGTCTACCTTTAAGTCCCAAACATTCTCTATAGGATTAAAATCGGCACTATTCGCAGGCCATCTCATAACGTCGATTAAAACTTCTTCTAGACAATTTTGCACTATTTACAACGTGCAGTCGTGCATTAGAACAAAATTTTACAATGTAAAGCGCAAATGACACAAGATGGTCTTGAAGAACGTCAACGATATATCGGTGAGCGTTTATGGTACCGTTTTTCAATACCACCAAGTCTGTACGACCCGTTAAAAAAACGCCACGATAGACCATAACCAATCCTCCACTGAATAACGGCATTACTCGCATGTTACACCGTTCGTTTTGAGGTCGGTACACGCGAATACGCTTATCAATATTGTAAAGACAGAATTTACTCTCATCTGTAAACAGCACTCTATTCCAATCAGCCTTCAACCAACGCAGGCTCTCTGTCAGGTATAAGATTCCTTGAGGTGTTGGCGAACAGATTCACCGCTAATTCGAACATTATGAAAATCTTCAGGTTGGGATTGTAAGCTTCTGGTTGTTACAAATCGTTGTCTTAAGGTGCAAAAAACGGTCTTGAACAGGAGTTGTTACACGATGTCCTGGACGCCTAGTGTGACTACCAGTCTTCCTGTACCGCTCCATCATTCGTGAGAACGATGTATGGTGTACATCGAACCGTTCCCCTAAACTTCAGCCTCCTTCGTGCAAAACCACTATTTGAGCACACACTTCATAAGTCAAATTTTTTTATTCACGTTGCATTTTGATTACAACAGTAGTCAAATGTTATCAACAAACACGAATAGTTCACATAAAGACTTAAAAATGACACTAACCTCTTATCGACATTAACGCATTCACAGCACCTTTGTTGTGTTCCTTAGATACCGGTTAACACAAAAAATAATACAAGTAACCTGTAAAAGCATTCCAAATGCATCATGATACATTCAATAAAAAAATAAATACAATTAAATTTAAAACACCAATGAATCGCTTTTTTCCATAATTCTTTATTTTCATTTTTCATCCCTAATAACCTCTTTGCCTTTACTGTGATATTTGTAATAATTCGCTTATCTTTGTTCTTCAATCTGAACATAAATAATTTTTTTGTACATTCACATCAAGATTCCATTCTTATTTATTTGAAATACTTAATAGATTTTTTTATTGTTTCAGCTAAACTTGACGGCGTGAAAACCTACATGCGGATGCGACGAGTACCGAACCATTTGCAAGTAAAAGTCATAAAGTGGTTCGATTACTTATGGCTCACCCAGAAGTGTTCAGACGAGGAGAGGGCGGTGTCCTGTCTTCCAGATAAGCTCAAGGCTGAAATTGCCATTAATGTTCATTTGGACACCTTAAAAAGGGTCGAAATCTTCCAAAACACTGAAGCTGGATTCCTTTGCGAATTGGTGCTGAGGCTTAGGCCGGTTCTTTTCTCACCTGGAGACTATATTTGTAGAAAAGGTAAGTTAAAAGCTAGATGTAGTCCGTAGCGTGAAGGATTTTAATGTGATAATTCAGTTTCTTTTTCCTTTTAGCCGGTCCTGGTCTAACATAAAGTATCCATAAATGTTCAATTGTTTTTTTTTACCATAGCTCATCCACTTTTTAAGTAAGTCAATAATTCCTTTGAAGTGGTCGTCATGAAGGGAAAAAGCCCGATAAGTTTTTTTTGTTTAAAAAAACAAACCATTAAATATTGGCCTCTTGGAGACGAAAAAGAACTTCTTTAGAGGGTTTTTAATAAAACATTTTTCTTATAAAAATCGTTCTCAGGTTCTTTAGGGTACATAAAGATGGAAAACAATGATTCTGAAAGCTATTGCTGGTAAATTCAGGATTTAAAAGAGTAAAAAGACAGGATTGGACCGGAGTCGAGCAAAGAATTATAATTTGAAACTAAAAAAATAGTTGACATAATGCAATTAATAATATAATTAATTATAAACATTTTTTGGAAAATAATTTGAAGAAGAAATATTTACTATTTTATATTTAATCCGCTGGGTGCGAATTACGTGGGTAGCGTAATTAAGAGAATTTTTAAAAATTTTAATAATTTTTATTCTCCTATTTGTTACAATTCTACTTGTTAGTCGGAAATCAAAATTAAGACTGAATTAAAAAGGAATATTGTTAGTTCATTACATAAAATTATATCTCAGCATATTTAGATAAATATATAAAAAATACTGTAATTAGCAATTTTATCTAATATGGTGCAATATACAGGATGGATATAACACCTCCCCCTTTGGAATGGAGTACCTCTTTTTAAAAAAAGGGTACGACATCAAATTTGAATTTCTTCAGGTTGGTCCTTCTTCTTTTTTCTTTCTTCTTTCTTCTGACATTTAAATTTAAAATATTTTATTAAACAAAAAATTAATATTATTAAAAGTATTAAATAAACAAGAATTGACCAATAATTAAAATAATGAATAATCTTGAAATCAGGTATTTCTTGAACTTCTTCTTCTTGAGCTGATAGGGCATTACCAATGGAACTTATCTCTTCTAAAGAAATAGTATCTAAATTTAATGTTGTTGGCTTCTTCATTTTATGTTCTTCAGGAATGATTGCTTCTAAGGCCGGTAATGAAAGTTGCTTAACACGTTAACTGCCATATGAGTCCAAAGTGGCCTCACACAAAATTTGACCCCATTTTGCCGAGTGAGTCCTATCTGGTCTCACACCGCCGACTTGCTCATTTTGCCTCGTGAAATCGTGCTGGTCTCCGCAACACCGTTGAAGTAAAAAGGTATTAAAAAGAGCTCGGCAAGCTGAACCAGAAGAGTATGTTGGCCTGTGTGTACGTGAGACCTAAGCGGACTCACGCGGCAGAAGATTTATGTTCTGTCACTTTATCGTAAACCAAAATAAATCGTTCATTTTTTTCTGAAAAACTTTATTATTTTTTTAATTTTATAAAAAACACAATCAAAGTCAAATTCTAATTATTCAAATTGGCCTTATGGGCAACAAAAAAACAATCAAGGCAAAAGTATTTAGCGCATAAGACACATTTGAGCATTGTCTGGGGACATTTCCTCATCGCTTCAAGGCGTCCTATTTCCGATTTTAGTTTTTCGTAGCAAAGGGAGCACCTTCTTCTCCCTGTTCTCCCCACATCTTCTAGTTCGTGCGCCGATGATGTTGCTGCATTTGATGGAGGAGCTCTGTCCACTTTCAGTAATCCTCGGTCAATTTCTTCTTTGAATTTTGTGATTGTTGTTGGATCATTGGCGACAGACTTATAGGCTACATACGCATTGACTACTGTCGTCCCTGACAGCATTTCAATGGCCAGCTTTCTGTACCATTTCAGACTCTTTTTCAGCGACGAATTATAGCTTTTCACTTGGTCAGAGATGTCGATGTAAGATTTATATTTGTTATATTCAATAACATTTTTTGGTTTTCTTATGTCTCCTCCTCTTCTTTTTATTAGAACCATCTCATCCGTGAATTTAGTACTCAGCATTAGTACATTTCTTCGATCTTTCCACTTTTGGACAATTATCCCCAAACTACATTCTGCCGCAGCACTTTCCCCTGGTTTCAATTTTTTATTCACGACATCTTTGGGATTGAATTTCCTTCGTGTTCTCAAAGTTCCAATCAAGTGGTTATATCGCTGTAGCAAGGTATGAGCGAGAGAGACGGATGTTTAATAGTTATCTGTACACAGTGTTCGACCTGCATCCAACAAATCTCCCATGAGGTTCATCACTACTGTTGTTGGGACACTGTTGTTTTCCCTTTGTTCTTTTCCACTATAAATTCTAAAATCGTAAGTGTATCTTCCTTGCAAGCATAATTGTTGTTGCTGTTTTTCGTACGACATGACGTGTTACAAATGTATTTGCTCTTCCTGATGCTTTACTGATTCTTTCCGGAAGAAAACAACTCGAAACAAGATTTCACACAGACGAATCAGATAGTTTAGGTGGGGGTAGGTGTGGTGACACATTGGTCTCATATGGCAAAATCAGCTGTCATATGCTCCATAGTGCCGCGTGAGACCAATGTGTCACCACAAAAAGAAAAGCGAGATTTTCCATGGAAAATTCGGAATTTTACCAAATACAACTGAGATCTAAGATTTTATGTCGTTTTAACACGATTAGGATGAAAAAAAATTGTGGCGTGAGGGGCCTGTTTTTTCACCATGTACGGTGGCAGTTAACGTGTTAAACTTGAGCTTGGAGTGTTGATATGTTCTAAGATTTATATTTCCAATTTTTAATTGGCATTGATTTATCAATTCCACAATATAGGTTCCTTCTAAGGGAAATTTTTCCTTAAGTTGGTTACATTCTTGGTTAATTATTGTTTTGTTCATTAATATTAAGAGAAACTGGTTATCTGACAATTTTTGAATCTTAATTTTATTTAAGGAAATTGATAAAGTTTTGCAGGTTGTAATTTTTCTTTTGTACTGTAAAAGTTGTACTTCGCATGGAGAATTTTCTTGAATATCTTGTACATTTTCCTGACATAAGAATTCATGTTCTTGGATTTCTTGACAAATTTTATTATGTAAACTGTATTTGTGCTCATTGATAAAAAGGAAATTATTGGTAGGCAAAATAACTTGATATTGGGAATTATTTTTAATAGGTAGAGGTAATAATTGGAAATATTCATAATTTTCTTCTTCTACTAAAGCAATTTCAATAATAAATGTTAAACAATTAAATTTTGAATAACTTTTAACACTAGCTGTTTTTTCAAATAATAATATATTTTCGATGTTTGGTTCGAACGGTAGCTTCGTTCCTTTTTGTAAATATATTCGAATTTGCTTTAACTCACTCAATAATTCCTCTGGTTTCACTATGGAATTATGTAACACATTCAGTTTAGAAAAAGTAATAGCCTCTTCTAAATTTTCTAAAATTTCATTAATCATCAGGTATTCAGTAGTTATTTGCGATATAACCATTTCGATAATAATAACTCCAAAATTTTCTAAATTTTTGATTTCATTTTCTCTTACAAATTGTTCAATTTGTAATAATCTACTTTTAATAGTTATTTGATTATGAGCTAATTTTGCAATACTTTCATTAAACGTTTTTATAGATCTTTCTAAAAGTGAAACTTGATTAGATACAATTGTTTTAATTTTATGTTGATTAGATGCTAATATTTCAATCATGTTATCATAATGTTCAGCATCGTTAGAATCTAAATTTCCAGTTATAGTTTTTATTATAGATCCTAATCCATTTAATATACCTCTCTTACTTCGCAATTCATTAGTAATTTTAAATAAAGGATTTATTTGCGAAATTTTATTTATAATTTGTTCTTCTAGATTTTGGATTATATGATAGGAATTATAAAATTCTTTCTTATAACCTTTACTCTAATTATATTTGTAAAATATTTCATTTAAATGTTCGACCGATAAATGCAATCTTGTAAATTCTTTAATTAAGTCAGTAATATCGAATACTTGAATAAAAGACCATTTATCAATTTTATTTTGAGCTTTTCCTAATTTAAAAGGAAATAATCCAGGATTATCTTCTATTTTATGAAATAAAGGGCTGGTGATGCATCCGGAGACACTAATTAGGATTAATCTGTAACATAAACAGGTTTTCTTAATTCTTTTATATGTATAATTCGAGTTTTCTTACTTTTACAATTTTGAATTTTAACTTTATTATTAGTAAGTAATTCTAATATTTCATATGGACCTATAAATTTATTTTCTTTCTTATTTCTAGCATTTTTACTTTTATATACAATTTGACCAACTGAAAATTGAATTTGTTCAGGACCTTTAATGTTGTGTTTAAGTATATTTTTTGATTTTTTGTCTTGAGTTGTCTCTGTTACATTTTCATACATAGCCCTTAATTTATTTCTATGATGAAATATGTAATCATTATAAAAAGTACTATCTAATAATTCTTGAGGATCTCTTGATAAAGTGTGACCAAAAACTAATTCATAAGGACTAAATTTAGTCGTTGAATGGATTGAACTATTATAAGCAATTAAGGCATAATTCATTAAATCTTTTTCATTTGGATATTGAGTGGTTAATAATCGTAAATGTTCTAATAAGGTACTATGAAATCTTTCTACTGGAGCATTACTCTCGTGATGTTGAGGTGTGGTATAATGTATATAAATTTTATGTATTTTAAATAATTCTTTAACAGTTTCGTTTTTAAATTCTGTACCGGGGTCAGAAATTATTTTTTCAGGTAAACCATAACTACTAAAATATTTGATTAAAGCATTACATACATCAGTCGCATTTTTAGAATTTAATAAGTAAGCCTGACCTAATTTAGAAAATTTATCTAATATTGTTAAATAATCTTTTCCATCAAATCTAAATATATCTATATGCAAGATTTGAAAAGGCTTTGTAGGAGTTTCTGATAAACTAAACGGAAAATAAGGCTTATCTCTAGCATATTTAGCAGTTTGGCATAGAATACATGCATTGATAAAATTATTTATATCTTGTTTCATTGAAGGCCAATAATATGTTTGTTTTAACCTTTCATACTTTTCCTGTGTACCTCTGTGATTGCATTTTCCTTCATGCTGGAATTTAATCATCATTAATTGTTCTTCTTTATCTCTTATTGTATTTATTAATTTAGTACATTTAATTAATTTTAATCCCTTTGTAATAAATTTATTTTTATAAACTTGGCTGAATTTCAAAAATTGTTCATCATCATAAAAATAAAAATAAAAATTTCTACCGGGTGTTATGAAATCTCGAATAAATTCAAAAATTACGGATTCATTATTTTTAGGAAGTTTGACTTCTAAAATCTTTAAATGTTGAAAATCATTTCTTTTTGTCTCAATTTTATTGTGAACATTTGGAGTAATTATAATCTGATTAGTTTTATGATTTATTATTTTATCTAATATTTCAAAATTTACACCAGATGATTCGTCACATGAGTGTATGGTACTAACACTAAGGGTTTCTTCTGAATCTATTGGTGCTGAGTCGGTGTCCGACGGTATTCTAATATCTTGTAAAATTTTTATTTTATCTTGTTGTTGTGTTCCACTCGTGGATGGTAAATTTGAATCGGGGTTAATTTGATTCCTCCAAGTTTCGTCGATTAGATTTCTTAAAAAGTCGTCTACATCTTCGTTTATATTACCTGGTTCGTTAATTATGCTTTCCGATTCTACAGCATTTATTTTTATTCTACTAAGAGCATCTGCATTACGATTTTGGTTGCCTGGCTTGTGTACTATTTTATAGTCAAATTCTTCTAACCGTAATCTCCATCTTAATAACTTGCTATTTGGGTCTTTCACATTAAATAACCATTGTAAGGGTCTTTGATCTGTATAAATAATAAATGGTTGACCCAATAAATAGGGTCGAAAATATTTGCACGCCCATACTATTGCCAATAACTCTTTCTCAATTGTTGAATAATTAATTTCGCTTTGATTTAAAGTTCTGGATGCGTACGCTACTGGTAAATCATTAGGAACATTGCCTTGAGATAATACCGCGCCGATTGCAAAATTACTTGCGTCCGTTGTTAAAATAAAGGGTTTTTTAAAATCCGGATACTGAAGAATTGGTGAATTTATAAGTAATTTCTTACAGGCTTCAAATGATTCTAAAAATTTAGGGGAATGAATGACTTTAGCATTTTTCTTTAAACATACCGTCATAGGCTTGGTTATTTTAGCAAAATCTTTAATGAATCGTCGATAATAACCGAGTAATCCTAAAAAGCTTTTTATTTGTTTCTGAGTTTCAGGAATTGGAAAATCTTTTATTGCTTTAATTTTTTCTTCATTTGGTTTAATACCTTGAGGTGTAATTATGTGACCTAAATATTGAACTTCTTTACGCAAAAATTCAGATTTGTCTAATTGAATTTTTAAATTAGCTTCCCTAATTCTATCAAAAACTTGTTTTAAGCGATTTATATGTTCTTGTAGCGATACAGAAAAAATAATAATGTCGTCTAAATATACCATGCAAACTTCGTCTTGTAACCCTCTTAAAATATTATTCATAAGCCTCTGAAAAGTCGCCGGGGCATTTTTTAATCCAAACGGCATTCTCCTATATTCATAATGGCCATTTTGGGTACTAAAAGCTGTTTTATGTACATCATCAGGATGAACTAAAATTTGTTGGTAAGCTGAAGCTAAATCTAAAGTAGTGAAGTAATTTGATTTTCCTAATTTATCTAAAATACTTGTAATATCTGGCAAAGGGAATTTATCATTGATTGTTTTTTCATTCAGCTTTCTATAATCTATTACTATTCTATATTTTCTTTTATTACTAGCATCTAAACGTTTTTCAATAACCCATATGTTACTATTATAAGCTGAATTCGATGGTTGAATAATTTCTTGTTCTAACATCTTATTTATTTGTGAATTAACTTCTCTTCTATACACTTCAGGATATTTATAACTTTTACAAAAAATTGGATTTTCATCTACGGTATTTATTTTATGAGTTATTTTATTTGTAAAGCTAAGAGGTATTTCCTCGCAATAAAATATGTCTCTATATTCCGTACATAATTTACGTATACTAGATTTTTCTTCTTTATTACAATGTCCTAATCTTAAATTTTTTAAATTTGCTTTTAATATATTATCATAATCTTCCTTAGAATTTGTATAATTTTCTACTTCTAATCTTTCTACTAAATTAACCTCATTTACATCTACCTTTTCTACTTCTACTGGACTATTAAATGTTATAGTCTTTGCGATTTCACTTGAATTTATTATTTTCGTATATGCAAAATTATCTTTAATTGTTATTAACGCATTTGGCATTTCTAATTGATCCGCAAACTCAGTATAATTAACTATCGCTAAACCTTCTTTTAAATTTACTGGAATTTTAGTTACTTTTTCTTCTCTAGGACCTATTCTAATTTTATATTTTTGATTATTACTATATTCACTTATTGGTATAACTTCTGGTAAAATCTGAGGATTATAAATCATTTTTATACGAGTTTTAGGAGTTAATAATTCATTATTTCTAAAATTAATACTAGCATTTATTTGACTCAATAAATCAGATCCTATTAATCCATGAAATTTGTTTGAAAAATTAAAAATATGAAACTTAGTAAATATATTGTCATTAAATATTTTAAAAAGTGGAATATTTACTACTCTTGAATGTTGAGTTAAACCATGAGCAGTTTTTATTAAAAATTCTTCATGTTTTATATAATTTTTATAAAATTTCTCTGCTACATCTGATATCATCAAAGAACGAGAACTTCCTGTATCTATTAAAAAATAAGCTTTAATTTCGGGGATGAATATATATGGTAAATCTGTTCTTATGTTATTTACATTAATCAAGGTTCTATCTTTGGATCTGGGTCCAAGTGAAAATTTTCATTTTGTTCATTATTCGTTATATTTTCAGATTCTATTTGATAATTAGTATGTTGATTTTTTGACCTATTAGTTAATCTAGAGTTTCCTGAACTTGTATCCATAGGTTCTGGAATATAATTGTTCGGGTTTTGATTTTGAAAATTATTTCTTGGAGTATTATTTATGAAATTTTCCCTAGGTTGATTATATTGATTATGTTGAGTTGAAAATCGATTGTAAGGATTTCGTTGACCGAAATTATTCTGATTTGACTGATTATTTGGCATTCTAAATAATGGATTCGGATTTACCCATTCTTTTTGATAATTATTATGATTATTAAAATTTGTAACTTCATTATTATGTGGTCTAAAATTATTTGACCTGTCTTGATTATAATTTGGTCTATAACTATAATGATTTGAGTTTGGTCTTTTATGGAATTGATTACCACGTTGATTAGGTTTATAATTATTATAATAATTAGGTTTTGACAAATGACTACTGTTACCAGTCTTAAAATAAACAAAATTTTCTTCTTCTTTTACTATTGCTAAAGCTCTTTCCAAACTATCTGGATCTCTTAATCTTACTACTAATTGCAGGTTATATGGTAAACCATTAATGAATGTTTTTAAAGCAAATTCATTATAATGAGCAATTTTAATTTGTTTTTCATTTGCATTTGCAATTTCTGAATTTAATTTAGAAAAAAGCAAACTTCTAGCATCTTGTACTCTCATACCAAAAATTAAAGGTGGTTCATTTTTAAAAGGTTTTAAAGTAGTTAAATCTTGTATTAAACAATCAATACTTCTTTGATCACTAAAAGTTAATAATAATGCATTTTTAATTGCATTCCAAGTATTATATTCTCTACTATAAATTAAATCTGCAGCTCTATCTCTTAGTTTACCTAAAACTGTATCTAATATGCAAACATTTACGGGATCTGCTACATTAGTTGTATTCTGGAAATTTTTTATAAAATTTTCACAAGCTACTAAAAATCTATTAAGTTGTCTAGGGTTTCCGTCAAAGGTCGGAATACCATCTGCTTGAAATTTCATTAAAGGAATGTTAGCCATTTTTGGTTTTTCTAAATATAACTGAAAAAACTCGTCTACTAAACTTTCTATATCGTTTGTTAACATAAACTATATTTATTAAATTATGAATATTTCTTAAGGAATAAGGATTGAAAAATAATATGGAAATGAACACTTACAGTATAGTTTTCATCTTAATACTAAATCCAATAAGAGCAGCAATGTGTGTCTGTCCTCTGGGCTTGGGGTTGAATCTTAACTCTGACTTTACTCAATGGGATCCACGATTTTTGTCTTCACCCATATAATGATCAGTTGGACAGGAGGCGATGTGTAGCACTCACAAAAATTGTCCGTTACCGAATCACAAACTCCGACTAATTCTGTAGCTGTCGATAAATCGTTGAAACGAACGATAATTTTTAAAATTACCCTCGACTTTATATCCTACTGTGACTGCGCCAATTACGTGGGTAGCGTAATTAAGAGAATTTTTAAAAATTTTAATAATTTTTATTCTCCTATTTGTTACAATTCTACTTGTTAGTCGGAAATCAAAATTAAGACTGAATTAAAAAGGAATATTGTTAGTTCATTACATAAAATTATATCTCAGCATATTTAGATAAATATATAAAAAATACTGTAATTAGCAATTTTATCTAATATGGTGCAATATACAGGATGGATATAACATGCGCGATGACAGCGGCACCTTGCGTTTACAATTACGGCGGACTTTGAAATATCAAATGGCTAACTGTCATTACGAAAAGTACGTAAACAAATAATAGACTGCCTAAGTCGTAACGTCACAGCGATGGGCGGATCTGTTTTTGGCTCCAAACATTCTCGTTGTCAATGTTAAATCCCCATAAGAAATTTTTCTTTTAGTGTTTTTGTAAATATTGTGATAAAATAAGACTTTTCAGTTGGATATATTGTTAAAGGAACTTGTTATTTAAGTGTTTTTTAATCGTTTTTGCCCAGGTGAGTTAATGTAACGTAATAATTCTGCTTTAAACTTGTTTGAGGTTATGTCTATTTAATTTTTGTTGACTTTTTGAGTATAAATACATTCGTTTTTAGGGTTTTAAAATCTAATACTGCTTCAATGGGTATGTGCTTTGTTTCGGACTGTAAATATTACAGTTTAAAGCATCCATGTAAGTTTTTTCGGTTACCAAAAAATAAGACCCAAGAGGAATAGATAGATTTCTCTCATAAGGTAAAAAACTGCTAACATTCGCTTTAAAAGATTTATGTTTTAAATTTATTTATTTACAGAAGAAAAGATAGAGATCCAAGTGAATTTGTGTGTGATTATCACTTCTTAAATAAAGAATGGACCAACTTTATTTAATTTCAATGTTCAGAAGAAGTTAATATAAAATCTCCAGAAAAAAGGTATGAATTTTGTTGCAGAAAATCCATTAGTCTAATTAACCACTTTTTTTAGGAAGCGAACTGTAAAAAACCTTCTGGCTGAGTGTTATAATATTCTGCAGCAAGTTCCATCATATTATATATTACAAATTTCCATTGTGTGTAGCCCTCACAAACTTTCAAAATCCCCCAATAAAAGAAGTTGAGGAGTATTATTGAAGGACGACATATAATTTGGAGTTGGAGTTACAAATATATTTTATTTAAGCAATATATTTCCTATAGTACAGTTTTTACAATCATTAAAAAATATTAAACCACAAGCATTGTTTCAGTTTATTTTACTTACAAGTTTTGTGTGTAACATCTACAGAAAAACAACTATAGTACATTCAATACACCAATTTAAAACAGTTTGTTTAAAAAAATCTTTATTAACAAAATAGCATTGCACATATACAGTAAAAGTTTTAAAATTTTTATCAATTTAGTAATTTTTACATTCATATAGGCTACATTTTAAGATTATTAAATTGATTTTAATAACGTTTAAAGAGAGATAAGGACTCCATAACTCGTCACTTTTACGGTATTTTTTGACTCCAAATCCTCTCTCATTAAATGACAAAATATTTAATGCCAAGTAATTATTGTTACTAAAACAATTGATATAAAATCTCTGGAAGAAAAACATAAGTACATAATAATGGTTTACAAAGTAAATATTAAATATCTGCTAACACTGTAGAATAATCTAAAGTCACATTGATAAACGCTCTATATAAATTTTATACTAATTATCTTAGCAATTTTACAATTTTCTAACAACTTTGATAAGTAATGTTCTATGTAGAAATTTTCCAAGGGTGAAATGGTTTCTTACCATGATTCATCAAAGTCTACAATTGTCACAATTACATACTTCTTTCAATGTATGAATACATAAGTAACATTTTTTATTTTTTAAAATATAAGCTCCTTGAATTTGGTGATAATATTGTGATTTGTATTTAAGAACATGTTACCCTTATCGTCATAAAAAATTATATATTTATTATAATTCTTCAATTTTTCTGACAACTGATCATTTCTAAATGAATATGGGCATTTTCTTTCACAATGGCTTCTTCATCAATTATTCCATCAGGGCTAGCACCAACAAGTCCTGAATTTGTTAGCCATACTCCAGTTGGCCGAATATTTAAATCATAAACCTGCGTCAATTGATCTAGGATCTAGAGCATCTTTTTCATGAGTTCTACCCCACTGGATTGCTTTGATACCATCCAAATTGTATTCACCTAGAAAAATAATGAATTAATTATAATAAAAAATGTATGTGAAATTTAACTAAAGTAAGAAAATGCTATATATTCATAAAATACCGTTTTTGAAAAGACTACTTTTTGAAAAATTACACAGAGGAGCAATTATTAAATTATTTATAACATCTATGACAAAAGTAATAGATATATGATTTGTTACTCACCTAGAAATGTTTTGAACAAACTAACTGGGAATCTGTTTCTCCTACACGCTGCAATTATAGCTCCAAAGTTGTTGGCAGTCATAGATACCTTGTAACTTTTGTCTTTCATACTGGCAAATATTTCTCCTCTGATAATCTGAAAATCAGAGTAAAGGTCCATTTTTTTCACATGACTGGATTCTAAGGCGTTTTCACCCTTTTTTTTATAATTTTGTTGTCATCTATAAAAGCATCGATGCTAGAAAGTTTTAGAACATATTTAAAAGCCATTATATTCTTAACAACAAATGGATCTGAAAATAAAACAAACAAAAAGGTGCTGCAAAACTTAAACAGACATAACCTCAAACAAGTTTAAAGCAGAATTAATACGTTACATTAACTCACCTGGGCAAAAACGATTAAAAAACACTTAAATAACAAGTTCCTTTAACAATATATCCAACTGAAAAGTCTTATTTTATCACAATATTTACAAAAACACTAAAAGAAAAATTCCTTATGGGGATTTAACATTGACAACGAGAATGTTTGGAGCCGAAAACAGATCCGCCCATCGCTGTGACGTCAGACTTAGGCTGTCCATTATTTCCAATGAAACATCGTAATTTATTAGTTTTCTACCCAAATGTATTGATCATGTAAATCTATAGCGTCGATAATAATATTTATCTTTTTTATTTTCCGTCTAAAATGTCAAAATCATTAAATTTTAGGTAGTATAGATGGGCTTTATCACGGCGGACTTCACATGAAGTAATTAAAAAAATAAATAAATATAGTCGATTATCGCATTATAGATGATAATAATATGATTATATTGCCGTTAATAATGCAGACGTTTTATGTATTTTCAGTTAAACATGGCCAAATTAATAATTAAAACTGTTTTTTAAGCAATCACTTACGATTTAACTTTCCAACCTCAAACAACCAACAAAGGTAAAGGCTTCACATGTGCAAGACGTAAAAATAAAACGTGATGCCTCCTACAACATAGGTATCTACTAAATATAGCAAATATTTAAAATGTTGCTTTTTAAGTTAGCTTATTAGCTTTTTCCTCTTAATAGCGATTATTCACTACTTCACACGTTGTTCTCGTTTCCGACTTTTTATGGAAATTTATAGAATTTCTGATCACTATTTTTGCCATTGTTGTTGCAGTTAACTGTACAGCAGGTTTCGTGACGAAGGTTTATTTACTTTTTAAATCCACGCATGGATAAGTGAAATACATGTAAAATTCTTAGTAAAAAGTGATTAATCGTCCGCCGTAAGTTCCTTTTTTAGCCACGGTGAGCGCTGCGATCGATTCGTGGTTCTCCCACCCTATCCTTCGCACCCAGCCCGATACAGATTACGTGAAAGTCACTTGAATCGTTGTTTGTTGGCTATTCAAAGTATGGTTACATCTATTGGGATATTTCTTAATATGGCATGCCCGAGCCATCATTTGAACATATTAATAGAGATTACTCGATTGAAATCAACTATGATCCAATAGATCTTACCAAGCGGTGATAGTGCTTTGGGAGAAATACTATTTGTAGATGCTCCCGGTGGAACGGCTAAGACATTTCTTACCAAAATGATTTTGGCGAAGGAACGAAGCCAAGCTAAAATTGAGCTTGCTGTCACTTCATCGGGCATAGCCGCCACTTTGTTGCTAGAGGTGAAAACTGCTGTGATCGGCCTAGAAATAGCAATAAAGCTAAAGTTCTTCGTGATTGTAGCCTTATTATTTGGGATAAGTGCACAATGGCAAACCGAAAAAGAGGAGAAGCAGTAGACAGAACGTTGCGTGATGTGAAGCAAAATAGCCAACCTATCGGTGGTATTACTATATTTTTTGTGGCGATTTTCGTCAGACTCTCCCTGTAATACCACGCGGAACAAGGGCTAATGAAGTTAGAGCCTGTCTAAAAGGTTCTCGACTGTGGCATTACATTATCCCTTTCGATTTGAAATATAATATGCGAGCGAAAATCGGAGGCAACGAAAATGCTAAAGAGTTTTCAGTTTTCCTACTTGGGATCGGTAAAGGTGTGTATCCGCAGGAACGAGGAATAGTTGTTCTTAATAAAAACCTATGCTGCATAGTTTTATTAATGCGAGACCTCATATTATCTGTGTATGGAAACACAACGCAATACCAGCTTGCGAAAATTCCTGCCTTTGCGAAAGTTGATGTGGGTATGGATCTAAGCATTAGCTGTTTTTCGCACGGTCACTTATATAGTGCTCTGTCACCTGTATGCTTACATCCCCCATGGCTATAAGTCTAATATTGTGTACAGAGAAGTATTACTCTAAAGTAGATTATTTTAGCTACCCAAAATAACAGTATTTATGATCCAAAATTAACCAAAAGTTAAATCCAAAAAATGCTGCATAAAGTCACTATTGAACGTAAACGAAGTTGCGGATACAGCTAGTATTTACTACTTTTAATATTATTAGTATATTTTATCAAAAACCATTATATAAATTTTCCTTATTTTTACATTTCTTATTATTTACAATGGAAACAATTGAGAATTTAATTTTATTAGACATATCGCATATGTGTATATCCATTCAGTAAATTACAAAGAGAATGTGATGTTAAAAATTCTGTTTCCAAAGGAAACAGTAAACATAAGTAATATAATCAATTCTAATAATTCAAAAGAAAATAAACAAAGTTTGCTTCTGCTATATGGAGAATTAGATTTCATTTCATAATGGAAAAACTGGTACTAAGGCAATATTTTAAACCTACAACAGCGTATTTACAGTAATTCATAAAGTCTTATAAAAGAATAGTTTCATTTTTCTTACCAATACACGATTTTTGTTATAGTAAGAGAAGCTTAATTTATAGTTAAGCAATATCATAAAAGGAAAAGAAAAAAAGAGTGTGCGTGTAACCTTTACGCGCGATTGAAGTAAAACTTATTTGACGTACGTATCGAAAAATAAATATTTAATTACAATTCAATTATATTTATTGTCTATATACTTTACAAAAAAATGATATAATGTTATATTTATATTATTCATTAGAAATAGAAATTTGAAAGTTATCATTATTTTTTATATATGAAATAATAGGTTTATGATAACTAAAATGTGAAACATAGATTTTACTCTCTAAATACCATTGAAACCATTTAAAAATTTTGAAAATTTAAGCTCCTCCCATAGCTGAAATCACACCGTTACATCCATCAGAATCTTCCGTTAGAATCTAACGTTAGAATATGGCGTCAGAATTGTAACGTTCCGTTACAATTACTTCCGTTAGAAAATAAATCTGAGTTACCCCTAGTCGCGCCTAAAGAAGTTTTACTTCAATATTAGGTAAACAATATTTAAAATATACACACATTACGTTTAGAATGTTTGATTTTGTAGCTGTATCTACCTTATTGCAATACAACACAACACAAGAGCCTTCGATAGTTAGATAGCCATTTCATTTTGTAGCATTTTATAGCATATTCCATAAAATTTAAAATCCTGAGTTGAGTTTGTTTTCTTCAGTTCTACGAAGGATCTGTTATTGCTGGTAAAAGATCGGCCATCCTGACTAGTGGTTTTATGGCCTTTATGGCTACCTAACCAAACCTAAAATAAGTATAAGCAAGTGTTAAAACATTTCGAATATTATTATTTTATGAACAAAAACGTGCAACATGCTTCTTTACTTAACGTAAAGCTTCCCTATAAACAATTATTTACTATCATAATATGTATGTATGTATATAAACTTACTTAATCAAATTATAATGAATGTCGCTGTCTCGTCTTTTTTTCATTTTTATTTTTCTTCAAATCTTTCTGGCGCTGATAATATGCCCTTTGACGTTCACAATTTCTTTTTCCTTTTAGGTCTTTAAGTCTATAAAACGAAAATAGCTAGGTATAAATAATTAGGTATAAATAGCGTAATTACACATCAAAAATAAAATGTATGTATATAGATTACTCACTCATTTTCATTTTTTTCATTTTCATTTTTCTTCAAATTTTTCTGGCGCTGATAATATGCCCTTTGACGTTCACAATTTCTTTTTCTTTTTAGCTCTTTAAGTCTATACAACGAAAATAGCTAGGTATAAATAATTAGGTATAAATAGTGTAATTATACACCAAAAATAAAATGTATACTCACTCATTTTCAATCAATATTTTTTCATCACTTTCTTCATTCATAAATCCACTTTGTTTAATCATATTTAAAACAAACACTTCGTAAAAATATTCAACAACAATGGATTTTGGTTGACAAGCTGTCAATTTGACAGGTCAGCAAAATATGTATATTATGTTGCCTAATAATATACAATTACAGATTTAACTTTTATTTAATATAGTAGGCGGAATCGTGTTAGGTATTTTGTATCAGGTTTTTTTTTCGTTACATTAGAATGACGTCACGTCCGTTAGAATTACTGAGTTACCCCTAGTCGCACCTAAAGAAGTTTTACTTCAATAAATGTTGTTCTGGTTAATTTCGTTTACTGCAACCTTGTGCATAAGGAAATTTACCACTCCTTTTAAAAGCGAAACTTTTAATGCTAGGTTCGCAAGAGACAGAAAAATCATTACAAAAATGAGTAATGACTTCTCCTGGCCTCGTTGCTCCCACTTTCGAGGAAGCCAATGTTGCTCCTGTATTTTCTTGTGTGTATCATTTAAAAGGAACATTACCATGAGGTCAATTCAATAGCAGATGTTACCACACCGCGGCAGAAACAAATAACTAACACTTATAAATTATTTAATATAGTTATTGTGACGTTTTTTTAAACAATAAAGTGATACCATCAATGGAGTTAGTATTTGGTAATAGAACAATATAACGCTGACTGTAAAAAATAACTTCATAGTAATAAATAATTCAAAGTGCCTAACAAAACTCATATTATAGTAACAAAAACTCCTTAAAATACTTATCTACTATCAAATCAAACAAAATCTGTTACATTGACTAACAGTTGTTTTGACTATGAAGTAGAAATGCAGACACAATAATAATTTCTCTGCGGCTTTGGCTATATTAGATAGTCTGAAAAAATTCTAAGCAAACACATACTGGAAGAGATACGGACCCCTATTCTGTAACTTGTGAGAGTGCTCGTGTACGACTACTCATCGGTCTGAGGTGTGAGTACTCTCTCACTCATCGCTCACATGATCCTAAAAAGCCCTATTCACGATAGATCGGCGAGTCTACTACTTTTTGCTCAACGTTGCCAAGTTTAACCATCACATTTGAACTATTTATTTAGTACTTTAGGTTTGTAAAATATAAACAGCCACAGGGATGAGAAAAATAATTGTTTGGCGGGCTTGCAAAAGCGGTGTTAGCTCATCTAAAAGAGCTACAAAACAATCTTTACTCAGCCGAAAATGTTTAATAAAATTAAAATCGGACAATCTCAAGAAAGGGTCCTGACGTTGAAAATACAGGCGAGGTATATTATTTGCCGCTTGTTCTTCCGCATCTTCAAGATCATTTATTAGCATTTGCATTACTAACGCATCATCATCCATTTTAAAAACACTTTAATAACCCCAAAAACAATAACACACTGGCAGAAAATTGTCACTAATAAAACAACAAAAAGACTAACAAAAACTAAATAATCAACAATGAACCAAACAAAAACTCTAGCAATAACAAATTATGAAAAATAAACCATATGAAGAACACTTTTATTGAAAAATCACATGTAATGTCTGTCATGAGACAACACCCATTGTGCGCAAGTCCACTCTCTCAAAATGTATCAATTCTCTTGGTTTTACCTAGTAGAGTACTCGGGACTACTCGCGTAGAGGAGCATTCTCTTACTTTTCGTGAATACGGATTTTATAATTTTAGGGGAGTGACATGCGCAGTGAAGCTAAATTGTGAGAGAGCTCTCCTACACGAGCATTCACACAGGTTAGTGAATAGGGTACAGGAGTTCGATCGTAATGTTGAACTGAACGAAAGGTCTAATTTTATGGGATAGATTTTTTGCAGGTAGAGTGCGCCACTTTTCAAGAAGTACCTACTCGGTCAAATTTTTATAAACTAATTGTTTTTATCACAAACGTTTAATAGGTATTATTTTAAAATAACTGACTTCAATACTTTGAATAAAGACACTTTTCCCACATTCTCACTTACTTTTCGGCCACTAAGACAACCATGGACAGCACACCTTCCTATTTTTGTTTAATTACAACTAATTCAAAATAAATAAATCATTTTTTTATGTTTATTTTAATTAAATTCAACATTCGCGACATTTACATGTAATAATAATAGCATCGGTTCATCCTGAATACTTGCGCAGCCACTGGCAAAAAATTTAACTATGATTTGGGTTTATTATTGTGTATATGGAATATTATATTTTGCTAGAAAAAATACTATTTAAGCCAGAAATTGGCTTGATGAACGTTATTCGAACTCTGCACCAGAAAAATCAAATACTGAAAAAGGGTTTTCAAAATTTAAATGAGGCGAAATGAGCATCGAGGTCCATTCATGCAGTAAACATCCAAAAGAGCCTGTTAAAGACGAAACAACAAAAAGTTCCAAAAAATAATATTGAATGATCGTGAAGTGAAGTTAATCTATCTGATACTCTCAATGTGTTAGACATATGGTTTATGAATATTTGTTCATGCAAAAGCTGTGTGCAAAGTGGATGCTCTCAATTGATCAAAAACAACAACGTGTTGTTAATTCGAAGCAATGTTTAGCGATATGCAAAGGTACATAGATAGATAGAGATTCATTGGGTTCGATGTTAGCCTGTATCGCTGTGATCTTTACAGATCCATTGTGAACACTCATCATCTATAGAATAGGATTAGAGCACCTTGTCGAGTCCTGTTCTCTTAATCAGACTTAATAGCCTTGACAGTGGCCTCTCCACGTAAGCTGGTTTCTCTCTCCCAATACTAGATACCGTGTTTTTTAAGCCGACAATGTCCTGTCAAGAGACTGACAATCATTCTGACATCGTTTCGCCTTTGTGATAACAACTCTGCAGTAAATTTCGCTGAGTGTACTTTTATGAAGACTTTGGATTGTCGCTTGCCAGGTAATTTTTCCCAACACTCCTGGGCCTTCTCTAGCATCCATTTCTCAATGGGCAATCATCAAAACATTTGCTCCCACTCGGGCCAATTCATTACCCTCATAATTGTCCCTAAACTCTGGGTGTCCTGGGATCCATGCCAGAGCCAGACAATTTTTACTCGCAGCCTGAAACACCGTAGCATACTCTCCTAGACTTAATTGGATTTGTATCCTATGTCTTCTACTATATCTACCAGGCCTTGTGCCTTTCTCAGTCTTTAAGCCATCGCTTTAACAGATTGACTCCTCTTGAATTAGGGGGCTATTGTTCCATGAATCCCTTTCCAATAATTCTACTCGAAAGTTTCTCGCAAACTTATACCTGCCGACAATACTGTACTGTTGCATACTCATTAATTGATACGCCTTAACCTTATCATATAGCTCTTTTCTCCCTTAATAAGGTTATGGGCACCTGGCCTTAAAGCATCATGTGAGCAGTTGCACTAGCCTCGCCCTGTATAAATATGCAATATGATTTTTTTTTCGTCGATATATTACAATGAATGAAACATGGCTCTACTACTACACTCCATAGTGTCCACGGTCCAGACCATCAACAACAATTATTACATATTACTGTTAAAGTGTTTGAAGCATGAGTTTATAAAAAAGCGGCCCCACTTAAAGAAGGAAAAAGTGCTTTTTTATAAACACCATACACTTTTACAAATCAATAGAAACAATGCCAAAATTGCATAAATTAGACAACGAATTGCTTTCACTTCCACATCCTAAGAATTCTCCAGATCTGGTCATCAGTGACTTTTTTTCTGTTTGCAGACCTTAAAAGAATGCATGCTGGAAAAAATCAGCATTTATGAAGAGTCAATTTCAGAAACTGCGGCTTATTTTGAGGCTAAATAAAAATCGTTTTATAAAAAAGGTGTCGAAGGTAATACTATTGATGAATAAAATCGAGATTTAACAAAAAAACTGTTTTATTATGTTAGCATACACACTTTAAGGTTAGCTGTTTTGTAACATTTCCGTCTATACTTACTTTCACTATCCTAAACCTAATGGAACAGTGTCGTCCTTGAAAATTCATAAAAGATTATTACACTCCTGTGTACTACTCTAAACACATATGTGTTATTATAAAGCTTCTTAATGAGATTGTACCTACACTATTCTCAAGAGAAGCAAAGAGGGTACAACCTTTTAACATACCTTGTAGATGAACCAAACTCAATTATTCACTTTCCAACGCCTATTAAATAACTGAGGGTAATAAAAGAGGCGCATACGTAACGAAACCGACAATACGAGTCAAAAAGTTCAATCAAGACTCGTAGCTGAAACTCAGCTAACGTGTTTGCTGCTGTATAGGCGGCTCGTTTTAAATTTGAATAAGATTACTGCGCTAACTTCTGAACAAAGTGGTAAAAAGGCGGTGGGTTAAATATAATGCCGATTGGTATATAATGTAAGAGAGAATATATACCCAATAAATATCTTGATAAAAATACATGTCGAGATATTTTTCTGCTTCCATAATGTCATAAATAAGATACATACAAACAAGTAGCTTTAACCTCTTAATGTCCGCTTTTTTTTAAATTGTGATAAAAAATTATCGTTTTGAAAACACTGCTTTAGATGAGGATAGAAACAAATATGTATATTTTAAAATTTATTTTTTTAATGATTAAAAAAAACAAGTCAGTGTTCCCATTATGGAACAATGGTCTATTAAAGTCAGGCATGGAAAGCGGCAAAGCAGTTTTTCTTTTTATTGAGACATAAGTATATATTGCATTTCATGCAATAAAAGTAAGTTTTAAGGCCGCAGTGTGGCTTTTTGCATCTCTGTCTTTCTTCTTTCTCACATGGAAAATGGGAGATCTTGTCAGTGCGTACGTCGAACTGTGGAATTGGTTTTGTTTGGCTTCTTTTCTTCTGTTAGTTGAAAATAATGTCTCGGTCTTCCTACTTCTGGTTGATCCTCTAAATCTTCTACAGTAAATTCAGGTTGAACAAAATCTGTACCACCCGTTACTTTAGTCCAGCTAATTTTTTTCTTATTTTTAGATGTCGCACCACTAGGTGGTAATTCATTTTCCGAGATTTCATCTTCTAAGGTTTCATCTTCAGAGGTTGAAAACTCTTCATTGTCTGACATCGTTGGTTCAAAATCGCCATCCGAATCGCTGAGATTTTCATCCTCACTTTCACTTGGTATATGAGCCATATCTACAAAAAATAACTTCTGTAGATATTTTAAACCAAATGCCCAGTGTTCCTCAATAGGAACTATAATATGTTCCACCAGTGACCATTGTTCCAGATTTGGAACGTTGCCAAAATATGACGTTACGAACAAATAAAAGAAAAAAAACCAAAACAAACATGTTTATAGACTAATATACTACCTACTAGACTTACTAGTATTTTTTTTAAGGGTCAGTAATCACAAAATAATATAAAAACAGCTAACGGAAAATCACACTTGATAACTCAATGAATATAAAATCATTTACTGTGACCTCGCCAAGTTTAACCTTTTGCTACACTACAACAGAGGACACTGGATGTTGGTTCTGTGTATTAGCTTATTTCTATATCGACATACCAGTGGTGTACATTTAGTAAATTAAATTATTTTACAGTTTTATTTTTATTTTAAATATTTGAATTCAATGTTCCTAATTAGGAACATGGGACGTTAAGAGCTTTAACGTACTGAATCGTACTTTATTTTTTTCTGCTAGATTTATTGCTGAAAAAATATGGAATTTTAAGGTAAATAAGATATGAAACCATATTTTATACAAAGGGATACGAAAAACGCATGCAGATATTAAAAATACTGTTACAAAATGGTACGGAAATGAAAGAAGAAGAGGTTTGTAAAGAAGTGGGTATAAATTTATTTAATGCATAGTAGTAAACAATCGAATCACTGAACGCTTTAAAGGAAAAAGAAAAAGTACAGTCGAAAAATAACTTGAATAAGAGTGAATAGAATAATTATCCACACTGTGAAAGAAAAATGTGTATTTTTAATGAAATTTGTTTTTTTATACAATATATTCTCCCTCAGCTTGAATACACTTATTCCAATGATCCTCCAGTAATTTTATACAATCTCTGTAACTATTTTCCGGAAGCTCTGCAAATTATTGTTCTACGGCTGGAATAGCTTCTTCATTCGACGAAAAACGCTTTCCACCAAGAATTAGTTTCAAGTTTCTGGAGAGGTTATAGTCGGAGGGAGCTAAATCTGGTAAATACAGAGGTTGTTTGAGCAATTCTTACTTTAATTCGTTCAATTTAGCCATCGTCAATAAAGTTGTGTGAACACATGCATTGTCTTAATGAAAACTAATTGTTTTCTTCTGTAAACCGGGTGGTTTCTCACGATTTTTTTATCCATACTGATCCAAAAGGATGCAGTAATATTCAGAATCAATTTTTTTACCTGTTTCAAGATAATTAAGTATTCAATAAAACCCTTTTTGCATCCCAAAAACCTGATGCCGTAACATTTTTTGCCGATCGTTCTGACTTCACCTGTTTTGGAGCTGAAAAACCAGCTTCAGTCCACTGTACACGTTCTTGTTTCAGTTTGGGATCATGATGGTAGATCCAAGTCTCATCCCTAGTTATCAAACGACTCACAAAATCGACTTTATTTTGCTTAAAACGCTCCAAATTACACTGAGATATTTGTTTTCGATTTAGTCGTATAAAATATGGAGTACTCGTTCATCTAAAGTGCCCATAGTATCAGCAATTTCACTGTAGTCAAACTTGGATCTTTACAAACAATATCACAGACTTGCTCAATGATTTATAGTGTTTTTGCACTTTTTGGACGTCCGCTTCGTGGTTCATCTTCCACGCTTGTACGACCACGTTTAAACTCTAAAACACATCGATGCACATTTAAAAATAAAGGAGTAGATTCCTTTAACAT